>JAZGUH010000171.1:0-1200000 GCA_037893225.1 Hippasteria phrygiana | reverse complement strand
GCTGGAACATAGTCTTGGGCCCAAGACCCTTGTGTAACGGAGGCGCCCGCGCGCCAAATTCACTAACGTTGTGTCTTCTCAAAATCCCGTTTACAAAATGCAGCCGGATCCGCAGACGGTGTTTGTCAAACGTGCATGATTTTGGATAGCGCGCCAAGGGTCTTGGATAAGTTGGCAGGCAATTCTTAACGTTTTCTTTAATTTTCGACGATTCTCCCCCGCTTTTTCGAGGGATCCAATCAGCGACCGAGTTTGAGCCTTATCATAAATTATTCATTACACGCAAATACATAGGACACGACAAGGCATCATGACCATTGATCTCCAGCCGCGGGCGTCACATTCGCCTGCACGCATGTTGGACATAAACCACGAATGTGATTGGTCAGAACACCATGGGGCGACGCTCATGGATCGTTCTATAGAGAGTGTAAGTTGACCTCGAGAACGTACGAGAGTTTACGAGAAACCGAACTTCGGGGCACCTCGAATACGAGCTTCAGGGTGTTTTCTTGAAATAATTAAATTATTTTGTTTTTACGCTGTTCTTTTTACTGAAAGGTAGATACAAACTTTTAGCCAATCACGTTGTAACATGGCGCTCAGGTCAAAATTTGTTTTCTACTTTTCTTAAACTTTTAGACAGTCATGCATGTTTTCATATATTGTAAAATTTATTTTGAATTTACTATTTATGGCCGTTTCATGGTTCAGATCTTCGTAAAAACAAAGTATTATAGAAAACAAAATCAACCACACGTAAAAGTCCTATAACCGGCGGCTCGGAGGTACCCGGAAGTTCAATCGTGACCTTTATGCGCGAGACTTACACGGTCTATTGTGCTCAAACTTGTTTGCTGATTGCATTATCTCCATAATTATCACGTGATATGAATACTGCATAAAAACAGTTGTAGTTACCACAGTCTGGTCGTGCTCCCGAAATGCCAACTTATCCAAGACGTTACTACAGACAGATCCTAAATCTTATCGCGCTGTCGGCCTATTATTGCAACTACCTAATCGCGCTGCCTGTGCATTGCAACTGCGAAAGTAGAAAAGTACAATAGTAACGTCTTGGAACCAAGACTAGCTGGAATAGAGAGGACAGTCTTTGCAAGGGCATGCAGTGATGGGTACATAGACTAGTAGACATGCGACAGGCTTCGTGTTGCGCGAGCACGCGTGAATAACAGGTTGGTTCCCTCAACTTCACTGCCGGCCATTATGATTATCGCTTTAACGTTCACTCGTTCAGGGCCGAGTGGTGGACCAAGAACCAGTCTATAGCGGGAGTAGACTGATTATCTAACAAGAAGATTAGATGCTACCCGAGTGTGTGTAACGCAATAGTGACAGTTCATGGGTCGAGTGAAGTGCTCGACCAGGAACTAGTCTATTAGCGGGAGTAGACTGGTTCTACAAGAAGATGACGCATGTACATGTACGTGCAATAGGAGAGCTATCTATAGCTCCATGGTGCAATAATGCAAATACCAGTTCAGTCATCCGTGCATATCTACTTGAAACTTTACTTCGTTTCACGGAACCCACTGTGGCAGCTTCTCGAAAGTTTGATGAGGTAAAAAATTTAATTAATTGAAACAGAAAACGCATGTAAATTGGTGGGAAAATTGGTCAAAGTGGGCGGCCTCGAGCCGGCCTCGACCAGATCATCAAGTCCGGAAGGCTCCGAGGCCGAGGCCTTGCACTCCGAGGCCAAGGCTGAGGCCGAGGCCATAAAAATCGGCCTCGAGGCCGGCCTCGAGGCCGGCCTCGAGGCCGAGGCCGGTCTCGAGACCTCCAACACTGGTCATGGTATTCTTTAATAGCCAGGTATGGAAATATTGGCTGGACTATCATTCGGTTTTTATTAGATACAAAATTATGGATAGTTATAGAGTGCCCGAGAATTCAACATAGTTTTGTATAACCTCTGTATGTGATTTTTCTATTCAAAATGGAAACGGGGATTAGTCCGATGAGATTTTTAACACTCAGGGTCCAAAATCACATCCAGAGCCCAAGTTGTCTACCAATCCAGATCCTTTGTCATTAGGGGGGCCAATAGTTTTCAGGCTTCAGATTTTGTAAAGAGTAGGATGTGATTTTTGGACACCCATTCGTTCTTATCCCTGTTTCCATTTTAAATAGAAAAATCGCATCTACAGTCTACATCTACATGACCAGTTACAGTTGAAATTTGCTATAATAAATGCCACTAAACCCAACATTATATGGCTATATAGAGTACCGAAGTGATGACGTCAATCATTGCAATGTTTGGAACCAGAATACATTCTAAACTGCATGTGTTTGGAACCATTGCCGCGGCAACTGACGTCAGACTTAGGTACTCTATAGCAGAGTTGTATTCGAGTCCCTGCAAGTCCTTTCGCAAGTCCCTGCAAGTCCATCAACAGCCCTCCAGTCCTAATCCCAATCACAAGCTATTAAAATGAGCTTTGACAAAGGCATTCCCTTGTCATTGTTCATCCAGTTACTTGTGACCGGCTTTATGAAAGGACTTCTGACTGGACTTGCAAAAAGACTTGTGAAAGGACTTGCAGGGACTCGAATACAACTCTGCGAATGACCACTATATCAAACATTTTTAGTGGATGTTCAATATTGCTAAGAGTGCTTATGATGCGAGTTTGTTGTCTTCATTGAGCTGGGAAGTATATTATCCTTTACATTTCATCTTACGATTTTTCCTGCTTCAAGAGGAATATTAATTCCTACCTCTTGTATCTTTGATTCCTTTTCTTTTTGTAGCTCCGTACCTCGAGTGGCTTTAAGCCATGTTCGGGGCAAACTTGCACTAACCCCTTCTGGCCGGCTGTTACAATGGGAGACTGGTATGTTGTATAGATGACAACCAGCCAGGTGTTTTTTTTCAATAGTTAAAAAAATACTGAAATTCTTCTGTATAAAGTGGTTCTATGAGGTTTTTCACTGGAGTATTCTACATGGGCAAGCCTGTTTTGTATTTGTGTGCCATCATCAGTAGGGTTTAAACACATTTCCTTAACCAATCTGTCGCAGAGACTCTCTGTGATCAACCTGTTTGACATACGGAAGAATTTTTAGCAGCGGGCAGAAGGGGGCGGAGACTGGGGCCCGGTGAGTGCTCGCAGTAGTCCCACCCACCTGTCAGAGCGGAACAGCCCTTCATCACGGTCCAATCTGGTAGAAGCTAATAACGACACAGGCTATGCACTGGAGAACCCTCGACCTGTCACTGAATGAGCAACAGAATGCCCCCCCCCCCCCCACTCCTACTATCAATGTTGGCTCTGTGTGGTCAGAATGATTGATGAAGCACATGCACAGAAAAACAACATCCGTTAACATTGAACATAGGTGGTTGTCCACTGTAGTGTCCCAAGAGTTTTGTCCAAGATTGTAGATGTTTTGGAGATGAAATGATGTGGCTGTATAGTCCACTGGAATCCGGAATGCTCCCATCAAAGCACTTGTGCTGTGTTTATTATGACCTAAAAATGCAAGATTTGCCAAGAATCCATAATTCTGGGCACACCGTATTGGAGCTACAATGTGTGCAACATCCTTTTTTTTTAAATTATTATTCGGCTGAGCTGGGAAACTACAATAATACAGTCTTGTGAAGGATAAAAAGACTATTCATTTTTTACATTTTAAAAGTATAAAATGATGACCAAAATAATAATGAAAAGTTTGACTTTAACTTCTGATCAAGGTATATTATTCATATTGCAAACTGGTAAAGAGAGACTTGAAGACTCCGCTGCTAGACTAGTCTGTCAGTATTTGGTACCCAGATGTTTGTACAAAAACTTGTCATTTTGAAGTCCTGTGATTTGAAACACATGTACAATTGTAATTGCCCATGAAAACCAACCACAAGTCCTTGCAGTAATTCAATTTTTGGTAAAAAACAAAATTTCTGTAACCTTTTTTGTTTGAAATCCAGCAGGTTATTAGTATTTTCATGTAATTATGTTGTCCAGCTACGTACATTCCAAATGTATTCATGTTTTTTTCTGCATTTTGTGAGAGTTGAGATGGAACACTCGAGAAGTATTTAGCTCAGTAACTACACGGTTTTCAAAAGTGGAGTTGGATGGAAATCTGTCAAAGTAACAAAATACGAACATTAACTCAATATGGCATCTTTCTGTTAACGTGAAAATGAAACACATATTCCTGTGTGTGTGTGTGTGTGTACAAAAAGTGGTTTGACTTATTTTTACTTTTTTGCTAACTTTTGACGACTATACCAGCAGCAGCTTCGCAAGGGCTGTCTATGGGGGGAGAGGGGGAGTGGAGGGGGGGGGGGGGGCTGGATGTTACAGTGGGTGGGGAGGCGCTCACTAGTGTTTGTTTTTTATAATACTACATGCGTTGGGTGGGGCGACTGGGGGGAGAATTTTTTTATGGGGGTTGTGTGGCTCCCCCCACCCCCCTCCACGGGGCCCTCTCCTTAGCTACGCCACTGTATACTAGTTTACACATTGGAATAAGTCGTGCACGATACTGTGGAAAGAGACTGAACATTTCAATTGGATGGATTTTCCCTACCAACGAATTATGAAAGAAAACTATTTTTGAACGGAAAAAAAGCACTGACTACCCTGTGCACTGTTTAGTCTTATAATGTGCTATGCGCGAAGATTGATACAATTAATTCAGAGTATGACCACCTGTATATTGATTATTTTCGTGTCATTTATATTTCAAGTTGGTTTTTAAAATTCATGACCCCATCCAATCAGCTGAATGGAAAAGTAACTGGGCACCAGCACTGTACAACATTAAATGACATTGAAATAGTACTCACAGTAAATAAAGAGATAGACTGATAAAAATAATACTGATAATTTCAGTTGAATTTTCCCTATTATGAAACCAAACTGTTTCTGAAAGCACTTAATACGCTGTGCACTAGCTCTATCTGGTTTTCCAAAAATAGATTTTTATAACGTGCTACGCGCGAAGATACATGAATGCTGTAGGAAATATGCGTCACATTCCTAATTTAAAATATGAAACAGTAAATCTGTTACTTATCGTAGGTCGATTTGGGAAGGGAATGTATCATTGGAAATCTCACAACTTTATACCTAACGCAAAAAAATGGTTACTCAACTTCAATTTTTTTAGAGTGATACAATTAAAAGTGTTTAAAGTGGTTTTAATAAATGAAACTAGGTGAGGAATGACCCTTTTTCTGCCGTGGGGTGGTTTTACAATGCAGCTAGCTCCGGATTTCGATTGTTCCAGATGATCTTATATTTATTTTGTAAACTTGTGTTTTGCAGTATAGCGTATTTTTGTATATCTGTATATTGCCTTGATGGCTGTAAACGTACTGAATAAAGAATGTCATCGGACGCTCCTAACATAAACCTTCCCCGTCAATTCATTTACGTGGTTATAGCGTTATAGCATGGAGGAAGAAAACATGCAAGACATATCCTAATCTTCACTGTCGCATACTTGTTATCAGTGGCGTGCTGGGGGGGGGGGGGGGGGGGGGGAACCAACCGACGCACTTGTGATTGTCGTACGCTGAGAACCGCGCGAAAAATTATACTGCATGTGTTCTGAAGATTTAGCACGATATTTCTCTTTCATTTCGGCGGATTTTTACAAATTGTTATGGAAGAAACAATTTTAGGAAGGGCATTTCAGTTCTTACACTCTATGAATAAAACAAAACAAATGAAAATACTACGAATTTTACAAGTTAATTGTGTCTTCTTCGAGGTCTTCGGAGCGCACAACCAGAGGTAAGCTTTCCGGCTCTATATTGCGGACGGGATGTAACCCCTTTTTTTCTAAGAATTTTGAATTTGATAACCCCCAATAAATGGGTCAGAAAGAGAAAAAATTGACAAAATGACCATCCGTTCGACTTCAAAATTACACAAACGCATTGCACAACCTTTTCAATTTGAAGGGTTCGAAAATGCGTTTACTGTTGTTGGATGTTGGGGGGGGGGGGGGGGGGGCATTGTGTCTGTGCACTCGGACATTGTGCACTGCATTATTCATTTCGGATTCATATTTCATGATTTTACTAACGGTGACGGAAAGATTTTACTTCAAAACCCTCTACCAAAATCGATCGGGAACGGCAAAATCTAGGAAAATGCCCAACCCTAGGGTGCATGTTAAATTTAAATCGGAGGATTTGGGACTGTTGGAGGGGGGGGGGGGGTTAATAATATTAATGGTGCAAGTATTACGTACGGCAAAATACAGAATTGCCTGAAGTTTTGTAATCGTCTCGATTTTTCTTTCATTAATTCCACAGGTCTGGACGCAGTCCGTTCGCAAAACATGCAGTACAAGGATGCCTTGATGGCACACGACATTGACAAGATCTGGGCCATGTATGACCCCGACGTGACTATGATGCCGGCTGGATTTCCAAAATTCACAGGAAAGGACAGTAAGTTGAACAAATTACTTTTTTTTTTTCGGACCCCGGAGGGGGATAATTCAAGTAATCCAAACTGTGGCAATCGACGTAAGTTTCCGATGAAGAAAACCCCATGCAGAAAGATCTATGGAAACTAACAGGAATGGGTTGGGACTGAAAACCCAATCCACACGTATGTTAGCCCCGTTCGGGATTCGGAACCGGGTCACTCTGGTAAAGACGGCGAAAACCACTCTATGCCAACCTGACTTCCCAACAATATTAAACCATTGTCTAATTGAAGTTATTCCGGTGGTTTGGGTGGGGTAGTTGTAATGTCCTTTTATCAGTGGTTACCGAATTTTCGTATTTCGCTTCACTCTTCCAGCTATGAAAAAGCACCTTACATGGGTTGCGTTCGTCGATTCCATCGAGTGGAACATTGACACATTGGCGTACTTGGATGATGACAGATGGTTGATAATCGAAGTCTCAACCTCCAAGGTGATGAGCAAGACTGGGGACGTCATGTTCGATGGAAAGTGAGTAATGACAGAATGGCATATTCATTGCGTGCATACAGTCGCGTAGTCTTTCCTGTAGTTCTGTGATGTCATGGCCACTAAGCCCATTATGTCCTGTGTTGAGACGAAAACCCAATTAATGCATATATGTCTTAAACCATTCAGAAATTTGTTTTTCCATCTTCAGACATTAAAACAAAAAATTGCAAATTAATGCTTTGTGTGAATTGAACGAAACGTGTTGAATGACTTTGGGTTAAGTACGGACATTAACTTACTTTCCTATACTTGGGGTCATTGCCAAACTAATAAATGGAAGGCTAAGATTGAACAAAGGTATGATTATTTTAACGTACTTCTAATTATTCCTGTTCTAACTACAACGGATTGCAAATTTGACTGTTCCCATTCTGACACCAAGATATTTTTGAAAGGGTCCCTTTTTAATCAACCCTGCTCGCTCATAAGTTGCGATTAGGCTCGTTGGTATTAAGAGAATGTTTAATATTCCCTAGAAACAGGAAAGTGTTTCAAATGAAGCATTTTAATCTGGGTTTCCTTGTACACTGTACCTGTTACGAGTCTAATTTGTTTTCTTTAACAGAACTCTTCGTATTTGGAGGGCTGATTCGCTTTCAAAATCCTACAAAATTTATCTGGAAATGTACAACAGTAACACTAAAGCATAGACCTTTGGAGACGACCCCAGGTGAAAAAGGTTTATATATGGCCCTGGAAGAGAAAGGACTGTACGAGCCGAAGCATGGACAAGTTTGTTTTAATACAAGATCAACGCAACTGGAAAGAACACGGTATAAATAAAGTGCATCAAAAATGGCCTCGAGAACCAAATGTTACCCTAAATTTGGTAGAAAATGTGCTTGTTATTGTGAAGAGTGACGTGAAAGCGTGTCGGACGCATTAATGCAAAAGCCATTCGAATTGACAAATGTCGCAGTATATATCGCGGTAACGGTGAGACGGGTATTTTTGATCAAAAGTCAATAACTTGCCAATAAAACGTTTTCGGATGGTTTCCTGACTAAAAGAATACCATTGGGCTTTTACATCTTTACACTTGATAACATACGCAGGATTTCGTGGGGAAATGGGCCTTTTCGGTAATTTCAACAGAAAAGTCGCTTTGTTGCAGGGATATTTTTTGGGTAGAAAGTACACTTTGTGCACACAATGTGTATCTAGAAAAATAGTCGGTGGATTTTCCCTCGACGGGAAAGCAAAATCTGGAGGGTGAAATTATATTTTAAATGCGAAACAAGGATGATGAAAAGCAGGACGGAAATTCTATTTTCCAACGGCCAAACAACCCCCGTACGCGTCTGTAAAACCCACTCGTTTGTCATTTTGCTTATCCAATAATAAAGTTATTGAATTGTTAGAACTATTGGCGTACTGGCCCATTTGAACTAAAATACTTATAAACGGTTGTGGTATACTAACAAGTAAGACTTCCGTGAATAAAGAATGGCATTAGCATTGAAAATGTGAAATAAACCTGCTGTTTATTTGTTATAAAGTGGTTGAATGTAGGTTGTTGCTGTAATGAAATTGAAACGACTTGGTCGAGCAAGAACCCGCTATCTGGCCTTTGTATGTCAACAATTCCTCGATGCATAATTTATCCCCAAATCCTCATTTTCGAAAATCGCCCCAATCGCTCAACTTTTTTACTGGGAGGCGCTTTCAATATAGCCTCTACACAAACGTCCGAACTGCTGGGCTAGCTATCTTCATCGATTCTTTAACAATATTTTTAAAAAGGTGTAAAAAAGAAGTGGATCTTTGGGGGAATCTGAGGGGAGTGTGTTCTCACCCAGATATGGGTCTGGGAAGCTTAAACTGTAAAATCTCTATTTTGGAAATGTTGACAAAAACCAATCATTCGCAAACGATGACAGGAGCCAATGTAAAATATCAATAAATTAAAGCTTTTTTTACACAAAGAACAATCCCGAGTCTCCTAAAACCGCAACAAAAGTTACCGAGACGTGAAAAAGAAAGCACTTTAAGATCGCACAACGCTATGATTTCCGAAAAAAAATTCTGTTCAAGGAAAATACCACAAGCAGCTTTTTGTTTTTGGAGAAATTGGTTGGTTCCCATGCTAATCTTGTCGTAAAGAGGTTTGGATTTATAAGGGGACGTGTTTGTTGTAGAACTATGCTATCCCGACCAAAGCAGTTTATTCCCTTAAATAGCAGATTTGAAAAAAATTGAAATTTCGTTACTGTTCTCCCAATATTAAATGCAAATTGACTGAAAAATATTAGAAGTCTTAATCTGAAGAGGCCAATTTGAGGTCGGTATAACTGGCCCGAAGTTTTGTAATCTTTTTATGCTCCTTGACTTCGGTCATCCGCATGAAAAAGTTTCATTAGGCCCACGACAGATTTCAAGAAATTGCACTGGAAACAGAATGTGAAATCGGACATTTTATTCATTTGAGGCCCATTCGCCGTCAAATAATTTATTACCCAGAGACGGCCTTCGGTACACTGTAAAAACGTTGGGCAAGGAAAAGTTGGCCAAATTTGATTTTCCCAGAAATCGGTCACTTTTACTACAAATGTTGGTCATTTTTCAAAAACATTACCGGTACCCAACACCAGATGTTCTAAATTGGTCAAAGAGGACGAATTTGACCAGATGTTTCATAAATCAAGCACCCCAACCGAGTTGGTAAATTTGTCCTGTCAGTTGGGCAACAGTTTACCAAACAAGATAAATAACATAACGAACAACAGATGGGAAATGTGAAATTCTCAAAGTTGGTTTCTTTCTGTCAAAAGTTAGATCATGATAGGCGGCTAATATACAAATAATCAGAAATAGAAAGAAAACAAACCTAAGATAACAATGGGATTTGCCATGACAGTCTACTTTCCTATAGCCGAGGAACGGGCAGACTCATTGTAATTATAGTTGGTGGTTTGCGTTGGAAGCAGAGAATCTACACGAGTAAAAACTATAAATACGGCGATATAACTCGAGCACTTCAATACTCTTAGTATATAATTTATATATGCATTAAGTTTGGCAGTCTTCCAAAATAGCTTCGAAATATTCATCTCAATGTGACCATGCAATTTCTGGGTTTTAGGAGTACATTTACGCGCGTCAGGCATGGGATTGTTACTTTCATCCCGCGCCCATATTAGCCTTTTAGAGGTATGGCGGACACAATAGGAGGGCGCTATTTGATTTGGGTATACCCAAATCAAATAGCGCCCTCCTATTGTGTCCGCCATACCTCTAAAAGGCTAATACACGTGCGATTAGTTTATCATTCACACGTCATATACTTTCGCAATAGAATATGAGCCGATATATAAAGTCTGTTTTAAAGGAAACCGGAGAGTATTATACCAGAATCGTACGATCGAGTTAAACTTTTCGCGTTAAAATCAGCTAAAATTTTTAGCACAAGTAGCCTACCTCTTTACGACAAGATTAGTAGGAACCAACCAATTTCTCAAAAAAGCTGCGGGTGGTATTTCCCCTCAAACAGAAAAAATCATAGCCTTATGCGATCTTAAAGTGGGATCTTTTTCAGGTCTCGGTAATCTTTAATACATCACGTCATTTTCAAAACAGATTTTACAGTTTAAGCTTCCCATACCTGGGTGCGAACGCACTCCCCTCAAAGGTCCACTTCTTTTTTACACCTTTTTAAAATTGTTAAAGAATCGATGAAGATGGCTAAGCAGTTCTGACGATTTTTTGGAAGTAGCCTATATGTGTAAAGGCTATTGAAAGCGCCTCCAGTGGGAAAAGTGGAGCGATTGGGGCAATTTTCGAAAATGGGGGTTTGGGGATAAATTAAGCAGAGAGTAAGTTTGGACATACAAAGGTCAGATGGCGGATTCTTGCTCGACCAAGTCGTTTCAATTTCATTACAGCAACAACCTACATTCAACCATTTTGTAACAAATAAACAGTAGGTTCATTACATTTTCAATGCTAATGTCATTCTTTATTCACGCGTCTTACTCGTTAGTATAGGCCATAAAGTCCAAATAACCGAAACAGCTTCATATTTTCCAAGATTAAGAAACCCTGCGTGAAGATGTAAAAGCTCAACGGTATTTAGGAAACCATTTGGAAACGTGTCGTTGGCAAGTTATTGACTTTAACTAAGACCCGTTTTAGTTTCTCACTGTTACCGTGTACACTGGATAGCTTTATGCTCCAACGTACGCTTTCACGTCAACACTCTTCAAGGACATAAGTAAACTTACACATTTTTGGGTGAATTTCTTATTCGCCTTGTGTATATAAGTTCTATAGAGTTGATCTTATATTGAAACAACCGATAAAATTGTCTGTGCTTAGGCTCGTACAGTCTTTTCTCTTCCGGGGTCATCATTATGACCTTTAACCTGGGGTCGTCTCCATAGTCTATGCTTTGGTGTTGCAGTTGTACATTTCCAGGTAGATTTTGTAGGATTTCGACAGCGAATCGGCCCTCCAAATACGAAGAGATCTGTTAAAGAAAACAAATTAGATTCGTAACTGCCGGTTTTTCATTGCCTTTCGCAAGATATACCGGTACAGTCACATGAAACCCAGATTAAAAGGAATCCTTGGAAAGACTTTACCGTTTATAGGGGATATTAACATCATATTTGCTTTGTAACGACGAGTCTATAATCGCCACTCGTGACGAAGCACGTTGATTTAAAAATGGACCCTTTCAGAAACATCTTGGTGTCAGATTGGGACCAGTCAAATTTGCAATCTGCTGTGCTTTTTGGAACATGAATTAAGAAGTCCGCTGAAATATTCATACCTTGCTTCAATCTTAGCCTTCGGTTGTTTGGCAATGACCCTATAATTGTAGGAAAGTACCTTAATGTCCGTACTTAACCCTAAAGTCATTCAATACGTCATTTCGTTCAATTCACACAAAATCTTTCATTTGCAATTTCTGGTTTTAATGTCAGAATGGAAAACAAATTTCTGAATGGTTTAAGACGTATGCATAAATTGGTTTTTCGCTCCAACACAGGACATAACGGTCCCAGTGGCCATGACATCACAACACTGTCATTACTCACTTTCCATCGAACATGACGTCCCCAGTCTTGCTCATCACCTTGGAGGTTGAGACTTCGATTATCAACCATCTGTCATCATCCAAGTACGCCAATGTGTCAATGTTCCACTCGATGGAATCGACGAACGCAACCCAGGTAAGGTGCTTTTTCATAGCTGGAAGAGTGAAGCGAAATAAGGAAATTCGGTGACCACTGATAAGAGGACCCACCCAAACCACCGGATTAACTTCAATTGCACAATAGGTTAATATTGTTGGGAAGTCAGGTTGGCATAGAGTGGTTTTAGCTGCCTTCCACTGGAGTGACCCGGTTCCGAATCCCATCCCAAAGGGAGCCAATTACGTACGTGTAGATTGGGTTCAGTCCCAATCCATTCCGTGGGTTTCCATAGATCATTCTGCACGAGGTTTTTCATTTCACCTCCAAAACTGGACATTTCTTATTCTTCTCTGTACAGGTTTCTTCTGGCTTACATATCGCTAAAGTGAAATGCGTTTGAGGAAACTTAATGAATAAAATCACTCTACAACGAAGTTTATCGAGATGTAACAAGATCCATTTTCGTTGAAAACGCATCATCCCATGGTCCCCGCTAAGAAAGAAAAAAAGAATGTTCTCACCTAATAACTTCATCGAAAATACCAGAGTTTGGATTACTTTAATTATCCCCCTCCGGGGCCCGAGAAACAAAACAAATGTAATGTGTTCAACTTACTATCCTTTCCTGTGAATTTTGGAAATCCAGCCGGCATCATAGTAACGTCTGGGTCATACATAGACATGATCGTGTCAATGTCGTGTGCTATCAAGGCATCCTTGTACTGCATGTTCTGCGTCCAGACCCGTGCATAGAATTAACGAGAGAAATGTCGAGAAGATTACAAAACTACAGGCGATTGCCGTACGAAATACTTGCACCATAAATATGAATACCAAATACTCAGATTTCTATTTTACATGTACCCTAGGGATTGCTGTTGTGGGGGAGGGGGGATAGCATACTAAAGTTATTAGGAATCGATGGTCCGTTGAAAGGTTCAGTCATTAATAGATTAGGTGGCAAATAGTGTGTGAAAGTGTATGGGACGCAGACTCGTCCTGTACGAATGTACTATACTTTCAGCTATTTCACAAAGAAACCTCGATATGACCATTTAAAGTGTTCACATGTCGAGGTCTGCCTAATTTTTTACGGGTTTTGCCAACAAATCCTGAAATGACAGGTTGTGACATCTTTAGACAATTGCTATCAAGGAGGGTTGGTTATTTTCCTAGATGTTGCCGTTCCTGACCGATTTTGGTAGAGGGTATTAAAGTAAATTCTTTCAATTACCCTTAGTAAAATCCATGAAAAATGAATCCAAAATTAATATGGTGTGCACTGTGTCCGAGTGGCCAGGCAGTGCCCCAAACATCCGACAACAGTAAACGCATTTTCGAAACCTTGTTTTTCCTACAAAAGACAATCTGAAAAGTTTCTGCAATGCGTTCGTGTATAAATTGATGGATGGTAATCTTTCTTTCTTTTTTCCCCCAACCCATTTGGTAAAGGTTATCAAAAGTAAAATCTAAAAAAATGATACATACTAGTCCATGCCAGGAAATCCCTTCGATCTTCACTGCTTGCTAACCCCACCGAAACCAGCAGGAAGACGCAGAAGTAGGCTGAAGCAGACATGGTGTGTGTATAACGGTAGAAGGCGATTATCTTGTAGTGTGGTCTTATCTTGTTCGTACTTCGTCTGAAAACAAATGTGGCCTGATGAAGTGATGCCCTGGTGTTTAAATACTCTCGACGTTCTTGCCCCGATCATGCATCACACGGCTGAATAAATTGGACCAATGACAATCATCGCTTGAAGATTGGAGAATTGACCTGGAAATGCGTGACCTTTGATTCACCCAAAAGAAGAAGAATAATGAATAGAATTTTCCTAATCCAAGCGATTCTGGTTTGAACAGTGGTTCCATTCGCCCCTCAACCATTAGCCTTTTAGAGGTATGGCGGACACAATAGGAGGGCGCTATTTGATTTGGGTATACCTTTTGTGCCATACAAAAGGTTTACCCAAATAAAATAGCGCCCTCCTATTGTGTCCGACATACCTCTAAAAGGCTAATTGTACTAAAACTTTTAGCTGTGATTATATAACACGAACAGTTTAACTCGATCGTACGATGCTGATATAATACTCCCCTGTCTCCTTTAAAAACAGACTTCATCAGCTTATATTCATATTCGAAAGTATCGGTATACATGCAACGGTAGAGTTACATCATAATCCAAGGAAACCTCTATTATACGGGGGGTGCTCCTCCAAGAAACATAATATCGCTTTTAGAGTTGCCCGACCATACAGAGATTGTAATAATCCCTAGAAACGAAAGTGTTTCCAATGAAGCATTTTAATCTGGGTTTCCTTGAACACTGTACCTGTTACGAATCTAATTTGTTTTCTTTAACAGAACTCTTTGGATTTGGAGGGCTGATTCGCTTACGAAATCCTACAAAATCTACCTGGAAATGTACAACGGGAACACTAAAGCATAGACTATGGAGACGACCCCAGGTCAAAAGGGTGATATGACCCCGGAACAGAAAGGACTCGACGAGCCGAAGCATAGACAATTGTGTCGGTTTGTTTTAATGAGATCAACGCAACTGGAAAGAACACAGTATAAACAAGGCGAATCCAAAATGGCCTTGAGAACCAAATATGAACCTAAATTTGGTTGAACATTTGCTTTATAGGCCCTATTATTGTGAGGAGTGACGTGAAGCGTACGTCGGACGCATTAATGCAAAAGCCATCTAAATGGACAAATGTCGGACTATATATCACGGTGAGAAACTTTTTGTTCAAAAGTCGATAACTTGCCAATGAAACGTTTTCGGATGGTTTCCCGACTAAAAGAATATCATTGGGCTTTTACATCTTTACACTTGATAACATACGCAGGATTTCGTAATATTGGGGGAAAAGTCGCTTTGTTACAGGGATATTTTTTTGGGGTAGGAAGTACACGTTGGCACACATTTTGCATCTAGAAAAATATGCAGTGGATTTTCCCTCGACGGGAAAGCAAAATCGGGAGGGTGAAATAATATTTTAAATGCCAAACTGGGATGATTAAAAGCAGGACGGAAATCATATTTTCCGTACGCGTCTGTAAAACCCACTTGTTTGTCATTTTGCTAATCCAATAACGAAGTTATTGGTTTTCTAATTAAAACTATTGGCATATTGGCTTTTTTGAATTAAAAATACTTAAACGGTTGTGGTATACTAACAAGACTTCCGTGAATAAAGAATGGCATTGGCATTAATTTAAAATGTGAAATGAACCTGCTGTTTAAGTGGTTGTAGGTTGTTGCTAAATTGAAACGACTTGATCGAGCGAGAACCCAGCATCTGACCTTTGTATGTCAAAACTCCCTCTATACATGCTTAATTTATCCCAAATCCTTATTTTCGAAAATCGCCCCAATCGCTCCACTCTTCCACTGGAGGCGCTTTCAATAGCCTTTACACATTCGTCCAAACGTCCAAACTGCTAGGCTAGCCATCTTCAGCGGTTCTTGAACAATTTTAAAAAGGTGCAAAAGAAGTGAACCTTTGGAACATTTGAAGGGAGTGCGTTCGGACCCAGGTATGGGCCTGGGAAGCTTAAACTGTAAAATCTATTTTGGAAATGTTTGCAAAAAACAATCCTTCGCAAACGATGAAAAGAGCCAATGTAAAATATCAATAAATTAAAGCTATATATTGTCTTTTTCATAGAATAATCCCAAAAGTCTCCTAAAACCGCAACAAAACTACGTATTAAAGATTACCGAGACCTGAAAAAGATCGCACTGTAAGATTGCTGAACTCTATTTCTGATTTTTTTTCTATTGGAAAGAAATACCACCCGCAGTTTTTTTGGAGAAATTGGTTGGTTCCCATGCTAATCTTGTCGTAAAGAGGTTCGGATTATAAGGTGACGTGTTCGTTGTAGAACCATGCTACCCCGACCAAAGCAGTTTATTCCCTTAAATAGCAGATTTGTATTCAGATTGAAACAAAAAAATGATTGGAGATTTTGTTACTTCTCTCCCAATATTAAATGCAAATTGACTGCAATATCAGATGTCTTCTTTAACCTGATTTTGATCGGAAAAGGGTAATATTCACCTGGCTCAAAAGGGGCCAATTTAAGGTCGGTAACTGGCCCGAAGTTTTGTGAATTTTTGTTATGCTCCTTCGTTTCGTTCATCCGCAGGAAAAAGCTTCATTATGACGGACTTCAAGAAATTACACTGGAAACAGAATGTGAAATCGGACATTTTTTGGTAATTTATTTGAGGCTCATTCGGCTTCAAATAATGCATTTCCCAGAGACGGCCTTCGGTACACTGTAAAAACGTTGGGCAAGGAAAAGTTGGGCAAATTAGATTTTCCCAGAAATCGGTCATTTTTACTTCAAACTCAAGTACCCCAACCGGTAATTTTTTGTCCTGTCGAACAACAGATGGGAAATGTGAAATTCCCAAAGTTGGTTTCTTTGTGTCAAACGTTTGGTCACGATAAAGGGCTAATCTACTATGTGCTGAAATAGAAAATAACTATAAGCTAACATGGGATTTGCCCTGTCAATGTTTACTTTCCTATAGGTGAAGTCTTAACAGGGGCTGATCCAGGCTTTTTTGCAGGGGGGGGGGGGGGGGGGGCTCTTAAATTTGCCCAGAAAGGTGACTCCCAAGGGTGTAGGCCCTTACAAGCAAAAAGGCCCCTACTGGAAGAACGGGAAGACTCACTATAATTATATAGTTGGTGCATGGTTTGCGTTGAAAGCAGGGAATAAAACGCATTGTTTATTCTATACGAGTAAAAACTATAAATACAGTGATTTAACTCGAGCACTTCAATGGCAGTCTTCCAAAATAGCTTCGAAATTATTGGTCTGAATTTGACCAATGTCTGGGTTTTGGGAGAGTACATTTATTGCGCACCATACACGTGCGATTGTGCGCCATCTTGTAGTTTATCCTTCACACGTCATATCGAATAATGACCGGTCAGCAGACCTGCCTATGCTCCCATCTTGTTCAACTTCAAGTTTAAACTTCTTTTGTAGATCTCATCTTTTGAGCTGGCTCATCACAGTTTACAAGATGTTTAAATTAAGCGACCCATGTCTTCGATGGTAATCTTTGTTTCTTGGACAACAAGACAACTACTTCGTAGCACTGGTGGCGGAACGGGGGGGGGGGCAGGGGGGGGGGCAGGGGGGGGGGGGGGGCAGGGGGGGGGGGGGGGGGGCAGGGGGGCAGGGGGGCAGGGGGGCAGGGGGGGGGGGGCAGGGGGGCAGGGGGGGGAAATTTTCCCCCACACTTTCAAAAGTATTCCGGCGCACCTGCTCCGTAGTACAGGTTTTCCCGGCCAGTTTCGCAAAAATAGCCTTCAAATTCATCTTGACAGTGGTCAATATACAGCGAAAAAGCTCCCTGTTGTCGTTCCCGTGGTTCGCATTTCAGGTGTTCAAACTCGTTTCAATAGTTGACATTTTCATGTTTACCACATCCTGAGTTGAAGTTATGTCATTCGGTTTAAGTGTTCATTCAATTTAGCAGTCGGTTTGGTTAAGGGTTATTTGCATTCGATCCTTATTTCTTATTTCATTTCCGCGCATTCTATTTAGCTTTTTTTGCATTCAAAAATGAAGGAACACAAAGTACGTTTTTATTCCTTTTATTCTCTACAGTTCTATTCTCTAATCGGTATCTGCTATCTGTGTTTTTACTCTAAAGAAATATAAATGTAAACAAGTGATGTGAGAAAATTAAGCATGAACGTCGACATAACCAATATAGGCAACAGTAAACTTAGGTGTTGTTTCCCCCCTCTGTTTTGTCTTGTTCATATGTTCTCAATTCTTTACTTGATCTTGATTTTCTAACATGTCTTTAGATTCTATTTCTCAATTTACTTTTTATGCATATACACATGATTCACGTGGCTGCCGAGGATACTTGTTTCTGTAGGTCTTGTCAGCCATATTGATGTTTCTAGTGCTTCAATCTAACATCAGAGAAGTGGCGGAATCTTGTGGGAAACAGTTCTTTTATCCACGTACTTTTAAATTGGAACAAAGGCACTCCATTTACTTTTAACAAACAAATGAATAACATGGAGCTCTTTCGAATTAATTTGCTTACCAAAAATGTTTGAATGCACAATTATGAAAACTGCATGATTCAAATGTGCAATTGCATGCTTTCACATTTAAATTGAATGATGTTTTTAGTTAATTGAATGTTGATCTCAACGTGCATTCAAATTCGTGCCAAAAAATGGGTGATTGGTCATCAATTTGGCCGCCAAATCTGCTAAATTGGCCGGGAAAACATATTGTGGAATCGGGCGGCCGTTCTTCCGGCGGTTATATTATTGAGTGATGTGAGGCTTTCCTCCATTACTTTGTGCACTGTGATCTTGCATGTGGATGGTGATGAAGATGACTGTGATGAATTTTTAAGTATCGTCAATCAGATACGGCATGGATTTATTTATATTAGGCTTGAAACTATCACGACACCAGACTTGCAGTTTCACCAAACAATAAATATATTAAAACACCCAGAGACACCTTAAATTTGTTGAAATAAAACTGACCAATAAATGATGAGCAGGGGGCCCCAACAAGCAGTCATTTCCGGCGCCCCTTGGGACACTTGTTGATTGAAACAAGGTCGTATTTTAAATATAGGCAAGGTTTTTGTTGTTGTAAATGCTACGAACAATTAAAATGGGGTATTTTGACCTTGAGGGCGTCATTTAATCTAGGATTTTAGTTTGCTTTCTACTTTTCCTTTCTCTTCTTTTTGCGAACAGCGTCATGATTTTACCTATAGCAACGACGTCACCCACTCGTCACGCCCCCTCTCCTGCGTGGGGTGTGGGGGCGTGCTCCCCGGAAAACGTTTGAAATCTAGACGCTTTCTCCTGCATTCTAGGCAATTTGAAAGACAATGTAAGTTTAACTAAAAAGTAAAATACAATCTCTACATGGTCGGGCAACTCTAAAAGCGGTATTGTGTTTCTTGGGGAGTCCCCCTCCCACCCCCCCCCCCCCCCCCACCCCCCACCACCTCCACCAGGTCCATAGAAGTTTTCCTTTGATTATGTAACTCTACCGTTAATTGCATGTGTAGTTTCACAGAAGAATATGAGCTGATATATGAAGTCTGTTTTTAAAGGAGACAGGGGTGTATTATAATTATCAGCATCGTACGATGAGTTATACTTTTCGTGTTATATAATCACAGCTAAAAGTTTTAGTACAATGGGTTGAGGGGCGAATGGAACCACTATTCAAACCAGGATTGCATGATTTATTAAGGTAAATTCTATTCAAGATTTTTCTTCTTTTGAGTGAATCAAAGGTCACGCATTTCCAGGTCAATCAAATTCTCGAGCGATGATTGTCATTGGTTGGATTTAAACAGCCTTGTGATGAATATGCATGATCTGGCCAAGAATGTGGAGCGTATTTAAACACCAGGGCATCACTTCATCAGGCCACACTTGTTGTTATACGAAATACAAACGACTTGCGTTAATTATACACACCATGTCTGCTTCAGCCTACTTCTGCGTCTTCCTGCTGGTTTCGGTGGGGTTAGCAAGCAGTGAAGATCAACGGCATTGGGATTTCCCGCCATGGACTAGTACGTATCGTTTTAAGATTTTAATTTGATAACCCCCATCACCGAATGGGTCAGAAAGAGAAAAAAATGGACAAAATGACCATCCATTCGACTTCAAATTTACACAAACGCATCGCACAACCTTTTTAGTTTAAGGCTTTTGTAGGAAAAACGAAGAGTTCGAAAATGCGTTTACTGTTGTTGTTGGATGTTCTTGGGAAAACTTACGGGGTACTGTGTCTGATCACTCGGACATTATGCACCCCCATAAATATTCATTTCGGATTCATATTTTATGATTTTACTAACGGTGGCGGAAAGATTTTTACTTTAATACCTTCTACTAAAATCGATCGAGAACCGCAAAATCTAAGAAAATAACCAACCCTCTTTAATAGCAAATGTCTAAACAGTGGCACAACCTGTTTTTTTCTCCAAAATGTATTGGAAAAACCCGTAAAACAAAATGAGGCAGGCATCCACATGTGAACACTTTGAGTGACCATAATTATCGGTATTTTTTGTGAAATATCTGAAAGTCTAGTACGTTCGTACAGGACGAGTACACTCTAAAAGATGTTCGTCAAAATGGGTTGATATTTTGCCCAGTGTTGGGCAACATATCAACAACCGAAAATCTTGGACAAATTCTTCCCAATAATTGGTCCATTTTTACCTGAATTAACCAACAATGTGGTAAATTAATAACAATGTGGGGTAAATAACAGTTGCCCAATTATGTTTTACCCAACGTTTTTACAGTGTATATAGGTGTCACGATCCTGTACACTTCTTCTATAGTACACCACTATTTTTCATCTATTCTATGACTGAACCTTCTAACTGACCATTGATTCATAACGACTTTAGTATTCTACCCCCCCCCCCCCCCCCTCCCTCCCAATAGTAACCCCTAGGGTGCATGTACAATTACAATTTGAGGTTTTGGGTTACTGGGTTAATCAGCTTCATGCTGCAAGTATTACGTATACGGCACAATACATTGCCTGTAGTTTCGTAATCGTTTCGCTGTCTTTCTCTCATGAATTACACAGGTCTGGACGCAGTCCATGCACAAAACATGCAGTACAAGGATGCCTTGATAGCACACGACATTGACAAGATCGTGTCTATGTATGACCCCGACGTGACTATGATGCCGGCTGGATTTCCAAAATTCACAGGAAAGGACAGTAAGTGGAACAAACTACATTTTGTTACTCGGGGCCCCGGAGGAGGATAATTCAATCCAAACTGTGCATGTGGCATTCAACGCAAGTTTCCGATGAAGATATTAAGTGAAAAATATATATTCTTTCTTTAATAGCGGGGAGCAGGGGATCGTGCGTTTTCAACGAAAATGGATCTTGTGTTACATTTCGATAAACTTCGTTACAGAGGCTGCGTGTTGTACAGTGATTTTTATTCATTAAGGTTTCTCGAACGCATCTCACTTTAGCGATAAACCTGTAAAGAGAAGAATAAGAAATGTCCAGTTTTGGAGGTGAAAGGAAAAACCCCATGCAGAATGATCTATGGAAACCCACAGAATGGATTGGGACTGAAAACCCAATCTACACGTTTATACGTTGGCTCCCTTTGGAATGGGATTCGGAACCGGGTCACTCCGGTGGAAGGCGGCGAAAACCACTCTATGCCAACCCGACTTCCCAACCAAATTTAGCCCATTGTGCAACCGAAGTTAATCCGGTGGTTTGGGTGGGGTAGTTGTAATGTCCTTTTATCAGTAGTTACCGAATTTTCGTATTTCGCTTCACTCTTCCAGCTATGAAAAAGCACCTTACCTGGGTTGCGTTCGTGGATTCCATCGAGTGGAACATTGACACATTGGCGTACTTGGATGAAGACAGATGGTTGATAATCGAAGTCTCAACCTCCAAGGTGATGAGCAAGACTGGGGACGTCATGTTCGATGGAAAGTGAGTAATGACAGAATGGCACATTCATTGCGTGCATACAGTCGCGTAGTCTTTCCTATAGTTCTGTGATGTCATGGCCACTGGGCCCGTTATGTCCTGTGTTGGAGCGAAGACCCAATTATTGCATGCATGTCTTAAACCATTCAGAAATTTGTTTTCCATTCCGACATTAAAACTAGAAATTGCAAATTAATGATTTTGTGTTAATTGAACGAAACGTGTTAAAGGACTTTTGGGTTAAGTATGGGCATTAGGGCAATTTCCTACAATTAGGGTATTTGCCAAAACAAATACATGTAGAAGGCTAAGATTGAACAAACACCCGGGTACGAATATTTTAACGGACTTTTAATTGTTCCTGTTCTAACTAGCATAGTAGATTTCAAATTTGACTGGTCCCAATCGGACACAAACATTTCTGAAAGGGTCCCTTTTAAATACACCCTGCTCGGTCATGAGTTGCGATTACAGGCTCCTTAATATTCCCTAGAAACGGTAAATTATTTCCAAGGAAGCATTTTAATCTGGGTTTCCTTGAGATTGTACTTGTATATCTTGCGCAAGACAATGACAACCGGCATTTACGAATCTAATTCGTATTCTCTAACAGAACTCTTCGTATTTGGAGGGCTGATTCGCTGTCGAAATCCTACAAAATCTACCTGGAAATGTACAACAGCAACACCAAAGCATAGACCTAATGGAGAGGACCCCAGGTTAAAGGTCATAATGATGACCGCGGAAGAGAAAAGACTGCACGAGCCAAAACGGAAAATTGTCTATTTCAATATAAAAAAACGCTACTGGAAAGAACATGGTATATACAGGGCGAATCAAAAATAGCCTTAAGAAACGAATGTTCCCTAGAATTGGTAGAAAATTTGCTTGTCATTGTGAAAAGTACTAATTAAAGCGTGCGTCGGACTCATTAATGCAAAAGCCATCCGAATTGTTGACATGTCGCAGTGTACCATCGTGGTAAACTAAAACGGGTCTTAGTTCAAAAGTCGGTAACTTGCTTGGTCTTTTCACTTCCAAAAATTACATATTGGGAAAATAGGTGGTTTCGGTTATTTTTACTCCACAAATCTTATAAATTCAAATCTGAAAAGGTTGCTTTGTTAGTAATATTTTGAAAAATAATAGGTGGATTTTTTTTTTCCTAGACGAGAAAATAGAACAGGGAGGATAAAAAAGCAGGACAAAAAGTCTATTTTCCAACCCTCTTAAACCCACTTGTACGTCTTGACGCTTTGTTATTGAATAAGCACATTATTTCTGGCATTTTGGGTCAAAACTATTGGCATATTGGCCTATGGCCCATTTGAATAAAACATACTTAAACGATTGTGGTATACTAAGCCTTATGTGAATAAAGAATGGTATTAAATGTGAAATTAACTTGGTGTTTATTTGTAATGAAGTGGTTGAATACCGGTATAGGTTGTTTCTGTAATAAAATTGAAACGACTTTGTGGAGCAAGAACCCGCCATCTGGCATTTGTAGGCTAATTATGTGAACTTCCTCGATGCATCATTTATTCCCAAATCCTTATTTTCGAAAATCGCTCCACTTTGTCACTGGGAGGCGCTTTCAATAGCCTTTACACATTCTTCCAAACGTCCAAACTACTGGGCTAGCCATCTTAATGTATTCTTTTACAGATTTTAAAAAGGTGCAAGAAAATAAGAAGTGGACTTTTGGGTGAATTTGAGGGGAGTGCGTTCGCACCCGCGTATGAGCCTGGGAAGCTTAAACTGTAAAATCTCTATTTTTGGGAAAAATGTTGACATAAACCAATAATTCCCAAACAATGACAAGAGCAAATGTAAAATATCAATTTCTTTGTTTTTACAAAAAGAACAATACTGAGTCTCCTAAAACGGCAACAAAACTATGTATTGAAGATTACCGAGACATGAGAAAAGATCGAACTTTAAGATCACACAACGCTATGATTTCCGAATTATTTTCTGTTAGAGGGAAATAGAGCCCACATTTTTTTTTTTGAAATCTGTTGGTTCCCATGCTAATCTTGTCGTAAAGAGTTTTGGGTCGGGGAAGTGTTTGGGGATAAAACTATGCTATCCCGACCAATGCCGTTTATTCCCTTAAATAGCAGATTTATTCAGATTAGAAAAAAAGATATTGCAAATTTAGTTGCAAATCACTGAAATATTAGATGTCTTCCTTAACAAGATTTTGATCGGAAAAGGCTAATATTCCTCTCAATCAAAAAGGCCCGGAGTTTTGTAATCTTTGTATGCTCCTTCGCTTCGCCCATCCGCAGGAAAAAGTTTCATTATGACGGACTTCAAGAAATTACACTGGAAACAGAATGTGAAAACGGACATTTTATTGTAATTCATTTGAGGCTCATTCGGCTTCAAATAATTTATTACCCTGAGACGGCCTTTGGTACACTCTAAATACGTTGGGCAAGGAAAAGTTGTGCAAATTTGATTTTCCTAGGAATCGGTCATTTTTTACTACAGATGTTGGTCATTTTCTTAAAACATTACCCAACACCAGATGCTCTAAATTTATGGTGTACTATAAGGGCCACCGCTCTGACGAGATATAAAAGGTATAATTAACGTGTAAGAGTGTTGATTGACGCGGTAAGAATGTTGATTGACGTAGTCTTGGTTCAAGACGTTGTTACGTATATATGCGATAACCGGCCACGAACCGCCATTAACAACGTCTTGGGAATTTCGTAGAAGCCGTGTTGTGCGCACGCACCTGCTTAGCCCAATGTTGCAGCGCGCATTATGTAGTTTGCATAATACATAAATAAATGCATTATGCATAGATATAACCCCCTGACTACTACCGCCCGAGTGTTAGTATGAAGATAAAGGTACAGGTCCGTGCTATTTAGATTGTTTGGTAGGGCCGAGGGGAATGAACTAAAAAGTTCCGGAATGATGGAAATATAATAGGAGACCTTGTTGGGTGATTTGATTTAGATATAAAATAAAAAAGGCCGTGATAATAATAAAACAAATAGCTCACGAGGCCCTAGTCTTTACGGCCGGGGAAAACGGAGATTGTCGTACTCTGGTGATTCGATTGTCACACAGTTCACAAAGATACTGAGACGCACTCTAGATCTCCTGCGGGTTTTCTCCACTGGTGAAACTCGACAACAATTCAGGCTCATGTTTGCTTCGAGGCTGGACGCGAATCCCCGCCGAGAAACCCCAGCGATTCCCCTACCACCGAGTCGACTTCAATTCATCGGACGACTTGTCTCAACGGAAGACATGTCTCCACGGACGTCTTGTCTTCCCATTTGACGCAAAGACAGTCGAGTTTCTCAACGGTCGAGTTGTCTCGAGTCGAGTCGGCCAACGGTCGAGTTGTCTGAGCCCTGACGGTTTAATATTATAATTGAGAGGTATTTCTTGTAATTTCCCTCAGATCACACACCATCACCCATGTTGCCTGCCCGGTCCCGCCCGGCACCTTCCCCGTTGTATCTCACTCGCGTCGATGGTCACAGTTGCAAGACGTCGCATGCGAACACGAGCGGTGAACACTGCAGCCGCTAGCGCAATGGCCGGCCGGCCGGCAATGCAAAGCATAGCAGCTTCGATCGCGAACTTACCAGCGCCCCTTCGGCCAGTAGTATAGATAGCTACCAGACTATTGTGCAACTTCATGCCAGCTCGATCTTTTTCGTATGTGCGCGTGCGTGAAGAATGCGCACTAGTTTCCCCCATGTTTCCGGGGAGATTTTACGAAATTCCCAAGACGTTGTTACTTGCGGTTTATTTATTTATTTATTACATTTCTTTACCCAGGGTGTGCCCAAACAGTTTAAAACTGGTTTCCATTGGGGCCCTGCATATTATTAGTTAAAACTAAATATTTACACATTCATACAAAATATTTAAACAAATACAATAATGTTTACACAAATACATCTATTTTCGGTTAACTTTTCAACTCCCCAGAAGCCTATTGCTGATTTACGGGATGGGCGAAAAACCCGCGAAAAAACACCTTTTAGGGTGAAAAACAAGGGGAAATTCCTATCCGGCTCCAAAGTATTTTGGCAACCAAGTTTATAACTCCGCAGATCAGCGTAAATGACAGAAATATCACTGATATAATTATGGCTTTACGTAGCTCCGATTTATATGTACTTAAAGAGTTTATGGTTCTCATTTGTTCAGGCAGATTATTCCATATACTGGCACCACTCACAGCGAAACTTGTCACGTAGCATTCCTTTTTGGCGAAAGGAACTTTCAGTGCCATTTGGGTCGATTGTCGTGTTTCACGAATCACTGTAAGTGGTGTGAACAGATTTGTCATGTACAAAGGAGTCATTTTGTTAAGGCTTTTAAAAACAAGGATAGCCTTTTTGGACTGAACTCTTTCATTAAAATGAATCCAATTTAGTCTGGCAAACATATCAGCTGAGGGGGTGAGGGAGGTAACATTTAAGGATTATCCGTGCGGCTCTTTTTAGACATTTTGTTGAGGGTATTGTCGTGAGATATGTACCTTCCTTCCCACACCGTACAGCAATACTTTAAAGATGGCATAACTAAACTTACAAAGAGTGTGTGCAGGCTGCTTTGGGGAACGTAATCACGAATTCTGTTTAACACACCCAATTTAGACAAAACAGTCTTCCTTACGTATTCAACATGTGTACCCCAACTTAATGTTTCATCAACAACTACACCCAAGCATTTACAAGATTTTACTTTTTCGATAACCTTATCAGCAATGCACACGTTCCGGTCGACGTTTGCTATTTTTCTGCCTTGAACCAATAAGCATACATTTGGTTTTGTTGGCATTTAATGCTAGTTTGTTTCTTAGGCACCAGTTGTGAATACTAGCAAGAGCTACATTCAAGTTCCTTTCTATTTCGTTAATACTAGAGGAGCTACACGTTAACGTGGAGTCATCTGCATACATAAATAAGTTGCAATTTTTGGGTATACAAGATGGAAAATCACTACTATAAACAATGAATAAAAGTGGCCCTAAGATCGACCCTTGTGGAACGCCTATGTCTATGGGCAATACCTTCGATATTGTGCCCTTAATATTTACAGACTGACTACGACCGCCTAGGTACGACTTAAACCAATTAATTACAGAAGATGACAAATTCAGCTTCTTCAATTTGCCTAGTAGGTTTACATGATCCACACAATCAAAAGCTTTACTGAGATCTATGAACACGCTACCTGTAACTTCACCTTGCTCCATAGCCTTAAAACATTTGTTAAATCGTGTAGAGTGCTTTCAGTTGAGTGCAAGGGTCTAAATCCCGATTGGCAACTAGGTATCAAATTGTTATCATCGAGGTAGCTATATACTGCCGAGTGCACCCATCTTTCTAGAATCTTAGAGATAATTGTCAGTATAGAAATAGGCCGATAATTACCTGTACTACATTTATCTCCTCCCTTGTGAATTGGTGTTACCAAGGCGTGTTTCCAATCTTTAGGGTATTGCTCGCATCTTATGGAGAGGTTACAAATATCTGTCCATCTGTCCATTCTTATGGCACGCGTGGAGCATCAAAGGGTGATTTTTATATTAATTTCAGTAGAACATCATTCTCCAAAAATAATCTAACATCACGGGGTATATTATAAAATTTTGGAATAATCTTAACGTGGAGCTGAAGGAGTCTCGAACAATAGAATATTTTACTAGAAATTTAAAACGATCGTTTTTCCAGACCTATCAACAACTGCACGTGTAAGCTTAAATATCAGTACTGATTGATTATTATCTTTTTCATATAGTTTGGTCCCATTTAAATTTAAATTTATATTTAGCTTTTGATTGTGTCACTGTCTTATGTTTCATATTTGTCTAGATGTGTTACGTCCTAGTCTTTGTCTGTCATAGGGACAAAGTATAAAAGCTTTTTTGCTTCTCTTTCTCCCTACATGTTGGTAGCGTCTATAATGTTATTGTAAAGCGTTCAATAATTATTGATACATAATTTGTAGCAAATATATTTATTTCTTAAATCTGTTAATGACGATGTGATGCTGCCAATATGGAAATAAATGTACGTGGTGACTCCACGTTGAATTAATTAATCAATTTTAAAAATATAAGTTAAAGATTTAGTAATATAAGGGGAAGCAATCTTAATCATTTTAACACTGATGCCATCCGGACCTGTTGCTTTCCCAACCGACATGGATGATATTTGCTTTTGAACGAACTCTTCTGTAATATTAGGTACAGTGCATTCTTCAAGTTCATCCAGAGAATCAACGATAGAGGCGTAGGTATCATTGTTTTCAAGTTCGCGCGATAGGCAATTTCTAGCTGTACGTTTTCCTATTGTAGAAATGTGTTCATTTAATGTATCAGCAATGTCGGTGGGATCGTCAATATTTTCTCCATTTAGGGAAGTGATAGAATTTGCAGCAATTTTCTGTTTCTTAGGAAGTACCTCCTTTAGTTTTTTCCATAGCATAGATGAAATGTTTTTTTTTCTTCTATGGCTGATGTATAGTATTCACTCTTCTTAGTGCGGATTGTATTAGTTACATTGTTCCGCAGCTTTTTGTAAGAGTCCCAATCAACCTTTTGCGAGTTTCAATTTAGAAATGCCAACACATACACTTTAAAGTCAATTTTCTCGGAAAGTGTAATTACGCGTCAAAGCGTTCTTATGCCCCTCTGCCGGGCACACCACGCGGCGCTCTACCAACTGAGCTATCTTGCTCTATGTTGGCGGTCTCCTAAATTGTCAGTATATCTTTGTTCGGGTGGGTCGTATCCTCATTGAGTGATCTCCACAATGTCGCTTCCCAGGTTGTATCGTAAAAATGGGTGTGATCCCTGGCTATACGGCATTCTGGGTTTATGACTTCTGACTAGCGCCCACCCGAACAAAGATACTGACAATTTGGGAGACCGCCAACATAGGGCAAGATAGCTCAGATGGTAGAGCGCCGGTACGGTAATCCGGAGGTCGCAGGTTCGAATCCCGCTCCTGCCAGTTTCTTTGTTCACTTTGATTTTATTTGATCTCGTCAGAGTGGTGGCCCTTATAGTACACCATACTAAATTGGTCAAAGAGGACGAATTTGACCAGATGTTTCACAACTCAAGTACCCCAACTGAGTTGGTCAATTTTTGTCCTGTCAGTTAGGCAACAGTTTACCAAACAAGATGAATAACCTAACGAACAACATATGGCAAATGTGAAATTCTCAAAGTTGGTTTCTTTCTGTCAAAAGTTAGATCATGATAGGCGGCTAATCTACAAAATAATGTGCAGAAATAGAAAAAGAAAACTATAAGATAACATGGGATTTGCCATGACAAAGTCTACTTTCCTATAGCTGAGGAACGGGCAGACTCACTGTAATTATAGTTGGTGGTTTGCGTTGGAAGCAGAGAATCTACACAAGTAAAAACTATAAATACGGTGATATAACTCGAGTACTTTAATACTTAGTATATAATTTATATATGCATTAAGTTTGGCAGTCTTCCAAAATAGCTTCGAAATATTGGTCTCAATTTGACTAATTTCTGGGTTTTGGGACAGTACATAAACGCGCGTCAGGCATGGGATTATTACATTCATCCCGCGCCCATATACACGTGCGATTAGTTTATCATTCACACGTCATATCGCAGTGGTGGATCCAGCTCCTTGCCAATTTGTTTAACGTGGAGCTGAAGGAGTCTCGAACAATAGAATATTTTACTAGAAATTTAAAACGATCGTTTTTCCAGACCTATCAACAACTGCACGTGTAAGCTTAAATATCAGTACTGATTGATTATTATCTTTTTCATATAGTTTGGTCCCATTTAAATTTAAATTTATATTTAGCTTTTGATTGTGTCACTGTCTTATGTTTCATATTTGTCTAGATGTGTTACGTCCTAGTCTTTGTCTGTCATAGGGACAAAGTATAAAAGCTTTTTTGCTTCTCTTTCTCCCTACATGTTGGTAGCGTCTATAATGTTATTGTAAAGCGTTCAATAATTATTGATACATAATTTGTAGCAAATATATTTATTTCTTAAATCTGTTAATGACGATGTGATGCTGCCAATATGGAAATAAATGTACGTGGTGACTCCACGTTGAATTAATTAATCAATTTTAAAAATATAAGTTAAAGATTTAGTAATATAAGGGGAAGCAATCTTAATCATTTTAACACTGATGCCATCCGGACCTGTTGCTTTCCCAACCGACATGGATGATATTTGCTTTTGAACGAACTCTTCTGTAATATTAGGTACAGTGCATTCTTCAAGTTCATCCAGAGAATCAACGATAGAGGCGTAGGTATCATTGTTTTCAAGTTCGCGCGATAGGCAATTTCTAGCTGTACGTTTTCCTATTGTAGAAATGTGTTCATTTAATGTATCAGCAATGTCGGTGGGATCGTCAATATTTTCTCCATTTAGGGAAGTGATAGAATTTGCAGCAATTTTCTGTTTCTTAGGAAGTACCTCCTTTAGTTTTTTCCATAGCATAGATGAAATGTTTTTTTTTCTTCTATGGCTGATGTATAGTATTCACTCTTCTTAGTGCGGATTGTATTAGTTACATTGTTCCGCAGCTTTTTGTAAGAGTCCCAATCGATCTGCGAGCCTGAGCGTTTTGCGATTTTGTGTGCACGATCCCGCTGTCTCATAAGTTTAAGAATTTCGCAATCGAGCCAAGGTAAAGAGGCACCCCGAATACGTGTATTTCTGATTGGCGCATGAAAGTTAATAACTAAATACTCATAAATATGGAGTGCCATTTGCCCCACGCTTCATCAACATCATAAGAGTCCAGTACATCTTGCCATGGTGCATTAAGGAGGTCGTCTTTAAAAGCATCATTGTCTATATTTGTAAGATATCGAAAATTTATTGAGCGACCTTTAATTTTTGGTGTTTTCCAACTATGTTGACCATAAACAAGATAATGGTCACTGATTAGGACTGGTAATACACCACATTCCTTTATTAGCTATGGATGGGAGCTGAAAATGAGATCGATTATTGTTTGAGTGGACTCAGTGACACGTGTTGAGTCATGTATGAGTTGCTCCAATTGGAATAAACCAAAACAAGAAATAATTGGGTTTGAGTTCATATTATCATCGTCAACTGAAACATCATAATTAAAGTCCCCAGTTGCAATAATTTCTTTACATTCACAGGAGGCCTTATTAATAATATCACTTAGTTTATCAATGAATTCAACAGAGCTTGAAGGTGGCCTATAAATAGAACTAATAAGCACAGGCTGTCTTTGTTTACACTTAATTTCAACCCATATGCACTCGACATCATCTGTTTCAAGATCCTCACGACGAGTGAAAGTTAAATTGTTTCGGATGTACATGGCAACCCCACCACCATGCCGGTTCCTGTCTTTTCTGACAATGGAAAAATTTGGTAATGTGATTTCATCGTCGGAGATTGAGGCATTGCAGAAAGTTTCATTTAGACAGATGATATCGAATGGAGCTGTAGACATTAAAATTTTAAATTGGTCAAATTTGTTTATTAAACTTCTCACATTAAGATGGGCGAATGAGAATCCCCTGGAGCTTCGGTTGTAGATAACGCCATCTGTTAAGTCTATCGTAGATTTTTGCCTTGTGGATTGAGCAGCTCTCTGACCGTTTTTAGGTAGGGTCTATTGGTTCCATTCCTGGCCTCGATAGTGTGTCTGGGTTAGTGGCTGACGGAGATGGGTTGGATGCTGTTTTTGATACGGGTTTGGGTAGTACTGATTTGCCATTTGAAAACCCGTCGGGACATCACGATTCGCTGCAGCCCGCTCCTTCACGACATCAGAGTACAAGGTCTTGCCGAACGGGGTCCTCTGGTGTGTGATGCGGCTAGCAGTGGTCTTATGTGGTCCTGCGATAATGTTCATGGAAAGTAGACGCACTCCTGTCGAGTTGAGGTGCACGCCATCCGATACAAGGTGATTTGGGTTTATGTTTCCATTGTCAATGAAGCCCCAGTTCGTGGTTATTATTAGTTTGTCGTGATAACGCTCTCTCGCGGCGCGGCGGCCGGTTATCGCGTATATACGTAACAACGTCTTGAACCAAGACTATGATAGACGCGGTAAAAGAGACGTAGTAAGAGTGTTGGACTGACGCGGTAAGAGACGTACTTGACGTGGCGACAAAGTGGGACTGACGAGGTATAGAGGCTTTAGTAACGTGGTAAGAGTGTAGTCAGACTGTCAGAAAAATCGATACGACTTTTTAACTTACAATTCGTCAAACAATCCACAAGGGAAACTGACTAGGTAAATTTGAATACATTTTCAAAGTGAACAAAGAAACTGGCAGGAGCGGGATTCGAACCTGCGACCTCCGGGTTACCGTACCGCTGTCGTGTGCCCGGCAGAAGGTCATAAGGACGAAAAGTGGGTCAAAAGGTCAAATTCAGGTTTTGTGGGTAATCGAAAGAGTATTGGAATATCTTCATTTTGATATACATTTCGTCTCAAGGGGCTACGTCATTCTGACGTAATTAACAAACTGAAAAGGACATCAGGGGATTTTGCATTTTTTGTTCCCGGCAAAAGGGCATTAGCGTGTAAGACCAATGTAACAATACATGATAAAAGTGCGTTCACCTCTCCACTTCAGTGGGGCGTAAGCGCGCTTGGAGCAAATTTTGTTCCCGGCAAAAGGGCATTAGCATTTCACATGCCGCTTAAAGGGACACATTGCTTTGGATTTTGCGATTTGGGCTATAAAACTGAAATGGATATGGTTGGGAAGCTTTTTTAAAAGTAGAATATAAAGATTCACATAACTATCCCTAAACATTTGCGTGGTTTTTGTTTAATTTCGTGACAAATAACGGTCCGCCATTTTGTAGAACCAATTTTTTGACTCCACAAAATGGCGGACCGTGTTCACCAGTCGTATTTCCAGTCGCAGCTGGTTGAAGTACGTTTTGTTGATCCATTTTGATGTACTGTGGCACGGCGCGCAGCACTGGCGATATGTGTCGCGAGGTAGAGAATGGTACCTGGCGATCATCTGATAGGTTTACAAGGCCACTGGCTGCGGCGCCAGCCTAAATACTCTTACAGCGTATTTTGCGCATTATTTAGAATGTGGTATTTACTACTAACATCTTCTTGTGACACCAAGAACTAGAACATCGTATGGGGACTATGCCTTCTCAGTTACGGCGCCCACTCTATGGAACTCTTTGCCTCAGGAAATTCGTAGCTGTCAATCTTTACATACCTTCAAATGCCTTCTTAAAACATTCCTGTTTAACTCAACTTATAATTAGATTGCTGGTTTTGTTTCAAGTATACATACATGTACATGTATATTTAATTATTTGTAGAGTTCTGGACAGTTTCTTTTCTTCAAGCGCCTCGGAATATGTCTACATAGATAGATGGCGCTTTACAAATGCTTGTATTATTATTATTATTATTACTGGAAATAAGTCTATGTTTCGCGGGTAAGATGTCAGGGATCAGAGGCAATTTTTTTGTTTTGTAATCACTACTCACTAATTACAACACATTATACGTGTTGTTTTGCTTAAACAACTCTTATAAAAGATAAGGAATATTTCCAAACAGCAAAATTTCATGACATTTGAAGGCAATGTGTCCCTTTAAGCGCACGTTTAAGCCAGAATGACTTCCCGGCAAAAGGGCATTAGCATAAAGATGTAAATAACTTTAAAATTGAGCAATATTTCTATTTAAAAAAGCACAGCATTATTGGAAATATCAATAATTTTTATCTGACAAAAAAATCAACCTTTTGCGAGTTTCAATTTAGAAATGCCAACACATACACTTTAAAGTCAATTTTCTCGGAAAGTGTAATTACGCGTCAAAGCGTTCTTATGCCCTTCTGCCGGGCACACCACGCGGCGCTCTACCAACTGAGCTATCTTGCTCTATGTTGGCGGTCTCCTAAATTGTCAGTATATCTTTGTTCGGGTGGGTCGTATCCTCATTGAGTGATCTCCACAATGTCGCTTCCCAGGTTGTATCGTAAAAATGGGTGTGATCCCTGGCTATACGGCATTCTGGGTTTATGACTTCTGACTAGCGCCCACCCGAACAAAGATACTGACAATTTGGGAGACCGCCAACATAGGGCAAGATAGCTCAGATGGTAGAGCGCCGGTACGGTAATCCGGAGGTCGCAGGTTCGAATCCCGCTCCTGCCAGTTTCTTTGTTCACTTTGATTTTATTTGATCTCGTCAGAGTGGTGGCCCTTATAGTACACCATACTAAATTGGTCAAAGAGGACGAATTTGACCAGATGTTTCACAACTCAAGTACCCCAACTGAGTTGGTCAATTTTTGTCCTGTCAGTTAGGCAACAGTTTACCAAACAAGATGAATAACCTAACGAACAACATATGGCAAATGTGAAATTCTCAAAGTTGGTTTCTTTCTGTCAAAAGTTAGATCATGATAGGCGGCTAATCTACAAAATAATGTGCAGAAATAGAAAAAGAAAACTATAAGATAACATGGGATTTGCCATGACAAAGTCTACTTTCCTATAGCTGAGGAACGGGCAGACTCACTGTAATTATAGTTGGTGGTTTGCGTTGGAAGCAGAGAATCTACACAAGTAAAAACTATAAATACGGTGATATAACTCGAGTACTTTAATACTTAGTATATAATTTATATATGCATTAAGTTTGGCAGTCTTCCAAAATAGCTTCGAAATATTGGTCTCAATTTGACTAATTTCTGGGTTTTGGGACAGTACATAAACGCGCGTCAGGCATGGGATTATTACATTCATCCCGCGCCCATATACACGTGCGATTAGTTTATCATTCACACGTCATATCGCAGTGGTGGATCCAGCTCCTTGCCAATTTTTTTGTTGTTGCTTGCAAGGGCCTATATACGCCCAAAGTTGCAAACCTGAAAAGCAAAACCCTGTAAAGGTCTTATTTTGTGTGTACGGGTAAGAACAAAACAACAAGGTTAAATGGCGCCATTAATGTCCTCCAGACTTTCAGTAAATACTTTCAATAAATATTGAAACACCTGGAGACACCTTAAATTTGTTGAAATAAAACTGACCAATAAATGATGAGAGAGGGGCCCAAAAAGCATTTCTTTCCGGCGCTCCTTTGGACGCTTGTAAATTGAAACAAAGTCATATTTCGAATACAGGCAAAACCTCAAGGCATGGGTAGTCACTCTTGTCCGAGCAGTTTAGCCAGTCGGTTGTAGCTGAATCAAAAAATTGGAAATTAACACGTTAATTTTCCTATTGGAGGTCTCCGGATGCGCGCCACCAGGGGTGAACTTTCTGTCTCTATGGTGGACGGGCGTTGATGGGTGTAAGCTGTGGCATACTAAGGGGCCATTCAACATTTTCAATGTTTTAAAATTTCGATTTCTTTTCGAAAATGTGGGTTGGTGGGTCAAGGAAAATTATTGAAAATCGAAATTTACTTTTTAATAAAAAACATAAAGGAAAATTAAAAGAAATGCTCTTTTGACTTGACAATTCCACTCCCGCATTTCGATTCGTTTATTTTTCCAAAGGGCTTCGCAACGCGCAAGCATATACCCAGCACGATGGGGCACGGCCTCTACGTAGTCTTAGTCGTTGTATCATCCGTTGTTCAACAGAGTGGTTATTCTACACTTCATAGACTGTTCTTATGGCATTTGGCACAGCACTGCCGTACTGGGCTGTACATTATTGATCAGATATAAAAGCATGAAGGAAGAAACATTTTACGACTGTACTTGCGTGATTTTTACACTAATGTCAACTTCAAAAGGTATTGTGTGGCTTCAACTTCAAGAATTTCGGAAGTTGTTGAAAAATTTACTTGTGACTTGAATTGAAGAAAAAAAATGACTTGGTAAAAATGTTGGCTGCAACAGTGTATCATTCCTCCATATGGGTGGACGATCTGAGTCGCGATATTGTAACAGAGAGCTTTGGCGGTGTTAAGTTTTTAAAAGTTGTTTAGGCCTATGCGTTTGTACATTAGGATTTTAAGATCGCTAACCTTTCACAACATTTTTATCATGCCGGAATTTGTAGACGATTTTATCCCCATATCGGCGATATAGCATGAACAAATATCGACTACGAAAAAAATCAGTATCGCCAGCGCTAGGTCAGAAGCTGATTATGAAACACTAGAAATCATCAGTGGATGTGTTAAAGTGGGGGAGATCCACAGCCGCATCACGCTGTCATGAAACTGGGCATTTTATTATTTGTTTAACTGAATGGCAAATCAATATTTTCGAAATTTTTAAGCAGTGAAAATTTTGAATGGCCCCTAAATTTTTTTTTTTTTTTTTAATGCAACCACAAATTAAAAGGGGTATTTTGACCTTGAGGGCGTCATTTAATCTGGGAATCTGGGGGAGGGGACCAAAATACTTTTTCCTTTTTTTTTACTTTCCCTTTCTCCATTTTAGCGAACAGCGTCATGATTTTACCGACAGCAACAACTATATGGGCCGTCACCGCCTCGCCATCCCCCCCCCCTCTAATGACGCCCCTGCGTGGGGTGTGGGGGCGTGCTCACAGGAAAACGTTTGAAATCTAGACGCTTTTTCCTGCATTCTTGACAATTTTAAAGACAATGTAAGTTTAACTAAAATGTAAAATACATTCTCTACATGGTCGGGCAATTCTAAAAGCGGTATTATGTTGTTTTGGAGAGCTCCCCCCCCCCCGTACCCCATATAATATAAGTTTTTCCAGGATTATGTAACTGCAGTGTTGTACGTGTACCGATACTTTCGCAGAAGAATATGAGCGGATATATGAAGATATTTTTTAAAGGACCGTACGGTCGAGTTAAACTTCTCGTGTTATATAATCAGCTAAAAGTTTTAGCTCAAGTACCTCTTTACGACAAGATTAGCATGAGAACCAACCAATTTCTCAAAAAAAAGAAGCTGCGGGTGGTATTTCTCTTCAACAGAAAAACGTCATAGCCTTGTGCGATCTTAAAGTGGGATCTTTTTCAGGTATCGGTAATCTTTAATACATCGTTTTGTCGCAGTTTTAGGAGACTCGCGGGCTTGTTCTATGTGTAAAAAATACAATGAAACTTCAATTTGATATTTTCACATTGGCTCTTTTCATCGTTTGTGAATGAAGATTCTGCAAACACTTTCGAAATAGAGATTTTACCGTTTAAGCTTCCCAGACCCATACCTGGGTGCGAACGCACCTCCTAATCCCCCTCCCACAGGTACACATTTTGTTCATACCTTTTGAAAATTTGATGAATCGATGAAGGTGGCCAGCCCAGCAGTTTGGAAGTAGGTGTAGGGGCTATTGAAAGCGCTTCGAGTGGGAAAAGTGGAGCGATTTTCGAAAATACGGATTTGGGGATAAATTAAGCATCGAGAAAGTTTTATCATACAAATGCCAGGTTCTTGCTCGACCAATTTGTAGTTTCAATTATTTTCATTACAGCAACAACCTACATTCAACCACTTTATAACAAATAAACAGCATTTTCAATTTACATTCCAATGCCAATCCTATTCTTTATTCACGCGAGTCTTACTCTTTATAGGCCAATAGTTTCGAATTGAAAAATGCCAGGAATAGTGTTTATTTAATAAATAAGCGTCAACATAGTGGGTTTTACAGGCGTGTACGGGGGTTGTTTGCCCGTTGGAAAATAGAATTTCCGTCCTGCTTTTCATCATCCCGGTTTCGCATTGAAATTATAATTTCACCCTCCCGATTTTGCTTTCCCGTCCAGGAAAAAGAATCCACTGACTATTTTTGTTTATATGCAAAATGTGTGCACAAAGTTTACTTTATATGAAAACAATTCCTATAACAAAGACTTTTCGGTGAAAAAAAAAAAACCCGTTAAGTTTCTTACTGTTACCGTGGGAATTTGGATGGTTTTTTTCATTAATGCGTTCAACGTACGCTTTCACGTCAAAACTCTTCAATGACAGAAATAAACTTTAACACAATTTTGGGTGAATGTTTGGTTCGGCCAATTTTATATTGGCATTGTGGATATGTTCTTTCCAGTAGCGTTGAATATATTGAAACAACCGACAAAATTGTCTATGCTTAGGCTCGTACAGTCCTTTCTCTTCCGCGGTCATCATTATGACCTTTAACCTGGGGTCGTCTCCATAGTCTATGCTTTGGTGTTGCTGTTGTACATTTCCAGGTAGATTTTGTAGGATTTTGAAAGCGAATCAGCCCTCCAAATACGAACAGTTCTGTTAAAGAAAACAAATTAGATTCATAACTGCCGTTTTTCATAGTCTTTCACAAGATATACCGGTACAGTCACAGGAAACCCAGATTAAAATGCTTCCTTGGAAACACTATCCCGTTTCTAGGGAATATTAACATATTTGCTTTATAACAACGAGTCTGTAGGCCTAATCGCAACTCGTGACGAAGCAGGGTTGATTTAAAAAGGGACCCTTTCAGAAACATCTTTGTGTTAGATTGGGACTAGTCAAATTTGCAATCTGCTGTGCTTTTTGGAACATGAATTAAAAAGTCCGCTGAAATATTTATACCTTGGTTCAATCTTAGCCTTCGGTTTTTGGCAATGACCCTATAATTGTAGGAAAGTACCTTAATGTCCATACTTAACCCTAAAGCCATTCAATACGTCATTTCGTTCAATTCACACAAAATCATTCATTTCTGGTTTTAATGTCAGAACGGAAAACAAATTTCTGAATGGTTCAAGACAATTTAGTAATCTATTTATATTGCGCCAATTCCATACAATGTACACCGGCACATAACAAACATGAAACCATTTAAAAACAAATCTATTAAAATACATCAATTAAAAGCTCATTGGTAAAATACAGATCAATATCAATTATATTAAAAGGACATGGAATAATCGCTTAAACATTAAAATTGTTGACCATAAATAAATAGTATAATGAAAAGACACAGGACATACAGGGCCCAGGGCCCATGACATCACAACACTGTCATTACTCACTTTCCATCGAACATGACGTCCCCAGTCTTGCTCATCACCTTGGAGGTTGGGACTTCGATTATCAACCATCTGTCTTCATCCAAGTACGCCAATGTGTCAATGTTCCACTCGATGGAATTGACGAACGCAACCCATGTAAGGTGCTTTTTCATAGCTGGAAGAGTGAAGCGAAATAGGAAAATTCGGTAACCACTGATAAAAGGACATTACAACTACCCCACCCAAACCACCGGAATAACTTCAATTGCACAATGGGCTAAATTTGGTTGGGAAGTCGGGTTGGCATAGAGTGGTTTTCGCTGCCTTCCACCGGAGTGACCTGGTTCCGAATACCATCCCAAAGGGAGCCAACGTACGTGTAGACTGGGTTTTCAGTCCCAATCCATTCCGTGGGTTTCCATAGATCATTCTGCATGGGGTTTTCCTTTCACCTCCAAAACTGGACATTTCTTATTCTTCTCTGTACAGGTTTCTTCTGGCTTACATATCGCTAAAGTGAAATGCGTTTGAGGAAACTTAATGAATACAATCACTCTACAACGAAGTTTATCGAGATGTAACACAAGATCCATTTTCGTTGAAAACTAATAATCCCATGGTCCCCGCTAAGAAAGAATTTTAATTTTTCACTTTATATCATGATCGGAAACTTGCGTTGAATACCAGAGTTTGGATTACTTGAATTATCCTCCTCCGGGGCCCCGAGAAACAAAATGAAGTTTGTTCCACTTACTGTCCTTTCCTGTGAATTTTGGAAATCCAGCCGGCATCATAGTAACGTCGGGGTCGTACATAGACATGATCGTGTCAATGTCGTGTGCTATCAAGGCATCCTTGTACTGCATGTTTTGCGCATGGACTGCGTCCAGACCTGTGCATGGAATTAACGAGAACAAAATCGAGACGATTGCAAAACTACAGGCGATTGCCGTACGAAATACTTGCACCATAAATATTAACCCCAACAGTCACAAATCCTCCGATTTTAATTTTACATGCACCCTAGGGGCAACTGTTGTGGGGGAGGGGGGATAGAATACTAAAGTCATTATGAATCAATGGTCAGTTGGAAGGTTCAGTCATTAATAGATTAGGTGGGAAATAGTGTGAAAGTGTATGGGACGCAGACTCGTCCTGTACGAATGTACTATACTTTCAGCTATTTCACAAAGAAACCTCGATATGACCATTTAAAGTGTTCACATGTCTAGGTCTGCCTCATTTTTTACGGGTTTTGCCAACAAATCCTGAAATGACAGATTGTGACATCTTTAGACAATTGCTATCAAGGAGGGTTGGTTATTTTCCTAGATGTTGCCGTTCCTGACCGATTTTGGTAGAGGGTATTAAAGTAAATTCTTTCAATTACCGTTAGTAAAATCCATGAAAATGAATCCAAACTGAATATGGTGTGCACTGTGTCCGAGTGGCCAGGCAGTGCCCCAAACATCCGACAACAGTAAACGCATTTTCGAAACCTTCGTTTTTCCTACAAAAGACTGAAACTGAAAAGTTTCTGCAATGCGTTAGTGCAATTTTGATGGATGGTCATTTTGTATATTTTGTGTTTTTTTCTTTCCAACCCATTTGGTGGAGGTTATCAAAATAAAATCTTAAAAAATGATACATACTAGTCCATGCCGGGAAATCCCTTCGATCTTCACTGCTTGCTAACCCCACCGAAACCAGCAGGAAGACACAGAAGTAGGATGAAGCAGACATGGTGTGTATAACGGTAGAGGGCGATTATCTTGTAGTGTGATCTTGTAGTGTGATCTTGTAGTGTGGTCTTGTATATACGTCTCGTTCGTACTTCGTCTGAGAACAAATGTGGCCTGATGAAGTGATGCCCTGGTGTTTAAATACTCTCGACGTTCTTGCCCCGATCATGCATATTCATCACACGGCTGAATAAATTGGACCAATGACAATCATCGCTTGAAGATTGGAGAATTGACCCATGAAAATGAATAGAATAATGAGTAGAATTTTCCTTATCCAAGCGATTCTGGTTTGAATAGTGGTTCCATTCGCCCCTCAACCATTGGACTAAAACGTTTAGCTGTGATTATATAACACAAACAGTTTAACTCGATCGTACGATGCTGATATAATACTCTCCTGTCTCCTTTAAAACAGACTTCATCAGCTCATATTCATATTCGAAAGTATCGGTATACATGCAACGGTAGAGTTACATAATCCAGGCAAACCTCTATTATACGGGGGACCTGGGGTGGGAGGTTGGGGGGGGGGGGGGGGGGGGGGGTGCTCCTCCAAGAAACATAATATCGCTTTTAGAGTTGCCCGACCATGCAGAGATTGTCTTTTACTTTTTAGTTAAACTTACTTTGTTTTTAAATTTGCCAAGAATGGAGGAGAAAGCGACTAGATTTCAAACGTTTTCCAGGGAGCAAGCCCCCACACCCCACTCGTTTGTCATTTTGCTTATCCAATAATAAAGTTATTGAATTGTTAAAACTGTTGGCGTACTGGCCCATTTGAACTGAAATACTTATAAACGGTTGTGGTATACTAACGAGTAAGACTTCCGTGAATAAAGAATGGCATTAGCATTGAAAATGTTAAATGAACCTGCTGTTTATTTGTTACAAAATGGTTGAATGCAGGTTGTTGCTGTAACGAAATTGAAACGACTTGGTCGAGCAAGAACCCGCTATCTGGCCTTTGTATGTCAAAACTTCCTCGATGCATAATTTATCCCCAAATCCTTATTTTCGAAAACTTTTTTACTGGAGGCGCTTTCAATATCCTCTACAGATACGTCCAAACGTCCAAACTGCTGAGCTAGCCATTTCCATCGATTATTTAACAAATGTTTAAAAGGTGTACAAAAAAGTGGACCTTTCGGGAATTTAAGGGGAGTGCGTTCGCACCCGGGTATGTGCCTGGGAAGCTTAAACTGTAAAATCCCCATTTTGAAAATGTTTACAAAAACCATTCATTCCCAAACACTGAAAAGAGCCATAAGGGGAAGTGTTTGTTGTAGAACTATGCTATCCCGACCAAAGCAGTTGATTCCCTTAAATAGCAGATTTATTCAGATTGAAAAGAAAATGATTGTAAATTTCCTTACTATTCTCCCAATACTAAATGCAATTTGACTGAAAAAGTGAGATGTCTTCCTAAATGTAGTGTAAACGATTGATAATCCTCCATTTTTTTACTGAATTATTAAGAAAGTTAATAAAGTACGGTAGTCTCGATCATCCTGTGAAATGATGGCACCAGGTGCGCTGTCGTTGTCAAGAAAAGTGGAAATTTATATCGTTTTCCAACGATTTCCAGCTGGAAATCGTCGGAAAACTGCCCTGTAGCCTTTAGTCAAGGCGTGCGTGGCGACCCGGACGAGTGGCGCGCCCCGGAAAGGCTATCATCCACCCGACAGTTGAAAACGAGCGCCGTTTTTCTTTTGAGCGCCGTTTTTCTCTCGTTTTTTCGCCATCCAACAACGCAAAACTTTGAACAGGTATGTGGAACGATATTTCCTCTAAAATACTAACCCCCAAATCCGCCCATTTCTGAAAATTGCAACAATTACTAATCATGTAAATGCTACGAAAAATAGAAATGGGAATTTTTTTACTTTGATGGCGTCATTTAATCTTTCAGCTTTTAAGGGGGGGACAATCTATTTTCTTTTCCTTTTTGTTTTACTTCCCCTTTCTCTATTTTTGCGAACAGCATCATTATTTTACCTACTGCAAGGACGTCACCCCTCGCAAGGCCTCCTCTAATGACGCCCCTGCGTGGGGTGTGGGGGCGTGCTCCAGGGAAAACGTTTGAAATCAAGACGATTTCTCCTCCATTCTTGGCAAATTTAAAGACAATGTAAGTTTTACTAAAAAGTTCAATACAATCTTTACATGGCCCGGCAATTCTAAAAGCGGTATTGTGTTTTTTGGAGAGCCCCCCCCCCCCCCAGGTCCCACATATAACAGAAGTTTTCACTAGATTATATGTAACTCTACCGTAGCTTATGTACATGTATACTTTCGCAGGAGAATATGAGCTGATGAAGTCTGTTTATCAGCATCGTACGATCGAGTTAAACTTTTCGTGTTATATAATCACAGCTAAAAGTTTTAGTACAATGGGTTGAGGGGCGAATGTACCACTATATTTAAACTGGAATCGCTTGGCAAATTCTATTCAAGATATTACTTCTTTTGAGTGAATCAAAGGTCACGCATTTGCAGGTCAATCCTATAATCCTCAAGCGATGATTGTCATTGGTTGATTTATTCAGCCGTGTGATGAATATGCATGATCTGTGCAAGAATGTCGAGCGTATTTAAACACCAGGGCATCACTTCATCAGGCCATACTTGTTGTCAAACGAAATACGAACGAGACGTACAAGACCACACTACAAGTCGCCCTCTACCGTTATACACACACCATGTTTGCTTCGGCCTACTTCTGCGTCTTCCTGCTGGTTTCGGTGGGTTTAGCAAGCAGTGAAGATCAAAGGGATTTCCCGGCATGGACTAGTACGTATCATTTTAAGATTTAAATTTGATAACCTCCACTAATGGGAAAGGGGAAATTGGACTGAATTGCCATCCATTCGACTTCAAAATTACACAAACGCATCGCACAACCTCTTTACATGTAGTTCGAGACTTTTGTAGGAAAAACGAAAAAAGGAAGGGTTCCAAAATGCATTTACTGTTGTGGATGTTCTTGGTCAAACTTACGGGGCACTATCTGGTCACTCGAACATATAGTGCAACCATACATAAATCATTTCGGATTCATTTTTCATGGATTTTACTAACGGTGACGGAATTTATTTACTTCAATGCCCTCTACCAAAAATATGTTTAACAGCAAAATCTAGGAAAATATCCACCCCTCCTTGATAACAATTATCTAAACATGTGGCACAACCTGTCATTGCAAGATTTGCTGGCAAAACCCGTAAAAAAATGAGGCAGACCTCAACATTTGAGCATTTTGAGTAACCATATCGATATTTCTTTGTAAAAAAGCTGAAAGTAATAGTACATTCGTACAGGACGAGTCTGCGTCCCATACACTTCACAATTTATTTTTCACACTATAAATGACTAACTGACCCTTGATGCATAATGACTTTAGTATGCTGCCCCCCCCCCCTCCCCTAGGGTGCATGTAAAATTAAAATCGGAGGATTTGGGTTACCTGGTACTGGGTTAATCATCTTCATGGTGCAAGTATTATGTAGGCCAACGGTATACAGAATCGCCTGTAGTTTTGTAATCGTGTCGATATATCTCTCGTTAATTCCATGCACAGGTCTGGACGCAGTCCATGCGCAAAACATGCAGTACAAGGATGCCTTGATAGCACACGACATTGACACGATCATGGCTATGTACGACCCCGACGTTACTATGATGCCGGCTGGGTTTCCAAAATTCACAGGAAAGGACAGTAAGTTGAACAAACTTCATTCTGTTTCTCGGGGCCCCGGAGGAGGATAATTCAAGTAATCCAAACTCTGGTATTCAACGTAGGTTTCCGATGAAGATATAAAGTGAAAAATTAAAATTCTTTCTTAGCGTGGACCATGGGGTTATTACATCTCGATAAACTTCGTTGTAGAGTGATTTTAATCATTAAGGTTCCTCAAACGCATCTCACTTAAGCGATATGTAAGCCAGAAGAAACCTGTAAAGAGAAGAATAAGAAATGTCCAGTTTTGGAGGTAAGAGGAAAAACCCACGGAATGGATTGGGACTGAAAACCCAATCTACTCGTACGTTGGCTCCCTTTGGGATGGTATTCGGAACCGGGTCACTGCGGTGGAAGGCAGCGAAAGTACCACTATGCCAACCCGACTTCCCAACAATATTAACCCCATTGTGCAATTGAAGTTATTCCGGTGGTTTGGGTGGGGTATACCGGTAGTTGTAATGTCCTTTTATCAGTGGTTACCGAATTCATATTTCGCTTCACTCTTCCAGCTATGAAAAAGCACCTTACCTGGGTTGCGTTCGTCGATTCCATCGAGTGGAACATTGACACATTGGCGTACTTGGATGATGACAGATGGTTGATAATCGAAGTCTCAACCTCGAAGGTGATGAGCAAGACTGGGGACGTCATGTTCGATGGAAAGTGAGTAATGACAGAATGGCACATTCATTGCGTGCATACAGTCGCGTATAGCCTATAGTCTTTCCTAGAGTTCTGTGGTGTCATGGCCACTGGGCCCGTTATGTCCTGTGTTGGAGCGAAGACCCAATGAACGCATGCATGTCCTAAACCATTCAGAAATTTGTTTTCCGTTCTGACATTAAAACCAGAAATTGCAAATTAATGATTTTGTGTTAATTGAACGAAACGTGTTAAAGGACTTTTGGGTTAAGTATGGGCATTAAGACTCCTTGGAATCAAGAGGACAGGTGTTAATATTCCCTAGAAACGGTAAAGTATTTCCAAGGAAGCATTTTAATCTGGTTTCCTTAAGATTGTACAGGTATATCTTGCGCAAGACAATGAGAAAACCAGCATTTACGAATTCGTTTTCTTTAACAGAACTCTTCGTATTTGGAGGGCTGATTCGCTTTCAAAATCCTACAAAATCTACCTGGAAATGTACAACAGCAACACCAAAGCATAGACTATGGAGACGACCCCAGGTTAAAGGTCATAATGATGACCGGAAGAGAAAGGACTGCACGAGCCAAAACGGACAATTTTGTCTATTTCAATATAGAACACGCTACTGGAAAGAACATGGTATATACAGGGCGAATCAAAAATAGCCTTAAGAAACGAATGTTCCCTAGAATTGGTAGAAAATTTGCTTGTCATTGTGAAAAGTACTAATTAAAGCGTACGTCGGACTCACTAATGCAAAAGCCATCCGAATTGTTGACATGTCGCAGTGTACCATCGTGGTAAACTAAAACGGGTCTTAGTTCAAAAGTCGGTAACTTGCTTGGTCTTTTCACTTCCAAAAATTACATATTGGGAAAATAGGTGGTTTCGGTTATTTTTACTCCACAAATCTTATAAATTCAAACCTGAAAAGGTTGCTTTGTTAGTGATATTTTGAAAAATAATAGGTGGATTTTATTTTCCTCGACGAGAAAATAAAACCGGGAGGGTAAAAAAGCAGGACAAAAATTATATTTTCCCAACCCTCTTAAACCCACTTGTACGTCTTGACGCTTTGTTATTGAATAAGCACATTATTTATGGCATTTTGGGTCAAAACTATTGGCATATTGGCCTATGGTCCATTTGAATAAAACATACTTGAACGATTGTGGTATACTAAGCCTTGTGTGAATAAAGAATGGTATTAATTGTGAAATTAACCTGGTGTGTATTTGTTATGAAGTGGTTGAATACCGGTATAGGTTGTTTCTGTAATGAAATTGAAACGACTTGGTGGAGCAAATCCATATTTTCGAAAATCGCCCCAATCGCTTCACTTTGTCACTGGGAGGCGCTTTCAATAGCCTTTACACATTCTTCCAAACGTCCAAACTACTGGGCTAGCCATCTTCATGTATTCTTTTACAGATTTTAAAAAGGTGCAAGAAAATAGGAAGTGGACCTTTGGGTGAATTTCAGGGAAGTGCGTTCGCACCCGCGTATGGACCTGGGAAGCTTAAACTGTACAATCTGTTTTTGGAAATGTTGACAAAAACCAATCATTCCCAAACAATGACAAGAGCCAATGTAAAATATCAATTTCTTTGTTTTTACACAAAGAACAATACCGAGTCTCCTAAAACGGCAACAAAACTATGTATTAAAGATTACCGAGACATGAAAAAGATCGAACTTTAAGATCACACAACGCTATGATTTCCGAATTCTTTTCTGTTAGAGGGAAATATCGCCCAGTTTCTTTTTGAGAAATCGGTTGGTTCCCATGCTAATCTTTACGTAAAGAGTTTTGGGTCTGCTATCCCGACCAATGCCGTTTATCCCTTAAATAGCAGATTTATTCAGATTAGAAAAAAGATATTGCAAATTGAGTTGCTAATCTCCCAATATTAAATGCAAATCACTGAAATATTAGATGTCTTCCTTAACAAGATTTTGATCGGAAAAGACTAATATTCCTCTCGGTCAAAGAGGCCAATTTGAGGTCAGTAACTGGCCCGGAGTTTTGTAATCTTTTTATGCTCCTTCGCTTCGCCCATCCGCAGGAACAAGTTTCATAAGTTTCATTTATTGTAATTCATTTGAGGCCCATTCGGTTCTAAATAATTTATTACCCCGAGACGGCCTTTGGTACACTCTAAATACGTTGGGCAAGGAAAAGTTGTGCAAATTTGATTTTCCTAGAAATCGGTAATTTTTACTACAGATGTTGGTCATTTTCCAAAAACATTACCCAACACCAGATGCTCTAAATTTATGGTGTACTATAAGGGCCACCGCTCTGACGAGATATAAAAGGTATAATTAACGTGGTAAGACATACCATTGACGTGGTAAGAGTGTTGATTGACGCGGTAAGAATGTTGATTGACGTAGTCTTGGTTCAAGACGTTGTTACGTATATATGCGATAACCGGCCACGAACCGCCATTAACAACGTCTTGGGAATTTCGTAGAAGCCGTGTTGTGCGCACGCACCTGCTTAGCCCAATGTTGCAGCGCGCATTATGTAGTTTGCATAATACATAAATAAATGCATTATGCATAGTATAACCCCCTGACTACTACCGCTCAAGTGTTAGTATGAAGATAAAGGTACAGGTCCGTGCTATTTAGATTGTTTGGTAGGGCCGAGGGGAATGAACTAAAAAGTTCCGGAATGATGGAAATATAATAAACAGAAAATCTTAACGGGGCTGAATATGATATAATGGTGCTGAGGAGACCTTGTTGGGTGATTTGATTTAGATATAGAATAGAAAAGGCCGTGATAATAATAAAACAAATAGCTCACGAGGCCCAAGTCTTTAAGGCCGGGGAAAACGGAGATTGTCGTACTCTGGTGATTCGATTGTCACACAGTTCACAAAGAAACTGAAACGCACTCTAGATCTCCTGCGGGTTTTCTCCACTGGTGAAACTCGACAACAATTCAGGCTCATGTTTGCTTCGAGGCTGGACGCGAATCCCCGCCGAGAAACCCCAGCGATTCCCCTACCTCCGAGTCGACTTCAATTCAACGGACGACGTGTCTCAACGGAAGACATGTCTCCACGGACGTCTTGTCTTCCCATTTGACGCAAAGACGGTCGAGTTGTCTCAACGGTCGAGTTGTCTCGAGTCGAGTCGGTCAACGGTCGAGTTGTCCGAGCCCTGACGGTTTAATAATATAATTGAGAGGTATTTCTTGTAATTTTCCTCAGATCACACACCATCACCCATGTTGCCTGCCCGGTCCCGCCCTGCACCTTCTCCGTTGTATCTCACTCGCGTCGATGGTCACAGTTGCAAGACGTCGCATGCGAACACAAGCGGTGAACACTGCAGCCGCAAGCTCAATGGCCGGCCAGCCGGCCGGCCGGCAACGCAAAGCATAGCAACTTCGATCGCGAACTTACCAGCGCCACTTCGGCCAGTAGTATAGATAGCTACCAGACTATTGTGCAACTTCATGCCAGCTCTTTTTCGTATGTGCGCGTGCGTGAAGAGAAAATATTCCCCATTTTCATACAGAATTAGCGCATGCGCACTAGTTTCCCCCATGTTTCGGGGGAGATTTTACGAAATTCCCAAGACGTTGTTACTTGCGGTTCGTGGCTATTAATAGTTTGTCGTGATAACGCTCTCTCGCGGCAGCCGGTTATCGCGTATATACGTAACAACGTCTTGAACCAAGACTATGATAGACGCAGTAAAAGAGACGTAGTAAGAGTGTTGGACTGACGCGGTAAGAGACGTACTTGACGTGGCGACAAAGTGGGACTGACGAGGTATAGAGGCTTTAGTAACGTGGTAAGAGTGTAGTCAGACTGTCAGAAAAATCGATACGACTTTTTAACTTATAATTCGTCAAACAATCCACAGGGGAAACTGACTAGGTAAATTTGAATACATTTTCAAAGTGAACAAAGAAACTGGCAGGAGCGGGATTCGAACCTGCGACCTCCGGGTTACCGTCCCGTCGTGTGCCCGGCAGAAGGTCATAAGGACGAAAAATGGGTCAAAAGGTCAAATTCAGGTTTTGGGGGTAATCGAAAGAGTATTGGAATATCTTCATTTTGATACATTTTGTCTCAAGGGGCTACGTCATTCTGACGTAATTAACAAAATGAAAAGGACATCAGGGGATTTTGCATTTTTTGTTCCCGGTAAAAGGGCATTAGCGTGTAATACCAATGTAACAATACATGATAAAAGTGCGTTCACCTCTCCACTTCAGTGGGGCGTAAGCGCGCTTGGAGCAAATTTTGTTCCCGGCAAAAGGGCATTAGCATTTCACATGCCGCTTAAGCGCACGTTTAAACCAGAATGACTTCCCGGCAAAAGGGCATTAGCATAAAGATGTAAATAACTTTAGAATGAAGCAATATTTTTATTAAAAAATGCACAGCATTATTGAAAATATCAATAATTTTTATCTGACAAAATAATCAACCTTTTGCGAGTTTTAATTTAGAAATGCCAACACATAAACTTTAAAGTCAATTTTCTCGGAAAGTGTAATTACGCGTCAAAGTGTTCTTATGCCCTTCTGCCGGGCACACCACGCGGCGCTCTACCAACTGAGCTATCTTGCCCTATGTTGGCGGTCTCTCAAATTGTCAGTATCTTTGTTCGGGTGGGTCGTATCCTCATTGAGTGATCTCCACAATGTCGCTTCCCATGTTGTATCGTAAAATTGGGTGTGATCCCTGGCTATACGTCATTCTGGGTTTATGACTTCTGACTAGCGCCCACCCGAACAAAGATACTGACAATTTGGGAGCCCACAAACATATAGGGCAAGATAGCCCAGGTGATAGAGCGCCGGTACGGTAACCCGGAGGTCGCAGGTTCGAATCCCGCTTCTGCCAGTTTCTTTGTTCACTTTGATTTCTTTTTATCTCGTCAGAGCGGTGGCCCTTATAGTACACCATACTAAATTGGTCAAAGAGGACGCATTTGACCAGATGTTTCACAACTCAAGTACCCCAACTGAGTTGGTCAATTTTTGTCCTGTCAGTTAGGCAACAGTTTACCAAACAAGATGAATAACATAACGAACAACTCTAAGTTGGTTTCTTTCTGTCAAAAGTTAGATCATGATAGGCGGCTAATCTACAAATGTGCAGAAATAGAAAAAACTATAAGATAACATGGGATTTGCTATGACAAAGTCTACTTTCCTATAGCTGAGGAACGGGCAGACTCACTGTAGGCCTAATTATAGTTGGTAGTTTGCGTTGGAAGCAGATAATCTACACGAGTAAAAACTATAAATACGGCGATATAACTCGAGCACTTCAATACTTAGTATATAATTTATATATGCATTAAGTTTGGCAGTCTTCCAAAATAGCTTCGAAATATTGCTGGTCTCAATTTGACAAATTTCTGGTTTTTGGGAGAGTACATTTACGCGCGTCAGGCATGGGATTATTACATTCATACCGCGCCCATATACACGTGCGATTAGTTTATCATTCACACGTCATATCGCAGTGGCGGATCCAGCTCCTTGCCAATTTCTATTTGTTTGTTTCTTGTAAGGGCCTATACGCCTAAAGTTGCAAACCTGAAAAGCAAAACCATGTAAAGGTCGTATTTTGTGTGTACGAGTAAGAACAAAACAAAAAGGTTAAATGGCGCCACTAACGTCCTCCAGACTTTCAGTTTAATCCAACAATATATATTGAAACACCTGGAGACACCTTAAATTTGTTGAAATATAACTGACCAATAAATGATGAGCAGAGGACCCAAAAAAGCATTTCTTTCCGGCGCCCCTTTGGACGCTTGTTAATTGAAACAAAGTCGTATTTCGAATACAGGCAAAACCTCAAGGCATGGGTAGTCACTCTTGTCCGAGCAGTTTAGCCAGTCGGTTGTAACTGAATCAAAACATTGGAAATTAACACGTTAATTTTCCTATTCGAGGTCTCCGGATGCGCGCCACCAGGGGTGAACTTTCCGTCTCTATGGCGGACGGGTGTCGATGGGTGCAAGCTATGGCATACTAAAATAATTTTTTTTAAATGCAACCAAAAATTTGAAGGGGTATTTTGACCTTGAGGGCGTCATTTAATCTGGGAATCTGGGGGAGGGGACCAAAATAATTATTTTTCCTTTTTTGTTTTACTTTCCCTTTCTCTTTTTTAGCGAACAGCGTCATGATTTTATCAATAGCAAACGCCCCTGCGTGGGGTGTGGGGGCGTGCTCCCAGGAAAACGTTGAAATCCAGACGCTTTTTCCTGCATTCTTGACAATTTTAAAGACAATGTAAGTTTAACTAAAATGTAAAATACATTCTCTACATGGTCGGGCAATTCTAAAAGCGGTATTATGTTGTTTTGGAGAGCTCCCCCCCCCCCCCCAGGTCCCCAATATAATATAAGTTTTCCCTGGATTATGTAACTACAGTTGTATGTGTACCGATACTTTCGCAGAAGAATATGAGCAGATATATGAAGATTCTTTTGATAGGAGATAGGATATACCAGCACCGTACGATCGAGTTAAACTTCTTGTGTTATATAATCACAGCTAAATGTTTTAGCACAAGTACCTCTTTACGACAAGATTAGCATGGGAACCAACCAATTTCTCAAATAAAAAAAGCTGCGGGTGGTATTTCCCTTCAACAGAAATAATTTGTTTTCAGGTTTTGGTAATACATAGTTTTGTCGCGGTCTTAGGCTCGTTAAAGTGTGTAAAAAAACCCAAAACTATAATTTGATATTTTACATTGGCTCTTTTCATCGTTTGGAAATGAATATTCTGCAAACACTTTCAAAATAGAGATTTTACCGTTTAAACTCCCCAGACCCATCACCTGGGTGCGAACGCACCTCCCCTCAAATCCCCCCCCCGTTATATACAAATTTTGTTCATACCTTTTATAAATTTAAAAAGGTGGCCAGCCCAGCAGTTTGAAAGTAGGTGTAGGGGCTATTGAAAGGGCCTCGAGTGGAAAAGTGAAGCGATTGGGGCGATTTTCGAAAATACGGATTTGGGGATAAATTAAGCATCGAGAAATTTTATCATACAAATGCCAGGTTCTTGCTCGACCAAGTAGTTTCAATTATTTTCATTACAGCAACAACCTACATTCAACCACTTTATAACAAATAAACAGCATTTTCAATTTACATTCCAATGCCAATCCTATTCTTTATTCACGCGAGTCTTACTCTTTATAGGCCAATAGTTTCGAATTGAAAAATGCCAGGAATAGTGTTTATTTAATAAATAAGCGTCAACATAGTGGGTTTTACAGGCGCGTACGGGGGTTGTTTGCCCGTTGGAAAATATAATTTCCTTCCTGCTTTTCATCATCCCGGTTTCGCATTGAAATTATAATTTCACCCTCCCGATTTTGCTTTCCCGTCCAGGAAAAAAATCCACTGACTATTTTTTCATATGCAAAATGTGTGCACAAAGTGTACTTTATATGAAAACAATTCCTATAACAAAGACTTTTCGGTGAAAAGAAATACCCGTTAAGTTTCTTACTGTTACCGTGAGAATTTGGATGTTATTTTTTCATTATTGCGTTCAACGTACGCTTTCACGTCAAAACTCTTCAATGACAGAAATAAACTTCAACACAATTTTGGGTGAATGTTTGGTTCGGCCAATTCTATATTGGCATTGTGGATATGTTCTTTCCAGTAGCGTTGAATATATTGAAACAACCGACAAAATTGTCTATGCTTAGGCTCGTACGGTCTTTTCTCTTCCGGGGTCATCATTATGACCTTTAACCTGGGGTCGTCTCCATAGTCTATGCTTTGGTGTTGCTGTTGTACATTTCCAGGTAGATTTTGTAGGATTTTGAAAGCGAATCAGCCCTCCAAATACGAAGAGTTCTGTTAAAGAAAACAAATTAGATTCATAACTGCCGTTTTTCATAGCCTTTCACAAGATATACCGGTACAGTCACAGGAAACCCAGATAAAAATGCTTCCTTGGAAACACTATCCCGTTTCTAGGGAATATTAACATACATGCATTTGCTTTATAACAACGAGTCTGTAGGCCTAACCGCAACTCGTGACGAAGCAGGGTTGATTTAAAAACGGACCCTTTCAGAAACATCTTTGTGTCAGATTGGGACTAGTCAAATTTGCAATCTGCTGTGCTTTTTGGAACATTTAAAAAGACCGCTGAAATATTCATACCTTGGTTCAATCTTAGCCTTCGGTTTTTGGCAATGACCCTATAATTGTAGGAAAGTACCTTAATGTCCATACTTAGGCCTAACCCTAAAGTCATTCAACACGTCATTTCGTTCGATTCACACAAAATCATTAATTTGCAATTTCTGGTTTTAATGTCCGAATGGAAAACAAATTTGGTTTTCGCTCTAATAATTTAATAATACATATATTTATTTATATTGCGCAAATTCCCATACAATGTACACCGGCGCATAACCAACATAAAAACCATTATAAAGAACATCTATTAAAAGACATCAATTAAAAGCTCATTGGTAAAATACAGATGAATAGCAATTATATTAAAAAGGACATAGAATAATCGCTTAAACATTACAATTGTTGACCATAAATATATAATATAATGAAAAGACACAGGACATACAGGACATAACGGGCCCAGTGCCCATGACATCACAACACTGTCATTACTCACTTTCCATCGAACATGACGTCCCCAGTCTTGCTCATCACCTTGGAGGTTGAGACTTCGATTATCAACCATCTGCCTTCATCCAAGTACGCCAATGTGTCAATGTTCCACTCGATGGAATCGACGAACGCAACCCAGGTAAGGTGCTTTTTCATAGCTGGAAGAGTGAAGCGAAATAAGTAAATTCAGTAACCACCGATAAAAGGACATTACAACTACCCCACCCAAACCACCGGAATAACTTCAATTGCACAAAGGGCCAAATTTGGTTGGGAAGTCGGGTTGGCATAGAGTGGTTTTCGCCGCCTTCCACCGGAGTGACCCGGTTCCGAATACCATCCCAAAGGGAGCCAACGTACGTGTAGACTGGGTTTTCAGTCCCAATCCAATCCATTCCGTGGGTTTCCATAGATCATTCTGCATGGGGTTTTTCCTTTCACCTCAAACTGGACATTTCTTATTCTTCTCTGTACAGGTTTCTTCTGGCTTACATATCGCTAAAGTGAGATGCGTTTGAGGAACTTAATGAATAAAATCACTCTACAACGAAGTTTATCGAGATGTAACACAAGATCCATTTTCGTTGAAAACTAATAATCCCATGGTCCCCGCTAAGAAAGAATATATATTTTTCACTTTTATATCTTCATCGGAAACTTGCGTTGAATACCAGAGTTTGGATTACTTGAATTATCCTCCTCGCGGCCCCGAGAAACAGAATGAAGTTTGTTCCACTTACTGTCCTTTCCTTTGAATTTTGGAAATCCAGCTGGCATCATAGTAACGTCGGGGTCATACATAGACATGATCGCGTCAATGTCGTGTGCTATCAAGGCATCCTTGTACTGCATGTTTTGCGCATGGACTGCGTCCAGACCTGTGCATGGAATTAACGAGAACAAAAATCGAGACGATTACAAAACTACAGGCGATTACCGTACGAAATACTTGCACCATAAATATTAACCCCAACAGTCACAAATCCTCGGATTTTAATTTTACATGCACCCTAGGGGTAACTGTTGTGGGGGAGGGGGGATAGCATACTAAAGTCATTAGGAATCAATGGTCAGTTGGAAGGTTCAATCATTAATAGATTAGGTGGGAAATAGTGTGAAAGTGTATGGGACGCAGACGAATGTACTATATACTTTTAGCCATTTCAGATAGAAACCTCAAAGTGTTATACGGGTTTTGCCAACAAATCCTGAAATGACAGGTTGTGACATCTTTAGACAATTGCTATCAAGGAGGGTTGGTTATTTTCCTAGATGTTGCCGTTCCTGACCGATTTTTGTAGAGGGTATTAAAGTAAATTCTTTCCATCAACGTTAGTAAAATCCATGAAAATGAATCCAAAATGAATATGGTGTGCACCGTGTCCGAGTGACCAGACAGTGCCCCAAACATCAGACAACAGTAAACGCATTTTCGAAACCTTCGTTTTTCCTACAAAAGACTCGAACTGAAAAGTTTCTGCAATGCGTTCGTGCAATTTTGATGGATGGTCATTTTGTATATTTTTTTTCTTTTCAACCCATTTGGTGGAGGTTATCAAAATAAAATCTTAAAACGATACGTACTAGTCCATGCCGGGAAATCCCTTCGATCTTCACTGCTTGCTAACCCCACCGAAACCAGCAGGAAGACGCAGAAGTACGCTGAAGCAGACATGGTGTGTATAACGGTAGAGGGCGATTATCTTGTAGTGTGGTCTTGTATATACGTCTCTTTCGTACTTCATCTGAGAACAAATGTGGCCTGATGAAGTGATGCCCTGCTGTTTAAATACTCTTGACGTTCTTGCCCCGATCATGCATATTCATCACACGGCTGAATAAATTGGACCAATGACAATCATCGCTTGAAGATTGGAGAATTGACCTGGAAATGCGTGACCTTTGATTCACTCAAAAGAAGAAGAATAATGAATAGAATTTTCCTTATCCAAGCGATTCTGGTTTGAATAGTGGTTCCATTCGCCCCTCAACCATTGTACTAAAACGTTTAGCTGTGATTATATAACACAAACAGTTTAACTCGATCGTACGATGCTGATATAATACTCTCCTGTCTCCCTTAAAAACAGACTTCATCAGCTCATATTCATATTTGAAAGTATCGGTATACATGCAACGGTATATAGAGTTACATAATCCTGGGAAAACTTCTATAGAGCACCGAAGTGATGACGTCAATGCAATGTTTGGAACCAAAATACTTTTGTTATGTGTTTGCATTAATGCTGTTAACAAAGGAACAGTCGAAATTTACATTTGTTTGGAACCAGTTGTCATGCCAACGACGTCAGACTTCGGTACTCTATTACACGGGGGACTTGGGCGCGGGGCGGGGAGGGGGCCTCCAAGAAACATAATATCGCTTTTAGAGTTGCCCGACCATGCAGAGATTGTCTTTTATTTTTTAGTTAAACTTACTTTGTCTTTAAATTTGCCAAGAATGGAGGAGAAAGCGTCTAGATTTCAAACGTTTTCCAGGGAGCAAGCCCCCACACCCCACGCAGGGGCGTCAATAGAGGAGGCGTGGCGAGGGGGTGACAGTTCCTATGGTCGTTGCTATCGGTAAAATCATGACTTTGTTCGCAAAAAGGGAAAGGGAAAGTAAAACAAAAAGAAAAGAAAAAGAATCATGTTTTTCCCCTCCTTTAAAAACTTCCAGATTAAATGACGCCCCCAATGTCAAAATACCCCATTTTAAATTTTCCGTAGCATTTACGAAAATAACCTTGCCTATATTCGAAATAGGACCTTGTTTCAAACAAGTGTCCCAAGAGGCGCCGGAAAGGAATGCTTGTTGGGGCCCTCTGCTCATTATTTATTGGTCAGTTTTATTTCAACAAGGTGTTTTAATATTTGTTGTTGGATGAAACTAAAGTCTGGCGGGCGTTTTCCGATGCCATGATAGTTTTTTTCAAGCCTATAATATCAATAAACCCATGTCGTATCTGGTTGACTTTACTTTCAAATTCATCACAGTCATCTTCATCGCCATCAACATGCATGATCACAGTGCATAAAGGAATGATATACATGATTGGTCATTGTTGCAATTTTCAGAAAAAGTCTTTGTGGTTACACTTAAAAACATAATTATGCAGGGTTTCTTAATCTTGGGAAATCAGCTGTTTCGGTTATTTGGAGTCCACAAATTGTATAAATTTCAACAGAAAAGTCGCTTTGTTACAGGGATTTTTTTCATAGAAAGTACACTTTATCGGGAGGGTAAAATTATATTTTAAATGCGAAACCGGGATGATGAAAAGCAGGACGGAAATTCTATTTTCCAACGGGCAAACAACCCTGGTACGCGTCTGTAAAACCACTTGTATAGGTCTTGTCGCGTATTTATTGAATAAGCACATTATTCCTGACATTTTTCAATTAAAAACTATTGACCTATTGACCTATGGCCTATACTAACGAGTAAGACTTGCCTGAATAAAGATGCATAATTTATCCCCAAATCCTTATTTTCGAAAATCGCCCCAATCGCTCCTTTTTCCACTGGAGGCGCTTTCAATAGCCTTAATACATACTTCCAAACGTCCAAACTGCTGGGCAAGCCATCTTTATCGGTTCTTTAACAGATTTTTGAAAAAAGAAGTGGAACTTTGGTGGGGGGGGGGGGGGAGATTTGAGGGGAGGGTGTTCGCACCAGCGGGTATGGGCCTGAGAAGCTTAAACTGTAAAATCTCTATTTTGGAAATGTTTGCAAAAAATAATAATTCCCAAACGATGAAAAGAGCAAATATCAATAAATTTAAGCGTTTTTTAACGTAATGAACAATCCACGAGAGTCGCCTACAACCGCAACAAAACTATGTATTAAAGATTACCGAGACATGAAAAAGATCGCGCTTTAAGATCGCACAACGCTATGATTTCCGAGTTCTTTTCTGTTGAGGAAAATAGCGCCCACATTCTCTTTTTGAGAAATTTGTTGATTTCCATGCTAATCTTGTCATAAAGAGATTTGTATTTATATGGGAAAGTATTTGGGGATAGAACTATGCTATCCTGACCAAAGCAGTTTATTCCCTTAAAAAGTAGATTTATTCAGATTAGAAAAAAATGATTGTACATTTCGTTGCTAATCTCCCAATATTAAATGCGCAAATCACTGAAATATTGGATGTCTTCCTTAACCAGATTTTGATCGGAAAGAGGTTATATTCCCCTCGGTCAAAGAGGCCAATTTGAGGTCAGTAACTGACCCGAAGTTCTGTAATCTATTTATGCTCCTTCGCTTCGCTCGCCCACAGGAAAAAGCTTCATTATGACAGACTTCAAGAAAATACACTGGAAACATAATGTGAAATCGGACATTTTATTGTAATTAATTTGAGGCCCATTCGGCTTCAAAGAATTTATTACCCCGAGAGACGGCCTTCGGTACACTCGAAATAAGTTGCGCAAGGAAAAGTTGTGCAAATTTGATTTTCCCAGAAATCGGTCATTTTTACTACAAATGTTTGTCATTTTCCAAAAACATTACCTGCAACACCAGATGCTCTAAATTGGTCAAAGAGTACGAATTTGACCTGATGTTTCACAACTCGAGTACCCCAACTGAGCTAGTCAATTTTTGTCCTGTCAGTTGGGCAACAGTTTACCAAACAAGATGAATAACCTAACGAACAGATGGGAAATGTGAAATTCTCAAAGTTGGTTTCTTTCTGTCAAAAGTTAGATCATGATAGGCGGCTAATCTACAAATGTGCAGAAATAGAAAAAAACTATAAGCTCACATGGGATTTGCCACGACAATGTCTACTTTCGATTTTTTCCTATAGGTGAAAAACGGGCAGACTCGGTGCAAATAATACTTTATTCTACACGAGTAAAAAACTATAGATGCGGTGATATAACTCGAGCTCTTCAATACTTAGTACATGTATATATTTTTATATGCAGTAAGTTTGGCAGTCTTCCAAAATAGCTTCGAAATATTCATCTCAATTTGACTAATTTCTGGGTTTGGGAGAGTACATTTTACGCGCGTCAGGCATGGGATTGTTACATTCCCGCACCCATATACACGTGCGATTAGTTCATTCACACGTCATATCGCAGCGGCGGATCCTGCTCGTTGCCATTAGCTTGTAAGGGCCTATATACGCCTAAAGTTGCAAACCAGAAAAGCAAAACCCTGTAAAGGTCTTCTTTTGGGAAGGCACTGTTCCAGAACAACCAAAACGACATCGTCATGTATTACTGAAAGTGCACTAGGCCTTATTGAATAGACACAAGGCGCGACGATGTCATTTTAGTGGTTCTGGATAAGTGCATACCCTAATTTTGTGTGTACGGGTAAGAACAAAACAAAGAGGTTAAATGGCGCCACTAACGTCCTCTAGATTTTCAGTTTCATCCAACAATAAATATTGAAACACCTGGAGACACCTTTACTTTGTTGAAATAGAACTGACCAATTAATGATGAGCAGAGGGCCCAAAAAAGCATTTCTTTCCGGCGCCCCTTTGGACACTTGATAATTGAAACAAAGTTCTATTTCGAATATAGGCAAAACCTCAAGGCATGGGTATAGTCACTGTTGTCCGAGCAGTTTAGCCAGTCGGTTGTAGCTGAATCAAAAAATTGGAATTTAACACGTCAATTTTCCTATTCGAGGTCTCCGAATGGGCACCGCCAGGAGTGAACTTTCTGTCTCTATGGCCGACGGGTGTCGATGGGTCGTAAGCTGTGGCATATTAAGGGTTTTTAGCCGCGTCGCATCGCAGACGGGGCTCTATAAGCGCTTAGCGTTGTTCTTCTTCTTGTGCCAAATTCGTTTTCGCGACACGGCTCAACCGAAGAGGTCGGAACATTTAATTTGCTTTACTAATTCATGGGTGGACGGCGCGGCTCCCCGGAAAACGTTTAAAATCTAGATGCTTTTTTCTGCATTCTTGACAATTTTAAAGACAATATAAGTTTAACTAAAATGTAAGATACATTAACACAACGGATAACACTTTGTTAACACTTCAACTCGTTAATATTTAATACTTTACACGTAAAGGTATATGAGGCGTTGCACGCGATTAGCACTAAAACACGTTTAGATAGGCGTTGGTGTTAATGATGATTAACATTCTTAAGTGTTAATATCTACCTAAACTAACACTTCAAGCGTTGATAATCAACACCAACGCCTATTTAAACGTGTTTTAGTGTTAATCGCGTGCAACGCCTACGTGTAAAGTATTAATGTTAACGCGTTGAAGTGTTAAAAAAGTGTTATCCGAAGTTTTTCCTGGATTATGTAACTCTACCGTTGCATGTATACCGATACTTTCGCAGAAGAATATAAGCGGATTATGAAGCCAGTACCGTACGATCGAGTTAAACTTCTTGTGTTATATAATCACAGCTAAAAGTTTTAGCACAAGTACCTCTTTACGGCAAGATTAGCATGGGAACCATCAAATTTCTCAAAACGAAGCTGCGGGTGGTATTTCCCTTCAACGGAAAAAAACTATAGCCTTGTGCGATCTTAAAGTGGGATCTTTTCAGTTCTCGGTAATCTTTAATACATCGTTATGTCGCGGTTTTAGGAGACTCGCGGGCTTGTTCTATGTGTAAAAAATAAAACTCTAATTTGATATTTTACATTGGCTCTTTTCATCGTTTGGGAATTAATATTTTTGAAAACATTTTTAAAATAGAGATTTTACAGTTTAAGCTTCCCAGGCCCATACCCATGTACGAACGCACTCCCCTCAAATTTCCCCAAAGGTACACATTTTGTTTATACCTTTTTTAAATTTGATGAATCGATGAAGACGGATAGCGCAGCAGTTTGGACGTTTGGAAGTCTGTGTAAAGGCTATTGAAAGCACCTTTATTGGAAAGTGGAGCGATTCGGGCGATTTTCGAAAATAAGGATTTGGGGCTAAATTAAGCATCGAGGAAGTTTTATCATACAAATGCCAGGTTCTTGCTCGACCAATTCGTTTCAATTTCATTACAGCAACCAGTGTTGTAGTACTCGTACTTGTACTCGTACTCGTACTCGTACTCGTACTCGAGTACTTTTTTCGTACTCGTACTCGTAAAGTATGGTACTCGTACTCGCGGTAAAGCACTCGTACTCATGAAAGTGCAGTCACTGCAGTGTTATAAAACCTTGCCAAATCAAATCCTATCTGCCCTGTGGTTGGACCTGTGGTCTGCCCATTACATGTATACATACAAGTACGGGTAAGTAAAAAATGTATGTAAAGCAGGGCGTCAGACAACTTTGCTAACTCGACTTGGGAAAACTTGAACGGTGTGACAACTCGGATACAACTAGACAGTGCGAGGCGTTGCATCTATAATGTAGCTAGCGGAAGCATGGTACGTGCATTTTCCACCTAGATTGCCAGTCGATGTTTAGACATTTGTGTGTTTCGTTGGGGGTAAGCTTAAGTTGCAGAATCTGTGACATGACCGTGTGCGAGGGACCCGGCCAGGTGTAACCCCCCCCTCCACTTTTTTCACTTGGGGGAAATCCCCCCCTCCACTTTCGACAGTTCCGGCACCGGCGCTGCTTTTTGCCCCCCCCCCCCCCCCCCCCCACTTTCAAAAGTGTTCCACCGCACCTGCTCCTATGTTTATACATTGTATTTGAAGTTTCACACAAACAAACATGGTCACTCACTATTACACTTCCCAATTGTTAATGACAAGTTCAAAAAGGGGAAGAGGTGAAGTGCATAGGAATTCACATTCATTAGACTGTTTGCAATCCACAGGTGCGCAAACCAATGTCTAAAATAGATTTACACCAATATCCAAACTTTGTTGCCAGTCTGTAGTCAAATGAAAGTTTGTTTAAATTTTGTTAATGGAAAACATACCATGCAAGTCAACATCAGCGTCAGGTTAGCATGTGTTTTATAAAGAGTTTTTCTTTGTTTTCAAGTAATATGAAGGAATCTTTCTTTTCTTTGCTGTTTTAAAAAAACACTTAGGCTTTTACTGGTAGAAAGTACTCGTACTCGTACTCGTACTCGGGGTGAAGTACTCGTACTCGTACGAGTACTCGGGGTGTCGTACTCGTACTCGTAAGCGTCATGTTAGCATGTGTTCTATAAAGAGTTTGTCTTTGTTTTCAAGTAATATGAAGGAATCTTTCTTTTCGTTGCTGTTTTTAAAAACACTTAGGCTTTTACTGGTAGAAAGTACTCGTACTCGTACGAGTACTCGGGGTGAAGTACTCGTACTCGTACGAGTACTCGGGGTGAAGTACTCGTACTCGGGGTGTCGTACTCGTACTCGTACTCGTACTCGTACTCGTACTCGTACTCGTACTCGTACTCGTACTCGTACTCGTACTCGTACTCGTACTCGTACTCGTACTCGTACTCGTACTCGTACCAGTCTGTAGTCAAATGAAAGTTTGTTTAAATTTTTTTAATGGAAAACATACCATGCAAGTCAGCGTCAGCGTCATGTTAGCATGTGTTTTATAGAGAGTTTGTCTTTGTTTTCAAGTAATATGAAGGAATCTTTCTTTTCTTTGCTGTTTTAAAAAAAACACTTAGGCTTTTACTGGTAGAAAGTACTCGTACTCGTACGAGTACTCGGGGTGAAGTACTCGTACGAGTACGAGTACTCGGGTGTCGTACTCGTACTCGTACGAGTACTCGTACTCGGGTGTCGTACTCGTACTAGTATTCGTACTCGGGTGTCGTGCTCGTACTCGGGTGTCGTACTCGTACTCGTACGAGTACGAGTACGAGGGGTGAAGTACTCGTACTTATACTCGTACTCGTACTAGTAAAATTGTTCCCAGTAGTAGGTCAACCACTACAGGCACGGTACAGCGGGCCTTACGTAATCGAACGTAAAGTTAGTGAACTAGATTAGACAACTGTGCCACATAAACATGCTCAAACGCTATCATGGTAGACCTAACTTAGAGACTAAACCATTCTCAAAAACCTCAATATCACACCAATTTGTTTTAACAACATTGGGTTGGCCACCGACAAGCATTGCAGCTGAACCCTTTTTATTTACTTCTTAAATACATCGAGTGATATCAATTATTGTATTTAATTAGATTTTTACACATACATATTTAAGTTTTAAGTCTTAATTCTCTTCCTCATACCGTCATACATCAGTGAACATGATTCTATTTTCCATCATTCATACTTAGTTAAACTTCTTTTCCTTGTTCTGTTAACTTTAACCTGTATAGGATAATTATCACCGATTGCCGTTACCTCTATAGCCGTCTGATTTTGACTGTTGCTTACCAATTCATCCAATAAGGAGTACATCCGTAGAGTCAAAAAACCAGAATAAAAAACTCTATGAGAAAAAATTTCTGGAAAAACTCCACGAATTGTAACAACCTTATTGGATGCACGTTGATACAGCCATCAACGTGTAAACTCACGCGACTTAGCGTGTTAGTTTATCAACTCACTTCCTTATTTTTTGTAAAAGTGTAATCGTTCTCAGTTGCCTGTCGGTGCGCAGATGAATTAATTCCTTTACTCCCGCCCTTTTATACCTTAACCTCCTCACACCTAACACCTCCGCGAAGCGGAGTGATATTCTCATTGAGAACTTAATTTCGTTCTAATTCGCCCCTCAACCGAACGAAAAAACCCCAAACTGGGGTGTTTGATTGTCCACGAGTGACATACTTACCTGTTGGACCTACCATTGCATATTTCATTAGCTACGCGAAATAACCGCTAAAGTAAGATTTGCTATAGCATGCTATGGCGCCCTCCAGCGACAGCGCCCCCAATAGTCAGAGCCCGCGCCAATATCGTCCTCTTTTCTCTTAGCGCGAGTCCCCTAGGCGCCCACTGTGGGGAAAGGTGGGAGGGATGGTCCAACAGGTAAGTATGTCACTCGTGGACAATCAAACACCCCAGTTTGGGGTTTGTCCACGTCGTGCCAACTTACCTGTTGGACCTACCATTGCATAGACTAGCACCGAGATAGGAGGTGGGAGTGGGCCGTATTTGAATTCCAAAAGGAAACCCACAAACGGGAATCCCTGTTGACCACTCTTAAACACCATTACCTGCATAGAGCTCACATGAGCATAACTCACCCTACTGTTGAGTTGGTGCTGCGGCAGCTTGGGTCGTGGCCTCTTTGGAGGGTAGCCTGCGGCTTGCCGACGGCATGGTGGCTGACATGGCCACCCGCCCGGTCCGTCCCTCTGCCAAGAGGACATCCTTCAGGTAACATGACGAAAAAGTCGTCGCTGTTTTCCAGCATGCTGCCTGCATTATGTCTTCCACCGGAACGCCCCGTAATAGTGCCCACGATGTTGTTACCGCCCTTGTGTCATGGGCACGAGCCGGTTGAAAAGACTCGTGCCGAGGACTGTCTGGTGTTGAACCGTGGATAGCCTTAACTATCCAACGAGAAATCGTATCCCGAGATGCCGGGCGGTGAGGAGTCATGGAAGTTATAAAAAGCTGAGACTCCCCACTTCGGATAGGTTCCGTGCGAGCTATATACCATTTCAGAGCTCTAACCGGGCACCAATGCTTATCCTCCGGGACCGAGGACAATGATTTTAATTCCGGAATAAAAATGTCCGGTGGGTGGAAGCTAGGAGATTGGTTCTTAGTAAGGAAAGTACTTCGAGGGATGAGACGTACTCCGTGCGGCTCCCATCGTATGTGGCCCTTGTCCAGGGTCAATGCATGGAGCTCGCTCCGTCTCCTAGCTGTTGCTGCAGCCAGGAGGAAAGCCACCTTGACCGACAAATCTAGCAAGGGAACTGTCGCAAGAGGTTCGTAAGGGGGGTCCGCCAGTGTGCGTAGGACCTCTCCTAAATCCCAAGCTGGGATAAGTTTACGTTGAGGAGGACGCGTAGTAAACATACCCTTGAGCAAATGAGCCAGTGCAAGGTTGTTTGATACAGAAGAACCTCCTTGAAAACCTTCGTGCACTGCCGCGAGGGCCGACTTGTAATTTCGTATTGTAGTGACGGCCAGCCCCGAGTTAAACAGGTGTAGGAGGAAGTCTCCAACCACGGTTACAGATGCAGAGAGGGGATCCACGCCCCTCCCGTCGCACCACCTATAAAAATGTCGGAGTCGGCTGTCATAGGTCTTCCGTGTGGACGCTCTCCGGCCACAGGCTGCCAGAGCGGCCGCTTCGCCAGAAAGGCCTGCTGAGCGCATGGAACGCTGGACAATAGCCAGCATGTCAGGCGCAGAGACCCCGGATCCGGATGGTTCAACCTGGATCGGGGCTGTCTCAACAGGTCTGGTCTCTGTGGGAGAATGATTGGTTGATGGACCAGCAACCTGACCAATGTCTGAAACCAAGTTTGTCGAGGCCAAAACGGGACTATGAGCATCACCTTGCATTGTTCCTCTTGTATCTTGCGCAACACTCGTGTCAGAATGGTGATCGGCGGGTACGCATATGCGTACATGCCTATCCAACTTATTGCCAGAGCGTCGATTGCCCAGGCTCTCGGGTCTGTAACCCGTGCGCAGTATACCGGCAATTGGTTGTTGCGTGATGATGCAAACAGATCTATGTGGGGACGACCCACTAGATTGAACAGCGTTTCGACAACGGTGGGGTTCAGTTGCCATTCCGTTGGGATGGCCTTCCCTCTGGATAGTGCGTCTGCAGTGATGTTCAACTTGCCCGGTATGTGGCATGCCGAGAGAGTCACGGTGTGATCGATGCACCAAAGGAGTAGCTTCCAGGTGTGGAAGCACAACTGTGGGGAGCGTGTCCCCCCTTGGTGATTTATATAGGACACTACTGTCATGTTGTCGGACTGTATTATCACCACCTTTTGTTCTACGAGGCTGCTCAGTAGGCCTAGAGCCTTGCGAACTGCCAGGAGTTCCAGCACATTGATGTGGTAACCCTGTTCGACAGCTGTCCACGAGCCTGACACTCGCTGTGACCGGAGATGTGCGCCCCAACCGATGTGGGACGCATCCGTTGTGAGAGTCACAGTAGGAAATGGGGGAGGAAAGGGTAAGCCCCGACTGAGGTTGTACCAACTCGTCCACCAACAGATGTGGGGGATGATTGGTCCCAACACTGGTATGTCCTTCGACAAAGAATGACGACTGGGTCGAAAGTGAGCTAAGAGATGCAGCTGGATTGGCCGCATCCTTAGGCGACACCATGGGACGAGGTCGACTAAACTGGCCAGTAGGCCGAGTAGCCGTAGCCAGGCCACCGCTGGTGCTGATTGAGCTGTCAGGAACAGTGTGGCACACTCCTGTACATTGGCTATCCGTTCGTTGGAAGGGAAGGCCAACGCTGCTACCAGGTCGATTTCTGCCCCCAAGAAAGACGGTGTCTGGGTGGGGACCAGATGCGACTTTTCTATGTTTATCAGAAAACCCAGTTTTGTCGCTAAGTCGATGGTAACTGTCAAGGACTGTCGAGCTTCCTCCTCGGACCTGCCTACGATTAACCAATCGTCCAGGTAGAGAAAAATCATTACGTTCGCTCTGCGAAGTACTGTTGCCAGGGCCTGTGCTACTCTGGTGAAAACCCTCGGCGATGTGGACAGGCCGAATGGCAAGGTGAGAAACTCGAAGCCGACGTTTCGGTACTGGAAACGAAGGTATTTTATGTGTTCCTTGCAAACGGGTACGTGGAGATACGCGTCTTGCAGATCTATTGAAGCGGCCCAAGATGGTGTTGGGACAGAGTTCAAGACCGTGCGCAGTGTCTCCATTCGAAACCGCTTTGGACGAATAAACCTGTTCAAGGATTTGAGCTTCAGAATGGGACGCCACTCGCCCTGCTTCGTCTTGGGTGCAAGGAAGAACCTCGACATGAACCCTGATTTTCCCACAGGGTGGTAAATCGGTTGAATTGCCTGTTTGGTTAATAATGTGTCTATTTCTTTCTCCAGTGCCCACCGCTGTTCCTTGTCTGATGGAACAGGGGTGGGACAAGAAACCATCACCGATGGGGGTGTGCGTGTAAACTCCAGGTGGTATCCTTGCGTGACTGTCTGGAGTACCCACCGATCGGTGCAAAAACGGGCCCAAGTCTCCCCGAAGTGCCTTAAGCGGCCCCCCACGGGCCCAGCGTGGGGGGCCAGGGGTGGTAAGCCAGAGTCAGCGGCGCCATCCCCTGCCCGCCCCAGAAACTTTCTGGCGGGGGGGAAACCGTGCGCCGCGACCTCTGGAGGTTGGCCAACCAAAACGCCGTCCAGGAGGTGTTTGCACTGTTGCTGAGGGTGTCGTCGCTGCTGGACGAGACACAGTAGCTGAGTGGGCAAACTTGGGAGTCCGCAGAGAAGGCAAGGGCTTTCTAAATCCTTTTGCCTTAGTGGAAGAAGACAGAACCCTGGATGGCGGTTGAAACTTCTTTCGAGGGGCCTGCAAATTAATGCGGTCTGTGGCCTCCAGACGTTTGGCTTCAGCCTCCATCAACGTCTGGAACTGACCCACAAACAGATCGTTGCTCCATAAAGGGAGCGCCTCCATGCGCCGTCTTGCCCCTTCCGAAGGAAAGAAGATCGTTTCCAATACATTGGAACGTCTAGTCGTTGTGGCAAGAGTAGAGATCCGCGCAAATTGGTCTAGAATGATGCGCAACCCATCCTCCAGGCACTGAAAAGCATTAACAGCCATTGCCGGGGAGACACTGGAACTGGAATCACAAGCAGTAACCAGGTACTCCGATAACAAGAGCATGAACGAAGATGTTTGCAGGCCCATACGGGACGCCGTATCAACTCTATGCAGCGTGTCTTCGAGTTTAGTACGGACCGGATCGGCGAAGGGAGCTTTCTGTGACTGCTTCCCGGAGTCCGCCGCCATTTTGTCCTTTGCAGAGTCGGGGATAGCAGGGACTGTTAGAAATTCCTCAGCATCCCGGTCTGGAACACGGAAGGGGTGACATGCCGCTTTTGCAAAGGGCTGCCACTTTTTCTGAACCGCAATGGTCTTAAGACGGTTAGAAAAGACTCTGTCCACCGGGAATGCCGGGAAGGTAGACTTCGGGGAATCCCGGTCTTGTATGCCCGTGCGTTTCCTAAAGGAAGGCCGCGGGCTTTGGGAAGATTCCGATTGCTCAGGAATCGGAACCTTCAAAACCCGTACCATATCCCACATCACGTCACGAAACCTATTATCGGTAGACTCATAAGGGTGACTCCCCGTAGAATCCACATCGGACGGCCGGTCCACTGAGGACGGGCCCGGCCGGGACACGAGGTCACCTTCCGGTGCCATGTCGTATGTGTCTGCCTCTACAGAATATGTAGGGGAAGGCCGGTTGGAGTCTCGGCGCGTAGCGCGATTGACGTCCGAGTCCGATGCTTGCATCGAATCTGACGGGTAAAGAGAAATAGCCTCGCCCGACTCATGGTCCGACTCCCGAGCTGCGGCCGCAGGCCGAGCGGGAATCGGGACTGGCTGCGGCGCCAATGCCGCTAACTGAGCTGATAAAGCTTGAAAGCCTTTCAGCAATAATTCTGATGTCGATGTAGTACCCGACCGCCCTCGCTTGCGGCGATGTGGGTTGTCTGATAATGACTGGTCGGTGGTCGACGACGCACTGACACTGTCACTCGACGAACGCTTGTTTCTCGGCCGGGATCGGTTTCCCGAATCCGGGCGGCGAGCCATTATTTCCGAAATTCCCGAAGGAACGTCGGAAAGAACCCCGGGTGCCAACGGCACACTACGGGTTGGACCCGGTGCCACCGGCACACTATGGGTCGGACCGGGCGCCACCGGCGCCGGTTTTTGCATCTTCGGTCTAGCGCCCTCAGCCGGTGGCTGAGGGCGATCCGGGAAACCCCCCTCAGAGCAATCTGCTCGGGGGAAAACCCCGGCGTCGGCCGTAGCCGACGTGGACCGATGCTTTCCTCGGTGCGCCGATTCATCGGCCCGGGAGCTTGCGGACTTCCGTCCGGCCCCGGACTGCACCGGATTAGGACCGGTGGGCTTCGGCGCATCGCGCCCACCACCGGCCTTTTTCTTTCCCTCATGGGGGCTGGCCAGCGACACTTCCGTGCCCGAAACCTGCCCCGGGAAAGACTTGCGGCGTTGGAACCCTTAGCCACCGGCCCGGTTCCAGCCCGCGAATGCCCCGTCGCGCGTCCAGTAGGATCGGTAGAACCGATACCTGCAGCGGACCGTGGAGGCTCCGTACTTACACGGTTGGAGGACTTCTTCTTCTTCTTTCCAGAAGCCGTTGAAGCCTCACTTCTTGCCGAGTCTGCGGATTTCGCCAGCCAGGTGTCGATCCTTGACCACTCCTCCGCGCCCCAGGATTCGCATATGGAACACGGCAGAGCTCGCGAACATGGCCTACATTTAGGACAAAATTCGTGGGAATCCTCGCGGCTATTCGGCAAGATTTTGTGACATTTATTACAAGTCACGAAATTTTGGGGGGGCATTTTATTTTATTAGCACCCCAAAAACCAGAATAGACGCAGAATTACAGCAGGATTCTTCGAACTGTAAGGAAAGAAAAAACAACACGTACAATGTTAAAGGACTGTATGTGTATGCATAAAAAGGAAAAACACACGAGGTCAATAACGAAACCAAAACGTTTATTACTCTCGTCTGAAACATAGAACGTAATCAGAAAAAACACATCCATGCGTCTGAAGACCAATATGTATTGCAAATCTGGAGTAAATAGATACAAAAGCGATTACCAATCGGGTAAAACGTGTACGCTCAGCGAGCACACAAAAAACACGTCCTACCGCGATGAGCGCTAAAGAAAAAGAGGACGATATTGGCGCGGGCTCTGACTATTGGGGGCGCTGTCGCTGGAGGGCGCCATAGCATGCTATAGCAAATCTTACTTTAGCGGTTATTTCGCGTAGCTAATGAAATATGCAATGGTAGGTCCAACAGGTAAGTTGGCACGACGTGGACTAACATTTCTCAAAAACCTCCATATCACACCAATTTGTTTTAACAACATTGGGTTGGCCACCGACAAGCATTGCAGAGGTAAAGAACGGGCCTAATTTGCAACAGATTACTACATGTGTGTTTATATAGTTTATATTTCTATTTATTTTTTATTACATGCTGCTCGTTTTACAGGCCCAATGACTGAGAGACTGTAAGCCTGTCTGTCAAAGCTTCACTGATATAGGAATCTTTGGCCTTATCGGACACCCAACGACCATGTTTCTTCAACAATCTATCTGGAATACCTTTGTTTGCTGCTAGTGTTGCTCCACCAGAGCGTAAGCTGTGCAGCCCATATTTTAAAGTATCTGGAACTACTCCTTTCAATATTTCCAAGAAAACTTCTCTCGCTCTGGTATAGGAAATTGGTTCATTGTTATCTCGCAATTTACAACCGTTTTTTAATTTTGTCATGCTGCGGAAAATGAATTCGTCCGAATCTTTCTCAAATCCACACGACATCAAATATCGCTCCAATATAGATACGGGACATGTGGTATCGCCGGATCGACTAATGATAACCCACGAACCATCTCTGTATTTGTCTGTTTTGCTTTTTTCTAAAAAGATGCTAGCATGAGTATCAAAAAAGATTATGTCTGATCTTTTGATATGAGAAAGTTCGGCGAATTTAAGGAACCCTGCGAAACCAATCATTATAATAGTGAGTGTTCTCAAGTGGTACAGTGGTATGGTATTTGGGGGATATTTAGTACAAAGTTGCTGTATTATTTCTAAGGTCATGGGATTTTTCCGGAGATTGGCTCTAGCCAGTGTTCTTTTAGCAGCCTCTTGTACAGATCTCGGTAGCATGTGATCCGTTGGTGATGGTAGAGACGCTAACCGATGTGCCCAGGCGATACTATGGAAGGCCGATGTGACCGGAGCAGCTGTGAGCAAGTTCGGGTGCTGCTGATCTAGTCCCTTTTGTCAATTTTGCGATTTATATCACGCATGCGTGGTATGTTTTCACTCGAACGCATCCTGTCGATCAACTACGTCAAATCTAGTTTGTGTAGCAACAACAAACTGTAAAGAATGTCGTCTGCTGCTAATTGTTAACGAAGCAAATGTTGGTACGTCATTTTTATTTTCTATTATTTATTTCTTTTATTTTCTCTACTTAACTTTAGAGCAATAAATAATTTCTTATCTTATTGCAAAGAGTTATTCATATTGGACAAAACTAACAATTTACCGTAAACGTTTGCAAAACTTGTCCAGTTTACCTGTCCTCCATCTTGAAACCGTGACGTAACTCGCGAGTGACTAGAGAAACCATGGTCCGGGGCTAGGTTGATCCAGTTGGACTAGCTAGTCAGACCACGCAGCGTTCGAGTGACATCTAGATTGACTATGGTTAAGTCTAGTCACTCTAGTCGTCCAACCGAACTTGCTCTATGTTGGCTGTTTGCATAATGCTGAGTAGGTAAAGGGCCACGTGTAATGGAGAGGCAGGAAGAACTGGAACCGGTTGAGTCCTTGTCTGGGCCAACTTCTTCCAGCGTTGAAAGCCATAAGAATACTGGGTTACGGTAGACTCCGCTCGATCTCGCATGACCACCCCGGGTAGTTTGTTGTATAACTCTTTCATGGTTGCGTCTGTAATGGAACTCGATATGTCCTTCCACGGCACCTGGGAAAAGATAGGTAAACCATGACCGTTTTCACTTGCTTGGCAATTCCATGCTTTCAATGATTTATGCATTTTGCACCACACATCAGGTTTATAAATTACATTTATTATGCAATGATACTAGTCTGGCTTCTCATTGCTCATATAACGTGATCTATTTCTCGTATTATCATGGCTCGGCAGCCACCATCAATATACATGTTTCCCTCCTCGTATTATCAGGGCTCGACAGCCACTATCATTATGCATGTTTCCCTCCTCGTATTATCAGGGCTCGACAGCCACCATCAATATACATGTTTCCCTCCTCGTATTATCAGGGCTCGACAGCCACTATCATTATGCATGTTTCCTTCCTCGTATTATCAGGCTCGACAGCTACCATCATAAATGTGGTCCCTTCCTCGTATTGTCATGGCTCGACAGCCACCATGGATATTCCTTTCCTCGTATTATCAGGGCTCGGCAGCCACCATCAAAATGCGTCTTTCCAGATTATCAGGGTCAGATATCTTTTTTATTTTTTTATTTTTATTATTTTTTTTTATTACACGAGGGTTATCTCTAAGATGAGTTATGTTCCATGGAATTTATCGTTATGATAAAAAGGATAATCTTAGTGCAAGCATGTGGAATTGAGGAATTTCTTTTTTGAACAAAGGGTGACCGCTTCTGCCTATGATGAATGAGTCTGCTGAAGCTGGAAAGCGTCTCATAGCAATAACTTCCTGAATGAACTGACCTGAGCTGGACTTTGTGATCAATGGCCAAAATGGCGAAGAAGGCCAGTTTGGGACTACTGCTGTTTCTGCTTTGAGATGTAGTATAGTCATGGCTATCATATTTATCGGGGGAACTAACCAGTTGTTTTCTTTTGTCCACTTTTCTGTGAATGCGTCTACAGCTTCAGATTCGGGATTCCAAAACCTAGAATTGTACCTTCTTACTTTTCTGTTGTAAGAATTTGCGAATCTGTCAACTGTGTGTGGTCCCCACATTGAGTTGAATCTTTGTAATAGGATGTCACTCAGTGCCCAATCGTCGTAATCAACAATACGACTCAAACTGTCTGCTATGTCGTTGAGCGACCTTGGAATCCAATCCATTCTAAGCGTTATGCCATGCTCTATACAGGAAGAATAAATAGAATATGCCAATTCGTGTAGTTCTTGTTTTCCACTACCAACCTCAATAATACGGACTACATTTTGGTTGTCTGTGAACCATTTTACGTTCGTACCAGCAAGAAATGAGAGAAAACTATTCAGCACGATTTCAACTGCTTTAAGTTCTCGCCATGTGGAACTTTTTGATTTTTGTACCTCGTCCCAAGCTCCATGTGACACTGCACTGTTAACCTCTACTATGTATCCGCCTGCACCTACACCGCTTGCATCTGAATAAACTACTTTGTTGTAAGTGAAATCGGTTTTCATAGGAACTGGCTTGAGATTTGCTATGCTATCTTTCCAGAACTCGAGTTCTCTCTTTGCGTCTACATTAATGTTTACATAGTGTTGCCAAGAGGGAGCTGCTTGAATAGCAGATATCATTACTCTGGTCATAAGCCTTGTTACGTTGCCTAATGCCGGTGTCATAGCAATAATCTGACCAATTAAGCTTGCCAAAGATCTAACATGTACAGTACGCTTTGCCATGATGTTTGTGGTTTCTTCTTTAATCCTAATAAGTTTAGACTGTACTGGGCCAATTACTCCTTTGCCCGTATCTAGTACAAAGCCCAACCATGTACATTTTTGTAGAGGATCCAATTAGATTTTTCTTGATTTATAATGAATCCTGCTTCGTTCAAATCTTTGTGCACTGCTCGAGCATGAGATTCAGTTTCAGACCTTGAATTTCCGATAACCAAACCGTCATCCAAATACAGGATAATTTCTTTCCCTTCAGAGCGCCATTTTTTGACCAGGACTCTCATTATCTTTGTGAATATGTACGGTGCAGAACTAAGACTGAATGGTAATACAAGAAATTTGAAATATTTGATATAGGAGCCGAAGGTCCAAGCAAACCCCAGAAATTCGGTGTGTTCGTGAAGAATTTCAATGTGATGATATCCGCTTTTCAGATCAAAAGAGAACATATATTTGTGACTGTCCAAGTACAACCGTGCTGTTTTGAGGTCTTCATATATAACTTTTTCTTTCCATACGTGTAGATTTACTTTGCGCAAGTCTAATATGAGCCGTTTCTTCCCGCTAGAGTGGGTGGATACTGATAAGGGGTTGACAACGATTGGCTTAGAGGTACACTCTTGTATGCGTCCCTCCTCTAATAACTGAAGGATAGCATCCGATACAAATGACCCATTTTCCTTTGCAGACCTGTTATTACCGGTCTGGGAGGGTTCTGGTAAGGAATGGAATGGAATTTTATACCCATGTTGGATTATATCTAAAACAAATTTGTTTGAACAATGCTCGTTCCAAAATGAGCCATGTTGTTTTAAACTACCTTTGACTAGTTTTCCCCCGTCTCCTTGTTCCCACTCATAGTAATCATGAGCAATTTCTTCAATATACTTATCTTGAAACTTATCCGCTTTCTGGACCTGGCTCTGGTGTGTAGTTGTTGAACAACTATAGGTCGTTCTGGCATCTCTTGCTGAAGTGATGTGAGTTGAAGTGGAGGGGGCGTAGCTCCTGCCTGGTTGGACGAATGGGCACTCCCTTCTCCAATGGCCGCTTGATCCGCAAGCAAAGCATGAGCCTGATCTGGTATCTTGTCTTGGTATAACAGTAATGGAGGGGGCGTTAGAGCTGGTGTTGTAGGGACGAAAAGAGCTACTCGTATACGGACGGAAACGACTACTACCCTTGAGAGTTTTGTTTCGTTTCAGTTTCCTGACAGCTCTGGCCTCTGCCCTGTTTATGCGCCTTTCATCTTCAGAATCGGACGCTAGTTCATTGGTTTCATACTCTGCGACCGTCTGCCAGCCTGCTTCGCTGGAGTCTGCCATACGTATTAGTTTCTGACGTGCAGATAGCTTTTTGATTGCTTCTTCTATGTGTGAAGCGGATGCGGAAGTATGACCCCCTTCATGGCTTCTAGTGCCTTGTTGAGCATATCGAGTGTTTCGAAGTTGAACTGAAACTGTTTCTTGTTGCCTTCCTTTTTCCACTTCCGGCTGACACTTTCCTTGATTTTAGAGTTCATGGCGTCCCTTGATTATGTTTGATGCTGTACTAGCTCGTTTCTAAGAACGGCACAAGAATCTCTAAATGTACGCTGTAGGTCTGCAGTTGTCGTTTGGAAGGCATGCAGTAGTTGCTCGGGCGTTGTCCGAGGGGGCTCGCTTGAATGCCCGTCCATGGTGGATGGAATGTGTGTGAAAGTTTAATCGTTCTCAGTTGCCTGTCGGTGCGCAGATGAATTAATTCCTTTACTCCCTCCCTTTTATACCTTAACCTCCTCACACCTAACACCTCCGCGAAGCGGAGTGATATTCTCATTGAGAACTTAATTTCGTTCTAATTCGCCCCTCAACCGAACGAAATAACATATAGTAACAGTTGGTACAAATACATGCAAGTCAGTAGAGCAGGATGTGCATATTCCAGGTGATAATATAAAACTGAACAATTCTCAAATTATTGATAATCTTGATACTAAATTGCAGCATTTAGATTCGACCCAGAGAACACAAATGTCGGATTTGATAACTAAACATCAACACCTGTTTTCTGACGTACCTACTAAAACTAATGTAGTTGAACATGATGTTGATGTAAACAATGCTAAACCGATAAAGCAACATCCCTATAGGTGTGGGCCAGCCAAACAAACTCTTATGGGGAAAGAAATAGACTACATGAAACAACATGGTATAATCGAAGAAAGTAATAGCCCTTGGAGTTCACCATGCATTTTAGTTCCAAAACCTGATGGGTTGGTACGTTTTTGTACAGATTTTAGAAAAGTTAATACTGTAACGAAATCGGATACGTACCCCATGCCTAGAGTTGATGATTGTATTGATAAGATCGGAAAAGCTAACTTTGTTAGTACGTATGATCTACTCAAAGGATATTGGCAGGTACCCTTAACATCACGGGCCAAGGAAATTTAGGGATTCGTTACTCCACAAGGGTTGTTCCAGTATAACGTCCTCCCATTCGGCATGAAAAATGCCCCAGCCACATTTCAAAGACTGATGAATAATGTTATATCTGGGTTGAACAACACTGACGTCTAGAAAGACGACATTGTTGTCTACAGTAGTTCCTGGGAGGAACATTTGGAGCAGGCTTTCTGTATCTGAGTTGACCATTAACTTAAACAAAGTCAAATTGGCAAAGCCAAAGTTACCTTTCTTGGCCATGAGATAGGCCAAGGTCAGGTCCTACCAGTGAACTCCAAGGTGGAGGCAATACTAAACTTTCCTCGACCCCAAACAAAGAAAGAGTTGATGCGTTTTCTAGGCATGGCGGGATACTATCGGAAGTTCTGTCGTAACTTTTAAGATGTTGTCTCTCCATTGGCAGAGTTGCTTAAGAGTACGAGTACGAGTACGAGTACGAGTACGAGTACGAGTACGAGTACGAGTACGAGTACGAGTACGAGTACGAGTACGAGTACGAGTACGAGTACGAGTACGAGTACGAGTACGAGTACGAGTACGAGTACGAGTACGAGTACGAGTACGAGTACGAGGGGTGAAGTACTCGTACTCGTACTCGTACTCGTACTCGTACTCGTACTCGGGGTGTCGTACTCGTACTCGTACTCGTAGGCGTACTCGTACTCGTACTCGTACTCGGAAAAACAAAGGGCACCTAAGAATCTTTAGCGGACTCGTTTGCATAAAATCAAAGAAAAAACAAAAGGAACCTAAAAATCTTAATAGGACAACCTAGGACCGAAGAATCTCTATCAGACAGCACATATGAATGGGTTAAACTAAGAATCTCTAGCGAACAGCATATGATAAAGCGGTATTTGAATTTGGGCAATGAGAATCAAGCAAAATATATTTTGAAAAACAAATGAACTACACAAAAATGAAAATTACCACAAAAAGAATGGGTCTGTTTGTGGAGCAAGTTAGATCGACCCCATTCGTGTGGGAGGGGTGTTGACTTGCGTAAGCGAATTCGACAATGATTTGCCAACAGACAATTTTATGGAATTGTATTTAAAGAATGAGTTTTGAGGTTATTGGAATTTTAGAAATGACTTTTTAGCATCAAAGTGAAGAATCAACCCAGAAATAGGATGCCACCGAGCAATGGGAACATATCCGCATGTGCAATGGAACAATTAACCCGCAAGATTTGTTGGGAATGACCCACGTCACCTTCGTAGTCTATTGTGCAATCGCGCGAATGGGTTTTATGTGTGCAGACATGCACCAGTTTGTACCGATTATAATGTTTGTGGTAGCTAAAAATATGAAAACATACGTTTTGTCTTAAAAGTTGTGGTAGAGGAACACTCACCGGTGAGCAGCATATATACAGTCCGACACTGCAGAGATATTCACGGTAAATTCCAGAGAGCAAGTAATAACCCATACGCCCTATTATGGCCAGGACCGGAGTGATGGTCAGCCCCACAAATTGGTTGCACACAGTCATGTAAACGGGTGCAATCGTGGACCTCCCATTGTTCCTCTTTTGTTTATACTCTAACTTTTTCGGAAGGTCTCCCATTGGTTTTGTACCCAATTTTCAATCGTGGACGTTAGGTCAAACGTAGACAAACACACACGCGCACACGCGCACACGCGCACACGCGCACAGAGTCGTACTTCCCTACTACGTCCGAGGACGAAGCTTTGTGTTTCCTTTTGTTCCCTTGATATAGCCAAACCCCATAGACTAAGCACGTATCCTTACGTTCGAGGACCGATTTCAACAAAAGACTCTACGTTCGAGGACTGAAAGGATTCTTTGTGTCTCCTTTCTTCTCTTGTCCTCGGAGATATATTGCGTGCACGTACACACACGCACACGCGCACACGCGCACACGCGCACACGTGCACACGCGCACACGCGCGCGCACACGCGCGCGCACACACACGCGTGGTTAAAGATAATCGACGTGACTCAACACCGTCTTCAACGGAGGCTTTTTTCTGGGGATTAAACTTTAGGATTTGTTGACCATGCGAGGAGAAATAATTCTCCATAGTTGGTGGTGAAACCAACAAAGGCTATCCAGCTCGTACAACCACCTCCATGGTACAACACGGAGGGTGCAGACAGTTACATTACGGCCATACATTTTCGTGTACAGTGAGCTATACGCGATGTTTGTACCACATACATGTACGCAGCACACGCTAGTCATGGTTTTGGGTTCAATTTTACTTGCTTGGCTCTAGCGGCAATGTGGCCGTCTATCCTTTGTGCAACTGGTATTGCAACTGATAAGATACGAGGAATATCGGTGCAACCAATTTGTGGGGCTGACCATCACTCCGGTCCTGGCCATAATAGGACGTATGGGTTATTACTTGCTCTCTGGAATTTACCGTGAATATCTCTGCAGTGTCGGACTGTATATATGCTGCTCACCGGTGAGTGTTCCTCTACCACAACTTTTAAGACAGAACGTATGTTTTCATATTTTTAGCCACCACAAACATTATAATCGGTACAAACTGGTGCATGTCTGCACACGTAAAACCCATTCGCGCGATTGCACAATAGACTACGAAGGTGACGTGAGTCATTCCCAACAAATCTTGCGGGTTAATTGTTCCATCGCACATGCGGATATGTTCCTATTGCTCGGTGGCATCGTATTTCTGGGTTGATTCTTCACTTTGACGCTAAAACGTCATTTCTAAAATTCCAATAACCTCAAAACTCATTCTTTAAAAACGATTCCATAAAATTGTCTGTTGGCAAATCATTGTCCAATTCGCTTACGCAAGTCAATAAAAAGGGATTATTTTGCTGGTAGCTCTTACGCAATGTTATTTACACACACGTAGCCTACTCATTTGCTCAAGAACCAAGGTGACCGATTGCAGCAACGCGTGTATAGAAGAATCAATTAGCTAAAAGTCGACTGGAAAATGTACATGTTAATTGTCTCCTTTTTGGACGTTTTAACAACTAAACAAAGAAACTAATACGATTCCTCCATGGTTTGAAAGAGCAGGGCCCGAACCGGTGAATGTTTCCCAAATGTGTCATGTAAATCTACTACTTGTCCTAATGTTCGTCCATTTTAAAGAAGAAAAACATAGAAATGACGATTAAGAGAATCCTCGATATGATGGGCGAAGTTTGTAAAAAGTATGTATAAATAAATAAATAAATACGTTTGAACAAACGTTGGATTTATTCGAGTTTTATTGCAATGTGTTTACATGACGGTTGTCATAATAGACTCCGTGTATAGTATATAACCATGCCTCTCGGCTTGTGGACAGTCACCAAGGCCAGTTTAGCATTTGTGTTTGTACAATATTCGCACCGTCTATGTCGAGTGGGGGTATAGTTGCCCAAGTACGGCACGCTCCGCAAAGATATCAGTGGTTTTGTATCTTTTAATGGTCCCTATTGTATTAGACGAAGCCAAATATAGTTCAGTTTTTGTTACGGTGTAATCTTTTAAACTTGCGTGTGTGTTCTGGTCATTCCGAACTGTGTGTACGTGCACGCAATATATCTCCGAGGACAAGAGAAGAAAGGAGACACAAAGAATCCTTTCAGTCCTCGAACGTAGAGTCTTTTGTTGAAATCGGTCCTCGAACGTAAGGATACGTGCTTAGTCTATGGGGTTTGGCTATATCAAGGGAACAAAAGGAAACACAAAGCTTCGTCCTCGGACGTAGTAGGGAAGTACGACTGTGTGCGCGTGTGAGCGTGTGCGCGTGTGCGCGTGTGCGCGTGTGCGCGTGTGCGCGTGTGTGTGTGCGCGCACACACAGTCGTACTTCCCTACTACGTCCGAGGACGAAGCTTTGTGTTTCCTTTTGTTCCCTTGATATAGCCAAACCCCATAGACTAAGCACGTATCCTTACGTTCGAGGACCGATTTCAACAAAAGACTCTACGTTCGAGGACTGAAAGGATTCTTTGTGTCTCCTTTCTTCTCTTGTCCTCGGAGATATATTGCGTGCACGTACGCACACGCGCACACGCGCACACGCGCACACGCGCACACGCGCACACGCGCACACGCGCACACGCGCACACGCACACACGCGCACACGCGCACACGCGCACACGCGCACACGCGCACGCGCACACACGCGTGGTTAAAGATAATCGACGTGACTCAACACCGTCTTCAACGGAGGCTTTTTTCTGGGGATTAAACTTTGCGAGGAGAAATAATTCTCCATGGTTGGTGGTGAAACCAACAAAGGCTATCCAGCTCGTACAACCACCTCCATGGTACAACACGGAGGGTACAGACAGTTACATTACGGCCATACATTTTCATGTACAGTGAGCTATACGCGATGTTTGTACCACATACATGTACGCAGCACACGCTAGTCATGGTTTTGGGTTCAATTTTACTTGCTTGGCTCTAGCGGCAATGTGGCCGTCTATCCTTTGTGCAACTGGTATTGCAACTGATAAGATACGAGGAATATCGGTGCAACCAATTTGTGGGGCTGACCATCACTCCGGTCCTGGCCATAATAGGACGTATGGGTTATTACTTGCTCTCTGGAATTTACCGTGAATATCTCTGCAGTGTCGGACTGTATATATGCTGCTCACCGGTGAGTGTTCCTCTACCACAACTTTTAAGACAGAACGTATGTTTTCATATTTTTAGCCACCACAAACATTATAATCGGTACAAACTGGTGCATGTCTGCACACGTAAAACCCATTCGCGCGATTGCACAATAGACTACGAAGGTGACGTGAGTCATTCCCAACAAATCTTGCGGGTTAATTGTTCCATCGCACATGCGGATATGTTCCTATTGCTCGGTGGCATCGTATTTCTGGGTTGATTCTTCACTTTGACGCTAAAACGTCATTTCTAAAATTCCAATAACCTCAAAACTCATTCTTTAAAAACGATTCCATAAAATTGTCTGTTGGCAAATCATTGTCCAATTCGCTTACGCAAGTCAATAAAAAGGGATTATTTTGCTGGTAGCTCTTACGCAATGTTATCTACACACACGTAGCCTACTCATTTGCTCAAGAACCGAGGTGACCGATTGCAGCAACGCGTGTATAGAAGAATCAATTAGCTGAAAGTCGACTGGAAAATGTACATGTTAATTGTCTCCTTTTTGGACGTTTTAACAACTAAACAAAGAAACTAATACGATTCCTCCATGGTTTGAAAGAGCAGGGCCCGAACCGGTGAATGTTTCCCAAATGTGTCATGTAAATCTACTACTTGTCCTAATGTTCGTCCATTTTAAAGAAGAAAAACATAGAAATGACGATTAAGAGAATCCTCGATATGATGGGCGAAGTTTGTAAAAAGTATGTATAAATAAATAAATAAATACGTTTGAACAAACGTTGGATTTATTCGAGTTTTATTGCAATGTGTTTACATGACGGTTGTCATAATAGACTCCGTGTATAGTATATAACCATGCCTCTCGGCTTGTGGACAGTCACCAAGGCCAGTTTAGCATTTGTGTTTGTACAATATTCGCACCGTCTATGTCGAGTGGGGGTATAGTTGCCCAATAAGGAATTACGTAAGCTCATCAGATATTATTATAAACAAGTACGGCACGCTCCGCAAAGATATGAGTGGTTTTGTATCTGTTAATGGTCCCTATTGTATTAGACGAAGCCAAATGAAGTTAAGTTTTTGTTACAGGGTAATCTTCTTAACTTGCGGCGATGTTCTGGTCATTCCGAACTGTACATGCACACACACACACACACACACACACACACAGTCATGTAAACGGGTGCAATCGTGGACCTCCCATTGTTCCTCTTTTGTTTATACTCTAACTTTTTCGGAAGGCCTCCCATTGGTTTTGTACACGATTTTCAATCGTGGACGTTAGGTCAAACGTGGACCCCTTTGTCTACGCTCGAATTCGTTTGTCCTAGGTCCACGATTGCCGGCATATACAAACTCACACCCACACCCTGGTTTTGTGGTTAAAGATAATCGACGTCACTCAACACCGTCTTCAACGGAGGCTTTTATCTGGGGAATAATCTTTAAGATTTGTTGACTATGCGAGGAGAAATAATTCTCCATGGTTGGTGGTGAAACCACCAAAGGCTATCCAGCTCGTACAACCACCTCCATGGTACAACACGGAGGGTGCAGACGGTTACAATACGGCCATACATTTTCGTGTACAGTGAGCTATACGCGATGTTTGTACCACATACATGTACATGTACGAAGCACATGCTAGTCATGGTTTTGGGTTCAATTTTACTTGCTTGGCTCTAGCGGCAATGTGGCCGGATATCCTTTGTGCAACTGGTATTGCAACTGATAAGATACGAGGAATATCGGTGCAACCAATTTGTGGGGCTGACCATCACTCTGGTCCTGGCCCATAATAGGACGTATGGGTTATTACTTGCTCTCTGGAATTTACCGTGAATATCTCTGCAGTGTCGGACTGTATATATGCTGCTCACCGGTGAGTGTTCTTCTACCACAACTTCTAATTAAGACAGAACGTATGTTTTCAATTTTCAGCCACCACAAACATTATAATCGGTACAAACTGGTGCATGTCTGCACACGTAAAACCCATTCGCGCGATTGCACAATAGACTACGAAGGTGACGTTGAGTCATTCCCAACAAATCTTGCGGGTTAATTGTTCCATTGCACATGCGGATATGTTCCCATTGCTCGGTGGCATCTTATTTCTGGGTTGAAATATATGTTGCTTGATTCTCATTGACCAAATTCAAATACCGCTTTATCATATGCTGTCCGCTAGAGATTTTTAGTTTAACCCATTCATATGTGCTGTCCGATAGAGATTCCCAGGTCTTATACTGTCCTATAGAGATTCCTAGGTTCCTTTTGTTTTTTATGTGAATTTATGCTAATGGTCCGCTGAAGATTCTTAGGTTCAACCATCCATATCCTGTCCTATTAGGATTCTTAGGTCCTATGCTGTCCTATTAAGATTTGTAGGTTCCTTTTGTTTTTTATGCTAATGAGTCCGCTAAAGATTCTTAGGTGCCTTTTGACCGATTTTGACCCTACACACTACTCGCCAGTGCATGCTGCGCGCCGTGCCACATCACAGTACATCAAAATGGATCAACAGAACGTACTTCAACCAGATGCGACTGGAAATACGACTGGTGAACGCGGTCCGCCATTTTGTGGAGTCAAAAATTTGGTTCTACAAAATGGCGGTCCGTTATTTGTCACAAAATTATACAAAAACCACGCAATTTGAAGGGATAGTTATGTGAATCTTTATATTCTACTTTTAAAAGAGCTTCCCAACCATAACCATTTCAGTTTTATAGCACAAATCGCAAAATCCAAAGCTATGTGTCCCTTTAAGGCCCATCAATGAACAAGACTGAAGAATGAGACGCCCTATAATTACGTAATAGTTGATGATCCATAAAGAAAGAGATCCCTTGGTAGTACTTGCAATCTGGTCACGTAAAGTAATGGATTACACTTTCTCGGAAGAAAAATTACTTGAGCTCCAATGTCTGCTCAAAATCCAAGTAGCTTCATCAGGGCCACCTCGTCGGTGATATACAACAAGGCATAAGCACAACATGCAACATAGAAATCCCCCAAAATTGCCTTGACTCAAAAAATAAGGTCACAGTAAAATCAAGTTGCCTTTCTTCCTTGATGAATGAATGGAGTGCCCAGTCAATCCAGACCTTGGTCAAGTCCAGTCATGCTGGTGGAGTTCTATGGGCCCTTTTGAAAGATCCTTTGTCCTTCAGTTACTGGTGGTAGACCCCTCGTGCTGAAAAAATGGAAAACAACTATAACTAGATGTGTTGTCTGTGTATTACAGACGAACAGGCTTTTCCGGGAAATATCTGCTGAATACTGATATAAAAGAATATTTTTATAACATATAAAATCAGGTGATGACGTCATCACGACGTCATTTTATATTTCGCATTCCCAGCTGACATTTAGCACACATGCAAAGTTTTGTCACGATTGGATTTTGTCTTTTGCACGTTAAAAAACCCCGCATTTTTATAACGTCATCATGGCGTCAGACATTTTTCACATTTATATGTAAGAATGTATGAGCCAACAAACCTGTTACAAAAAGAATATGGAATTCAATTGGATGTACATGAGTTCTCAAGATATAGGACCCTTAAGTGTGCACCTTTAAAGTGACGTCACATGACCCATGATGACGTCATCACGACGATAATTGTGAAAGCAAACATTTGCGAGGTGGTTTTGGCTTGTGTCATGATTGGAGTCAATCTGATGAATGACAATGGAACATTTGGAGAGTACAATGAAATTTGAAACATTAAAAAATTCATAGAAAATCAGCCGATGACTTTATCATGCCGTACTTCACTTCGAAAATTGCATGCTTGGGACAATATCTGCCTACCCACCCATTTTCGTGACGATCGGACCTACCCTTATATGTGTTTCAAAAAAAGTATTTTATTGATGACGTCATCATGACGTTACACATTTTCACATTCATATGTAAGTATGTATGATCTAATAAACCTATTACAACAAGAATTTCGAAATTAGCATGTTTTGTTGTCATCGTCACACCAATTTTCATCTATAACACAAGCCGGTCTACCAACAAACCAAGTTTGAGCTCAATGGGACCTACGGTTCTCTAGATATGCGCCCTTCAAAAACGCATGTTTAAGATGACGTCACGTGACACATGATGACGTCATCATGATGTCAGAGTAATACGCACGAGTTGGGTATGAAGTCTCGGTCTATGGAAACTTTCATTAAGATAGAAGTCTGTTTGAGGGCAAAAGTGACGGGTGGAATGAAACACGTGCATTGTCTATGGCATTTTTGATAGAACAAGAAGAAGCAGTAAAAAAAAAATAGAGGGCGCTCCAACATTTAATGACGTCACCGGTAATTTTTCTTTGAAGTACAACCTAGCCGGAGACTAACATCGTTGAAAGCAAGTTCACATCTGTTTCCACTTTCAAATTATAAGGCACTTCCGGTTTGGACCGGAAGGCAGGGTCACGTGATTGTGCACGTAATATAAAAAATGAAGACCCTGGATTTTTCTATCAGTTCCCGTAAAAACCAAAATGAGATCTCTCTCGATTGATTTTATATTGATTTTCAAAGATAAATTTTCAAATTATAGAGCACTTCCGGTTTGGACCGGAAGGAAGGGTCACGTGACTTTGCACGTAATATAAAAAACGAAGACCCTTGATTATTCTATCAGTTCCCGTAAAAAGCAAAATCAGATCTCTCTCGATTGATTTTATATTGATTTTCAAAGATTAAATCTAGAAATCTTGTATTACTTGTAATCCAATATTTGATGACGTCATCGTGACGTCATTATCAGAAAGCTCGAGAGCTATGTTAACTATGCTATCTGAAACAAATATCTGGATTATATCTCGCGCGGTTGATTTTTCAGCAATTTTTTAAGGTTTAAAGGCTCTTTCATTGCAACTTCCGGTCTGGTGACGTCATCAATCTTTCTCTCCCTCAACTTGTTCTTAGCATGAAGCCGATTACATACATCAATTATAAAAAGATGCCATCATACATCCATGACACCCCAGACTTCCTGCGCAAGCTGGAAGGAATCAAGAACAAGATTCCCAGCACAGCCATCATTGGTACTTTTGACGTCTCATCCCTGTACACCAACATCCCCCACGAGGAAGGTATTCGTGCTTGTTCCTCGGCTCTGGCCAAGGCAGGACACACAACCCCACCCATCAGTGATATTGGCACCCTCATGAGACTTGTACTAACCAAGAACAATTTTTCCTTCCTAGGTAAACACTATCTACAGGTACACGGTACAGCCATGGGCACTCGCATGGCACCCTCCTTTGCATGCCTCTTCATGGGCGACCTCGAAGAGCGCATGCTTGCCTCAGCACCATGTCGCCCCTGGCTATGGTGGAGATATATTGACGATGTATTTTTCATCTGGACCAGTGATCAGGACAGTCTGGAGACTTTCATTAATCACATTAATTCCTTCCACAGGACCATCAAGTTTACATCAGAGTATTCAGTGCATCAGACCAACTTCCTGGATGTCACCATCCGCAAGGAAGACAACTCGGTAACCACTGATCTGTATTCTAAACCCAAAGACACCCACCAGTACCTCCACTCCTCCAGCTGTCACCCCAGGCATTGCAAGACAGGCATAGCATTCAGCCAGGCACTCAGACTCAGAAGGATTTGTTCTAATAATTCTGACTTTTCCCATCATGTACAGGTACTGAAGAATAACTTGGTTGCCAGGGGCCACAGCTCCCGCCAAGTTCAACGTGCTATCACCAGAGCCAAATCTATCACCAGAGATTTGGCTCTCAAGGAAAAGACGCCTAGCACTAATGCCGACCCCAAGATTCCCTTGGTCACCACCTTTCATCCCAGTCTCCCTCCCCTTCGTAAAATAACTAACGACAACCATCATATCCTTCATACTTCAGATCGCCTTGCCCGTGCCGCCCCTGACAACCCAGTATTGGCTTATAGGCGCCCCCGCAATCTACGAGACCTGATTGTTCGAGCCGAGGTCCCCACCTTGGCTGCATCCCCTCCCATACAGCATGGTACTTTTAAGTGCGATTCCAGGTGTGTTGTTTGCCAGACTCACATGCTGGAGTCTGACTCCTTTTCTGGCCATTCATCTGGAACTACTCACAGAACCAATGGCAACATCACTTGCAACACCTCTAATGTCATATATCTCATTTCTTGCAGGGTTTGTGGTATCCAGTATGTCGGGGAGACCAAGAACACGCTCAAAAAGCGTTTCTATGGCCATCGGTCGACTGTGAACACCAAGAAAATGGACACCCCTGTTGGTCATCACTTCAACTTGCCTAACCATTCCATTTCTGATATGATTCTACAGGGCATAGAATCACTTCGCCACCGCAAGGACTCAGTTCGCCTCAGCCGAGAGAAAGTTTGGATGAAACGTCTTCGGACTATTCAACCACATGGTCTCAACATCCAGGAAGGAAATGATTAACTTAAAAAATTTTTCCCCCATTGTCATTTGTTTACAGATTATCCTCCTGGCATAACCCTCTTGGGGTCTCTTGGCCAAATGGTGTTGTCTTTCCATTTCCTGTTTATCCTTGCCACTTCTCTTTGTTCCTTTTCTTGCCCTATTACCACCTTCAATTCAAACCCCCCCCCCTAACCACACTCCTTTGTCCATTTCCCCAGCTTCAACCTTCATCTTAATCCCTCCCCTCCTCCATCCTTACCCTAATCACACCTCTTTGTTCCTGTCTTCCTGGCTGTCCTTTCCTCTCCCTTTGATGTTTACCCACTGCCTATCTGCCATGCTCCTTTGCATCCCTCTTTTGTGTTTCTCCACCCACCCCCTCATGCATGTGTGTTCCCTACATGTTTGTTTCTTGTACTCTGTCATTCACCTTTGAGAAAGAACTTGCTTAAGTTCGAAACGTCAGGCCAGCTAATTTTTTGATAAAAAGATTTCAGCAAACTTCGCCACAGACATCAACTGATTATTCATTTTAAACATTTTTCAACCTGCCGCTAGAGGGCGTTCGAACATTTTATGACGTCACAAATAATTTGTTTGTGAAGTGCAACCTAGGCGGAGACTAACATCGTTGAAAGCAAGTTCATATCTTTTTCCACTTTCAAATTACAGGGCACTTCCGGTTTGGACAGGAAGGAATGATCACGTGATTAGACGCACACGAGATAAAATGAAGATCCTAAATTTTACTATCAATTCCCACAAAAATCAAGTTCAGGTCTCTCACGGTCGATTTTATATTGATTTTCAAAGATTAAATCGAAAAATCTTTAATTGCTTGTAATTTGATACATGATGACGTCATCATGACGTCAGAGTAATATGCACGAGTTCAGTACAGGGTCTCAGTCTATGCAAACTTTCATTAAGATAGAAGTATGTTTAAGGGCAAAAGTGACGGGTGGAATGAAACACGTGCATTGTCTATGGCATTTTTGATAGAACAAGAAGAAGCAGAAAAAAACTAGAGGTCTATGTTCTGTTTGATGAACAGAAAATAGGGCTTTTCCGTATTATTTTGTATGATGTCACTTCGACTTTTGCTTACTATTGACAAATCTAAGCACCAAGTTCATGGCGATTAGACCTACCCTTATGTCTTTCAAGAAATCATGCCTTTGATGACGTCATTATGACGTCACAATTTGTGTATTCATTTTGAAATATATATGACCTAACAGACCTGTTACAAAAATAATTTCGAATTTAGCATGTTCCGTTAATGAGATATTGGCTTAAATGTGCAAAAACTAAAAAAGTCAATATAAAATCGTATGATGATATCATCATGACGTCACGTCAATTTTCATCTATACCACATGCTGGCCTACCTGCATAGCAACTTTGAAGTCAATCGGCCATACGGTTCTTTAGATATGGGCCCTTCAAAAATGTTCCTTTAAGATGACGTCACGTGACCCATTATGACGTCATCAATAGGGCGCTTGTGAAAGCAAACTTTCGCAATGTGGTCTTGTCCTGTGTCAAGATTGGAGTCAATCTGATCAATGACAGTGTCAAATTTTGAGAGTAGAATGAAATCTTAAAGTTAAAAATTCCTAGAAAATCAGTTGATGACGTCATCATGATGTCACTTCAGATTTTGCATGCTAGTGACAATATCTACCTACCCACCAATTTTCGTGACGATCGGACCTACCCTTATACGTGTTTCCAAAAAGCACATTTTTGATGACGTCATCATGACTTCACACATTTTGCACATTTATATGCAAGTATCTATGACCTAATAAACCTTTTACAAAAATAATTTTGAAATTAGCATGTTCCGTTGATGAGATATGGCTGAAAGGTTCAAAAACATAAAAACAATGTAGAACTCGTGTGATGACGCCATCATTACATCACATAAATTTTCAACTATAATACCACCCTGTTTATGTGCATATCACATATCAGCCCCATTGAACCTATGGTTTTGGAGATATAGGTCTATAAGACGTGCGCCTTTAATGCTAAGTAATGTGACATCTGATGACGTAATCATGACGTCATATAAATGTTCATCTATAGCAGGTTCCTTTTTTATGTGCATATTACATAGCCCCATTGAACCTATAGTTTTTGAGATATAGGCCTTCAAAACGTGCACCTTTAATGTTATCTTACGTGACATCTGATGACGTCATCATGAGTCATAATTTTTCATCTATAAGAAATCCCAATCTACACAGAAACCAAGAAAAATTCAAATTAAAAATACACTATAATGTAGATAGTTACAGGCATTTAAAATTGTACATGCAATTTAATGGCACAGTTTGCATTTTAGTTTGATATTAGACCTTTACAAATGCCCCTTTATTGTAAAACAATGATACCTGATAACGTCATGATAACATTATTCCCAACACATAAACGCTTCGTGCATGTGCTTTTTCTTTGTACAAAATTTTCATGCTAAAAAGCGTGAAAAATCCTGGACAGAAAACAAAAAGTTGTACGAAGCTAATGCCTGCAGCCCGGAGCATTGGTTTGTGTACATTGACAAGAGTTTGTATAATCATAGTGCAAGGAAATGGTATAAGCTCCCTTGGTTAAAATTACACCATTGACATGTTATGCAAAACGCTCAAAGCTCCGTATACAAAGCACAGTTCCGAGAATCACCGCTGGTATATAGGGCAACGCCACACATAGGTTTACGTCACATAACATGCACTGCTACCATTTTTAAGTTTTGGGGACTTCTAAAGTCCCCGGGGTAGGATAGCCACGCTATACATAGGTACGTGAGGCTTCGAGCCCCCCTACCCCTGACTACATTTGAACATCAAAGAACAAACACTAAACAAGCACATTACACGAAGACAGTGCAGCCTCGCTACCCATGCATTACCATGAGGGGGTACGACCCCCCCTGTCTTCAACCAAAACGGTGAACAAAATGGTACAAGTAACAAGCGATAGACAAGACTTATAATAACAAGCAAAACACGGGAGCAAATGAGCTCAGATAAAAAGAACAGGAGACAGAAGCTCCAAAGACAGACGTCAAGGGAATCAAAGGTGAAAGACCAATCGGTCGTCTCTAACAGTACAAACGGCTCCTCGCACACACCAAATGGTGCGAAACTTTGTCCGGTCCAGCCGGGCAAAGTCTGCTTAGAGCCGTGCCCTAATTGAACCCTTGACACGGAGAAGTACCTGGTCGGCATCCTGTCGGGATCCATTATACAATGTCTCGCAACGCGAAAGCCAAACCAGCCACCTCACCGTGCAAATTGAAAACCAAATCAAAAGGGAGTCCGGGCTAGTGTCCACACCAGACCCGTAGAGGACACAGGAACGTGTAAGAGAAAATCGTCGGGCTTGTGCTTTACATCCAAGATGCTCAACCCAAGCCCACAAATTGTAAACAAAGGAACAGTCCCAAAAATATGACAAAGTGTCTCGGGAGCGGCACAGCCGACCCGAGGGCAATTGCCGTCCCCTATACCCCAACTAAAAAGACGTTGAGAAGTCTTAAGTGCCCCCCCAAACGATCCTCCAATTTAAGTCCCGAAGTCGGTTGCTCAAATTGGAGGCATGACAAACTTTAAAAATCTGACCGATGTCAGAAATGTTGGAAGCCGGACGCTGATTAGGACGTTGGCCCGCAAAAAGCTCGCAAAGACTGCGAACCGATGCCGGCCCCCAATCAATGTCCGGGGAAATCTCAACAGCCAGCAAGACCAGCTTGCAAAACTGCTTATAATAGCCCGTGGGCGAAAAGGCGTGAGGAACATCGTTCCGCCACCAATTCGGGGGAAAGACCCGGCGGAGCGACAAGGCCACCCAGTATAGAGAAAAAAATCTCAAGGGTGGGCCTCCATCGCCCAACAAGACCTTTACCCCAAGAACGAAAAAGGCGTCACATTTGTCGCGGAGGTTGGTAACACCCAACCCGCCCTTGGCTAGGGACTGGACAAGAACTGTCCTCCGGACGAGTTCAGTCTTGCCCGACCAAATGAAGGAAAAAATAGCTCGGTTTATAGTCCGCTCTACTGCAAGTGGAAGTGGATAAACCGGAGCCAGAAAAAACAAAGGTGATATAATTAAGGTATTGACCAGCAATACCTTACCTAAGAGGGAAAACGTCCCCCTTTTCCAGCTGTCCAAAGAGGACTGCAGTTTGGGAAGCCGCGCTTTCCAATTAAAAGGGCCCATGTCCCCCTTGCCATCCCAGACACCGTTGATCTTGATCGGGTCGGTGGTCCACTGAATAGGGACCAGATCGGGAAGGCAATCGGGCCAGGAGCCAAAGACTTGGCGAGATTTAAGCGAGACCTGTTCGCACGCGAAAAAACATCAATGATCCCAAAAAGCCGCCTGAGAGATTGGCAATCCCTTACAATGCAGGTCGTGTCGTCAGCGTACTGCAACACTTTGCATTGCAAGCCGTTGGCCCCAGGCATTGCCAAACCAGTCACGCGGCGATCATTGAGGACTGTCTGAGCAAAAGGCTCAGTAAAAAGGACATAGAGAAGAGGGGAGAGAGGGCAACCTTGCCTTACACCCCTCGTGACTAGAAAAGGGTCGGAAACAACCCCATTCACCAAGACTGCACTGGATATATCGGTGTAGAACAGTTTAATCCAGTGCCGGAAATTCGGCCCAAAACCAAATTGGTCTAGGACCTTAAAAAGGAAATCCCAATTGACCCTGTCGAAGGCCTTCTGCTGGTCTAGGGAAATAACGAGGCAGTCAAGGTTCCTTCCATCCACGTATGCTACCAGATCCCGAAGGAGTCTGATATTATCATGGATGGACCTCCCCTTGACGCCACAAGTCTGAAATTGACCGACTATTTCGGGTAAAACATTACCCAAACGGAGGCACAAGGCCTTCGACAGGATCTTATAATCAACATTAAGGAGAGAGATGGGGCGCTTGTTTTTGGGATCAAGCGGATCCCCAACCTTCTCCAAAAGTGTGATGATCCCCAAACGTTGGGAATCACCTAAATGATTTAGTATAAAGGCACACTGGAAGACCCCAAGAAGGTCGGGGCCGACCATGTCCCAAAAATTCACGTATAATTCCTTGGGCAGGCCGTCCCCCGGGAGTCCTACAGTTGGCCATGCTACGAAAGGCCGCATCGAGCTCAGACAATTCAAGTGGACTGTCCAAGTCAATGCGGCTCTCTTCATCTACAAGTGTAGACAAAGAGTCAAGAAAAGGGCCCTGTGAGTCAACCTCCACAGGCTCTTCAGAAAAAAGGTCGAGAAAGAAATCTCGGTAAACGGTTGAAATGTCTCCGGAGGATGTAACAATGTCTCCCCGTGGGTTACGGACGGAGGAAATAGTTTTCTTCTGAGCCTGGGAGGATTCCAGATGAAAAAAATATACTCGGACGGCTTCTCCCCTTCCTTGAGTTCCCGAACTCGCGAGCGGATCCGGGCACCCTCCGCTTCGAAGTCGTCCAATTCTTGAAGGGCCTCCTTGATTTCGTTATGCCGGGAAAGAGTGGCAGCGTCACACTTCCCGGCATCTAAATCAGAAGTAACGGAGCGCAGGGAAGACAAAAGTGACTCCCTACGCTTCCGCTTCTTTCTTGCCAAACGACAAGAAAAGGAAATAATAAAACGCTTTATGCGGGATTTGACGTCCTCCCACCAGATGAGCTCGTTGTCGTACCCCTCCTTGAGAGACCGCCAACCCGCATAAGCACAACGAAATTCCCGTTGAAAACCCGCGTCGGCAAGGACGGAAACATTACATTTCCAAAAACCTTCACCAACACGTGCTTTCTCCGGTAAAGGAAAATCCATAACTACACAATCATGGTCGCTAAAATAACATGGCTCATGCTGGCAAGACACCACATCAACCAGGTTCGACGCGTAAAAACGGTCTAGCCGGCTGGCTAGTGTGTTAGCCGCATTACGCCATGTATAAGAAACTTCCGACGGGTTAAGAGACCGCCAGCAGTCTCGAAGGCAAAAATCAGAAAGTAGATGTTCGAGCTCCTTGGCCCCGATTCCACAACGTGTCTTATCAGAACCTCGGTGGTCTAAAGCTACATCTGAAACACAATTAAGATCTCCCGTGAGGAGAATAGGAAAGTTACCCGTCAGGTATACGCCTAATCCCGCAAAGAAGAGACGGCGCGACCTGGCATTGGTGGGGGCATAAATTGTGCAAAGTCGCACACCCGACCCGCTGCCAGGACTACGCAAAATACCAGAAACGATCCTCCCCTCAGTATCGAAGGAAGGATCAGAAAAAACGAAGGAGCTTTTAGCAGGCAGAAGGATAATGGTACCACAGGAGTTGGATGTGCCAAAACTGGCGAACATTCCTGCCTTTCCATTCTGCCTGCCAAGCAGCTAAATCGGAGTTGGAGGAGATATGACATTCCTGAAGACAGGAAATATCGTAATCTCCACACAACTCAAAAACTTGTCTCCTCTTTACGGGATCGCGCGTGCCATGTACATTAAGGGTAAGAATGGCGACCATATTGTGAGTAATGGATACACAAAATAGCTAAGGGGGCGAATCCGCCGCAGTTGTTGCGCTAGGGGGAGACTCTACCGAGGACAACAATTCGCCCTCATCTCCACCCTGCTCGTCCATGTCCGACTCCCCGGACGCCGAGGAGACGGACAGGCTAGGTTTATTGGGAGATACAATCTCCACAGAACCGAACAAAGGCGAAAGGGGAGGAAGAATCCCCTTCCCGGGTCCATCCTCGTCCGAATCCGAAGACTCGGAGAGTTTAGTTCCGGGCTTCCCAGAAGAACGTTTCTGGGGAATTAACCCAGAGGATGGGGAGTCGGAATCGGAAGAGGGACGGGCCCTCTTCGCCTTCTTCCTCCTTCCTCTAGAAACGACAAAGGGATTAACCTTATCGGTCGCGGCCTCCAGGCACGCGGGCTTGTCGCAGACCAAAGTTGGCTGCGAGTTAACGCCCGTGCAACCGGCGCAACCGACAAGGCTAAAACTAGTGGTCCGAACGATAGCACGCTCGCAGTGGAAACAATTCCACTCGGAGCGCGCCTCAAACGGACCTACAATCCTCGAACATCCAAGGCAGGACGCTCGAGGCAACTTAAACGAGGACGGCTGGGGGCTGTCGTCCCCAGAAATAGTGTCCCCGTCCGAAGACGAAGACGAAACAGGCCTGAAGCCTGCCGATTTGTCTGCCTCTGCAGCTGCAGATGTAGACGCAGCGGAAGGCTCTTGACTAGGGGGTGGTGCAGGAGGAGTTGGCTCCTGCACCACCACTACATCAGCCCACCGTTTGGTAGGCTTAACTTTAGTTGCGTAGGATTTGGGGCACCGCTGAAAGTTGTGCCCCGCCTCCCCGCAAAAAGTACACTTCACCGAGTTTGGACACTCGGAGGAAGTGTGTCCCACCTCCAAACACTTCACGGTGTTACATTTATTGGCCGCATCGGGCACAGGTCCTGGTCTGTCCCAAGTGGGACACCCAGCCGTTGCGGTTTCCGATGCGGAGAACCGAAGGAATGGACTTGACATCCGACATGAGGTACTGCCGGGTGCCAGTAAAAACGGAAGGCTCATCCGGGTAGGTTTGAAACCTACCCTTCTGAACCTTCCCAAAGCGTGAGAGGATGGACCGGACGACGTTGTCGTCCAAGTCCACCTCCACAAACTTGACAGTGACGAGCGTCACGGCGCCAAATGACGACACATGGCAACCGGGACGCCCTGCCAAAACTGGCCCAAAACGTTGGGCTAAGGCGGCAGACTTGAAGGTGACATCAAATATGCCGCCGGGTAGAGGTTGTAAGGCCTCCAAGTGGTCTTTGGGGATAACCCCGACCTCTCGGAGGACCTTAAAAACGTCACTAGGCGCCTCTTTGCCATCGACTTTCAGTTCGAAGGCTCGGAGGCGCCGGGGGGAGAATGCTTGGGAAGGCATTCCTAAGGGAAAAAGGGGAAACGCAAAGAAAAACTGACCCAACTGGGGTAGGAAAAAAAAGAACCGGCTAGCAGCTGCCTAGTCCGGTTGAACGAATGAATTTATCCTACTTGGATAATACAAATGGCACCAATAAACACTTGTATTGGTGCCGAAAGAAGATAAATAGCTTGCTATCTCACTGCAGATAGCAAGGCGAACAGGCTAATAATTATGTATATGAATTTTCAGGCACTGTCTACTTTGACAGTGCTGAAAAAAGAAAGAAAGGAGGGCAAATACCTTTGCCCGCCTATTCAAAGGAAATAACACAGCCCACACAGTACTCCGGATGCTTACGTAACCGAAGACTGGGGGCTGTGCACTGAACAAAAAAGCTGAACAAACGCTACGTAGGGCTGTGCACTGCCACAAGCCCTGCGTGCAAACAAAAGGAAAAACGAACAAAAGAAACCCTGCTGCGTGCAGAGCTTATACACGACAGCAGTAACCAAAAATACCCCCAAAACCCTCTAAAAACTCAACGAATCCACCCAAAAAAATTCCAAAAGAATGACTAGGGTGGTCTATAAGTTGAAATTGACCAACCCTGCAAAAATTGGGCAAAATGCCACACTATAAAGGCTATAACCACAGCAGAAAATCAGAGCTCGTATACAGCGCAACGCCACACACAAGTTTACGTTGGATTGTAGGATAAATTAAGAACGTGCAACATGACACCCACGGTTACACTACGTTCCCAGAATTCCTTTGTTATCATATTGTTTTGGAGCTAAATATTGAAATGGGTATATTTTGACGCTGGAGTGAGCTATGATCATGGGAACTTGGAATTAGGTACACAAAAATACAGTGTATAAAACTTCCGAAGGTTTTTGTCATAAGAGATTGCTAAATATACCAAATTTTTACTTGAATTTAATTACCTCTAGATGACGTCATCATGACGTCACATATTTTTCAACAAATCTGTAACAAATCATGGCCTATCAGCATTAAGACTGCACCCAATCGGACTGGCGGTTCTTTAGATATAGGACCTTAAAGTGTGCAACTTTAAGATGACGTCACGTGACACATGATGACGTCATCACAACGGTACTTGCCAAAGCAAACATTTGCAACGTGGTTTTGGCCTGGGTCGAGTTTGGAGTCAATCTGATCAATGACAGTGTCAAATTTGGAGAGTACATTGAAATTTGAAACATTGAAAAATTCATAGAAAATTAGCCGATGACGTCACAATGACGTCACTTCGGATTCTGGATGCTAGTGACAATATCTACCTACCCACATATTTTCATGACGATCGGACCTACCCTTATACGTGTTTCAAAAAAGCACATTTTTGATGACGTCATCATAACGTCACACATTTTTCACATTTATATGTATGTATCTATGACCTAACAAACCTATTGCAAAAATATTTTTTGAAATTAGCATGTTCCGTTGATGAGATATGGCTTAAAGGTCCAAAAACTTAAACATTACTATGAAATCGCATGATGACGTCATCATGACTTCACGTCAATGTTCATCTATAACACATGCCTGTCTACCCACATATAAATTTTTAAGTAAATCGGACTTACGGTTCTCTAGATATGGGCCCTTCAAAAACGCACCTTTAAGATGACGTCACGAGACCCCTGATGACGTCATCATGACGTCTATGTTCGGGACACGTCTCCACTATGAGGTCTTCATCTATGTTAAGTTTTATGGGAATACGACTTTGTTTTCTGTTAAAAGTACATAGCGGAAGGAAACGTGTACAAAGTCTATGGGATCAGGTGCCTAACTGAAGAAAAAGAAACGAGAGCTATATGTCTGTTTCCTAAACAGAACATAGGGCTTTTCCATATTATTTGCTATAATGTCACTTAGAATATTGCCTACTAATGAGAAATTCGACTAACCACCAAGTTTCGTGACAATCCGACGGATCTACCAATTTATATGTGTCTATAAATTACGCCTTTAATAACGTCATTATGATGTTCCACATCAATCGCCTCTATTTTTTACATATTATTTATGACCTAACAAACTTATTTCAAAAAGAATTTCGAAAGTAGTTTGTTCTGTTGACGGGATATGGCTTACAGATTCAAGAACGTAACCATGTTAAAATCATATTCAATTACCGGCCTTTTAACATACCAGGTTTCACCCTAATCGGTCCAACAACTGTCTAGATATGGCCCCTTTTAAAAACGCACCTTTAATGTGACGTCACGTGACACATAATGACATCATCATGACGTCACTTCGGAGTTTGCATTCTTGTGACAATATCTGTATACCCACCAATTTTCGTGACGATCGGATGTACCCTTATACGTGTTTCAAAAATGCACACTTTTGATGACGTCCTCATGACAACACACATTTTTCACATTTATATACAATTATGTATGATCTAACAAACCTATTACAAAAAAATGTCTAAATTAGCATGTTCTGTTGATGATATATGGCTTTAAGGTCCAAAAACTTAAACAATACTATAACATCGTATGATGACGTCATCATGACGTCACATCAATTTTCATCTATAACATGCTCACCTACCAGCCTACCACGTTTGATCTAATCAGACCTACGGTTCTCTAAATATAGGCCCTTCAAAAATGCACCTTTAAGATGACGTCATGTGACACGTGATGACGTCATCATGACGTCAGAGCAATATGCACGATTTCAGCACAGGGTCTCAGTAGTCTACGCAAACTTTCATCAAGATGAAAGATGTTTACTGGCAAAAGCGCCGGCGAGAATGAAACGTGCATTGCCTATGGGATTTTTGATATCGCACGATTTGCGATGTCCCTTCTGAGCCACCTTACACCATTGGTACACGCTGCATGCACTGCAGAGCTGCGTGTATCACTTTCACACACTCTACACTGACTTTGCTCGTACAGCGCAACTCCACGCACGTTTACGGTGGATTGTAGAAACGTGCAACGTGACACCCATGGTTACACTGCCTTCCCAGAATTCCTTTGTTATCATATTGTTTGGGGGCTAAATATTGAAATGGGTATATTTTGATGTTGGAGTGAGCTATGATCATAAGAACTTGGAATTAGGTACACAAAAATACAGCGTATAACACTTCCGAAGGTTTTTGTTATAAGAGATTGCTAAATATACCAAATTTTGACTTGAATTTAATGACCTCTAGATGACGTCATCTTGACGTCTCATCAATTTGTTTTATCTGTAACAAATCCTGGCCTATCAGCATTAAGACTGCACCCAATCGGACGTACGGTTCTCTAGATATAGGACCTTAAAGTGTGCACCTTTAAGATGACGTCACGTGACCCACGATGACGTCATCACAACTGCACTTGTCGAAGCAAACATTTGCAACGTGGTCTTGGCCTGGATCGAGTTTGTAGTCAATCTGATCAATGACAGTGTAAGTTTTTGAGTGTATAATGAAATTTGAAACATTTAAAAAATCATAGAAAATCAGCCGATGACGTCATCGTGACGTCACTTCGGAATTTGCATGCTAGTGACAATATCTGCCTGCCCACCAATTTTTGTGACGATCGGACCTACTCTTATATGTGTTTCAAAAAAGCACATTTTTGATGACGTCATGATGACGTCATACATTTTTCACATTTATATGTAAGTATCTATGATCTAACAAACCTATTACAAAAAGAATTTCGAAATTAGCATGTTCAGTTGATGAGATATGGCTTAAGGGTTCAAAACTTTGAAAATTACTGCAAAATCGTATGATGACGTCATTATGACGTCACGTCGATTTTCATCTATAACACAAGCCGGTCCACCAACAAACCAAGTTTGAGCTCAATCGGACGTACGGTTCTCTAGATATAGGCCCTTCAAAAACGCACTTTTGAGATGACGTCACGTGCCACGTGATGACGTCATCATGACGTCAGAGTAATAGGCACTACTTCGGTATAGGGTCCAAGTCTATGCAAACTCTCATTAGGATTGAAGTCTGTTTAATGGCAAAAGTCGCTGTGAGAATAAAACGTGTGCTTTGTCTATGGCATTTTTGATAGAAGAACAAGAAGGAGAAGAAGAAGAAGAAAAAACTAGAGGTCTATGTTTTTAAGAACATAGGGCTTTTCCATATGTTTTTATGATGTCACTTCGAATTTTGTAAACTAGTGACAAATCTACCTAACCACCAAGTTTCGTGACGATTAGACATGGTCTATCCATATGTCTTTCAAGAAATCATGCCTTTAATGACGTCATTATGACTTCAGTAATTTTTCGCATTTATATAAAAGAATGTACGAGCTAACAAAGCTATTACAAAAGGAATTTTGAATTGAACATGTTCTGTTGATGAGATGTGGTTTTAAGAATCTTTAACGTTAAAATTTTGAAATTACCATAAAAATCAGATGATGACGTCATTATGACGTCACCTCAATTTTGATTTATAACATGTACTTGTTTAGCCAACATACCAGGTTTGATTGCAATGGGACTTACGGTTCTCTTGATATGGGCCCTTGAAAAATGAGCCTTTAAGATGACATCACGTAACACATAATGACGTCATCATGACATCACTCTTCGGCACACAATTTCAGATTAGGGTCTATGTTTGGGTTAAGTTTGCTTAAGATCTGATGTTGTTTAGTGACCAAAGTGCCGCAGACAAAATTCGTGTTTAAGAAGAAACCAAAATAGTGGGTATTGTGTAGTTTAGGATTTCTGTATTAATTGTGTTCATGTTAGCTTCTGGAGTATTTGATTATTCCAAAAGCCTTTTTTTGTTACTAAAGTAGACTTCTCTGAATCCCAATGACACGTGCTTTTGTGATTTGGAAAGGTTTTTTAAGGCGGAAAATACGATTTTCTTACGTTGTGTCACGTTTTGGCTCGGTCAACTACTCTCCCACCAGCTATATATCCGTGTAAAGCTGGGTATTGCGCAATCACGTATTTTGTTACCTCTTAGCTAACGATTTCACTCCAAAAAAACCCTGCAGATGTTCTTCGACGTGGCCCTTTGTTCTGAATGTGGCAAAACGAACAATTTTCAAGTAGATTGTGTTCATGCCTGGGCGAAAGTGTACTAAACTACACAATCGCGCGAACAGAACAAAAACAAAGGCTTTCCTGCTGTAGCGGAAACGCCAAAAAATGTGCGTCTGTTGTAAACATACGCATGGCTTTTCCTTTTTTTCTTTTTTATTTAACATAAAGTATCAGAAGGTCTATGTCTTTGCTAAGTTTAAGATCTGAGATTATTTTATGATTAACATTTCGTACTCCAAACTTGACCTTTAAGTTCATGTTACATGCCACACGAAGACGTCATTATGACGTCACTCTTCGCGGCACGACTTTGCATCAGGGTCTATACCTATGCTAACTCTGACTAAGATTCGATGTTGTTTGATGACAAAAGTGCCGATCAGAAAATCTATGCACAAAGTCTATGGGATTTGGGATAGAACTAAAATAAGAAGCAGAAAAAAAATAGATATAGGGCCTTCAAAAATGCAAATTTAAGATGACGTCACGTGACATGTGATGACGTCATCATGACGTCATGATTCGGCACCCATCTCGAGTAGATAGTCAATGCATATGCCAAGTTTGAAGTTCATGGCATTTGAAGAAGTGCAAAATTTTAAGAGTACAATGAAATTTGAAACATTTACAAATTCATAAAAAATCAGCCGATGACGTCATCATGACGTTTAGTGACCAAAGTGCCACTTACAAAATTGGTGTACAAAGTCTATGGGATTTGGGATAGAACTAAAAAATTCACAGAAAATCAGCCGATGACGTCATCATGACGTCACCTCGGATTTTACATGCTATTAGCACTATCTACCTACCCACTAATTTTTATGACGATCGGACGTACCCTTATGTGTGTTTCAGAAATGCACATTTTTGATGACGTCATGATGACGTCACACATTTTTCAAATGTATGTGAAAGAATATAGGAGCTAACAAAGCTATTACAAAATGAATTTTGAATTTAGCATGTTCTGTTGGTGAGATATGGCTTTAAGAAACTTTGAAGTTCAAAAACTTTAATATTACTGTAAAATCGTATGATGACGTGATCATGACGTCACCTTAATTTTCATCTATAACACGAGCTACCATACCAACATACCAGGTTTGAAGGCAATCGGACCCACCGTTCTCTAGATATAGGCCCTAGAAAAATGCACATTTAAGATGACGTCACATGACACGTGATGACGTCATCATGACGTCACGTTTCGGCTTACATTTTCAGCTGAGGGTCTATGTTTGTGTTAAGTCTGATTAAGATCCGAGGTTGTTTAGTGACCAAAGTGCCACTTACAAAATTCGTGTACAAAATCTATGGGATTTGGGATAGAACTAAAAAATTCACAGAAAATCAGCCGATGACGTCATCATGACGTCACCTCGGATTTTACATGCTAGTAGCACTATCTACCTACCCATTAATTTTTATGACGATCGGACGTACCCTTATGTGTGTTTCAGAAATGCACATTTTTGATGACGTCATGATGACGTCACACATTTTTCAAATGTATGTGAAAGAATATAGGAGCTAACAAAGCTATTACAAAAAGAATTTTGAATTTAGCATGTTCTGTTGGTGAGATATGGCTTTAAGAAACTTTGAAGTTGAAAAACTTTAATATTACTGTAAAATCGTATGATGACGTCATCATGACGTCACCTTAATTTTCATCTATAACACGAGCTCCCATAACATACCAGGTTTGAAGGCAATCGGACCTACCGTTCTCTAGATATAGGCCCTTGAAAAATGCACATTTAAGATGACGTCACATGACACGTGATGACGTCATCATGACGTCACGTTTCGGCTTACATTTTCAGCTGAGGGTCTATGTTTGTGTTAAGTCTGAATAAGATCCGAGGTTGTTTAGTGACCAAAGTGCCACTTACAAAATTCGTGTACAAAGTCTATGGGATTTGGGATAGAACTAAAAAATTCACAGAAAATCAGCCGATGCCGTCATCATGACGTCACCTCGGATTTTACATGCTAGTAGCACTATCTACCTACCCACTAATTTTTATGACGATCGGACGTACCCTTATGTGTGTTTCAGAAATGCACATTTTTGATGACGTCATGATGACGTCACACATTTTTCAAATGTATGTGAAAGAATATAGGAGCTAACAAAGCTATTACAAAAAGAATTTTGAATTTAGCATGTTCTGTGGGTGAGATATGGCTTTAAGAAACTTTGAAGTTCAAAAACTTTAATATTACTGTAAAATCGTATGATGACGTGATCATGACGGCACCTTAATTTTCATCTATAACACGAGCTACCATACCAACATACCAGGTTTGAAGGCAATCGGACCTACCGTTCTCTAGATATAGGCCCTAGAAAAATGCACATTTAAGATGACGTCACATGACACGTGATGACGTCATCATGACGTCACGTTTCGGCTTACATTTTCAGCTGAGGGTCTATGTTTGTGTTAAGTCTGATTAAGATCCGAGGTTGTTAAGTGACCAAAGTGCCACTTACAAAATTCGTGTACAAAGTCTATGGGATTTGGGATAGAACTAAAAAATTCACAGAAAATCAGCCGATGACGTCATCATGACGTCACCTCGGATTTTACATGCTAGTAGCACTATCTACCTACCCACTAATTTTTATGACGATCGGACGTACCCTTATGTGTGCTTCAGAAATGCACATTTTTGATGACGTCATGATGACGTCACACATTTTTCAAATGTATGTGAAAGAATATAGGAGCTAACAAAGCTATTACAAAAAGAATTTTGAATTTAGCATGTTCTGTTGGTGAGATATGGCTTGAAGAAACTTTGAAGTTCAAAAACTTTAATATTACTGTAAAATCGTATGATGACGTGTCATGACGTCACCTTAATTTTCATCTATAACACGAGCTACCATACCAACATACCAGGTTTGAAGGCAATCGGACCCACCGTTCTCTAGATATAGGCCCTAGAAAAATGCACATTTAAGATGACGTCACATGACACGTGATGACGTCATCATGACGTCACGTTTCGGCTTACATTTTCAGCTGAGGGTCTATGTTTGTGTTAAGTCTGATTAAGATCCGAGGTTGTTTAGTGACCAAAGTGCCACTTACAAAATTCGTGTACAAAGTCTATGGGATTTGGGATAGAACTAAAAAATTCACAGAAAATCAGCCGATGACGTCATCATGACGTCACCTCGGATTTTACATGCTAGTAGCACTATCTACCTACCCACTAATTTTTATGACGATCGGACGTACCCTTATGTGTGTTTCAGAAATGCACATTTTTGATGACGTCATGATGACGTCACACATTTTTCAAATGTATGTGAAAGAATATAGGAGCTAACAAAGCTATTACAAAAAGAATTTTGAATTTAGCATGTTCTGTTGGTGAGATATGGCTTTAAGAAACTTTGAAGTTGAAAAACTTTAATATTACTGTAAAATCGTATGATGACGTCATCATGACGTCACCTTAATTTTCATCTATAACACGAGCTCCCATAACATACCAGGTTTGAAGGCAATCGGACCTACCGTTCTCTAGATATAGGCCCTTGAAAAATGCACATTTAAGATGACGTCACATGACACGTGATGACGTCATCATGACGTCACGTTTCGGCTTACATTTTCAGCTGAGGGTCTATGTTTGTGTTAAGTCTGAATAAGATCCGAGGTTGTTTAGTGACCAAAGTGCCACTTACAAAATTCGTGTACAAAGTCTATGGGATTTGGGATAGAACTAAAAAATTCACAGAAAATCAGCCGATGCCGTCATCATGACGTCACCTCGGATTTTACATGCTAGTAGCACTATCTACCTACCCACTAATTTTTATGACGATCGGACGTACCCTTATGTGTGTTTCAGAAATGCACATTTTTGATGACGTCATGATGACGTCACACATTTTTCAAATGTATGTGAAAGAATATAGGAGCTAACAAAGCTATTACAAAAAGAATTTTGAATTTAGCATGTTCTGTGGGTGAGATATGGCTTTAAGAAACTTTGAAGTTCAAAAACTTTAATATTACTGTAAAATCGTATGATGACGTGATCATGACGGCACCTTAATTTTCATCTATAACACGAGCTACCATACCAACATACCAGGTTTGAAGGCAATCGGACCTACCGTTCTCTAGATATAGGCCCTAGAAAAATGCACATTTAAGATGACGTCACATGACACGTGATGACGTCATCATGACGTCACGTTTCGGCTTACATTTTCAGCTGAGGGTCTATGTTTGTGTTAAGTCTGATTAAGATCCGAGGTTGTTTAGTGACCAAAGTGCCACTTACAAAATTCGTGTACAAAGTCTATGGGATTTGGGATAGAACTAAAAAATTCACAGAAAATCAGCCGATGACGTCATCATGACGTCACCTCGGATTTTACATGCTAGTAGCACTATCTACCTACCCACTAATTTTTATGACGATCGGACGTACCCTTATGTGTGTTTCAGAAATGCACATTTTTGATGACGTCATGATGACGTCACACATTTTTCAAATGTATGTGAAAGAATATAGGAGCTAACAAAGCTATTACAAAAAGAATTTTGAATTTAGCATGTTCTGTTGGTGAGATATGGCTTTAAGAAACTTTGAAGTTGAAAAACTTTAATATTACTGTAAAATCGTATGATGACGTCATCATGACGTCACCTTAATTTTCATCTATAACACGAGCTCCCATAACATACCAGGTTTGAAGGCAATCGGACCTACCGTTCTCTAGATATAGGCCCTTGAAAAATGCACATTTAAGATGACGTCACATGACACGTGATGACGTCATCATGACGTCACGTTTCGGCTTACATTTTCAGCTGAGGGTCTATGTTTGTGTTAAGTCTGAATAAGATCCGAGGTTGTTTAGTGACCAAAGTGCCACTTACAAAATTCGTGTACAAAGTCTATGGGATTTGGGATAGAACTAAAAAATTCACAGAAAATCAGCCGATGACGTCATCATGACGTCACCTCGGATTTTACATGCTAGTAGCACTATCTACCTACCCACTAATTTTTATGACAATCGGACGTACCCTTATGTGTGTTTCAGAAATGCACATTTTTGATGACGTCATGATGACGTCACACATTTTTCAAATGTATGTGAAAGAATATAGGAGCTAACAAAGCTATTACAAAAAGAATTTTGAATTTAGCATGTTCTGTTGGTGAGATATGGCTTGAAGAAACTTTGAAGTTCAAAAACTTTAATATTACTGTAAAATCGTATGATGACGTGTCATGACGTCACCTTAATTTTCATCTATAACACGAGCTACCATACCAACATACCAGGTTTGAAGGCAATCGGACCCACCGTTCTCTAGATATAGGCCCTAGAAAAATGCACATTTAAGATGACGTCACATGACACGTGATGACGTCATCATGACGTCACGTTTCGGCTTACATTTTCAGCTGAGGGTCTATGTTTGTGTTAAGTCTGATTAAGATCCGAGGTTGTTTAGTGACCAAAGTGCCACTTACAAAATTGGTGTACAAAGTCTATGGGATTTGGGATAGAACTAAAAAATTCACAGAAAATCAGCCGATGACGTCATCATGACGTCACCTCGGATTTTACATGCTAGTAGCACTATCTACCTACCCACTAATTTTTATGACGATCGGACGTACCCTTATGTGTGTTTCAGAAATGCACATTTTTGATGACGTCATGATGACGTCACACATTTTTCAAATGTATGTGAAAGAATATAGGAGCTAACAAAGCTATTACAAAAAGAATTTTGAATTTAGCATGTTCTGTTGGTGAGATATGGCTTTAAGAAACTTTGAAGTTGAAAAACTTTAATATTACTGTAAAATCGTATGATGACGTCATCATGACGTCACCTTAATTTTCATCTATAACACGAGCTCCCATAACATACCAGGTTTGAAGGCAATCGGACCTACCGTTCTCTAGATATAGGCCCTTGAAAAATGCACATTTAAGATGACGTCACATGACACGTGATGACGTCATCATGACGTCACGTTTCGGCTTACATTTTCAGCTGAGGGTCTATGTTTGTGTTAAGTCTGAATAAGATCCGAGGTTGTTTAGTGACCAAAGTGCCACTTACAAAATTCGTGTACAAAGTCTATGGGATTTGGGATAGAACTAAAAAATTCACAGAAAATCAGCCGATGCCGTCATCATGACGTCACCTCGGATTTTACATGCTAGTAGCACTATCTACCTACCCACTAATTTTTATGACGATCGGACGTACCCTTATGTGTGTTTCAGAAATGCACATTTTTGATGACGTCATGATGACGTCACACATTTTTCAAATGTATGTGAAAGAATATAGGAGCTAACAAAGCTATTACAAAAAGAATTTTGAATTTAGCATGTTCTGTGGGTGAGATATGGCTTTAAGAAACTTTGAAGTTCAAAAACTTTAATATTACTGTAAAATCGTATGATGACGTGATCATGACGGCACCTTAATTTTCATCTATAACACGAGCTACCATACCAACATACCAGGTTTGAAGGCAATCGGACCCACCGTTCTCTAGATATAGGCCCTAGAAAAATGCACATTTAAGATGACGTCACATGACACGTGATGACGTCATCATGACGTCACGTTTCGGCTTACATTTTCAGCTGAGGGTCTATGTTTGTGTTAAGTCTGATTAAGATCCGAGGTTGTTTAGTGACCAAAGTGCCACTTACAAAATTCGTGTACAAAGTCTATGGGATTTGGGATAGAACTAAAAAATTCACAGAAAATCAGCCGATGACGTCATCATGACGTCACCTCGGATTTTACATGCTAGTAGCACTATCTACCTACCCACTAATTTTTATGACGATCGGACGTACCCTTATGTGTGTTTCAGAAATGCACATTTTTGATGACGTCATGATGACGTCACACATTTTTCAAATGTATGTGAAAGAATATAGGAGCTAACAAAGCTATTACAAAAAGAATTTTGAATTTAGCATGTTCTGTTGGTGAGATATGGCTTTAAGAAACTTTGAAGTTGAAAAACTTTAATATTACTGTAAAATCATATGATGACGTCATCATGACGTCACCTTAATTTTCATCTATAACACGAGCTCCCATAACATACCAGGTTTGAAGGCAATCGGACCTACCGTTCTCTAGATATAGGCCCTTGAAAAATGCACATTTAAGATGACGTCACATGACACGTGATGACGTCATCATGACGTCACGTTTCGGCTTACATTTTCAGCTGAGGGTCTATGTTTGTGTTAAGTCTGAATAAGATCCGAGGTTGTTTAGTGACCAAAGTGCCACTTACAAAATTCGTGTACAAAGTCTATGGGATTTGGGATAGAACTAAAAAATTCACAGAAAATCAGCCGATGACGTCATCATGACGTCACCTCGGATTTTACATGCTAGTAGCACTATCTACCTACCCACTAATTTTTATGACGATCGGACGTACCCTTATGTGTGTTTCAGAAATGCACATTTTTGATGACGTCATGATGACGTCACACATTTTTCAAATGTATGTGAAAGAATATAGGAGCTAACAAAGCTATTACAAAAAGTATTTTGAATTTAGCATGTTCTGTTGATGAGATATGGCTTTAAGAAACTTTGAATTTCAAAAACTTAAAAATTACTATAAAATCGTATGATGACGTCATCTTGACGTCACCTCAAATTTCATCTATAACACGAGCTAGCCTACCAACATATCAGGTTTGAAGGAAATCGGACCTACCGTTCTCTAGATATGGGCCCTTGAAAAACGCACCTTTAAGATGACGTCACGTGACACGTGATGACGTCATCATGACGTCACTCTTCGACATACTATTTCAGCTTAGGGTCTATGTTTGAGGTAAGTTTGGTTAAGATCTGAAGTTTTTTAAGACCTAAAGTGCCCCGCAGAAAATTCGTGTACAAAGTCTATGGGATTTTGGTCAGAACTAAAAGAAGAAGAAGAAGAAGAAGACTTTTCAAAAGAAACACTTTATTCCAATTGAAATACGTACAATAATTAAGGAAAATGTATACAATTAAATAATATACAAATAAAAGGATAGTAAACGGAAAATCATACAATTGTTGAATGGTTAACTAAGGAAAACCAATAATACACAAAGAGAAAGACATTACATGACAAACATTACTTTCAATAACTTATAGATAATACAAACATTTAACCAATATGTCACACAATTTTACTTTAAAGTAATTCACAAAAATTTCAAGGATGGAAAGCAGTAGAAACAAAAAAAAAAATATTTATGCAAGGGAGCAAGGGAAAGGAGAAAAAGGGGGATCCTGTACGGCCGGGGAAACAGCACGATTTGGCTGACCCCGTCGAGGATCCCCCGGGGGGGGGGGGGGCCACCAGATAACTGGGTGTGGGCCAAAATGGCCCACTCCGGCGGCTCCCCAAGGGATAGGCGAAAGAAAAAGAAGGGAGAGAAAGGGGTAGGGTCCTGGATGGACCCTGGGAGGGGGAGAGTGAACCGGGAGGGGTCAGAGAGGTGAGGAGGAAGGGGAGGGGGGGAAAAACCATGTCACAATTACAAAAATTGGGGACAAATTGTAAATGGTAGAGGGGGAACAAAAAAAAAGAGAAGGGGCTTGGTCCAGCCCAAGTCCCAGTGGCAGAGCCGTAACACGTCACACCTAAACTAAGGCGAACAGCTATCCAGGACTCGGGCTAGTGACCCCACCCCCTCTCAAAAGTAGATCAAACCAATATATTTAGAAAAACCAAGTTACGTCATTTCTATTACAAACTAGAAGGGCGTTATTTACAGACCATTTATTAGAGAAGGCATGGAAATTATCGGACATTTTGTAGTAAGTCAAGTCAAAGAGAATTCTGTTTTTCAAGCGATGCTGCCAGATAGTGAGTGGGTCAACGAAACGGGATGTACGATATAGATAATATATGACATTTTTGCAGCTGATGATGAGGAAGTTAGCTAAACGAACCGCCTCCGTTGTGCGTCCCTTAGCGTGCGGAATCAGCGCCCAGTAGAGGTCGAAGTTGAGTTGGAGAGTAGGCAGTAACCGATTGAGTAGTGAGTGTAGCAGGTTGAGAGCAGGTTGTATAGCAGGACAGGTGATGAAGAGATGATGGATCGAGCCCTTCTCTCCGCACCATCCGCAGGTAGAAGAGATGTCGGGATTGAGATGGTGGAGGACAGCAAGCGAGGGCAGAAAATTGTGGAGAAGCTTAAATTGAAGATCGCCCTCTTTCTTGGAAGTAGGAAGCTGATAGATGTTCCTCCATTGAATTTTAGTGGAATAGTCGAGGAATCCCAGTTCATGCCAGTGGGAAGAGGAGAGAGTAGACAGATGATGGATCTCCTCGTTGAGAATGGCGTACAGAGTTTTGGATGGTGCGGAGAGTCCATTGTCGTAGGAGGGTAGGTTGAATAGGACTGGACAGTCTGGAAGAACGGAGATGTGTTGAAGATCAGAAGACGGTAGGATGCATCCTTCCTCGAAGAAAAGCTTAGGAAATTGAAGGATGAGCGAAGAGCGGAGATGTTTAATGTCCAGATTTAGCAGGCGTAGAGAGGGAGGTCGGAGTCCTCGGAAAGAAGTGATGAAGGTAAGGGCTTCGATCCATAGGCCGGTGTTGAGATCCAGAAGATGGCGGACGAGACTGAGTCCACACGCCGCGAGACGCACGGGAAACGGTCCCCCACCATCAGCTGCACTACTCAAAAGAGGGCAGTTTAAGGGCAAATTGTAGACATGGTTAAGAGAATCAGGTTGTGTTTCGATTCGAGCTCCGGACGCCGTCCAAGCACGCAAGAGTTCGCTATGAAAAACGGGGATACTAGTATAGAATTTCGGGTCGGTGTCAAGATGAAAGAGATTAAAAGCAAAGCCGAGTTTTTGGTATTGTTTGAAAAAGTGGCCGATTAGAAAGAAGGCGGGATGGGAATGGAGACTAAGAAATCGTTGGACTGTGGTAAGTCTAAAAGTGAACATGCGTGCTTGGAGGCATACAAGACCCAGTCCTCCCTTGTCGGGATGTTTATATAAAGTCACTTTTGTGAGGTAGTGTCTCTTGTTGGACCAGACGAAGTCGACAAGGGCATTCTGGAGTTCACTAAGGACATTAGCTGGAGGGGAGAGAACGGCCAGAGAATGAAAAATTTTGGAGGCAGCAAGTTGATTTGCGATGATAATTTTGCCTTTGAAGGAGAGGGCGTAAAAAAGACGGGACCAGGAGGAGAGAGTTTTGTTTAGTTTACTTTTGCATTTTTCCCAATTTTGTTGGTCATATTTGTTTGAGTTTCCTAAGTGAACTCCGAGGAAGGAGAGACCTTCACTATTCCATGAAAAATGTAAGGGTTTGTCGCTTCGTCCGGTCCAAGAACCGGCCCAGAGACCCTGGGACTTCTGAGTGTTTAGACATGCAGCAGAGGATCTTGCGAAAAGGCCGTAGGCCTCTTCGACTGCTACAAAGCCCGGATCGGAGGTGACAAATACGGAAATGTCGTCTGCGTACGCCGACACAGCGCACGAAAAATCCGTATTAGGAATAGAAAAGGCCTGATCGGCAAGTTTCTTTCTGAGAGTAATTAAGAAGGGTTCAATAGCAATTGAATAGAGCAGCCCCGAGAGCGGGCATCCCTGACGTATCCCCTTCTCAAATGAGAAGGGGGCCGTCAGGGTGCCACACACTTTGACGAGGCTCTCGGCGCCGCCGTACAAAATTTGGAGATAGGAAATGAATTTGTTTCCAAAGCCCATGGCTCCCAAGGTGTCGAACAGATAGCCGTGATCAACGTTGTCGAAAGCTTTCTTTTGATCCAAGTTGATCACGGCAAGGGGGGTATCATTAAAATTAGAATAAGAAATGATATCACGGATTAGGTTGATGTTATCGTGGATTGAACGACCGGGGACACAGTAACTTTGATCTTCGCCAACGACGCTGCCAATGCACTGTCTCAGCCTGTTTGCAAGCAACTTGGCAAAGATTTTATAGTCGGTGTTAAGAAGGGAGACCGGCCGCCAATTGCCAATGTTAGCCAGGTCCCCCTTTTTGGGAAGCAGAGTTATTACTGCTTTCCGTAGAGAGTAGGGTAGAGAACCAGATTGAACTGAAGATTCAAGAACTGAAAAGAAGTCGTTTTTAAGGACGGACCAGAAAGACAGGAAAAATTCTGAAGTGAGGCCGTCCAGGCCGGGTGTTTTATCTTTGCCAAGCTGCTTGACAGCGAGCTCGAGTTCCTCAATAGACAGAGGACAATCAAGGTCCTCTGAATCTTCGGAGTCGAGCTCGCTGACATCTTGTAACAACAGGTTGAGGGCGCTCTTGTCAGTGGGGACTCGGCTATAAAGATTTTTGTAAAAGTCGCGAATGTGCGTTTTAATTTCAGAGGGATTCTGGGAGATAGTTCCAGAAGGCAAGCGAATATGGGAGATGTGTTTAGATTGAGAATTAGATTTTTCCAGATTAAAGAAGTAAGTAGAGCACGAGTCAGTTTCGTTAAGATGTTTAAAACGAGATCTGACAAGAGCGCCCTGTGCTTCAATTTTAAGGAGGTGATTTAAATGGTTTCTCTGCTCGGCTAAAGTTTCCCGAGTTTGGGGTGTTAAGTCTGGCGCAGACTGAATCTCATCAATTTTGCGGTTTATATCTAAGAATGCGTGGCGTTTTTCTTTAGCTAATTTAGAGCCGTACATTTGGCTAAGAGATTTAATGTGCAACTTTCCGAAATCCCACCAAGCGGCGAGATTTGGAAAGTTGCACTTGTCCTCTCTCCATTGTATCCAGAATTGAATAATAATATCGCGGTAGTTGTTATCTCCGAGGAGCGAGTTGTTGAAATGCCAATAGGCACTGCTCCTCGGAGTATGCGAAGGGATTTTAATTGTTAAGGTGACTGCACAGTGGTCTGAAAGGGAGCACGGAAGAATGGAGCAGGAGTGAATGGAAGGAAAAATACTAGGTGACACATAAAAACGATCCAACCTGGCTTTGGAAACCCCGCATAGTTTAGCGGGATTATTCCTCAGCCAGGTGAAGTTTTGGTCCAGGGGATTCAGTCTGCGCCAGGCGTCACACAGAGACAATGCATTGACAGCGTCCCTGAGAGCCATGGCAACTTTGGGTCTGTGCTCGATCGGCATACACAGACGATCAATAGCCGGGTTTTCGGTACAATTAAAGTCACCTCCGATCACAATGACACCGTCACCGCAGCCGGAACAGTGGTCCAGTAATTGATTGATAGCAAGTAAAGCGTTTTTATCGAACTGAGGGATGAGGGTATTATAAATATGATAAATGATATTATTGAATTTAATTTTGGAATATATAATATGTCCATCGTAGATGGTACATGAGGAAATAATATCAATATTATTGTTGTTTTTAACAAGAATGGTAACTCCCGAGCCTTTGGGCCCGGGAGAGCAAAAAGGGGTGTAGGACCACATGTTCCAGCAAGGGCTGTTTTCGTTTAAAATATAGGTTTCTTGTAAACAAACTAGGTCGGGGTTAGAGGCAATTTGATCAATGTATATTTGAAAAGAAGTGTTTTGGATAGGTGCGGAACAGCCCCCGGTGTTGAGAGTCAGCAGTGACAGTGTCATTGCTAGGATGGGCACAAATCTACATAACTCCATAATGAAAAAAATTATTATTTATCCAATGTATTGAGAAGTTTGGAAATCCTCTGCTGCATGCGTTTTTGCAGAAGGGGGTGGTTGCGTAGGGGTTTGAGTTGTCTAACCAGCCCAGGAATGTTTGCCGTGAATTTTCTGGCAATCTGGGCTGGCTTCTTTCTAGCTTTAACCGAAGACAGGAAATCAATGAGTTCGGATTGAGATAGTGGGCCTTTGGTTAGTGGGAAGACTTTAGACGGAAGGTCTTCGTCCGTCTGTGTGTCCTCCCAGTTCACGGAGTCGGTGTCGGCCTCGCCCGCGGTGGACGCCGGAGTCGAGGGCATGGGTGTTTGGGAACCACCGAGGGGGGTGGGTGGGATGGAGGACTGGGAGTTGAGGGCTTGGGAGAGGGTGGGAGAGGCTGTCGACATGGGGCTCGGTTGTTTCCTGGCCAGTTTTCTGCGAGGAGAGGGTGAATGAAGGGGAATGAGTTTGGAGGAGTCATTCACAGGAGTGGGGGAAACCTGTTTGCGTTTAGCAACAACGTCCGAGAAGGATCTGGAGGGGGGAGGGGGGGAGCCCCATATCGGCAGCACTTCGGGGGAATTGGAGGGAGGATTGGTAGGAGGAGCCCGGACTCCGCCCCCGCCAGGGGTGCGCGCTGCATCCGCAGCGAGCGTGCTCGGGCCGGCCGAGTCCGACGCGCGGGGCGAGCCGGACGAATAACGGCCGTAGCCCCATGATGGCCGAGGACCAGCATAGCTCTCGGGGGGCGCGCACGCTGCGGCCCAGGGCCGGGACCCCTCAGGGACCCCGCCCGTGGGTGGGGGTGGCGCGGCGGTCGGAACTTCCGACCGACGCGCCGACCCCGCAGGCGCAGGGGAGGCGGGGCCGGGCGGGTCGGATTTGGATCGTTTGGGTGGGTGTTTGGGGTCGGATTTGGAATTAGGTTTGACGAAGACGGGTGGGGGGTTGAGGGGGTTGGTGTCGCCATTGGCACCGTCGTCCCCGCGGGCGGGGTTCTGCTTCTTGCAGGCTCTGCTTATGTGGCCGAATTCGCCGCAATTGAAGCAGCGCACCGACTCCGTGGATAGAAAGACCCGATAATTAGTGCCAGAGAAATTAAAATTGATGTGATCGGGAGGGGTGACATTGGGGTTGAGAAGAATTTGGACCTGTCTTCGGAAGCTCATTATGTGTGTGAGATTTTTACTCTTTAGTCCCAGGGGAATGGGCCGAATCTGCGACACCACCTTACAGAAAGACGACAGGTTGGCCGCAATGACTCCGTTCGGAATTTCAGGGTAGACATTAGAAAGTGTTAGACGGGTAGTAGGACGGACAAGAGGGGTCAGCTCGAGAAAGGAGCCGTCGTACGCTAGTTCTTGTTGTTGAACTGCATCGACGACCGCCTCTCTCGAGCTGAGATAGATGGCAATTCGGCCATTGGAAATCCGAGAAGCTGAGAGTATGTCGTTGGGGTTAAGGTTTTTGGTTATAGCGGCCATGTAGGATTGAACGGAGACATTGTCAGCCGCCTTGAATGAAATGCCATTGTTGCGGGTAACATTCCTGAAAGGCTCATTACCCTCAACAATGGGCTTAGTAGGCCCAGCCGAGGGCACGCTCGGGCCAGCCGAGGGCACGCCCGGCTGAGCCCTTACAGGTGGTTTCGCTTGACTGGTCATGGAGACCAGCCACAGCTAGAAAACCAACGAAATGAAATGCAAAATGAACGTAAATTTACTCTAAAATGATAACACCCGACAGAAGGAGGACGGTCTAGTTAGACCTATAAAGAAAACCGAATATAACAGTATAAAACCTAGGACCATACAAGGTCTAACAAGCTAAATATTCTTACTTTTTCCGGAGCTCGAGAAAAACACGACCTGACTGAAGAAGAAGAAGAAGAAGAAACTAGAGGTCTATGTTTTTAAGAACATAGGGCTTTTCCATATGTTTTTATGATGTCACTTCGAATTTTGTAAACTAGTGACAAATCTACCTAACCACCAAGTTTCGTGACGATTAGACATGGTCTATCCTTATGTCTTTCAAGAAATCATGCCTTTAATGACGTCATTATGACTTCAGTAATTTTTCGCATTTATATAAAAGAATGTACGAGCTAACAAAGCTATTACAAAAGGAATTTTGAATTGAACATGTTCTGTTAATGAGATGTGGTTTTAAGAATCTTTAACGTTAAAATTTTGAAATTACCATAAAAATCAGATGATGACGTCATTATGACGTCACCTCAATTTTGATTTATAACATGTACTTGTTTAGCCAACATACCAGGTTTGAATGCAATTGGACTTACGGTTCTCTTGATATGGGCCCTTGAAAAATGAGCCTTTAAGATGACATCACGTAACACATAATGACGTCATCGTGACATCACTCTTCGGCACACAATTTCAGATTAGGGTCTATGTTTGAGTTAAGTTTGCTTAAGATCTGATGTTGTTTAGTGACCAAAGTGCCGCAGACAAAATTCGTGTTTAAGAAGAAACCAAAATAGTGGGTATTGTGTAGTTTAGGATTTCTGTATTAATTGTGTTCATGTTAGCTTCTGGAGTATTTGATTATTCCAAAAGCCTTTTTTTGTTACTAAAGTAGACTTCTCTGAATCCCAATGACACGTGCTTTTGTGATTTGGAAAGGTTTTTTAAGGCGGAAAATACGATTTTCTTACGTTGTGTCACGTTTTGGCTCTGTCAACTACTCTCCCACCAGCTATATATCCGTGTAAAGCTGGGTATTGCGCAATCACGTATTTTGTTACCTCTTAGCTAACGATTTCACTCCAAAAAACCCCTGCAGATGTTCTTCGACGTGGCCCTTTGTTCTGAATGTGGCAAAACGAACAATTTTCAAGTAGATTGTGTTCATGCCTGGGCGAAAGTGTACTAAACTACACAATCGCGCGAACAGAACAAAAACAAAGGCTTTCCTGCTGTAGCGGAAACGCCAAAAAATGTGCGTCTGTTGTAAACATACGCATGGCTTTTCCTTTTTTTCTTTTTTATTTAACATAAAGTATCAGAAGGTCTATGTCTTTGCTAAGTTTAAGATCTGAGATTATTTTATGATTAACATTTCGTACTCCAAACTTGACCTTTAAGTTCATGTTACATGCCACACGAAGACGTCATTATGACGTCACTCTTCGCGGCACGACTTTGCATCGGGGTCTATACCTATGCTAACTCTGACTAAGATTCGATGTTGTTTGATGACAAAAGTGCCGATCAGAAAATCTATGCACAAAGTCTATGGGATTTGGGATAGAACTAAAATAAGAAGCAGAAAAAAAATAGATATAGGGCCTTCAAAAATGCAAATTTAAGATGACGTCACGTGACATGTGATGACGTCATCATGACGTCATGATTCGGCACCCATCTCGAGTAGATAGTCAATGCATATGCCAAGTTTGAAGTTCATGGCATTTGAAGAAGTGCAAAATTTTAAGAGTACAATGAAATTTGAAACATTTACAAATTCATAAAAAATCAGCCGATGACGTCATCATGACGTCACTTCGGATTTTGCATGCTAGTAGCACTATCTACCTACCCACTAATTTTTATGACGATCGGACGTACCCTTATGTGTGTTTCAGAAATGCACATTTTCGATGACGTCATGATGACGTCACACATTTTTCAAAGTATGTGAAAGAATATAGGAGCTAACAAAGCTATTACAAAAAGAATTTTGAATTTAGCATGTTCTGTTGGTGAGATATGGCTTTAAGAAACTTTGAAGTTCAAAAACTTTAATATTACTGTAAAATCGTATGATGACGTGTTCATGACGTCACCTTAATTTTCATCTATAACACGAGCTACCATACCAACATACCAGGTTTGAAGGCAATCGGACCTACCGTTCTCTAGATATAGGCCCTTGAAAAATGCACATTTAAGATGACGTCACATGACACGTGATGACGTCATCATGACGTCACGTTTCGGCTTACATTTTCAGCTGAGGGTCTATGTTTGTGTTAAGTCTGATTAAGATCCGAGGTTGTTTAGTGACCAAAGTGCCACTTACAAAATTCGTGTACAAAGTCTATGGGATTTGGGGTAGAACTAAAAAATTCACAGAAAATCAGCCGATGACGTCATCATGACGTCACCTCGGATTTTACATGCTAGTAGCACTATCTACCTACCCACTAATTTTTATGACGATCGGACGTACCCTTATGTGTGTTTCAGAAATGCACATTTTTGATGACGTCATGATGACGTCACACATTTTTCAAATGTATGTGAAAGAATATAGGAGCTAACAAAGCTATTACAAAAAGAATTTTGAATTTAGCATGTTCTGTTGATGAGATATGGCTTTAAGAAACTTTGAATTTCAAAAACTTAAAAATTACTATAAAATCGTATGATGACGTCATCTTGACGTCACCTCAAATTTCATCTATAACACGAGCTAGCCTACCAACATATCAGGTTTGAAGGAAATCGGACCTACCGTTCTCTAGATATGGGCCCTTGAAAAACGCACCTTTAAGATGACGTCACGTGACACGTGATGACGTCATCATGACGTCACTCTTCGACATACTATTTCAGCTTAGGGTCTATGTTTGAGGTAAGTTTGGTTAAGATCTGAAGTTTTTTAAGACCTAAAGTGCCGCGGAGAAAATTCGTGTACAAAGTCTATGGGATTTTGGTCAGAACTAAAAGAAGAAGAAGAAGAAGAAGATTTTTTTTCCAAGGAAAACTTTATTCAAAATTCCTTGAACAATACAAATTAATATATAATATATGTACAAAATTAAAAGAATTGTAAAGAAAAACATTTAGTACTTGAAAGTAAATGTCACCGTGGCTGGGCAATTGGCTGTATACTACAGCCAAACCGGCCAACCACGGTGACGAAGTAGTGAAACAAATATGTAAACAAAGTCAAAATATGTGTACAATAGCATAATTGTAAACGAAAACTCATATAAATGTTGTGTTGTAAAATAATTAAAACCAATAATTCACAAGGAGAAAACCATAAGGTAAGTTTTACTTAAAATTATTAGTAAAGGATACACAAAAAGAGAACTGTAAATGTCAAAATAGACACTGTAAAACAAGGAGTAAACCAATAATACAAAGTAATTGCATAAACATTAGAAACCAAAAATTAAACTATTTATGCAAGGGAGCATAAGAAAGGAGAAAAGAAGGGGGATCCTGTACGGCCGGGGAAACAGCACGATTTTGGCTGACCCCGTCGAGGATCCCCGGGAGGGGGAGCCACCAGATAACTGGGTGTGGGCCATATGGCCCACTCCGGCGGCTCCCAAAGGGGTAGGCGAAAGAAAAAGAAGGGAGAGAAAGGAGTAGGGACCTAGATGGACCCTGGGATGGGAGGGGGAGGGTGGACCGAGAGGGGTCAGAGAGGTGGGGGGGGGGGGGGGGGGGGAACAACCATGTCACAATTACAAAATTGGGGACATAAATTGTAAATGGTAGAGGGGGAACAAAAGGGAGCGAATGGGCTAGGGCCAGCCCGAGTCCCAGTGGCAGAGCCGTAACACGTCACACCTAAGCTAAGGCGAACAGCTATCCAGAACTCGGGCTAGTGACCCCACCCCGCCAAGAATACACCTATTTGTTTAAAAGAACCATGTCAAAACGTTATTATTACAGACTAGGAGGGCATTATTTATACACCATTTATTACAGAAAGCATTGACGTTATCCGACATTTTATAATAAGTGAAATCAAGGAGAATTTTGCTTCTAAGGCGGTGCTGCCATATAATAAGGGGTTCAACGAACCGGGAGGTACGATATAAGAAATATATGATATTTTTGCAGCTGATGATGAGGAAGTTCGCTAGACAAACCGCCTCCTTTTTGCGCCCCTTGGCGTGCGGAATCAGCGCCCAATAGACGTCAAAGTTGAGTTGTAGAGACGGAAGTAGACGATGGAGCAGTGAGTGAAGCAGATTGAGAACAGGTTGTATAGCCGGACAGATAATGAAGAGGTGATGGATCGAGCCCTTCTCTCCGCACCATCCGCAGGTAGAAGATATGTCAGGGTTGAGATGATGTAGGACGGAGAGAGAGGGCAGAAAGTTGTGAAACAACTTAAACTGAACGTCGCCCTCTTTCTTGGAGGTAGGAAGTTTGTAAATGTTCCGCCATTGAAGTTGGGTGGAGGAATTGAGGAAGCCCAGTGTGTGCCAGTGAGAGGAGGAGAAGCTTGAATGATGGTTGATCTCCTCGTTGAAAATGGCATACATAGATTTGGATGGTGCGGAGAGTCCATTGTTGTAGGAAGGTAAGTTGAAACCGACTGGACAGTCCGGAAGAATGGAGATGTTTTGAAGATCGGAAAGTGGTAGGATGCATCCCTCCTCAGAGAGCAGATTGGGATATTGAAGGATGAGCGTGGAGAGTAGGCGTTTGATGTCCAGATTCAGAAGGCGTAGGGAAGGAGGTCGGAGTCCTTGAAACGAAGTGACGAGGGTGCGGGCATCGATCCATCGGCCGGTGGTGGGATCCAAAAGATGGCGGACGAGTTTGACTCCACACGCCGCGAGACGCACGGGAGGGGTTCCCCCACCATCAGCTGCATCGCTCAGAATAGAACAATTTAAGGGCAAATTGTAGACATGGTTGATAGAATCGGGTTGTGTTTCGACTCGAGCTCCGGACGCCGTCCAAGCACGCAAGAGATCACTATGAAACACGGGGATGCTAATATGAAATTTTGGGTCTGTTTGGAGGTGAAAAAGATGAAAGTCAAAACCGAGTTTGCGATATTGCCTGAAAAAATGGCCGATCAGAAAGTAGGCGGGATGGGAGTGCAGTCCGAGGAATCGTTGGACAGTGGCGAGTCTAAAAGTGAAAATGCGTGCTTGGAGGCATGCAAGACCAAGTCCTCCTTTGTCGGGATGTTTATACAGAGTTTCTTTTGTGAGGTAGTGCCTTTTGTTGGACCAGACGAAGTCAACAAGGGCATTCTGGAGTTCACTTAGGACATTAGCAGGAGGGGAAAGAACGGCAAGAGTATGATAAATTTTAGAAGCGGCCAGTTGATTGGCAATTAAAGTTTTGCCTTTGAAAGAGAGGGCGTAAAATAGGCGAGACCAGGAGGACAACGTTCTATTTAGTTTATTCTTGCATGTAGCCCAATTCTGTTGGACATATTTGTTCGAATTTCCTAAGTGAACTCCGAGAAAGGGGAGACCTTCACTGTTCCAGGAAAAATTAAGAGGCTTGTCGCTTCGTCCGGTCCAGGAACCGGCCCATAGACCCTGGGACTTCTGAGTGTTTAAACATGCAGCAGAGGATTTTGCGAAGAGGCCGTAGGCCTCTTCGACTGCTTGGAAACCCGGATCGGAGGTGACAAATACGGAAATGTCGTCTGCGTACGCCGATACAGCGCACGAGAAATCCGTGTCGGGAATATGAAAGGCCTGATCGGCCAGGTTATTTCTGAGGTGATTTAACAGAGGTTCTATAGCGATGGAGTACAGCAGCCCCGAGAGCGGGCATCCCTGACGTATCCCCTTCTCAAATGAGAAGGGGGCCGTCAGTGAGCCACACACTTTGACTAGGCTCTCGGCGCCGCCGTACAATATTTAAAGATAGGAGATGAAATTCTTGCCAAAGCCCATGGCTCTCATGGTGTCGAAGAGATAGCCATGATCAACATTATCAAAAGCTTTTTTCTGATCCAAGTTGATCACGGCGAGGGGGGTGTCAGAAAAATTGGAGTAAGAAATGATGTCGCGGATAAGATTGATGTTGTCGTAAATGGATCGGCCAGGGACACAGTAGCTTTGGTCTTCGCCAACGACGCTACCAATGCACTGCCTCAGTCTGTTTGCAAGCAACTTGGCAAAGATCTTGTAATCGGTGTTGAGAAGGGAGACCGGGCGCCAATTGGCAATGTCGGCCAGGTCCCCCTTCTTGGGAAGCAGGGTGATGGCTGCTTTCCGTAGGGAATGGGGTAAAGAGCCAGATTGGATGGAAGACTCGAGGACAGATAAAAAGTCATTTTTTAGAAGGGGCCAGAAGGACTGAAAAAATTCTGAAGAGAGGCCGTCCAGGCCGGGCGTTTTATCTTTGCCAAGTTGCTTGACAGCGAGCTCGAGTTCCTCAATAGACAGAGGACGATCAAGGTCCTCTGAATCTTCAGAGTCGAGCTCGCCGACATCTTGTAATAGTTGATTGAGGGCGCTCTTGTCAGTGGGGACTCGGCTGTAGAGATTTTTGTAAAAGTCACGAACGTGCGTCTTAATTTCAGAAGGATTGTCGGAAATAGCTCCAGAGGAAAGACGGATGTGAGAAATATTTTTAGATAGAGAATTTGATTTTTCCAGATTGAAGAAATAGGCAGAGCACGAGTCAGTCTCGCTGAGATGTTTAAAACGAGATCTGACAAGAGCGCCCTGAGCTTCAGTTTTAAAAAGAAAGTTTAAATGGTTTCTTTGTTCAATAAGGGTGGCTCTAGTTTGGGGTGTTAAGTCCGGCGCAGACTGAATCTCATCGATTTTACGGTTTATTTCCAAAAGGGCGTGCCGTTTTTCTTTCGCTAATTTGGAGCTGTACATTTGGGTAAGGGATTTAATGTGCAACTTTCCAAAATCCCACCAAGCGGCGAGATTCGGAAAGTTGCACTTGTCCTCTCTCCATTGTATCCAGAATTGAATAATAATATCGCGGTAGTTGTTATCTCCGAGGAGCGAGTTGTTGAAATGCCAATAGGCACTGCTCCTCGGAGTATGCGAAGGGATTTTAATTGTTAAGGTAACTGCACAGTGGTCTGAAAGGGAGCACGGAAGAATAGAACAGGAGTAAATGGAAGAAAGAATACTAGGTGACACGTAAAAGCGATCCAACCTGGCTTTGGAAACCCCGCATAGTTTAGCGGGATTATTCCTCAGCCAGGTGAATTTTTGGTAGAGGGGATTCAGTCTGCGCCAGGCGTCACAAAGAGACAATGCATTGACAGCGTCCCTGAGAGCCATGGCAACTTTGGGTCTGTGCTCGATCGGCATACACAGACGATCAATAGCCGGGTTTTCGGTACAATTAAAATCACCTCCGATCACAATGACACCGTCACCGCAGCCGGAACAGTGGTCAAGTAATTTATTGAGTGCAAGTAAAGCACTTTTATCAAATTGGGGAATAAGGGTATTATAAATATGATAAATGATATTATTGAGTTTAATTTTAGAATATATAATATGTCCATCATAGATGGTAGAAGAAGAAATAACTTCGACGTTATTACTATTTTTAACAAGAGTAGTTACTCCCGAGCCTTTGGGCCCGGGAGAACAGAAAGGGGAGTAGGACCACATGTTCCAGCAAGGGCTGTTTTCATTTAAATGATAAGTTTCTTGCAAAAGAACTATGTCGGGGTTAAAAGCAATTTGGTCAATATATATTTGAAAGGAATTGTTATGGATAGGTGCGGAACAGCCGGCGGTGTTGAGAGTCAGCAGTGACAGTGTCATTGCTAGGATGGGCACAAATCTACATAACTCCATAATGAAAAAAAAAAAGAACTATTTATCTAAAGTATTGAGAAGTTTGGAGATCCTCTGCTGCATGCGTTTTTGCAGAAGGGGGTGGTTGCGTAGGGGTTTGAGTTGTCTAACCAGCCCAGGAATGTTTGCCGTGAATTTTCTGGCAATCTGGGCTGGCTTCTTTCTAGCTTTAACCGAAGACAGGAAATCAATGAGTTCAGATTGAGATAGTGGGCCTTTGGTTAGTGGGAAGACTTTAGACGGAAGGTCTTCGTCCGTCTGTGTGTCCTCCCAGTTCACGGAGTCGGTGTCGGCCTCGCCCGCGGTGGACGCCGGAGTCGAGGGCATGGGTGTTTGGGAACCACCGAGGGGGGTGGGTGGGATGGAGGACTGGGAGTTGAGGGCTTGGGAGAGGGTGGGAGAGGCTGTCGACATGGGGCTCGGTTGTTTCCTGGCCAGTTTTCTGCGAGGAGAGGGTGAATGAAGGGGAATGAGTTTGGAGGAGTCATTCACAGGAGTGGGGGAAACCTGTTTGCGTTTAGCAACAACGTCCGAGAAGGATCTGGAGGGGGGAGGGGGGGAGCCCCATATCGGCAGCACTTCGGGGGAATTGGAGGGAGGATTGGTAGGAGGAGCCCGGACTCCGCCCCCGCCAGGGGTGCGCGCTGCATCCGCAGCGAGCGTGCTCGAACCGGCCGAGTCCGACGCGCGGGGCGAGCCGGACGAATAACGGCCGTAGCCCCATGATGGCCGAGGACCAGCATAGCTCTTGGGGGGCGCGCACGCTGCGGCCCAGGGCCGGGACCCCTCAGGGACCCCGCCCGTGGGTGGGGGTGGCGCGGCGGTCGGAACTTCCGACCGACGCGCCGACCCCGCAGGCGCAGGGGAGGCGGGGCCGGGCGGGTCGGATTTGGATCGTTTGGGTGGGTGTTTGGGGTCGGATTTTGAATTAGGTTTGACGAAGACGGGTGGGGGGTTGAGGGGGTTTGTGTCGCCATTGGCACCGTCGTCCCCGCGGGCGGGGTTCTGCTTCTTGCAGGCTCTGCTTATGTGGCCGAATTCGCCGCAATTGAAGCAGCGCACCGACTCCGTGGATAGAAATACTCGATAGTTAGTACCGTTATAGTGGAAGTTGATATGATCGGGAGGGGTAACGTTTGGGTTGAGAAGAATTTGAACCTGCCTTCGGAAGCTCATTATGTGATTTAGATTTTTACTCTTGAGTCCAAGGGGAATGGGCCGGATTTGGGACACCACCTTACAAAAGGACGATAGGTTGGCTGCAATGACTCCGTTCGGGATTTCAGGGTACACGTTGGAAAGTGTAAGACGGGTGGTGGGTCGGACAAGGGGAGTCAGCTCGAGAAAGGAGCCGTCGTATGCGAGTTCCTGTTGTTGAACTGCATCGACGACCGCCTCTCTCGAGCTGAGGTATATGGCAATGCGGCCATTGGAAATTCTGGAGGCGGAGAGTATTTCTTTAGGATTCAGGATTTTTGTAATGGCGTCCATGTAAGATTGAACGGAGACATTGTCAGCCGCTTTGAATGAAATGCCATTGTTGCGGGTAACATTCCTGAAAGGCTCATTACCCTCAACAATGGGCTTAGTAGGCCCAGCCGAGGGCACGCTCGGGCCAGCCGAGGGTACGCTCGGCTGAGCCCTTACAGATGTGTTCGCTTGACTGGTCATGGTGACCAGCCACAGCGAGAAAACAACGAAATGAAATGCAAAATGAACGTAAAATTACTCTTAAATGATAACACCCGACAAAAGGAGGAGGGTCTAGTAGGACCTATAAACAAAACCGAATACAACAATATAAAAACTAGGACCATACGCGGTCTAAAACGCTAGATATTCTTACTTTTCCGGGAGCTCGATCGAAACACGTCCGAACACGAAGAAGAAGAAGAAGAAGAAGAAGAAAACTAGAGGTCTATGTTTTTAAGAACATAGGGCTTTTCCATATGTTTTTATGATGTTATTTCGAATTTTGTAAACTAGTGACAAATCTACCTAACCACCAAGTTTCATGACGATTAGACATGGTCTACCCTTATATGTCTTTCAAGAAATCATGCCTTTGATGACGTCATTATGACCTCAGAAATTTTTCGCATTTATATAAAAGAATGTACGAGCTAACAAAGCTATTACAAAAAGAATTTTGAATTTAACATATGTTCTGTTGATGAGATATGGTTTTAAGAATCTTTAATGTTAAAACTTTGAAATTACTATGAAAATCATATGATGACGTCATTATGACGTCACCTCAATTTTTATTTATAACGTACTGTCTAGCAACATACCAGGTTTGAATGCAATTGGACTTACGGTTCTCTTGATATGGGCCTTGAAAAATGCGCCTTTAAGATGACATCACGTGACACATAATGACGTCATCATGATGTCACTTTTCGGCACACAATTTCAGATTAGGGTCTATGTTTGTATTAAGTTTGAATAAGATCTGATGTTGTTTAGTGACTAAAGTGCCGTAGACAAAATTCGTGTTTAAGAAGAAACCAAAAAAGTGGGTATTGTGTAGTTTAGGATTTGTGTATTAATTGTGTTCATGTTAGCTCCTGGAGTATTTGATTATTCCAAAAGCCTTTTTTGTCACTAAAGTAGACTTCTCTGAATCCCAATGACACGTGCTTTTGTGATTTGGAAAGGTTTTTTAAGGCGGAAAATATGATTTTCCACCCGTTGTGTCATGTTTTGGCTAGGTCAATTTCGAACCAGCTCCTACTCTCCCACCAGTTATATATCCGTGTGAAGCTGGGTATTGTGCAATCATGTGTTTTTGACCTCTGAGCTAACGATTTCATTCAAAAAAAAACCTGGAGATGTTCTTGGACGTGGCCCTTTGTTCTGAATGTGGCAAAACGAACAATTTTCAAGTAGATTGTGTTCATGCCTGGGCGAAAGTGTACTAAACTACACAATCGCGCGAACAGAACAAAAACCAAGGCTTTGCTGCTGTAGCGGAAAAGCCGAAAATTTTGCGTCTGTTGTAAACATACGCATGGCTTTTCCGTTTTCTTTTTTTCTTTAACATAAATTATCAGAAGGTCTATGTCTTTGCTATGTTTAAGATCTGAGATTATTTTATGATTCACATTTCGTACTCCATACTTGACCTTTAAGTTCATGTTACATGACACACGATGACGTCATCATGACGTCACTTTGGATTTTACATGCTAGTGGCACTATCTACCTACCCACCAATTTGTATGACGATCGGACGTACCCTTATATGTGTTTCAAAAAAGCACATTTTTGATGACGTCATGATGACGTCACACATTTTTAAAACTTATGTGAAAGAATATAGGAGCTTACAAAGCTATTACAAAAAGAATTTTGAATTTAGCATGTTCTGTTGGTGAGATATGGCTTTAAGAAACTTTGAAGTTCAAAAACTTAAAAATTACTATAAAATCGTATGATGACGTCATCATGACGTCATGTCAATTTTCATCTATAAACCTGCTGGCCTACTGAGATATTACATTTCAACTTAATCGAGCTTGTACTTTTGTAGATATGGCTTCAAAAACTGCCCCTTTAAGATGACGTCACGTGACATGTGATGACATCATGATAATGTCATGTCAATTTTCAGCTATAAACCTACTGGGCTACCTAGATATTACTTTTCAACTTAATCGAACTTGTAATTTTGTATATATATGGCTTCAAAAACTGCCCCTTTAAGATGACGTCACGTGACATGTGATGACGTCATCATAACGTCAATTCAATTTTTATCTATAAACCTACTGGGCTACCTAGATATTACTTTTGAACTTAATCGGACTTGTGCTTTTGTAGACATATGGCTTCAAAAACTGCCCCTTTAAGATGACGTCACGTGACATGTGATGACATCAATTATGATAATGTCATGTCAATTTTCAGCTATAAACCTACTGGGCTACCTAGATATTACTTTTCAACTTAATCGAATTTGTACTTTTGTAGATATATGGCTTCAAAAACTGCCCCTTTAAGATGACGTCACGTGGCATGTCATGACGTCATCAAGAGGTAAAAGTTCGGCACACATTGTGAGCAGTTAGTCTAAGTGTCTGCCAAGTTTAAAAGTACCCAAAGTGCCGGTAAGAAAGAAAACGTGTACAAATGCTATAGGCAATAATCTAGCGAGTGCCCTTTTAAGATGACACCACGTGACATGTTATGACTTGATCATAACGTCATGTCAATTTTCATCTATAACACCAGGTGGCATACCTTACGTTCCAACTGAATCGGACTTGTACTTTTGTAGATATATGGCTTCGAAAAATGCCCCTTTAAGATGACGTCCGTCACGTGACATGTGATGACGTCATCAGGACGTAAAAGTTCGGCACACATTGTGAGCAGTTGGGGTAAGTGTCTGCCAAGTTTAAAAGTAGCCAATGTGGCCGGTAAGAAAGTAAACGTTTACAAATGCTATGGGCAATATTCTATCGACTTGAAAAAAGAATTTTTTTATGACGTCATCATGACGTCACACAATTTTCGCTTTTTAGGGCATATCTTTGAGACATACCAAAGCTATAACAAAAAGAATTTTGAAAATATCTTGTTTTGTTCGCTAGATATAGTGAAAAGAATGTTACGATTATAAAACTTCAAGAATTCAGCGACTTGAAAAAAGACTACAAATCAACCCCTTTTATAAACAGCATGCACATTTAAGCCATGGTTATCAGCCCTTCCCAGAATTCCTTTGTGTTATATTGAATTTGGTCTACATTTTGAAATGGCTCCTATTTCTTACTTGAGTGAGCCACGATCACGAAATTTTGGAATTAGGTACAGGAAAATTCAATGTATACATTTTTGTAATCAGATTGACCCTTACATGCGTTTAAAAAAAAAATATTGTTGATGACGTCATCATGACGTCACACAATTTTCGCCATTTAGGGCATATCTTTGAGACATACCAAAGCTGTAACAAAAATAATTTTGAAAATATCTTGTTTTGTTCGCTAGATATATTGAAAAGAATGTTACGATTTTAAAACTTCAAAAATTCAGCGACTTGAAAAAAGACAAGAAATCAACCCCCTTTTATAAACAGCAAGCTCATAATAGCCATGGTTATCAGCCCGTCCCAGAATTCCTTTGTGTTATATTGAATTTGGTCTAAATTTTGAAATGGCTGTCATTTCTTACTTGAGTGAGCCACGATCATGAAATTTTGGAATTGGGTACAGAAAAATACAATGTATACATTTTTGTAATCGGATTGACCCTTACATGCGTAAAAAAAAACACATATTTTTGATGACGTCATCATGACGTCACACAATTTTCGCCTTTTAGGGCATATCTTTGAGACATACCAAAGCTATAACAAAAAGAATTTTGAAAATATCTTGTTTTGTTCGCTAGATATATTGAAAAGAATGTTACGATTTTAATACTTCAAAAATTCAGCGACTTGAAAAAAGACTAGAAATCAACCCCTTTTATAAACAGCAAGCTCATAATAGCCATGGTTATCAGCCCGTCCCAGAATTCCTTTGTGTTATATTGAATTTGGTCAAAATTTTGAAATGGCTGTTATTTCTTACTTGAGTGAGCCACGATCATGAAATTTTGGAATTGGGTACAGAAAAATACAATGTATACATGTTTGTAATCAGATTGACCCTTACATGCGTTTTAAAAAAAAAATATTGTTGATGACGTCATCATGACGTCACACAATTTTCGCCATTTAGGGCATATCTTTGAGACATACCAAAGCTGTAACAAAAATAATTTTGAAAATATCTTGTTTTGTTCGCTAGATATATTGAAAAGAATGTTACGATTTTAAAACTTCAAAAATTCAGCGACTTGAAAAAAGACTAGAAATCAACCCCTTTTATAAACAGCAAGCTCATAATAGCCATGGTTATCAGCCCGTCCCAGAATTCCTTTGTGTTATATTGAATTTGGTCTAAATTTTGAAATGGCTGTCATTTCTTACTTGAGTGAGCCACGATCATGAAATTTTGGAATTGGGTACAGGAAAATTCAATATATACATTTTTGTTATCGGATTGACCCTTACATGCGTTAACAAAAAAACACATTTTTGATGACGTCATCATGACGTCACACAATTTTCGCAATTTAGGGCATATCTTTGAGACATACCAAAGCTATAAGAAAAAGAATTTTGAAAATATCTTGTTTTGTTCGCTAGATATATTTAAAAGAATGTTACGATTTTAAAAATTCAAAAATTCATAAAAAATCACGTGATGACGTCATCACGACGTCACTCTACGACATACAATTTCAGCTTAGGGTCTATGTTTGATGTAAGTTTGGTTAGGTTCTGACGTTTTGTAAGACCTAAAGTGCCGCCGACAAAATTCGTGTACAAAGTCTATGGGATTTTGGTCAGAACTAAAAGAAGAAGAAAAAAAAGAAAAAACTAGAAATCAACCCCTTTTATAAACAGCAAGCTCATAATAGCCATGGTTATCAGCCCGTCCCAGAATTCCTTTGTGTTATATTGAATTTGGTCTAAATTTTGAAATGGCTGTCATTTCTTACTTGAGTGAGCCACGATCATGAAATTTTGGAATTGGGTACAGGAAAATTCAATATATACATTTTTGTAATCGGATTGACCCTTACATGCGTTAACAAAAAAACACATTTTTGATGACGTCATCATGACGTCACACAATTTTCGCAATTTAGGGCATATCTTTGAGACATACCAAAGCTATAAGAAAAAGAATTTTGAAAATATCTTGTTTTGTTCGCTAGATATATTTAAAAGAATGTTACGATTTTAAAAATTCAAAAATTCATAAAAAATCACGTGATGACGTCATCACGACGTCACTCTACGACATACAATTTCAGCTTAGGGTCTATGTTTGATGTAAGTTTGGTTAGGTTCTGAGGTTTTTTAAGACCTAAAGTGCCGCCGACAAAATTCGTGTACAAAGTCTATGGGATTTTGGTCAGAACTAAAAGAAGAAGAAGAAAAAAAACTAGATGTATGGTGCAGTGTTTGTGGACAAACACAGGGCTGTTTTGTTTTTTTGTGTAAAATTATGTGATTTAAATGAACTTTCAAAAATGAAAAAAATTATAGAAAATTAGCCGATGACGTCATCATGACGTCACATAAATTTTAATCTAACACATGCTGGCATAACTAAATACCACGTTTAAACTTAATCTGACTTGTACTTTTGTAGATATATGGTTTCCAAAAATGCCCCTTTAAGATGACGTCACGTGACATGTGATGACGTCATCATGACGTAAAAGTTCGGCGCACATTCTGAGCAGTTGGTGTAAGTGTCTGCCTACGACTTGTCTAACGACTTGAAAAAAAGACTAGAGATCAACTCTTTATAGACAGCATGCCACATGAAAGCCATGGTTTCTGTCCTTCCCAGAATTCCTTTGTGTTATATTGAATTTGGTCACAATTTTCAGATGCCTGTTATTTCTTAATACTTGAGTGAGCCACGATCACGAAATTGTTGAATTAGGTAGAGAAAAATTCAATGTATACATTTTTTTAATCGGACCGACCCTTACATGCGTAAAAAGAAAAAAATTGATGATGTCATTATGACGTCACACAATTTTCGCCTTTAAGGGCATATCTTTGAGACATACCAAAAGCTGTATCAAAAAGAATTTTGAAAATATCTTGTTTTGTTTGCCAGATATATTGAAAAGAATGTTACGATTTTCAAAATTTTGAAAAATTCATAAAAAATCACGTGATGACGTCATCATGACGTCACTTCGGATTCAGCATCCTAGTGACAGTATCTACTTACCCACCAATTTTCATGACGATCGGACCTATTCTTATATGTGTTTTAAAAAAGCACATTTTTGATGATGACGTCACATAAATTTTAATCTAACACATGCTGGCATAACTAAATACCACGTTTAAACTTAATCTGACTTGTACTTTTGTAGATATATGGTTTCCAAAAATGCCCCTTTAAGATGACGTCACGTGACATGTGATGACGTCATCATGACGTAAAAGTTCGGCGCACATTCTGAGCAGTTGGTGTAAGTGTCTGCCTACGACTTGTCTAACGACTTGAAAAAAAGACTAGAGATCAACTCTTTATAGACAGCATGCCACATGAAAGCCATGGTTTCTGTCCTTCCCAGAATTCCTTTGTGTTATATTGAATTTGGTCACAATTTTCAGATGCCTGTTATTTCTTAATACTTGAGTGAGCCACGATCACGAAATTGTTGAATTAGGTAGAGAAAAATTCAATGTATACATTTTTTTAATCGGACCGACCCTTACATGCGTAAAAAGAAAAAAATTGATGATGTCATTATGACGTCACACAATTTTCGCCTTTAAGGGCATATCTTTGAGACATACCAAAAGCTGTATCAAAAAGAATTTTGAAAATATCTTGTTTTGTTTGCCAGATATATTGAAAAGAATGTTACGATTTTCAAAATTTTGAAAAATTCATAAAAAATCACGTGATGACGTCATCATGACGTCACTTCGGATTCAGCATCCTAGTGACAGTATCTACTTACCCACCAATTTTCATGACGATCGGACCTATTCTTATATGTGTTTTAAAAAAGCACATTTTTGATGATGTCATCATGACGTCACACATTTTCTCCCTTTTAGGGCATATCTTTGAGACATACCAAAGCTATAACAAAAAGAATTTTGAAAATATCTTGTTTTGTTCGCTAGATATATTGAAAAGAATGTTACGATTTTCAAAATTCAAAAATTCATAAAAAATCACGTGATGACGTCATCATGACCAAAAAGTTCGGGACACATTCTGAGCAGTTTGTCTAAGTGTCTGCCAAGTTTAAAGACAATCGGGTGCACCAAAGTAGCCAAAGTGCCAGTAAGAAAGAAAACGTGTACAAATGCTATGGGCAAAAAAGTCTGAAAAGGAAAAAAAAAAAAAAGAAAAAAAAAAAAAAAAAAAAAAAAAAGAAAAAAAAAAAAATCTTAACGAAAACAAGGGCTGTTTTGGAAAAGTTTCCAAAACAGCCAAAAACTAGAAATCAACCCCTTTTATAAACAGCAAGCTCATAATAGCCATGGTTATCAGCCCGTCCCAGAATTCCTTTGTGTTATATTGAATTTGGTCTAAATTTTGAAATGGCTGTTATTTCTTACTTGAGTGAGCCACGATCATGAAATTTTGGAATTGGGTACAGAAAAATACAATGTATACATTTTTGTAATCAGATTGACCCTTACATGCGTTTTAAAAAAAAAATATTGTTGATGACGTCATCATGACGTCACACAATTTTCGCCATTTAGGGCATATCTTTGAGACATACCAAAGCTGTAACAAAAATAATTTTGAAAATATCTTGTTTTGTTCGCTAGATATATTGAAAAGAATGTTACGATTTTAAAACTTCAAAAATTCAGCGACTTGAAAAAAGACTAGAAATCAACCCCTTTTATAAACAGCAAGCTCATAATAGCCATGGTTATCAGCCCGTCCCAGAATTCCTTTGTGTTATATTGAATTTGGTCTAAATTTTGAAATGGCTGTCATTTCTTACTTGAGTGAGCCACGATCATGAAATTTTGGAATTGGGTACAGGAAAATTCAATATATACATTTTTGTAATCGGATTGACCCTTACATGCGTTAACAAAAAAACACATTTTTGATGACGTCATCATGACGTCACACAATTTTCGCAATTTAGGGCATATCTTTGAGACATACCAAAGCTATAAGAAAAAGAATTTTGAAAATATCTTGTTTTGTTCGCTAGATATATTTAAAAGAATGTTACGATTTTAAAAATTCAAGAATTCATAAAAAATCACGTGATGACGTCATCACGACGTCACTCTACGACATACAATTTCAGCTTAGGGTCTACGTTTGATGTAAGTTTGGTTAGGTTCTGAGGTTTTTTAAGACCTAAAGTGCCGCCGACAAAATTCGTGTACAAAGTCTATGGGATTTTGGTCAGAACTAAAAGAAGAAGAAGAAAAAAAAAAAAAATCAGAACAAAAACAAAGCCTTTTCCGAAGGATTTCGGAAAAGCCAAAAAAAAAATCAGAACAAAAACAAAGCCTTTTCCGAAGGATTTCGGAAAAGCCAAAAATCAGAACAAAAACAAAGCCTTTTCCGAAGGATTTCGGAAAAGCCAAAAAAAAAAAAATCAGAACAAAAACAAAGCCTTTTCCGAAGGATTTCGGAAAAGCCAAAAAAAACTAGAGGTCTATGTTTTTAAGAACATAGGGCTTTTCCATGTGTTTTTATGATGTCACTTCGAATTTTGTAAACTAGTGACAAATCTACCTAACCACCAAGTTTCGTGACGATTAGACATGGTCTATCCATATGTCTTTCAAGAAATCATGCCTTTAATGACGTCATTATGACTTCAGTAATTTTTCGCATTTATATAAAAGAATGTACGAGCTAACAAAGCTATTACAAAAGGAATTTTGAATTGAACATGTTCTGTTGATGAGATGTGGTTTTAAGAATCTTTAACGTTAAAATTTTGAAATTACCATAACAATCAGATGATGACGTCATTATGACGTCACCTCAATTTTGATTTATAACATGTACTTGTTTAGCCAACATACCAGGTTTGAATGCAATTGGACTTACGGTTCTCTTGATATGGGCCCTTGAAAAATGAGCCTTTAAGATGACATCACGTAACACATAATGACGTCATCGTGACATCACTCTTCGGCACACAATTTCAGATTAGGGTCTATGTTTGGGTTAAGTTTGCTTAAGATCTGATGTTGTTTAGTGACCAAAGTGCCGCAGACAAAATTCGTGTTTAAGAAGAAACCAAAATAGTGGGTATTGTGTAGTTTAGGATTTCTGTATTAATTGTGTTCATGTTAGCTTCTGGAGTATTTGATTATTCCAAAAGCCTTTTTTTGTTACTAAAGTAGACTTCTCTGAATCCCAATGACACGTGCTTTTGTGATTTGGAAAGGTTTTTTAAGGCGGAAAATACGATTTTCTTACGTTGTGTCACGTTTTGGCTCGGTCAACTACTCTCCCACCAGCTATATATCCGTGTAAAGCTGGGTATTGCGCAATCACGTATTTCGTTACCTCTTAGCTAACGATTTCACTCAAAAAAAACCCTGCAGATGTTCTTCGACGTGGCCCTTTGTTCTGAATGTGGCAAAACGAACAATTTTCAAGTAGATTGTGTTCATGCCTGGGCGAAAGTGTACTAAACTACACAATCGCGCGAACAGAACAAAAACAAAGGCTTTCCTGCTGTAGCGGAAACGCCAAAAAATGTGCGTCTGTTGTAAACATACGCATGGCTTTTCCTTTTTTTCTTTTTTATTTAACATAAAGTATCAGAAGGTCTATGTCTTTGCTAAGTTTAAGATCTGAGATTATTTTATGATTAACATTTCGTACTCCAAACTTGACCTTTAAGTTCATGTTACATGCCACACGAAGACGTCATTATGACGTCACTCTTCGCGGCACGACTTTGCATCAGGGTCTATACCTATGCTAACTCTGACTAAGATTCGATGTTGTTTGATGACAAAAGTGCCGATCAGAAAATCTATGCACAAAGTCTATGGGATTTGGGATAGAACTAAAATAAGAAGCAGAAAAAAAATAGATATAGGGCCTTCAAAAATGTAAATTTAAGATGACGTCACGTGACATGTGATGACGTCATCATGACGTCATGATTCAGCACCCATCTCGAGTAGATAGTCAATGCATATGCCAAGTTTGAAGTTCATGGCATTTGAAGAAGTGCAAAATTTTAAGAGTACAATGAAATTTGAAACATTTACAAATTCATAAAAAATCAGCCGATGACGTCATCATGACGTCACTTCGGATTTTGCATGCTAGTGGCACTATCTACCTACCCACCAATTTTTATGACGATCGGACGTACCCTTATGTGTGTTTCAGAAATGCACATTTTTGATGACGTCATGATGACGTCACACATTTTTCAAATGTATGTGAAAGAATATAGGAGCTAACAAAGCTATTACAAAAAGAATTTTGAATTTAGCATGTTCTGTTGGTGAGATATGGCTTTAAGAAACTTTGAAGTTGAAAAACTTTAATATTACTGTAAAATCGTATGATGACGTCATCATGACGTCACCTTAATTTTCATCTATAACACGAGCTACCATACCAACATACCAGGTTTGAAGGCAATCGGACCTACCGTTCTCTAGATATAGGCTCTTGAAAAATGCACATTTAAGATGACGTCACATGACACGTGATGACGTCATCATGACGTCACGTTTCGGCTTACATTTTCAGCTGAGGGTCTATGTTTGTGTTAAGTCTGATTAAGATCCGAGGTTGTTTAGTGACCAAAGTGCCACTTACAAAATTCGTGTACAAAGTCTATGGGATTTGGGATAGAACTAAACAATTCACAGAAAATCAGCCGATGACGTCATCATGACGTCACCTCGGATTTTACATGCTATTAGCACTATCTACCTACCCACTAATTTTTATGACGATCGGACGTACCCTTATGTGTGTTTCAGAAATGCACATTTTTGATGACGTCATGATGACGTCACACATTTTTCAAATGTATGTGAAAGAATATAGGAGCTAACAAAGCTATTACAAAAAGAATTTTGAATTTAGCATGTTCTGTTGGTGAGATATGGCTTTAAGAAACTTTGAAGTTCAAAAACTTTAATATTACTGTAAAATCGTATGATGACGTCATCATGACGTCACCTTAATTTTCATCTATAACACGAGCTACCATACCAACATACCAGGTTTGAAGGCAATCGGACCTACCGTTCTCTAGATATAGGCCCTAGAAAAATGCACATTTAAGATGACGTCACATGACACGTGATGACGTCATCATGACGTCACGTTTCGGCTTACATTTTCAGCTGAGGGTCTATGTTTGTGTTAAGTCTGATTAAGATCCGAGGTTGTTTAGTGACCAAAGTGCCACTTACAAAATTCGTGTACAAAGTCTATGGGATTTGGGATAGAACTAAAAAATTCACAGAAAATCAGCCGATGACGTCATCATGACGTCACCTCGGATTTTACATGCTAGTAGCACTATCTACCTACCCACTAATTTTTATGACGATCGGACGTACCCTTATGTGTGTTTCAGAAATGCACATTTTTGATGACGTCATGATGACGTCACACATTTTTCAAATGTATGTGAAAGAATATAGGAGCTAACAAAGCTATTACAAAAAGAATTTTGAATTTAGCATGTTCTGTTGGTGAGATATGGCTTTAAGAAACTTTGAAGTTGAAAAACGTTAATATTACTGTAAAATCGTATGATGACGTCATCATGACGTCACCTTAATTTTCATCTATAACACGAGCTCCCATAACATACCAGGTTTGAAGGCAATCGGACCTACCGTTCTCTAGATATAGGCCCTTGAAAAATGCACCTTTAAGATGACGTCACGTGACACGTGATGACGTCATCATGACGTCACTCTTCGACATACTATTTCAGCTTAGGGTCTATGTTTGAGGTAAGTTTGGTTAAGATCTGAAGTTTTTTAAGACCTAAAGTGCCGCGCAGAAAATTCGTGTACAAAGTCTATGGGATTTTGGTCAGAACTAAAAGAAGAAGAAGAAGAAGAAGAAGAAGAAGAAGAAAAAAAAAAAAAATCAGAACAAAAACAAAGCCTTTTCCGAAGGATTTCGGAAAAGCCAAAAAAAAAAAATCAGAACAAAAACAAAGCCTTTTCCGAAGGATTTCGGAAAAGCCAAAAAAATCAGAACAAAAACAAGGCCTTTTCCGACGGAGTGTCGGAAAAGCCAAAAAAATCAGAACAAAAACAAGGCCTTTTCCGACGGAGTGTCGGAAAAGCCAACAAGAAATCATGCCTTTAATGACGTCATTATGACTTCAGTAATTTTTCGCATTTATATAAAAGAATGTACGAGCTAACAAAGCTATTACAAAAGGAATTTTGAATTGAACATGTTCTGTTGATGAGATATGGTTTTAAGAATCTTTAACGTTAAAATTTTGAAATTACCATAAAAATCAGATGATGACGTCATTATGACGTCACCTCAATTTTGATTTATAACATGTACTTGTTTAGCAACATACCAGGTTTGAATGCAATTGGACTTACGGTTCTCTTGATATGGGCCCTTGAAAAATGAGCCTTTAAGATGACATCACGTAACACATAATGATGTCATCGTGACATCACTCTTCGGCACACAATTTCAGATTAGGGTCTATGTTTGGGTTAAGTTTGCTTAAGATCTGATGTTGTTTAGTGACCAAAGTGCCGCAGACAAAATTCGTGTTTAAGAAGAAACCAAAATAGTGGGTATTGTGTAGTTTAGGATTTCTGTATTAATTGTGTTCATGTTAGCTTCTGGAGTATTTGATTATTCCAAAAGCCTTTTTTTGTTACTAAAGTAGACTTCTCTGAATCCCAATGACACGTGCTTTTGTGATTTGGAAAGGTTTTTTAAGGCGGAAAATACGATTTTCTTACGTTGTGTCACGTTTTGGCTCGGTCAACTACTCTCCCACCAGCTATATATCCGTGTAAAGCTGGGTATTGCGCAATCACGTATTTTGTTACCTCTTAGCTAACGATTTCACTCCAAAAAAAACCTGCAGATGTTCTTCGACGTGGCCCTTTGTTCTGAATGTGGCAAAACGAACAATTTTCAAGTAGATTGTGTTCATGCCTGGGCGAAAGTGTACTAAACTACACAATCGCGCGAACAGAACAAAAACAAAGGCTTTCCTGCTGTAGCGGAAACGCCAAAAAATGTGCGTCTGTTGTAAACATACGCATGGCTTTTCCTTTTTTCTTTTTTATTTAACATAAAGTATCAGAAGGTCTATGTCTTTGCTAAGTTTAAGATCTGAGATTATTTTATGATTAACATTTCGTACTCCAAACTTGACCTTTAAGTTCATGTTACATGCCACACGAAGACGTCATTATGACGTCACTCTTCGCGGCACGACTTTGCATCAGGGTCTATACCTATGCTAACTCTGACTAAGATTCGATGTTGTTTGATGACAAAAGTGCCGATCAGAAAATCTATGCACAAAGTCTATGGGATTTGGGATAGAACTAAAATAAGAAGCAGAAAAAAAATAGATATAGGGCCTTCAAAAATGCAAATTTAAGATGACGTCACGTAACATGTGATGACGTCATCATGACGTCATGATTCGGCACCCATCTCGAGTAGATAGTCAATGCATATGCCAAGTTTGAAGTTCATGGCATTTGAAGAAGTGCAAAATTTTAAGAGTACAATGAAATTTGAAACATTTACAAATTCATAAAAAATCAGCCGATGACGTCATCATGACGTCACTTCGGATTTTGCATGCTAGTGGCACTATCTACCTACCCACCAATTTTTATGACGATCGGACGTACCCTTATGTGTGTTTCAGAAATGCACATTTTTGATGACGTCATGATGACGTCACACATTTTTCAAATGTATGTGAAAGAATATAGGAGCTAACAAAGCTATTACAAAAAGAATTTTGAATTTAGCATGTTCTGTTGGTGAGATATGGCTTTAAGAAACTTTGAAGTTGAAAAACTTTAATATTACTGTAAAATCGTATGATGACGTCATCATGACGTCACCTTAATTTTCATCTATAACACGAGCTACCATACCAACATACCAGGTTTGAAGGCAATCGGACCTACCGTTCTCTAGATATAGGCCCTAGAAAAATGCACATTTAAGATGACGTCACATGACACGTGATAACGTCATCATGACGTCACGTTTCGGCTTACATTTTCAGCTGAGGGTCTATGTTTGTGTTAAGTCTGATTAAGATCCGAGGTTGTTTAGTGACCAAAGTGCCACTTACAAAATTCGTGTACAAAGTCTATGGGATTTGGGATAGAACTAAAAAATTCACAGAAAATCAGCCGATGACGTCATCATGACGTCACCTCGGATTTTACATGCTAGTAGCACTATCTACCTACCCACTAATTTTTATGACGATCGGACGTACCCTTATGTGTGTTTCTGAAATGCACATTTTTGATGACGTCATGATGACGTCACACATTTTTCAAATGTATGTGAAAGAATATAGGAGCTAACAAAGCTATTACAAAAAGAATTTTGAATTTAGCATGTTCTGTTGGTGAGATATGGCTTGAAGAAACTTTGAAGTTGAAAAACTTTAATATTACTGTAAAATCGTATGATGACGTCATCATGACGTCACCTTAATTTTCATCTATAACACGAGCTCCCATAACATACCAGGTTTGAAGGCAATCGGACCTACCGTTCTCTAGATATAGGCCCTTGAAAAATGCACATTTAAGATGACGTCACATGACACGTGATGACGTCATCATGACGTCACGTTTCGGCATATATTTTCACCTTAGGGTCTCTGTTTGTGTTAAGCCTGATTAAGATCTGATGTTCCTTAGTGACCAAAGTGCCACTTACAAAATTCGAGTACAAAGTCTATGGGATTTTGGATAGAACTAAAAATTCATAGAAAATCAGCCGATGACGTCATCATGATGTCACTTCGGATTTTACATACTAGTGGCATTATCTACCTACCTACCAATTTTTATGATGATCGGACTTACCCTTATATGTGTTTCCAAAAAGCACAATTTTGATGGCGTCATAATGACGTCACACATTTTTTACATTTTTGTGAAAGAATATAGAAGCTAACAAAGCTATTACAAAAGGAACTTTGAATTTAGCATGTTTTGATGATAAGATATGGCTTTAAGAAACTTTGAAGTTCAAAAACGTTAATATTACTGTAAAATCGTACGATGACGTCATCATGACGTCACCTTAATTTGTATCTATATCTCTAGCTACCATACCAACATACCAGGTTTGAAGGCAATCGGACGTACCGTTCTCTAGATATGGGCCCTTGAAAAATGCACCTTTAAGATGACGTCACATGACACGTGATGACGTCATCATGACGTCACATTTCGGCATACATTTTCAGCTTAAGGTTTCTGTTTGTTTTAAGCCTGATTAAGATCTGATGTTGTTTAGTTACCAAAGTGGCTCTTACAAAATTCATGTACATATGGGATTTTGGATAGAACTAAAATAATCATAGAAAATCAGCCGATGACGTCATCATGACGTCACTTCAGATTTTACATGCTAGTAGCACTATCTACGTAACTACCAATTTGTATGATGATCGGACCTACTCTTATATGTGTTTCCAAAAAGCCTCTTTTTGATGACGTCATGATGACGTCACACATATGTTACATTTATGTGAAAGAATATAGCAGCTAACAAAGCTATTACAAAAATAATTTTTAATTTAGCATGTTCTGTTGATGAGATATGGCTTTAAGAAACTTTGAAGTTCAAAAACTTTAAAATTATTATAAAATCGTATGATGACGTCATCATGACGTCACCTCAATTTTCATCTATAACACGTACTTCTCTACCACCATAGCAGGTTTAAATGCAATCGGACATACGGTTCTCTAGATATGGGCCATTGAAAAATGCACCTTTAAGATGACGTCACATGCCAAGTGATGACGTCATCATGACGTCACTCTTCGGCATACATTTTCAGCTTAGGGTCTCTGTTTGTGTTAAGCCTGATTAAGATCTGAGGTTGTTTAGTGACCAAAGTGGCTCTCACAAAATTCGTGTACAAAGTCTATGGGATTTGGGATAGAACTAAAAAATTCATAGAAAATCAGCCGATGACGTCATCATGACGTCACCTCAGATTTTACATGCCAGTAGCACTATCTACCTGCCCACTAATTTTTATGACGATCGGACCTACCCTTATATGTGTTTCAAAAAAGCACATTTTTGATGACGTCATGATGACGTCACACATTTTCCCATTTATGCGAAAGAATATAGGAGCTAACAAAGCTATTACAAAAAGAATTTTGAATTTAGCATGTTCTGTTGGTGAGATATGGCTTTAAGAACCTTTTAAGTTAAAAAACTTAACAATTATTATAAAATCGTATCATGACGTCATCTTGACGTCACCCCAATTTACATCTATAACACGAGCTAGCCTAACAACATACCAGGTTTGAAGGAAATCGGACCTACCGTTCTCTAGATGTGGGCCCTTGAAAAACGCACCTTTGAGATGACGTCACGTGACACGTGATGACGTCATCATGACGTCACTCTTCGACGCAATATGTCAGCTTAGGGTCTATGTTTGAGGTAAGTTTGGTTAAGATCTGAGGTTTTTTAAGACCTAAAGTGCCACCGACTAAATTCGTGTACAAAGTCTATGGGATTTTGGTCGGAACTAAAAGAAGAAGAAGAAAAAAAACTAGAGGTCTATGTTTTTAAGAACATAGGGCTTTTCCATATGTTTTTATGATGTTATTTCGAATTTTGTAAACTAGTGACAAATCTACCTAACCACCAAGTTTCATGACGATTAGACATGGTCTACCCTTATATGTCTTTCAAGAAATCATGCCTTTGATGACGTCATTATGACCTCAGAAATTTTTCGCATTTATATAAAAGAATGTACGAGCTAACAAAGCTATTACAAAAAGAATTTTGAATTTAACATATGTTCTGTTGATGAGATATGGTTTTAAGAATCTCTAATGTTAAAACTTTGAAATTACTATAAAAATCATATGATGATGTCATTATGACGTCACCTCAATTTTTATTTATAACGTACTTGTCTAGCAACATACCAGGTTTGAATGCAATTGGACTTACGGTTCTCTTGATATGGGCCTTGAAAAATGCGCCTTTAAGATGACATCACGTGACACATAATGACGTCATCATGATGTCACTTTTCGGCACACAATTTCAGATTAGGGTCTATGTTTGTATTAAGTTTGAATAAGATCTGATGTTGTTTAGTGACTAAAGTGCCGTAGACAAAATTCGTGTTTAAGAAGAAACCAAAAAAGTGGGTATTGTGTAGTTTAGGATTTGTGTATTAATTGTGTTCATGTTAGCTCCTGGAGTATTTGATTATTCCAAAAGCCTTTTTTGTCACTAAAGTAGACTTCTCTGAATCCCAATGACACGTGCTTTTGTGATTTGGAAAGGTTTTTTAAGGCGGAAAATATGATTTTCCACCCGTTGTGTCATGTTTTGGCTCGGTAAATTTCGAACCAGCTCCTACTCTCCCACCAGTTATATATCCGTGTGAAGCTGGGTATTGTGCAATCATGAGTTTTTGACCTCTGAGCTAACGATTTCATTCAAAAAAAACCTGGAGATGTTCTTGGACGTGGCCCTTTGTTCTGAATGTGGCAAAACGAACAATTTTCAAGTAGATTGTGTTCATGCCTGGGCGAAAGTGTACTAAACTACACAATCGCGCGAACAGAACAAAAACCAAGGCTTTGCTGCTGTAGCGGAAAAGCCGAAAATTTTGCGTCTGTTGTAAACATACGCATGGCTTTTCCGTTTTCTTTTTTTCTTTAACATAAATTATCAGAAGGTCTATGTCTTTGCTATGTTTAAGATCTGAGATTATTTTATGATTCACATTTCGTACTCCATACTTGACCTTTAAGTTCATGTTACATGACACGTGATGACGTCATCATGACGTCACGTTTCGGCATACATTTTCAGCTTAGGGTCTCTGTTTGTGTTAAGCCTGATTAAGATCTGATGTTGTTTAGTGACCAAAGTGTCCCGTACAAAATTCGTGTACAAAGTCTATGGGATTTGGGATAGAACTAAAATAATCATAGAAAATCAGCCGATGACGTCATCATGACGTCACCTCGGATTTAACATGCTAGTAGCACTATCTACCTACACACTAATTTTTATGACGATCGTCCCTACCCTTATATGTGTTTCAAAAAAGCATATTTTTGATGACGTCATGATGACGTCACACATTTTTCACATTTATGTGAAAGAATATAGGAGCTAACAAAGCTATTACAAAAAGAATTTTGAATTTAGCATGTTCTGTTGATGAGATATGGCTTTAAGAAACTTTGAAGTTCAAAAACTTTAATATTACTGTAAAATCGTATGATGACGTCATCATGACGTCACCTCAATTTTCATCTATAACACGAGCTACCATACCAACATACCTCGTTTGAAGGCAATCGGATATACCGTTCTCTAGATATGGGCCCTTGAAAAATGCACCTTTAAGATGACGTCACAACACACGTGATGACGTCATCATGACATCACGTTTCGGCATACATTTTCAGCTTAGGGTCTCTGTTTGTGTTAAGCCTGATTAAGATCTGATGTTGTTTAGTGACCAAAGTGTCCCGTACAAAATTCGTGTACCAAGTCTATGGGATTTGGGATAGAACTAAAATAATAATAGAAAATCAGCCGATGACGTCATCATGACGTCACCTCGGATTTAACATGCTAGTATCACTATCTACCTGCACACTAATTTTTATGACGATTGTCCCTACCCTTATATGTGTTTCAAAAAAGCATATTTTTGATGACGTCATGATGACGTCACACATTTTTCACATTTATGTGAAAGAATATAGGAGCTAACAAAGCTATTACAAAAAGAATTTTGAATTTAGCGTGTTCTGTTGATGAGATATGGCTTTAGGAAACTTTGAAGTTCAAAAACTTTAATATTACTATAAAACTGTATGATGACGTCATCATGACGTCACCTCAATTTTTATCTATAACACGAGCTACCATACCAACATACCTGGTTTGAAGGCAATCGGACCTACCGTTCCCTAGATATGGGCCCTTGAAAAATGCACCTTTAAGATGACGTCACATGACACGTGATGACGTCATCATGACGTCACGTTTCGGCATACATTTTCAGCTTAGGGTCTCTGTTTGTGTTAAGCCTGATTAAGATCTGATGTTGCTTAGTGACCAAAGTATCCCGTACAAAATTCGTGTACAAAGTCTATGGGATTTGGGATAGAACTAAAATAATCATAGAAAATCAGCCGATGACGTCATCATGACGTCACCTCGGATTTAACATGCTAGTAGCACTATCTACCTGCACACTAATTTTGATAACGATCGTCCCTACCCTTATATGTGTTTCAAAAAAGCATATTTTTGATGACGTCATGATGACGTCACACATTTTTCACATTTATGTGAAAGAATATAGGAGCTAACAAAGCTATTACAAAAAGAATTTTGAATTTAGCATGTTCTGTTGATGAGATATGGCTTTAAGAAACTTTGAAGTTCAAAAACTTTAATATTACTGTAAAATCGTATGATGACGTCATCATGACGTCACCTCAATTTTCATCTATAACACGATCTACCATACCAACATACCTGGTTTTAAGGCAATCGGACGTACCGTTCTCTAGATATGGGCCCTTCCAAAATGCACCTTTAAGATGACGTCACATGACACGTGATGACGTCATCATGACGTCACGTTTTGGCATACATTTTCAGCTTAGGGTCCCTGTTTGTGTTAAGTTTGATTAAGATCTGATGTTGTTTAGTGACCAAAGTGTCCCGTACAAAATTCGTGTACAAAGTCTATGGGATTTGGGATAGAACTAAAAATTCATAGAAAATCAGCCGATGACGTCATCATGACGTCACCTCGGATTTAACATCCCAGTAGCATTATCTACCTGCACACTAATTTTTATGACGATCGTCCCTACCCTTATATGTGTTTCAAAAAAGCATATTTTTGATGACGTCATGATGACGTCACACATTTTTCACATTTATGTGAAAGAATATAGGAGCTAACAGAGCTATTACAAAAAGAATTTTGAATTTAGCATGTTCTGTTGGTGAGATATGGCTTTAAGAAACTTTAAAGTTCAAAAACTTAAAAATTACTATAAAATCGCATGATGACGTCATCATGACGTCACGTCAATTTTCATCTATAACACGAGCTAGCCTACCAACATACCAGGTTTGAAGGAAATTGGATATACCGTTCTCTAGATATGGGCCCTTGAAAAACGCACATTTAGGATGACGTCACGTGACACGTGATGACGTCATCATGACGTCACTCTACGACATACAATTTCAGCTTAGGGTCTACGTTTGAGGTAAGTTTGGTTAGGTTCTGAGGTTTTTTAAGACCTAAAGTGCCGCCGACAAAATTCGTGTACAAAGTCTATGGGATTTTGGTCAGAACTAAAAGAAGAAGAAGAAAAAGAAGAACTAGAGGTCTATGTTTTTAAGAACATAGGGCTTTTCCATATGTTTTTATGATGTTATTTCGAATTTTGTAAACTAGTGACAAATCTACTTAACCACCAAGTTTCATGACGATTAGACATGGTCTACCCTTATATGTCTTTCAAGAAATCATGCCTTTGATGACGTCATTATGACCTCAGAAATTTTTCGCATTTATATAAAAGAATGTACGAGCTAACAAAGCTATTACAAAAAGAATTTTGAATTTAACATATGTTCTGTTGATGAGATATGGTTTTAAGAATCTTTAATGTTAAAACTTTGAAATTACTATAAAAATCATATGATGACGTCATTATGACGTCACCTCAATTTTTATTTATAACGTACTTGTCTAGCAACATACCAGGTTTGAATGCAATTGGACTTACGGTTCTCTTGATATGGGCCTTGAAAAATGCGCCTTTAAGATGACATCACGTGACACATAATGACGTCATCATGATGTCACTTTTCGGCACACAATTTCAGATTAGGGTCTATGTTTGTATTAAGTTTGAATAAGATCTGATGTTGTTTAGTGACTAAAGTGCCGTAGACAAAATTCGTGTTTAAGAAGAAACCAAAAAAGTGGGTATTGTGTAGTTTAGGATTTGTGTATTAATTGTGTTCATGTTAGCTCCTGGAGTATTTGATTATTCCAAAAGCCTTTTTTGTGACTAAAGTAGACTTCTCTGAATCCCAATGACACGTGCTTTTGTGATTTGGAAAGGTTTTTTAAGGCGGAAAATATGATTTTCCACCCGTTGTGTCATGTTTTGGCTCGGTCAATTTCGAACCAGCTCCTACTCTCCCACCAGTTATATATCCGTGTGAAGCTGGGTATTGTGCAATCATGTGTTTTTGACCTCTGAGCTAACGATTTCATTCAAAAAAAAACCTGGAGATGTTCTTGGACGTGGCCCTTTGTTCTGAATGTGGCAAAACGAACAATTTTCAAGTAGATTGTGTTCATGCCTGGGCGAAAGTGTACTAAACTACACAATCGCGCGAACAGAACAAAAACCAAGGCTTTGCTGCTGTAGCGGAAAAGCCGAAAATTTTGCGTCTGTTGTAAACATACGCATGGCTTTTCCGTTTGAGTTTTTTCTTTAACATAAATTATCAGAAGGTCTATGTCTTTGCTATGTTTAAGATCTGAGATTATTTTATGATTCACATTTCGTACTCCATACTTGACCTTTAAGTTCATGTTACATGACACGTGATGACGTCATCATGACGTCACGTTTCGGCATACATTTTCAGCTTAGGGTCTCTGTTTGTGTTAAGCCTGATTAAGATCTGATGTTGTTTAGTGACCAAAGTGTCCCGTACAAAATTCGTGTACCAAGTCTATGGGATTTGGGATAGAACTAAAATAATCATAGAAAATCAGCCGATGACGTCATCATGACGTCACCTCGGATTTAACATGCTAGTATCACTATCTACCTGCACACTAATTTTTATGACGATCGTCCCTACCCTTATATGTGTTTCAAAAAAGCATATTTTTGATGACGTCATGATGACGTCACACATTTTTCACATTTATGTGAAAGAATATAGGAGCTAACAAAGCTATTACAAAAAGAATTTTGAATTTAGCGTGTTCTGTTGATGAGATATGGCTTTAGGAAACTTTGAAGTTCAAAAACTTTAATATTACTGTAAAACTGTATGATGACGTCATCATGACGTCACCTCAATTTTTATCTATAACACGAGCTACCATACCAACATACCTGGTTTGAAGGCAATCGGACGTACCGTTCTCTAGATATGGGCCCTTGAAAAATGCACCTTTAAGATTACGTCACATGACACGTGATGACGTCATCATGACGTCACGTTTCGGCATACATTTTCAGCTTAGGGTCTCTGTTTGTGTTAAGCCTGATTAAGATCTGATGTTGCTTAGTGACCAAAGTGTCCCGTACAAAATTCGTGTACAAAGTCTATGGGATTTGGGATAGAACTAAAATAATCATAGAAAATCAGCCGATGACGTCATCATGACGTCACCTCGGATTTAACATGCTAGTAGCACTATCTACCTGCACACTAATTTTTATAACGATCGTCCCTACCCTTATATGTGTTTCAAAAAAGCATATTTTTGATGACGTCATGATGACGTCACACATTTTTCACATTTATGTGAAAGAATATAGGAGCTAACAAAGCTATTACAAAAAGAATTTTGAATTTAGCATGTTCTGTTGATGAGATATGGCTTTAAGAAACTTTGAAGTTCAAAAACTTTAATATTACTGTAAAATCGTATGATGACGTCATCATGACGTCACCTCAATTTTCATCTATAACACGATCTACCATACCAACATACCTGGTTTGAAGGCAATCGGACCTACCGTTCTCTAGATATGGGCCCTTCCAAAATGCACCTTTAAGATGACGTCACATGACACGTGATGACGTCATCATGACGTCACGTTTTGGCATACATTTTCAGCTTAGGGTCCCTGTTTGTGTTAAGTTTGATTAAGATCTGATGTTGTTTAGTGACCAAAGTGTCCCGTACAAAATTCGTGTACAAAGTCTATGGGATTTGGGATAGAACTAAAAATTCATAGAAAATCAGCCGATGACGTCATCATGACGTCACTTCGGATTTAACATCCTAGTAGCATTATCTACCTGCACACCAATTTTTATGACGATCGTCCCTACCCTTATATGTGTTTCAAAAAAGCATATTTTTGATGACGTCATGATGACGTCACACATTTTTCACATTTATGTGAAAGAATATAGGAGCTAACAGAGCTATTACAAAAAGAATTTTGAATTTAGCATGTTCTGTTGATGAGATATGGCTTTAAGAAACTTTGAAGTTCAAAAACTTTAATATTACTGTAAAATCGTATGATGACGTCATCATGACGTCACCTCAATTTTCATCTATAACACGATCTACCATACCAACATACCTGGTTTGAAGGCAATCGGACCTACCGTTCTCTAGATATGGGCCCTTGAAAAATGCACCTTTAAGATGACGTCACATGACACGTGATGACGTCATCATGACGTCACGTTTTGGCATACATTTTCAGCTTAGGGTCCCTGTTTGTGTTAAGTTTGATTAAGATCTGATGTTGTTTAGTGACCAAAGTGTCCCGTACAAAATTCGTGTACAAAGTCTATGGGATTTGGGATAGAACTAAAAATTCATAGAAAATCAGCCGATGACGTCATCATGACGTCACCTCGGATTTAACATGCTAGTATCACTATCTACCTGCACACTAATTTTTATGACGATCGTCCCTACCCTTATATGTGTTTCAAAAAAGCATATTTTTGATGACGTCATGATGACGTCACACATTTTTCACATTTATGTGAAAGAATATAGGAGCTAACAAAGCTATTACAAAAAGAATTTTGAATTTAGCGTGTTCTGTTGATGAGATATGGCTTTAGGAAACTTTGAAGTTCAAAAACTTTAATATTACTGTAAAACTGTATGATGACGTCATCATGACGTCACCTCAATTTTTATCTATAACACGAGCTACCATACCAACATACCTGGTTTGAAGGCAATCGGACGTACCGTTCTCTAGATATGGGCCCTTGAAAAATGCACCTTTAAGATTACGTCACATGACACGTGATGACGTCATCATGACGTCACGTTTCGGCATACATTTTCAGCTTAGGGTCTCTGTTTGTGTTAAGCCTGATTAAGATCTGATGTTGCTTAGTGACCAAAGTGTCCCGTACAAAATTCGTGTACAAAGTCTATGGGATTTGGGATAGAACTAAAATAATCATAGAAAATCAGCCGATGACGTCATCATGACGTCACCTCGGATTTAACATGCTAGTAGCACTATCTACCTGCACACTAATTTTTATAACGATCGTCCCTACCCTTATATGTGTTTCAAAAAAGCATATTTTTGATGACGTCATGATGACGTCACACATTTTTCACATTTATGTGAAAGAATATAGGAGCTAACAAAGCTATTACAAAAAGAATTTTGAATTTAGCATGTTCTGTTGATGAGATATGGCTTTAAGAAACTTTGAAGTTCAAAAACTTTAATATTACTGTAAAATCGTATGATGACGTCATCATGACGTCACCTCAATTTTCATCTATAACACGATCTACCATACCAACATACCTGGTTTGAAGGCAATCGGACCTACCGTTCTCTAGATATGGGCCCTTCCAAAATGCACCTTTAAGATGACGTCACATGACACGTGATGACGTCATCATGACGTCACGTTTTGGCATACATTTTCAGCTTAGGGTCCCTGTTTGTGTTAAGTTTGATTAAGATCTGATGTTGTTTAGTGACCAAAGTGTCCCGTACAAAATTCGTGTACAAAGTCTATGGGATTTGGGATAGAACTAAAAATTCATAGAAAATCAGCCGATGACGTCATCATGACGTCACCTCGGATTTAACATCCTAGTAGCATTATCTACCTGCACACCAATTTTTATGACGATCGTCCCTACCCTTATATGTGTTTCAAAAAAGCATATTTTTGATGACGTCATGATGACGTCACACATTTTTCACATTTATGTGAAAGAATATAGGAGCTAACAGAGCTATTACAAAAAGAATTTTGAATTTAGCATGTTCTGTTGGTGAGATATGGCTTTAAGAAACTTTAAAGTTCAAAAACTTAAAAATTACTATAAAATCGCATGATGACGTCATCATGACGTCACGTCAATTTTCATCTATAACACGAGCTAGCCTAAAAACATACCAGGTTTGAAGGAAATTGGATATACCGTTCTCTAGATATGGGCCCTTGAAAAACGCACATTTAGGATGACGTCACGTGACACGTGATGACGTCATCATGACGTCACTCTACGACATACAATTTCAGCTTAGGGTCTACGTTTGATGTAAGTTTGGTTAGGTTCTGACGTTTTTTAAGACCTAAAGTGCCGCCGACAAAATTCGTGTACAAAGTCTATGGGATTTTGGTCAGAACTAAAAGAAGAAGAAGAAGAAGAAGAAGAAGAAGAAGAAGAAGAAAAAAAAAAACTAGACATCTTGCGTCTCTTGCAAACAGACGCAGGGCTTTTCCGTTTTTCTGTTATATTAAGCACAAAGCTCCATCACTTCTATGTCTTTTGCTTCTTCAAACTTGACCTTTAAGCGTGACGCCATCCTGACTTCTTTCTTGGTCATGTAATTTCCATTATAGGATATATATGACAAACTTGTTTAAGACCTTAGGCTGTTATGTGGCGCAAGTCCCGGTTAGAAATTACATAAATTTAAAAAACCTAACAATCAACATAAAATCGTAGGATAGCGTCGTCATGACGTCACATATTCGGAACGTGGTCTTGGCTTGTGTCAAGATTGCAGTCAATCTGATCAATGACAGTTTAAAAAAATTGAAAAAAATGAAAAATTCCTACAAAATCAGCCAATCACGTCACTTCAGATTTTACAAATTTTCATAACGATCCACTTACTCTCATGTGTTTTTTAAAAGGGCATTTTGATGACGTCAGGATGATGTTACACATTTTAACATACATAACTCTGACCTAATGAATTGATTACAAAAAGGAATTTCGAATTTATTATATTCTGTTAATGAGATATGGCTTAAAATTTCAAAACCTTAAAAAAATATACAAATAATTTGATGGTCATCATGACTAAAAAATTAACAGAAAATCAGCCGATGACGTCATCATGACGTCACCTCGGATTTTACATGCTAGTATCACTATCTACTTACCCACCAATTTTTATGACGCTCGGACCAACCCTTATATGTGTTTCAAAAAGCCTATTTTTGATGACGTAATGATGACGTCACACAATTTTCACATTTATGTAAAGGAATATAGGAGCTAACAAAGCTATAACAAAAAGAATTTTGAAAATATCTTGTTTTGTTCGCTAGATATAGTGAAAAGAATGTTACGATTATAAAACTTCAAGAATTCAGCGACTTGAAAAAAGACTACAAATCAACCCCTTTTATAAACAGCATGCACATTTAAGCCATGGTTATCAGCCCTTCCCAGAATTCCTTTGTGTTATATTGAATTTGGTCTACATTTTGAAATGGCTCCTATTTCTTACTTGAGTGAGCCACGATCATGAAATTTTGGAATTGGGTACAGGAAAATTCAATGTATACATTTTTGTAATCAGATTGACCCTTACATGCGTTTTAAAAAAAAAATATTGTTGATGACGTCATCATGACGTCACACAATTTTCGCCATTTAGGGCATATCTTTGAGACATACCAAAGCTGTAACAAAAAGAATTTTGAAAATATCTTGTTTTGTTCGCTAGATATATTGAAAAGAATGTTACGATTTTAATACTTCAAAAATTCAGCGACTTGAAAAAAGACTAGAAATCAACCCCTTTTATAAACAGCAAGCTCATAATAGCCATGGTTATCAGCCCGTCCCAGAATTCCTTTGTGTTATATTGAATTTGGTCTAAATTTTGAAATGGCTGTTATTTCTTACTTGAGTGAGCCACGTTCATGAAATTTTGGAATTGGGTACAGAAAAATACAATGTATACATTTTTGTAATCAGATTGACCCTTACATGCGTTTTAAAAAAAAAATATTGTTGATGACGTCATCATGACGTCACACAATTTTCGCCATTTAGGGCATATCTTTGAGACATACCAAAGCTGTAACAAAAATAATTTTGAAAATATCTTGTTTTGTTCGCTAGATATATTGAAAAGAATGTTACGATTTTAAAACTTCAAAAATTCAGCGACTTGAAAAAAGACTAGAAATCAACCCCTTTTATAAACAGCAAGCTCATAATAGCCATGGTTATCAGCCCGTCCCAGAATTCCTTTGTGTTATATTGAATTTGGTCTAAATTTTGAAATGGCTGTCATTTCTTACTTGAGTGAGCCACGATCATGAAATTTTGGAATTGGGTACAGGAAAATTCAATATATACATTTTTGTAATCGGATTGACCCTTACATGCGTTAACAAAAAAACACATTTTTGATGACGTCATCATGACGTCACACAATTTTCGCAATTTAGGGCATATCTTTGAGACATACCAAAGCTATAACAAAAAGAATTTTGAAATTATCTTGTTTTGTTCGCTAGATATATTTAAAAGAATGTTACGATTTTAAAAATTCAAAAATTCATAAAAAATCACGTGATGACGTCATCACGACGTCACTCTACGACATACAATTTCAGCTTAGGGTCTATGTTTGATGTAAGTTTGGTTAGGTTCTGACGTTTTTTAAGACCTAAAGTGCCGCCGACAAAATTCGTGTACAAAGTCTATGGGATTTTGGTCAGAACTAAAAGAAGAAAAAATTAAATATTTAAAAATTCATAGAAAATCAGTTGATGACGTTATCATGATGGCACCTCAATTTTCATCTATAACACGAGATACACTAGCAACATACCAGGTTTGAAGGCAATCGGACGTACCGTTCTCTAGATATGGGCCCTTGAAAAATGCACCTTTAAGATGACGTCACATGACACGTGATGACGTCATCATGACGTCACGTTTCGGCATACATTTTCAGCTTAGGGTCTCTGTTTGTGTTAAGCCTGATTAAGATCTGATGTTGTTTAGTGACCAAAGTGTCCCGTACAAAATTCGTGTACAAAGTCTATGGGATTTGGGATAGAACTAAAATAATCATAGAAAATCAGCCGATGACGTCATCATGACGTCACCTCGGATTTAACATGCTAGTATCACTATCTACCTGCACACTAATTTTTATGACGATCGTCCCTACCCTTATATGTGTTTCAAAAAAGCATATTTTTGATGACGTCATGATGACGTCACACATTTTTCACATTTATGTGAAAGAATATAGGAGCTAACAAAGCTATTACAAAAAGAATTTTGAATTTAGCGTGTTCTGTTGATGAGATATGGCTTTAGGAAACTTTGAAGTTCAAAAACTTTAATATTACTGTAAAATCGTATGATGACGTCATCATGACGTCACCTCAATTTTCATCTATAACACGAGCTACCATACCAACATACCTGGTTTGAAGGCAATCGGACGTACCGTTCTCTAGATATGGGCCCTTGAAAAATGCACCTTTAAGATGACGTCACATGACACGTGATGACGTCATCATGACGTCACGTTTCGGCATACATTTTCAGCTTAGGGTCTCTGTTTGTGTTAAGCCTGATTAAGATCTGATGTTGTTTAGTGACCAAAGTGTCCCGTACAAAATTCGTGTACAAAGTCTATGGGATTTGGGATAGAACTAAAATAATCATAGAAAATCAGCCGATGACGTCACCATGACGTCACCTCGGATTTAACATGCTAGTATCACTATCTACCTGCACACTAATTTTTATGACGATCGTCCCTACCCTTATATGTGTTTCAAAAAAGCATATTTTTGATGACGTCATGATGACGTCACACAATTTTCGCTTTTTAGGGCATATCTTTGAGACATACCAAAGCTATAACAAAAAGAATTTTGAAAATATCTTGTTTTGTTCGCTAGATATAGTGAAAAGAATGTTACGATTATAAAACTTCAAGAATTCAGCGACTTGAAAAAAGACTACAAATCAACCCCTTTTATAAACAGCATGCACATTTAAGCCATGGTTATCAGCCCTTCCCAGAATTCCTTTGTGTTATATTGAATTTGGTCTACATTTTGAAATGGCTCCTATTTCTTACTTGAGTGAGCCACGATCACGAAATTTTGGAATTAGGTACAGGAAAATTCAATGTATACATTTTTGTAATCAGATTGACCCTTACATGCGTTTTAAAAAAAATATATTGTTGATGACGTCATCATGACGTCACACAATTTTCGCCATTTAGGGCATATCTTTGAGACATACCAAAGCTGTAACAAAAATAATTTTGAAAATATCTTGTTTTGTTCGCTAGATATATTGAAAAGAATGTTACGATTTTAAAACTTCAAAAATTCAGCGACTTCAAAAAAGACAAGAAATCAACCCCTTTTATAAACAGCAAGCTCATAATAGCCATGGTTATCAGCCCGTCCCAGAATTCCTTTGTGTTATATTGAATTTGGTCTAAATTTTGAAATGGCTGTCATTTCTTACTTGAGTGAGCCACGATCATGAAATTTTGGAATTGGGTACAGAAAAATACAATGTATACATTTTTGTAATCGGATTGACCCTTACATGCGTTAAAAAAACAACATATTTTTGATGACGTCATCATGACGTCACACAATTTTCGCCTTTTAGGGCATATCTTTGAGACATACCAAAGCTATAACAAAAAGAATTTTGAAAATATCTTGTTTTGTTCGCTAGATATATTGAAAAGAATGTTACGATTTTAAAACTTCAAAAATTCAGCGACTTCAAAAAAGACAAGAAATCAACCCCTTTTATAAACAGCAAGCTCATAATAGCCATGGTTATCAGCCCGTCCCAGAATTCCTTTGTGTTATATTGAATTTGGTCTAAATTTTGAAATGGCTGTCATTTCTTACTTGAGTGAGCCACGATCATGAAATTTTGGAATTGGGTACAGAAAAATACAATGTATACATTTTTGTAATCGGATTGACCCTTACATGCGTTAAAAAAACAACATATTTTTGATGACGTCATCATGACGTCACACAATTTTCGCCTTTTAGGGCATATCTTTGAGACATACCAAAGCTATAACAAAAAGAATTTTGAAAATATCTTGTTTTGTTCGCTAGATATATTGAAAAGAATGTTACGATTTTAATACTTCAAAAATTCAGCGACTTGAAAAAAGACTAGAAATCAACCCCTTTTATAAACAGCAAGCTCATAATAGCCATGGTTATCAGCCCGTCCCAGAATTCCTTTGTGTTATATTGAATTTGGTCTAAATTTTGAAATGGCTGTTATTTCTTACTTGAGTGAGCCACGATCATGAAATTTTGGAATTGGGTACAGAAAAATACAATGTATACATTTTTGTAATCAGATTGACCCTTACATGCGTTTAAAAAAAAAAATATTGTTGATGACGTCATCATGACGTCACACAATTTTCGCCATTTAGGGCATATCTTTGAGACATACCAAAGCTGTAACAAAAATAATTTTGAAAATATCTTGTTTTGTTCGCTAGATATATTGAAAAGAATGTTACGATTTTAAAACTTCAAAAATTCAGCGACTTGAAAAAAGACTAGAAATCAACCCCTTTTATAAACAGCAAGCTCATAATAGCCATGGTTATCAGCCCGTCCCAGAATTCCTTTGTGTTATATTGAATTTGGTCTAAATTTTGAAATGGCTGTCATTTCTTACTTGAGTGAGCCACGATCATGAAATTTTGGAATTGGGTACAGGAAAATTCAATATATACATTTTTGTAATCGGATTGACCCTTACATGCGTTAACAAAAAAACACATTTTTGATGACGTCATCATGACGTCACACAATTTTCGCAATTTAGGGCATATCTTTGAGACATACCAAAGCTATAAGAAAAAGAATTTTGAAAATATCTTGTTTTGTTCGCTAGATATATTGAAAAGAATGTTACGATTTTAAAAATTCAAAAATTCATAAAAAATCACGTGATGACGTCATCACGACGTGACTCTACGACATACAATTTCAGCTTAGGGTCTATGTTTGATGTAAGTTTGGTTAGGTTCTGAGGTTTTTTAAGACCTAAAGTGCCGCCGACAAAATTCGTGTACAAAGTCTATGGGATTTTGGTCAGAACTAAAAGAAGAAGAAGAAGAAGAAGAAATTAAAACTTTGAAATTACTATAAAAATCATATGATGACGTCATTATGACGTCACCTCAATTTTTATTTATAACGTACTTGTCTAGCAACATACCAGGTTTGAATGCAATTGGACTTACGGTTCTCTTGATATGGGCCTTGAAAAATGCGCCTTTAAGATGACATCACGTGACACATAATGACGTCATCATGATGTCACTTTTCGGCACACAATTTCAGATTAGGGTCTATGTTTGTATTAAGTTTGAATAAGATCTGATGTTGTTTAGTGACTAAAGTGCCGTAGACAAAATTCGTGTTTAAGAAGAAACCAAAAAAGTGGGTATTGTGTAGTTTAGGATTTGTGTATTAATTGTGTTCATGTTAGCTCCTGGAGTATTTGATTATTCCAAAAGCCTTTTTTGTCACTAAAGTAGACTTCTCTGAATCCCAATGACACGTGCTTTTGTGATTTGGAAAGGTTTTTTAAGGCGGAAAATATGATTTTCCACCCGTTGTGTTATGTTTTGGCTCGGTCAATTTCGAACCAGCTCCTACTCTCCCACCAGTTATATATCCGTGTGAAGCTGGGTATTGTGCAATCATGTGTTTTTGACCTCTGAGCTAACGATTTCATTAAAAAAAAAAACCTGGAGATGTTCTTGGACGTGGCCCTTTGTTCTGAATGTGGCAAAACGAACAATTTTCAAGTAGATTGTGTTCATGCCTGGGCGAAAGTGTACTAAACTACACAATCGCGCGAACAGAACAAAAACCAAGGCTTTGCTGCTGTAGCGGAAAAGCCGAAAATTTTGCGTCTGTTGTAAACATACGCATGGCTTTTCCGTTTTCTTTTTTTCTTTAACATAAATTATCAGAAGGTCTATGTCTTTGCTATGTTTAAGATCTGAGATTATTTTATGATTCACATTTCGTACTCCATACTTGACCTTTAAGTTCATGTTACATGACACGTGATGACGTCATCATGACGTCACGTTTCGGCATACATTTTCAGCTTAGGGTCTCTGTTTGTGTTAAGCCTGATTAAGATCTGATGTTGTTTAGTGACCAAAGTGTCCCGTACAAAATTCGTGTACAAAGTCTATGGGATTTGGGATAGAACTAAAATAATCATAGAAAATCAGCCGATGACGTCATCATGACGTCACCTCGGATTTAACATGCTAGTAGCACTATCTACCTGCACACTAATTTTTATGACGATCGTCCCTACCTTTATATGTATTTCAAAAAAGCATATTTTTGATGACGTCATGATGACGTCACACATTTTTCACATTTATGTGAAAGAATATAGGAGCTAACAAATCTATTACAAAAAGAATTTTGAATTTAGCATGTTCTGTTGATGAGATATGGTTTTAAGAAACTTTAGTGTTCAAAAACTTTAAAATAGAAAAAAAACTGTATGATGACGTCATCATGACGTCACCTCAATTTTCATCTATAACACGATCTACCATACCAACATACCTGGTTTGAAGGCAATCGGACCTACCGTTCTCTAGATATGGGCCCTTCCAAAATGCACCTTTAAGATGACGTCACATGACACGTGATGACGTCATCATGACGTCACGTTTTGGCATACATTTTCAGCTTAGGGTCCCTGTTTGTGTTAAGTTTGATTAAGATCTGATGTTGTTTAGTGACCAAAGTGTCCCGTACAAAATTCGTGTACAAAGTCTATGGGATTTGGGATAGAACTAAAAATTCATAGAAAATCAGCCGATGACGTCATCATGACGTCACCTCGGATTTAACATCCTAGTAGCATTATCTACCTGCACACTAATTTTTATGACGATCGTCCCTACCCTTATATGTGTTTCAAAAAAGCATATTTTTGATGACGTCATGATGACGTCACACATTTTTCACATTTATGTGAAAGAATATAGGAGCTAACAGAGCTATTACAAAAAGAATTTTGAATTTAGCATGTTCTGTTGGTGAGATATGGCTTTAAGAAACTTTAAAGTTCAAAAACTTAAAAATTACTATAAAATCGCATGATGACGTCATCATGACGTCACGTCAATTTTCATCTATAACACGAGCTAGCCTACCAACATACCAGGTTTGAAGGAAATTGGATATACCGTTCTCTAGATATGGGCCCTTGAAAAACGCACATTTAGGATGACGTCACGTGACACGTGACACGATTTTAACAATTCAAGAATTCAGCGACTTGAAAAAAGACTAGAAATCAACCCCTTTTATAAACAGCAAGCTCATAATAGCCATGGTTATCAGCCCGTCCCAGAATTCCTTTGTGTTATATTGAATTTGGTCTAAATTTTGAAATGGCTGTCATTTCTTACTTGAGTGAGCCACGATCATGAAATTTTGGAATTGGGTACAGGAAAATTCAATATATACATTTTTGTAATCGGATTGACCCTTACATGCGTTAACAAAAAAACACATTTTTGATGACGTCATCATGACGTCACACAATTTTCGCAATTTAGGGCATATCTTTGAGACATACCAAAGCTATAAGAAAAAGAATTTTGAAAATATCTTGTTTTGTTCGCTAGATATATTTAAAAGAATGTTACGATTTTAAAAATTCAAAAATTCATAAAAAATCACGTGATGACGTCATCACGACGTCACTCTACGACATACAATTTCAGCTTAGGGTCTATGTTTGATGTAAGTTTGGTTAGGTTCTGAGGTTTTTTAAGACCTAAAGTGCCGCCGACAAAATTCGTGTACAAAGTCTATGGGATTTTGGTCAGAACTAAAAGAAGAAGAAAAAGAAAAAAAAAACTAGAGGTCTATGTTTTTAAGAACATAGGGCTTTTCCATATGTTTTTATGATGTTATTTCGAATTTTGTAAACTAGTGACAAATCTACCTAACCACCAAGTTTCATGACGATTAGACATGGTCTACCCTTATATGTCTTTCAAGAAATCATGCCTTTGATGACGTCATTATGACCTCAGAAATTTTTCGCATTTATATAAAAGAATGTACGAGCTAACAAAGCTATTACAAAAAGAATTTTGAATTTAACATATGTTCTGTTGATGAGATATGGTTTTAAGAATCTTTAATGTTAAAACTTTGAAATTACTATAAAAATCATATGATGACGTCATTATGACGTCACCTCAATTTTTATTTATAACGTACTTGTCTAGCAACATACCAGGTTTGAATGCAATTGGACTTACGGTTCTCTTGATATGGGCCTTGAAAAATGCGCCTTTAAGATGACATCACGTGACACATAATGACGTCATCATGATGTCACTTTTCGGCACACAATTTCAGATTAGGGTCTATGTTTGTATTAAGTTTGAATAAGATCTGATGTTGTTTAGTGACTAAAGTGCCGTAGACAAAATTCGTGTTTAAGAAGAAACCAAAAAAGTGGGTATTGTGTAGTTTAGGATTTGTGTATTAATTGTGTTCATGTTAGCTCCTGGAGTATTTGATTATTCCAAAAGCCTTTTTTGTGACTAAAGTAGACTTCTCTGAATCCCAATGACACGTGCTTTTGTGATTTGGAAAGGTTTTTTAAGGCGGAAAATATGATTTTCCACCCGTTGTGTCATGTTTTGGCTCGGTCAATTTCGAACCAGCTCCTACTCTCCCACCAGTTATATATCCGTGTGAAGCTGGGTATTGTGCAATCATGTGTTTTTGACCTCTGAGCTAACGATTTCATTCCAAAAAAAACCTGGAGATGTTCTTGGACGTGGCCCTTTGTTCTGAATGTGGCAAAACGAACAATTTTCAAGTAGATTGTGTTCATGCCTGGGCGAAAGTGTACTAAACTACACAATCGCGCGAACAGAACAAAAACCAAGGCTTTGCTGCTGTAGCGGAAAAGCCGAAAATTTTGCGTCTGTTGTAAACATACGCATGGCTTTTCCGTTTTAGTTTTTTCTTTTACATAAATTATCAGAAGGTCTATGTCTTTGCTATGTTTAAGATCTGAGATTATTTTATGATTCACATTTCGTACTCCATACTTGACCTTTAAGTTCATGTTACATGACACGTGATGACGTCATCATGACGTCACGTTTCGGCATACATTTTCAGTCCCTACCCTTATATGTGTTTCAAAAAAGCATATTTTTGATGACGTCATGATGACGTCACACATTTTTCACATTTATGTGAAAGAATATAGGAGCTAACAAAGCTATTACAAAATTTTTTTTGAATTTAGCATGTTCTGTTGATGAGATATGGCTTTAAGAAACTTTGAAGTTCAAAAACTTTAATATCACAGTAAAATCGTATGATGACGTCATCATGACGTCACCTCAATTTTCATCTATAACACGATCTACCATACCAACATACCTGGTTTGAAGGCAATCGGACCTACCGTTCTCTAGATATGGGCCCTTCCAAAATGCACCTTTAAGATGACGTCACATGACACGTGATGACGTCATCATGACGTCACGTTTTGGCATACATTTTCAGCTTAGGGTCCCTGTTTGTGTTAAGTTTGATTAAGATCTGATGTTGTTTAGTGACCAAAGTGTCCCGTACAAAATTCGTGTACAAAGTCTATGGGATTTGGGATAGAACTAAAAATTCATAGAAAATCAGCCGATGACGTCATCATGACGTCACCTCGGATTTAACATCCTAGTAGCATTATCTACCTGCACACCAATTTTTATGACGATCGTCCCTACCCTTATATGTGTTTCAAAAAAGCATATTTTTGATGACGTCATGATGACGTCACACATTTTTCACATTTATGTGAAAGAATATAGGAGCTAACAGAGCTATTACAAAAAGAATTTTGAATTTAGCATGTTCTGTTGATGAGATATGGCTTTAAGAAACTTTGAAGTTCAAAAACTTTAATATTACTGTAAAATCGTATGATGACGTCATCATGACGTCACCTCAATTTTCATCTATAACACGATCTACCATACCAACATACCTGGTTTGAAGGCAATCGGACCTACCGTTCTCTAGATATGGGCCCTTGAAAAATGCACCTTTAAGATGACGTCACATGACACGTGATGACGTCATCATGACGTCACGTTTTGGCATACATTTTCAGCTTAGGGTCCCTGTTTGTGTTAAGTTTGATTAAGATCTGATGTTGTTTAGTGACCAAAGTGTCCCGTACAAAATTCGTGTACAAAGTCTATGGGATTTGGGATAGAACTAAAAATTCATAGAAAATCAGCCGATGACGTCATCATGACGTCACCTCGGATTTAACATCCTAGTAGCATTATCTACCTGCACACCAATTTTTATGACGATCGTCCCTACCCTTATATGTGTTTCAAAAAAGCATATTTTTGATGACGTCATGATGACGTCACACATTTTTCACATTTATGTGAAAGAATATAGGAGCTAACAGAGCTATTACAAAAAGAATTTTGAATTTAGCATGTTCTGTTGGTGAGATATGGCTTTAAGAAACTTTAAAGTTCAAAAACTTAAAAATTACTATAAAATCGCATGATGACGTCATCATGACGTCACGTCAATTTTCATCTATAACACGAGCTAGCCTAAAAACATACCAGGTTTGAAGGAAATTGGATATACCGTTCTCTAGATATGGGCCCTTGAAAAACGCACATTTAGGATGACGTCACGTGACACGTGATGACGTCATCATGACGTCACTCTACGACATACAATTTCAGCTTAGGGTCTACGTTTGATGTAAGTTTGGTTAGGTTCTGACGTTTTTTAAGACCTAAAGTGCCGCCGACAAAATTCGTGTACAAAGTCTATGGGATTTTGGTCAGAACTAAAAGAAGAAGAAGAAGAAGAAGAAGAAGAAGAAGAAGAAGAAGAAGAAGAAAAAAAAAAAAAATCAGAACAAAAACAAAGCCTTTTCCGAAGGATTTCGGAAAAGCCAAAAAATCAGAACAAAAACAAAGCCTTTTCCGAAGGATTTCGGAAAAGCCAAAAATCAGAACAAAAACAAAGCCTTTTCCGAAGGATTTCGGAAAAGCCAATAAGAAAAAGAAAAAAAAAAAAAATCAGAACAAAAACAAAGCCTTTTCCGAAGGATTTCGGAAAAGCCAAAAAATCAGAACAAAAACAAGGCCTTTTCCGACTGGAAGTGTCGGAAAAGCCAAAAAAAAAATCAGAACAAAAACAATGGCTTTTCCGAAAAATTTCGGAAAAGCCAATAAGAAAAAAAAAAATCTTAACAGAAACAAAGGCTTTTCCGAAAAATCGGAAAAGCCAAAAAATCGGAAAAGCCAAATATACAATATTCATGATGGTTGGATCCTTCTCTCAGATGTTGATATAGTTTGCTAATATCCAGGATGTCCTGATAAAGGCCCATTAAAACCCTCCTATACAGGAATTCGCCGACGCCATTTTTACAGTGGTGCCGCGCTCGCGTGCAGGATGCGCGCGTTCTTTAATTTCAGTCGCGCGCGCATTTTGGCAAGTTGTAAACACCCTGTTGGTCGAAGCTGCATCGAGCGCGTGCGTAAAATACGCACGCGAGCGTGGTGCCACCGCAGTAAATGCTTCTAATTTTGGTCGCCGGATTCGTCTATACTTATAAATATCACAGCCTATCAAAAACTCTAAACACCAACTCTCACAGTTTGTGTGTGTTTCACTTGATAGGTTTTGATATATAGGGTAAGCTGGCTCCATTTTGGCCTTGAGAACAGGAGGGTTAATGAAATTTATTGGACAATTTTAAACTTGTCGGGCAAATTTATTGCAAACAAATTGCTGTAACATGTCATGTTGTGCAAAATCAACCGGCAACCAATATGTTTTCTTTTAAGAGGGGGGGGGGGGGTAAATGACGCAACAGTTTGGTTCATCATTTTTAGAATTCTTCAAAATATTCAACGGAAAGAATGTAGCATTCTGCCGCTACTTTTTTCACCATATATTACTTCAATGATGGTCAGTCATTGGAGATATTGTAGCGCAATGCATTTTTGATTGCGGTAGCGCGGTAGTGAGGGCGCACTCCAGTCCCTTACTGGTTCCCAGCGGTGCGCGTGGCCATTTCGGACGGGCTGCGTGGGCACCAGCTTGCAGTGCGTGCACTATAAAAGCAGCTGCACGCTAGGCGTCGACCTCTCTTTCCATGGTGGCTGTTGTACCGAGCGGATCTCTGTACAAGTGCGTGGTGGGTAGCAATGGTCCCGCCGAGTCCCTGATCCTTAACCTAATCATTGCCAATCATTATAAGTCACTGTGGGGGGGGGGGGGGGGGGGGAGCCCCATAATCGTGTGGCCCAGATTAATTAGCTAATTCTTCTCGTAATTCCGAAATCAGTAGTGGAGTGATTCTTATCGTTAGAGCTGAGTAACCTGTATAGGTGAGGGAGGCACGAGGCACCTGTGTAGGGAAAGTTCGGCAGGCTAATAAATTATCTAAATCAGAGAAGTGGTGTCAGGTCCCCATCATTTCCCAGTCCCCCTGGTCTGTCCACTGGTGTGAGGTTAGTCTTGGTTCCAAGACGTCCTTAGCGGTGCGACGTAAAGCGCGCACGGCCGGCCGACAGCGCCCTCTCGCTACACACACACACACACAGTCATGTAAACGGGTGCAATCGTGGACCTCCTATTGTTCCTCTTTTGTTTATACTCTAACTTTTTCGGAAGGCCTCCCATTGGTTTTGTACACGATTTTCAATCGTGGACGTTAGGTCAAACGTGGACCTCTTTGTCTACGCCCGAATTATTTTGTCCTAGGTCCACGATTGCCGGCATATACAAACTCATACGTGCGTACACGTAAACCCGACGTGAGTACAGAAACTAGACTAGTGAGTGTTGGCTATTTACATGCGTTAATGCAGCTACGTCACACGCGCATGCAAATGCCACACAGTCCTGCTCGCGATTTCGCGAGCAGAACTTGCGAAATTTCCAAGACGGTCTTAGCGATTTGGCCTTGGCGTGTGTGTGTGTGTGTGTGTGTGAACGTGCAGCGCATGCAGTACCAAGCCATTCGTTGTTTGTTGGAAAAAATTCTGACCCCGTGAACCATGGAGGAAGGATGTATATCTATATCCTTCCTCCATGCGTGGACCAAGCGATCGATTTTACAGCAAGAAAACTGGGCTTTGGAAAGCTAAAAAGTCATCAGATCAGTGCCATTCATCAATTTGTACGTGGCCATGATTTGTTTGTTAATTTACCAACGGGATTGGCAAGAGTGTAATTTTTCAAGCTGCTCCATTGGTCTTTTAGATTTCTTGAACGAAGCATGGAGGTGTTTCCTACCTCCATGAAGAAAGCGCTGATTATTGTCGTCGTGCCATTGAAACTCTTGCCGTTGATCAGTTACATCGTGCTGAACATCTGGGACTGAAATTGGCAGAGATAACGTCTGATATTCCAGATCACATTTTTGGAACAATCCGAAGATTTCTCAATCCTGTTTGCCAGTCCAGAATCACTCTGCTCAGAACGTTAACTGACTAGTAAGTTATTACTTAAACATGAGTTTCCTCCAGTGCGCAAGCGCGATTATTCGTTTGACCCGCCTGTTAAATTATGCATAAGCAGGTCGCGCGCGCTCCCTTGCGAAATGCCCAAGACGTTCTTAGCGATTTGGCCTTGGCGTGTGTGCGTGTATAGCTAGAGGGCGCTGCCGTGCGCGCTGTACGTCGCACCGCGCTAAGGACGTCTTGGAACCAAGACTAGTGTGAGGTGAGAGTGAGAGAGGGAGAGGGTGATCTACACAGCGGTGGTTTTGGTAGTGCGCTGCGGGCCTGGCGGTAGACTTCCGCCAAAACGGATCTTCGTACCGGCCGTTGAGGTTCGACCGCTTACCTAGATTGGCCGAGATTGACCCGGCAGACGTCGCAGGGTAAAAATCGCTACAATATGTTCAAAAGGAAAAAAGCAAACATGAATTTGAGACTGATAAAAATTTCAATGTTAGAAAATACTCTACAAATGTTCATGAGTCACCGTAGACATTATACATAACCAACACTGTGACGCCTCAATACTACATTATTTCCTATGCAAGTAGTGACCCCTTGAAAAGAAAACATTCAGAAAGTGATGACTTTACACAGATGTTGGTATTTTCAATTGCAACCACAAAGGCTGAGCCTGAGGAACTTTTCTCACAGAACACCATCTAACATCAAAATTAACGAATAAGTAAATAAACTAAATACTAACCTCCCCGTGTTCAACATTTCATTTAAAAAAACACTGCCCACGATGGCCATGACACTAGTCTCGACCAACAAATACAGACCTGCAGACGTAAATGCAGTTCTGCTTATACATCCTGGTTTAGGGCCCTCACATACATGTATACTGCACATGCATACATGTGACCGAGTCTTCGGTGTATGCAGTTTGGAAAATCAACCAAACATGCATGACTATTGCATCAATCTATCGATAATATACGGAGGAAATAACCTCACCTTCATCACAGCCTTGCTTGAAAGCATTGCGTCAGCGACCTGAAAATGGAGGGTGCATATTGTGCACAACCATGCAGCAGCTGTACAAAGTAAAACATGACACAGACGGCCTCATACACTCGTTGTTTTCACGTTTTTGTAAAGGAAATATATTCAAACTAAGGAAACCTGCAAGAGCTATGATACATTCTGTAACGGATTTTGTATTTTGATGTTTTAATTTTCCTCTATCATGTCGACAATTGTGAATACAATGCGCGTAACATGGACAGAAATTGTCTATTTTTTCACATACGTAAGGCCATTCCAATTTTATTAGTTGTTTTACGGATTTTTTAGGTGCTGAGAAGGGTCGTCAGGCAGGAAACAAAATTGGCCGATGACATGTACATGTATGTAATTGTATACCAGTGAAAAGTGTATCACAAAGGTTAAAGTTTCTTTGACACTAACACATTACATGTACATGCATACATGATGACCTGTTGTTGTGAATGTTCATGACTGTAGGTCTCTTATTTGAACATTGTCTGAAGTTGGAAATATATTGGATAAATGTGAATGTTTGTAATAAACGTGCCACTTTATTGTAAAAACAACAGAATTTGATTCGGTTTCAATATCTAGGATATTTCCTGAACTATAAATGTTTACATGGTTTAGTAGTAGCCCCTAACAAAACAATAACTAAAATTAAAAACAAACAAAAACAAAAATGCTGACGAATAGACAATATGAAATTGTCATATTTTGTTCCCAAATTTATTACTTTAATCCTTAAACTTGTCGAGCGCAATATGGAGTTTTGCGCAAGTTTATTGTACCATGATTGTACTCCCTCCCGTGCTAATTTCCCTTTGAATGAAATCAATTTTGGTTGTTTAAGCAGGGCACATGAACAACCCGGGGTTGTTTAAATGTGAAAACAACGTTTTTCTTTGTGTATGAACTCGGGAGGGAGTACAATAAACTTGCGCAAAACTCCAGATTGCGCTCGACAAACTGAAATTGGACACCCTGTTGACAAGTTATGGCGGCTTATGGCTGTTCTATTTTCACATTTTCGACATGTCAAAAACGTAAAATACTGAGAAAAAGGTCTTTTAAGAGTTGGAACTGTTTTCCGTTACGATTGTTCCTGCCGTTCCGGAGGTTAAGTCAATTCCACTTACAAAGTTACATGGATTTGTCACTAACTGTTCACCCACCCCCATCGCCTCTGCCAAAGATCAGATACTTTCGTCAAAGGCGACGTCCATTAAGCGTTTTCCCACCTCGCTTCCCTTCTGTAAAGTGACAGAAACATATTCTCGGGGGCCTGTCAGGTCTGGGCTCGCATGGAGTTTTTGACAGAAGAGAGTTTTGAAAGGGTGCGCGGTATCTAGTCCCGTGAGTGTCGTAAGGGTATCAGACTAGTATGCTAACATTGTGTATTACACATTACGTCTATTGTCCCGGGGCCTGCAACAAAAAAATATGCGCACGTGCGCTGTTCCCAGGGTTACGCATACCCCGCTGCGCTGGTTGTATTCTATATCAAGGCGCGAGGGAGAACATTTAAACAATGGAAGGGGCCGGGGAAGACTGTAGCGCTGGTCTCTCGTTCGGAACGGGTACCCGGCCCTGCCTGCATCAAAATGGTAAACAAACAACGCGTTGGGCCTTGCATGCTCAAACCTCGGCGCGGTATCGTTGCGTCTTTGGTTTCGCCCGATATTTAGGTCCATGACCTTAGAGATTCCGGCTTGATAAATCGGTGTTTTGTTATCGTAACATCAAACCATTCGATTTCAACTAAAGTATATACATGTACATGTATTGATCTTTTCGTTTGGTCTGGACTTTTAAGGCCTATATGACCATGATGTAGGCCTATAGACTATGTATAGACCGGCAACACGGGGCAGGGAATTTTCTTTGCAATCGCTAGCGGATAGCACTAGCACTAGCAGTAAACGTTAGTAGCATAACGTCAGCACCTTTTAGGAGTTTCAGTTTCACGAGTTCTCTGGAAATTGGTCTGAAAAAGAGAGTTTTAAAAAATGTTATTCAAATTTCCAATCAATGTTTGATAAATCTGTCGCCTTAGGAAAAAAATCAATAAAAAATCGTTGTTGCCGATTTTTTTTCCTTCATTTTTTAAAACAATTTACGTCGCCGAAATCCGTAAAACAACTAAAAATAACCACGGAGGAAGGATCCTTCCTCCATGAAATAACACAGAGTAGGAGACTAGGAGGGCAGATCGTGCTTGTATACGGCGTTTGCGCCGTGATCTAGCTGCCCGCGCCATGCGGGCCGAGCCGGGTGGTGACCCCAGGCATGAGACGACAGCACGCACAGCCTTGCATTCAAGGCCAGCCATGAACACGCATGCTTTGGGAAAACGTAGGGCTACATTCGTTCCCGGAAAGGAGTTCGCCATGCAGTATCAACTTCTTCATAGTACATGTACCACAATCATCTTATCAATACCTTCAATGTGAGCTGATATATATTATTTAAACAAGACGGTTTCTGATTTTGATGCCGTTAGTGCAGGTAAATCATCAGCATGATTAGCCTCATATTCATCCGCGTATCACCGTGCATACAAATCACACACATCAAGAATTCACAGCCTCAGATTTGTTCAAGTTATTATCGTTCTCAGCTTTGCAGTGGTCGTTTTTCACGATTGAAAGTTATTAAAGTAGTTACACGGGATAGAGAATCAGAACTGAGGCATTTTTCTACAATATAACGAAGAATTCTTGCATATGTTTCTGTGTTAACTATAACTCATATAGATAAGAATTTAAGTCAATTCAATTCAATTCAATTTCTGGTTTATTCAAATAACACCAAGTAAAAAGTCAAAGACTTACACAACTTGGTTTACAAAGGTAGAATAGAAACAATAACTTTTTTAGTAATTACAGCATTTAAATTTAAATTTCATTGCTAAAAAGATGCTTGGATACACCAAACAAACAACCGATTAAGAAACACACAAATATACAACAACAACAAAGGTCAACAAAGGATTAACCGATAGTATCTTAAGTTTATTGACACAAGATAAACAATGCAAACAACATAAAAATCTCAAAAAGGCAGTGCTCCTTTCCGAGTTAGAGCCTCCTAACTCGGAAAGCTCTATAGTGGGCTGGGGACAGTATCCCAGCACTGCCAAAAAATACAACGCTGCTTTTGCCGCATGGCAACAATGGTCTGAGACAGACAAGGTCACCTCATTACCAGCTGATGTTAATGACGTTAGTAGGTATTTTATACATCTGTTCAGCATAGGGGCCCCATTCTCAAGAATAGAATCAGTCTTCTATGGGTTAAAATGGCGTCATGATTGCATTGTTTGTAACGAAAATCCCTGCGACAGTAAATTTTTACATAATCTTCTACAAGGGTTAAAGAGAAAATTGGCTAAGCCCGTTGTAAAGAAAGAACCCATTACACCAGAAATCCTGAAGTCTGTTGTAGATCAATATTCCGCATCCAACAATCTTCTAGATATTCGTTTATGCACCATGCTGCTCCTTTCATATGCAGGTTTCTTACGCCACAATGAACTTATCAATATCAGAAGATGTAATATACAGTTGCATTCATCGTACATTAATCTCTTTATAGCTAAGAGTAAAACTGATGTTTTTAGACAAGGAGCTTGGGTCCTTATTTCAGCTACGAATAAATCTACATGCCCAGTGAGAATGTTAAACAGGTATCTTACCATCGCAGAGCTTAATGAAGAATTCGACGAGGATTTCCTCTTTAGACCAGTTAATCACGTTCCATCAGAGAAACAAACTAAGATCTGGGCAGCTATCCTATTCAAGGTGTCTTGACATGTTTAAAAGTGCCCTGTCTTCAGTTGGAGTCGACCCCAAGCGCTTTGGACTGCATAGTCTTAGAGCAGGCGGAGCCACCGCCGCGGCTCGTATTGGAGTGCCAGACAGACTTTTTAAAAAGCATGGTCGTTGACGCTCGGAGACAGCAAAGGATGGTTATGTACATGAGTCGTTAGAAGACAGACTCGCGGTATCCAAACAACTAGGTTTATAAGAGCACATCTATTGCGTCGATGTTACTGTACATTGTATTTACAACCTGGACGTAGATATGGAATTAGAACTTGATATTCCCCGATTATGATTATAAATGTATTAATGCAATATTACGAAAGCTCCGTACCTCCCGCTCTTTAATTCCTGAGAAATGCATATTGTAATAAATGACAGTGGCAATGCTTGCCATCGAAGTTCGGTGTTCCCCAAATGTCTTGCAATATTTGTTATTAACCAGTTTTCTTGCAGGTGGGGTACTACGGGGGGGGGGGAAACAAGAGAGAAGGTGGCAATGAAAATACTTTATTCGCGATTGAGGGGCGAATTAGAGAATAAGCGTGCATCTCTCGCTCGTAGTCTCCTGCGGTTGCTGAATTTACGTAAACAATGGCGCGGTACTATGGAGACTATCACATGGCTCCCAGACGTCACACACACGGCGAACTGCGCCAGACTAGTCACTTTTCAGCCTTTTTCCGTTAGAAGAAATCGATTTTGTTTGTGCTCATTAACAAACAAGATTCACAACTAAGAACAACCCAAATACTATCTGTGATATTTATTTCTATTGAACAAACCAAAAAGAAATCATCCTCCTTAGGTACGTTACGAAAGAAGCTCTTTTTGAGACTCGGCCCACGGCCTAGACTATTTTTAACCAAACAAGTAATCAAATTGCGAGCTCATGACACCTTGCAAAAAAGACCTGTGTGAAATTTCACTTGACTTGGCAAATTGCATTTCCAGAGTTGCTGGTACACGAGACTGCTAACTGATAATATGACATGACAACCCATCATATAACGGAAGTCCAAGGGGTTACAGTAGCCAATTCACGTGCGGTGGGTTTCCCACGCAAGACACTTTATCAAAATTGCTTATCTCTATCAAGGAGTTTCTGTGGGGGCAGAGAATAGATTACGCCGAAATTGGCTCTTTCTGATGTTGGTGACGCCATAATTTCAATGGGCATATTTCCTACATGCATTACACCAATACCTAAAAATGTACTACAAAAAGTTGTTCTATTGCAAAAGAAAGGTATAAATATCAAGGCTTGGAAGTAGAGACAAATCACTGGCATCAGACCTCTAAAGCTACACAACTCGCACCAAGCTAGCGAAGCGTCCACACTGTTTCAACTATCAAGAGCTATAGGCCTATTAACCGTCATCACCATCAGCATGAAGATCGTTGTACTTCTCCTGGCGACAGCGGTTGCTCTAGCGAGTGAGTTAGAATTTACTGATCTTTGTCTGGTTTATTTAAAATCCTAGGCCCAAAAAGATTGTTTGGTTGTCCTCGACCGCCCGCTCCTATTTTTCGGCCCGCGCCAAAACTTGTTTTTTTATTTTTTATTTTTTATTCAATTTTGAACATTTTCAAAGGTTGCCCTCTTACTGGCCGAGGTGCCCCACAACAAATCTCCGTCTTTACGGCCAGTTTTGCATTGCCCCATATTTACCTTGGCCGCCGTGCCCTTTTTGCAAAAACATAGCCACTACAATCCTTCATTTCTTTTGTTTTTACACACATTATATTTCGATGTCATGCCAGCCAAATCGGTGTTCATAAAATCTCGCTGCACATAAAATCTCGCTGCACACACAACACGTCGGCGACCCCCACGCTGAATCTGGCTTCGCGACAGTACATGTACATGTACACTGCCAAAAATGATTTTCTTAATTTCTTAATATAAGAAAATATTTCATATTTCAAGAAAAATGTTCTTGTCTCACTCCCTAGAAAACTTTTCTAGGGAGTGAGACAAGAAAAGTTATCTTGAAAGAAGAACATGTTCTCATTTTAAGAAAACTATTTTTGGCAGTGACATGCACACACACATACTTTGTACACAAACTGAATCCAGTCCAGTTTCAGAGTGTGCCGATACTTCAAGCAGCGACACCCCCACCGCAAGAATATATGTGTGTATTCGTACATATACACATACCAGCAGGAGTAGGTACGGCAGAGCTTACGTGCAAAGTCAACTGACTTTCTTTTTCTGAGTACTTGCATGTATACGCGGTACGCATATAGGCCTACGCATATATGCATATACATACGCCTTGAACACGAACATAATATTATGTTCGTGTTGCAGTCACAACACGCGGCGCCGTGTTCCGATTGTCAAAAGTTTCGATGAAAAATTATAGTCTTACTCTCGTTCTGAACGGAAAAATCAACAATGCCGGGCAAAGATCGATTAAAGCGGGCAGCACAAAGTGAATTGGAGAAGTCAGCCAGCAAATGCAAGAAAATTGATTTCTTGTTCGGGTACACGTACACTGCAGGGCGTAACCGTAAGAATTTCTTCTGTTTTAATATTTTCATTTAGCCTCCGTACCCTTTCTGCAGATAATTTGGCCTTAATGCCCCACCTACTGGCCCGAGACAGCACGCACAGCCTTGCATTCAAGGCTATGCTTCAAGAGGAATATAAATTCCGACCTGAGATTGCGGGTAGCTCCATGTGAAATACATATTTCATATGGTGTTACCCGCAATCTCAGTCTTTCTTGTATCATACCCACCATGCAAAGCAATATTCTCAGATATAGATAGGGGCCTAGGCCTATCTAACAAAAAATGGACTTTCGGGGGAATACAAAAACATCCCCCCCCCCCCCCCATGGCGGAGGGGTGTGGAGGACAACCAAACAATTTGTTTTGCCCTATCCGTTGCTTAGGAAGTAGAAGCTTCTAAACATTGGAGGAGGGAAGGGGTTGGCCTAAGAAATAACCCTTCACCAGAGAACGGAGCCACTTGCTAACAAGGGTACAGCCATCGCCGCCCAATGCACTATACTACTGGACGTGTTCAGGGAAGCGTCGTGCGTCATCGTCTCACAGCGGCGCGTAAAGATATACTGTCTCTGCTCATGGACTTTTATTCTTCTTGAAAAATCTCAAACTCAATGTTATATTTGCAAAGCTACTTTTTGCTATTTTGGGTGTGTGCAACCATTTCAAGGAAGGCTTTTATTCTTGGTTGCTTTGGCGCCACTGGCACCACACGGTAATCCCCACTGTTCCACCATTTCGTTTTATGCAAGTTCTTCCCGAACATGGCTAAAAGTCACTTGAGTTATGGAGCTACGAAAGGGAAAAAGGAATAAAAGATGCAAGAGGTAGGAATAAATATTCCTCTTGAAGTAGGAAGATGAAGGGAAACAAGCGAAGAATTCCATAGAGATACAAGACGAGAGAAAAAGCTATTGGCATAGCTTTCCGTTCTACATCAGAACAGTATATCACTGAGCTTTCTGAAATTTGTATTGCTATACAAGTTCTGAGGATCACACTACCACCAAGAAGGGTTTCTTTTCCTGGTTAACAATAAAATACTGATTGAACCTAAATGAAGTGCGTCGAGTCTGTAGTGTTCTTCCCGGGGTCCCGGGGTCGTCTCCCCTCCCCGCCCGTGCTTACGCGAGGACAACACCTGGAGTACACCCCGCTACATTTTGCTCGAGATCAGAACAATAAGAAGTTAACTTTTTACGGTTAAAAATGGAATTCTTAAAATAATTGTCATTTTCTACAACCGCCGGGTGCCCCGACTTCTCTCGATCCTAGCGATGAATACAAGATGGCGTCCTCCATGTAAAGACGTTTTGGAAGGTTTTGGAGCATTTGTAATTTTTGAAGACCTCACAGCCGGACGAATTCAGCAATTAGTAAGCATTGTTATATATGGTAGAAATTGCAAACATCTCAGGAATACAATGATGTTTATATAAGTGTTCAGCGATAAGAATTTGGGGAGATATTTGAAATCAAAGTCGACCAGTTGTAAAACTCAGCGTGTAGGGGTGCCGTTGGAGTAGGGCTGTAATGGTGACAGTAAAAAGCCAGAAGTTAAAAAAGGAACCATTTACAGCCCTATTTGTAGGGCTAAAATAGGTGAGTCCGAATTAGTTTATTCTAGAAAAACACAGGCCTATTTCGAAGGGCATGCTTTTAGATAGAGGCAGTGTATTACACGCAAACAGCAGCGAATCCAGGTTTTGGGCCGGGGTGCTAGTTTTCTTTCTGCAGGTGGGTGTATCAATTTGCATGAATAATTCATTAGTTTTGTTTATGAGAAATGCATGTTTATTCATTATAATAGAACATAACGTCACAGCATTGTTATTGTTTCGTCAACTATATAGTTACATTCAATCATTTTAAAGAACGGCTGTTGTCGAGCTGCTACAGATTGGTCTTGTGGATAGTGGGATGGTCTATTGATCAAAAGGTCCTTAGTTCGAATCATCCTGCACCCATTTTTCTTTACTGTGATATGTTTGGGATGTTTTTAATTTAAGCGGAAAAGGAGACCGACCGAGAACCTCAGTGCTAACTGTGCAGTGATCAATGTAACCATTCGCGGCCAGGGTAGCAAAATGGGAAATTGTTCTGAAAAAGTAACTCCACAGCTTTTTAAAAAAGAAATACGGGGAGGGCGGGGTGCTTTTTTGATCATGAGTACGTTTTCTATTGGAAACGTACTCATGGTTTTGCATGTATGTCTTATAGAGGTTATATTCCCGACAATCAATTTTAAGCTAGGATTTTCAATTTTCACGAAAAAGTAGGTAGGCTACATTGCAACCCTTCAATTTTATTCTCGTGATTTACACATTCAACTTTAAAATTGTGACTCTAGCGATGGTATCCTTTTTTTAAGGCAAAAACAAGACATTTAAAAATGAACGTGTTTACAGAACCTCAAATACCATTAATGAAGGATTGCGAAGGATATATCTCCCTCGGGATGGTCCTTGTGATCATCCCCCAGAAATTTCAATATCATGAAAAATTATATTCTGTATCAGCAAAGCAACAAACTGTGACGCCACAAGTTTTGATTTTATCACGTTATAATTATTTAGCTAGTTGTGCAGAACTTATCAATGTTTATAGTATATACGAATCCAAACACACGTTTGAATGCACCCGTGTGCATTGATGACATCAGCTTCAACAAAGAACAATTTCGACCAAGTGCGAACGATAGGTAGTCGAACTATGGTATCACTGGTCCCCAGTTCGCTTGTAACAGTTTGGTACGATCAATCTGCTATTGATAACCAGCACGACCATGGCCTATAGGATTGGCGCAAAAGGTCGACTAGCCTGCATTGGTAAAGTTAGTCCAACTATGGTATTACTGGTCCCCAGTTCGCTTGTAACAGTTTGGTACGAGTAATCTGCTACGGTACTTAAACTAGCGCGACCATAGCCTGTAGGATTGGCGCAAAAGGTCGACAAGCCTGCATTTGGGTAAAGTTAGTCCAACTATTGCCAACTAGTAATAAACCATAGTCCTTGGTCGAAGTTGCGCAATGATTCATCATCATGACCGTGTAGTGGTGAATGGTGCATCACAGACAATGATCTCTGTGCGCCAACAAAAGAGGGCACTTTTTCACCTAGCAACGATGTCCCATGGGCGGTCACATACAATTTCACTGGTTTCACACACGCCATTCCTCGTTTATATACACGTGTATACCCAGGGGGTCGTATAGTCTGTTCGTGGACTTGTTTCTATGTTTTGTATTCTGAATAATACAGGTGGGAATCAGACACTCCACAACCCAAATTAAAGTCAGGCAAGATGGCGTCGATAGTGACTCCCCCAACTATCAATTTCTTTCCGTTGAGGGAGTACTTATGCACGGAGCCCACATTATACACATATGGACTGGCAATGAGGTCACTAGTGCACGTCTAAGCGTCCTGAGCTCGAGGGACTGTGAGTGACCAGAAGAGGGTCCTATTTTCCGAGGCCGAAGGCCAAGGGAAGACCCTCTTCTGGTCACTCACAGGCCCGAGGGGGAAATAGACGTGCAGTAGTGACCGAATTATGCCAGTCCATACGTGTTTATAACACACCTCTGTCCAAAATAGGAAAAAGAACCACAAAGAGGTGTGTTATATTATACAAATTTTGACTGCTTCGAGTGGTGTAGTAAAACTAACCTCTTGAGGTGATCCATGCAGCATTCTCTCCCACAGATTCTGTTTGATTTAATTGCTAACTGATTAATTTAATTTCAATACAATAAAATGTCCGTCTAATTGAATTCGAAATTAGATGAAAATTATTAACTACCCCTTCACGAAATGTTTGAACCCAGTTCTGTAGCGCTAGCGGTTGGGAAGAATACGCGCGACGCGCAACGCGCACATTTACCCCCTAATGCATTTTGCACACAATACCGCTGCTATGCGTACTTTGGTTGCTAAGGGTATAATAGTAAGCCTATTTTGGTTGCTACGGGTATAGTACTTTGGTTGCCACGGGTATAGTACTTTTAGCCGTGCACGAGAAGATAGCAAAAATAGCGAATGTCATGTGACTCGCTCTCGGCCAATCGAGACACAGAATCTGTTTACGAGGTGTTATAAACCATGGTAGACAGATGTTGGACTAACTTTGCTAAAACGTTGGCTGGTAGCCCACGTCTAGTCGACCATTCGGAACCAGCATATAGGCCTATACAGGGCATGGTCGCGGTGGTTATCAACAGCAACATTTCTCGTACTAAACTGTGGCAAGTGAATCGGAGACCAGTGACACCATCGTTCGTACTTGGTGTTATTGCACAGGTGTAAGGTACGTCACGAATCGACTACTGGTTAACACATTTCTTTTGATCGAACTTGCTGTTATCCGGGAAAAACATTAGACGTAAAAAGTACAGAAATATAGCTCTCGCTTTTAGTCAGCCTCCTTTTAAAAAAGAATTTTGTTTAGGGAATCGGGATGTTAAGTGCTCATTAATTGCAATCTCTCATGTGTTCACTCTGTGTTGTGGCAGGCTGCACCGTAGTCGCTGACCAACGCAGTGTAATACAGTTTGGCAATATGATTACATGCCTTGTGGATGTCAGCGTCTTCGATGGGCTGAAGTACAACGGCTATGGCTGTTACTGTGGCAAAGGAGGTTACGGCACAGCACTTGATGACACCGACAGGTTGGTTATCTGGTTCCTCTTCAAAAACTGTGGTGTAAGATTAACACCATGCATGGTTCAACATAGAGAGCATTGTGTTTATTTAACACGACGTTTTTGCGGTGCGGCAGTATGCAACTTTCAGAACAATTAAGGCATAAAACAAATATTTATTACGTGGCTTTCTCAGGACGAGGGGTGGTTTATTGTGCCCTTCGTAGTTTCCATGAGCTGCGATTTCTTTAGTGCACGGACCACACATAAACAAGTTCGATAAAAACTAGTCTTCGTCAGCGACAAGTCATGCTTAGCAATTTAGCATCACTATAAAATTGGCTCAAGTTACCAACTAGTCTAGTTTTCTATGATTTTACCCAAAAGTCAAGCCCAAATCTTCTAACTGGCGCTTCCAAACGTTTCCCAATGTCAAAACTGTATGGGAAAGTAGGTTTATTTGAGTTTGTATAGTTTTCAGTTGAAAGAATATAAATAATGCTTTAACAAAGCAAAATCCAAGATGAGTTGTCACATGAGCCCTGTGATACAGTTTGTTTCAATGGGAACATCCAAAATCGGTTATTGGACACCAGTATGAAAAAGTAGGTGTCGTTAAATTTTTCGGCGGTGCATGGAAGGCCTATACAAACTTGACTTAACAGCCAACAGAAAAATGCATGGCTGTCATTGGATCATATACTTCGGAGCAGTAACTCTCACAAAATACAACAGAAGAGAACATGATTTATTGCTGGCTTATATTCATAACGAAGCATATGAAGATTAAAATCATAAGCAATGTTGACCCGTGCAAAATGGCGTCTCCACTAATTAGGAAGAACTAATCACAGTTTGTTTTTCTTTAAATTTGTTTCCACCGCCGTTCATTTTAAAAGATGCTGCAAAGAACACGACGCATGTTACGATCGAGCTCTGAAAGATGATATAGGATGCAATAGCGTCGATATATACACCATTCCCTATGACTATGAGAACTACAACGATGCTTCGGGGAAATGCGGCGTCAAGTGCAGTAAGTGTGATACTTATCATACTAATGACAAGCATCTGTGTTGTCATTGGTGCTTCCATTTGTGCACGAGCCAATCAGGGCCGATTGTTTTGTGCCTAATGACTTTTGCGAGGTTTATCGGGGTTCGTTCGAGTACTGTGATAAATAACACTCCCATCGGGTGAGGGCGTTTTCATGTGTACATTTGTACTTTGTAACTTGTTTTTTCTTCTATTTACTCACACTGTTTTTACCTGTTTTTACCTCAGTATTTATAGGCTAAATTCGACTCATTTGTTCGTCGACACATCAATAAACTAAATGGAAATAGATATAATAAGTACGGTGTGTCTCCGGAGGGAGGGACTTGAAATTTTGTTCACTCCTAACAAGGCTAAAAGCCACTGGAGCCACTGGAGGTACGGAGCTACAAAAGAAAGAAAAAAATGCAAGAGGTCGGAATTAATATTTCTCTTGAAGCAGGAAAGATTGTAAGATGAATAAAAACATGCACGAGGCAAAGAATTTCATAGAGATACAGAACGAGAGAAAAAAAAATCTTTTTGTTCTACATTAATGTACAGCTAGTATCGGGGGAGGTGGAATTTAGCCCACCCTGAGTATATTGGTCTGAAAATTGGGATAATTTCTTTGGAAAGAAGTTAGGACTTTTCGCTTGTTGCTGACAGTGACAAGATTTTGCAGCCACAACGCCCATCATCAGTCTTTACTTTCTTCCTTCGGCAGAGGCTGAAGCAGATTACGGATGGTTAAACTACAAGCCCAAATGCCAAGCCTTCATGTGCGAATGCGACCGCAAGGGGGCGCAATGCTTCGCCGACAAACGGAGCACTTTCAACCAGGCGCTCGTCGACCACGACAAGAACACCTGCTAGTTAAACGGTTAGGAATCACGTAGAGAAAGTAAATCAGTATTATTATTTAATCATTAAAAAACTTCTGAGTAGACTTTTAATTCAATAACGTACACGGGTATATGAATAAGACCATAGCGAACGTCAATATTAAAGTTCAGTAAATAAGACATTTCCCATCAAAATTCAGTAATAAAATACAGTTCTTTTAACCAGACACCATAATGGTTCATGCCGCCTCAGTAGATTTTCCGATGGAAACAATTCACGAGTTTCTAAACTTCCGCCATAGTATAAAAGACGTTTTTCTCACTGATTTCCATGAAAAAATAGATAGCACATCGTCCACTTGGGCGCTCGTCTGCAAGCAACTGAAGCCGAGCAGAGAGAGGTAACATGGCGGAGGGCGGCTTCAACTCGAACGGCCAATGGACTATAAAGATTTCTTCACATGGAGATCAGTAGTTTTTCTCTAGTAGTATCTATTTCATTCGTAAAGGAATCCATCTAATTCAATCTATCATACTTTTAGCATTGGGCCCACAGTATCATCACACCTTCCTGTTTTACGCACTTTAATCATAGTGATTGCTTACAAGGTCTTTAGAACGGAAGAAGCCTGGAATTTTCAGACAAAATTAATCTGTGGCCCACGTGGTGTACACAATATAAAGTAAATTACCTAAACTAGCTCAAGTGCTCACACACATCTCCCCTCTCTCATGGATAATTATCATTATAATAATTTCCAGTAATTTGTTTTTCTTTTCAGTAAATTTCAAATATAATTTTGAGATGTTTGGGACCAAATAACTGAATACTGAACAACAGACCTTCTTGAAGTTATTAAGTAAGCTTCGCAGTGCACCCAGAAAAAAACGTAACAAGACTCCTGACTTTGGTTTTCTCTTTGGGCAATTCCAAACATATTTTTCAGTATATTTGTTTATGCAAATCGCCTATCATAGGGCACTTGAAGTGTGGGCTACAGAGGATTATGTGGAAGAACCAGCCCCTCACACTGAAACAAGACCAGCTAATCTCTTCACAGTATGAATAGGGTCGGGCTGGGTAACTAGTCCACTGCAACTAGTGCAAGACATTAATAATGCCTCTACCCATATTAAGCGTAGAAGTGCTTTAGCCCAGGACTGGGCTCGAACCCACAACTTGCAGAATTACCCACAGACCTTGAATTCAATGTGCCAAACCACTAGGCCACAGCACTTCCATCTTCTGACATATTTTTCCAGTTAGATGTGTGGGTACAAACAAACTCATCGATTGGTTTAAATTAAAAATACGCTGGTATAATGGCATAATGTAGCGATGAATTTGTCTAGATGCAAAACAATACAATAAAGACTATTCGTGATATAAAGATATTATTGTGAGTGGTGGTTTTTACTTAGTTTGTGAATTTGTAATTTCCGAATTTTTCTCGACTCTTTGTCCCCAGAGAGGAGTGACTTTTTGAAAACGAATAAGAAACACAAACATGCAAAGTATTACTATAATATTGTTTGCTGCCGTTCTCAACAAACGCCATAATCGTGCCGTTTGGCGTTTACACCCCCAACGAGGCTTGCATACGCATTTTGTATTGCCACACCTTAAGTCTGGTGCTGTTTCTTCGTTCGGTAAATTACACCGGTAATGTGCAACACAAGGCAGGTACCAACATGAGCAAAGATGACTTCGGACCGGACCAGGGACTGTCCAACGTTAACCGCCAGTATTAACCAAAAGCTCTTCCGCGAGGCATATAATTATTAATGCTCAAAATAGTGCACCCTTCAATATTGTTCCCCACACCTATCCCACCTCGAGCTACCCCCACCCCGGACGTCGAGATTGGTATTTTTCGCCCCAGGGGTGGGGACTTTGTCCTGTTTCAGTGGAAATAGAAATCTATACTTTTGTACAGGAGAATGGTGTCCCGGGGTTGGTGGTTTGGTTACTTCCGAAATGACAATCCCAACATTGGGGTTGGGAAACTTTTGAAAATTGCATTATTTTTAGCATACCCACATGCCTTACTGAGAGCTTTTTGCGGAGAGACGCATCTAGCCTCGTTTTCAATTCAAATTTGCATTATGAAAGGCATCACTGTACTACTACCACAATGAATCCAAGCCTTGTCACTTTGCACTTTCCTCCCAACAACGACTTACCTTACACACCGACTGTGGATATTCCTTGGTATTTTTATGAAAGACGGAGAAAAAAAGCTAATTTTAGTCGCACTGTGAACGCTCTTTCAACTCGAATTTTTGAGCGTTATCTCCTTACCTGTCCTCCTTCATTTTGTGACAAATAAACCTATATCTCAAAATGTCTCTAAAGCTGTTTTTCTGAGAGGGGAAACGTTCTGTGGACTTGAGCCAGTCCACAAAGAGTATGTAAGGTTAGGGCACTCGTGGTGGATCCAGGTATTTTTTTATTGGGAGATTGTGTTTTCAACCAAAGATTTCACCCTCCAGAGTTGATTGTCTAAAGTTTGTTTCATGGAAATTAGTCTTTCATACGCTGCAAAGATGAGAGTCATAACTGCTAAAATATGCCCACTTTTAACAGGAAACTTGTTCGTTACATCGTCAAATGGCACTTCATACAGGCATTTGTAAAGGGAAAGTTCGGATAGAGATTCCTCAAAATTTAACAATGACACATAAATCTGGTAGCACCATCAGAAAGATCTGAATAAGTTCTTTCTGTTGGTAGGCCTACATTGTATAAGGATCATGTATGAACGGCGAAAAACTGCAGGTTAGTGTTGAAACATGGTGAATATATCTGTTGTTTAGATGGTTTTCTTGTAATCAATATGTTTATCAAAACACTGTAAATTTAATTGTAAGATGCATGTCTGCTGGGCTCCAAGAGTATGTCATCAATCATCTAGAATACAGTGTGTATCGGCGAGTCAAAAAACAAAAGAACCAACATTTTGTGCCCTCATAAAATAGCCAAATGCTAATTTTAAAACCTACAAATAAGCTGAAAAGGAGTATAGAGGATTGTATTCCTTCTGTTTGGGAACGGTGGATGAGGGAGAAGATAGCTTTTCAAACCAAATGTTACAGAATGGGCAGCAACACCCCCCCCCCATCTCCTTGACATTCCATCAAAGACATGACAAGACAAAGAGATGAAGGTTTAGGCCTATTACTCGAGATCAAATTGTACATCAATAAAATTAACTCTTATTAACATTTAGTCTCGAACAAAGCACAAGGTAAATTTGAATACATTTGCAAAGGGAACATCAAGAAAACTGGCGGAGCGGGATAAGAACCGGAGGTCTTTCAACAGCCAAGGATTCACGCCCCGTCTTACAATACAACCTAGGAAGCGACATTGTGGGAGTCCGTCAATGATACGACTTTTTAATTTATACTTCGTCAATAATCTATTTATTCCAACATACACATTATTTTAATACTGGAAATCTGTTTAAGGCCGTTTTCCATCAAAGTATGCTATTAACTATGCAATACAATCATTTATCTAGCAAATATCCACACGTATATATACGTGTGGATATTTGCTAGATAAATGATTGTATATATACGACTTTTAATACACTGTCCTAAAAATACGTTTACAATTTGACATTAAAAAAAAACACCTAAAAAACAGCATCAACCGACATGTATTATTTATCTATTCTAGCATTATCAAATCGAGGTATTCATTTAAGAGAACGTTATAGGTCATTCTTAGGAAATATTTTAAGATGGCTTTTATTTAATATACTGTAGGATACATAATGCGCTTTTTTGGCTGAGGATCAACTTGGCACATTGCGTTGCAATCCGTTAGCGCATGGTCCTGCCCCAAATGCAGCCAGTTAACATTGCAGTTATCCGTGGAAACCGGGAGAGGATGTATGAAATACGAGAAGAGATGCTTGAAGTAACTCTTGAACGGGTCTCTGCAGACTTCAGTGCCGATATCTCAGCCATGGCGAGTTGATACGCGTAGTACCTGACAGGTAGACACCAGACATGATATTGGGGTTGACTGCTGAGTGTTTTCGTGGATTTGGGAACAAACTCGGATGTGGAGGGAGCTGTTTGTCGGAAAGTTGTGAATGACCGTTCAGATAAAAGCTTTATTTGGGTACATGATCATACAAGCACTGAAAGGGGTCTGATTCACAAAGATACTAAGTACGTGTCAAAAAATACCATGTCCTACTTTTGATCCTAAATAACTGTGTTGTTTACCAATGAATTTAAACCAACATTTCAGATTATGCATGTAAACAAGGCATGACAAATTTTATAGAGCGAATTTCATCAGCTTTGTGCAAGAGGGTGAGATTTAAACGCCATACGAAAAAATACTTCTTTTCAGAATCTGCCACTTTCGACTTGGCGTCCTCTAATGTCGATACAGCGCTGGAGACGGTGGCGGAAGGCGTGTGCTGCGGCCTGAAAGCTTCTGAAGGAATGCAAGATCACCCCTGATGTCATTGCACACCTCCTCGATCGTTTGGCGCAACACATCAAGAGTTGCAAAGGGACGTCTGACATAGACTAATTCCTTGAGATAGCCCAGAAAATGTGCGATAAAATGTGCGGTAAAATGTGCGACATCGCAGAAATCTGCGATGTGTGCATGTCCCTTCAGAGCCACGATAGATTTCCCACAACCGATCCTAAAGAAAGTTTTCCAGGTCTCTCTGCTGTTCGGGTCGAAGATCGTCGATGAGTAATTCCGCAGCAGAATTCAAGAAAGAAGAAATGTCTTGAGAAGACAAACGATGTGGAACATGTGGAAGGTCCACTATGTTTTTGACGATAGCAACATTTGATGACGTCATGGCCTGTCGTTTTTGATTGGACATGATGCATTGGCCTCGCCCCTGCATCATCTCTTATTCGCGCGCATACGAGGTCGTCGATGAAAATCTTGCCTTGGTCAAAGGCGTTCGACGCTGGTTTTCATGACGATGGTATCCGTGCGCGCCGACGCAACCCTCTCGAACAGCCGACTGCCTGGATTCTCACAACCGTTCATGCATAGTGCTGATTGCAAAATCAAAAAAAATCGTAAACAGCGACCTCACTCGGCAACAGTTGGCACACGTCTATTCAACTGATTTGCATATTGTAGCCTGGCCGGAGTACTTAGAAACTCATTTTAATAAAAAAGAAAATAACCATAAAGTACTTGGAAACTCATTCATTCATTTATTTATTATGTAAATCTAAAAACACATCGGTTCCAACTTACTTTATTAAAGATGGTGAAAAAATAGACAACGACCTTGATATCTCGAACACTTTTAATAAAATATTTTGTTAATATTGGTAATAGGATTACCAGTGAGCTGCAAACGTGTGATCAAGGCTTTGAATCGTTTCTTGATGACAGATGCCCACATTCTCTATTTCTAAATCCAATCACTGAAGACGAAATATCTTCCGTTATCTGTAATCTTGCCTCCGATCAAGCCCCAGGATGGTCATCATCTATTATTAAAAAGGCGAAGAGTGCTTTAGTCAATCCACTAGCCTCAATCTTCAATAAATCCATTACTACAGGGGTTTTCCCAAACAAACTGAAAAAAGGTAAGGTATATATACAAAAAGGGTAATCAACACGATATCAGTAATTACAGACCAATCTCCATTTTACCTGTGTTCTCTAAAGTTTTTGAAAAGTTAATTCATAGTCGACTACCATGCGTCATCCAAAAATATGGATTACTATCAAATTCACAGTATGATTTCAGAAGTGAACGTTCTACTGAATTAGCAATAATAAGTGTATTAAATCAAATTGTCAATGCTATAGAAAATAAACAAATCTCCATTGGCATATTCTTAGACTTGTCAAAAGCATTTGATACTGTCGATCATAATATTTTAATCCATACGTTAGCATGCATTAGTATTCGTGGTGTAGCATTGCAGTGGTTTCGAAGTTACCTGACGAATAGATTGCATTTTGTAACATAACACGAATTCAATGCAAGATGTAATATATGCGGAGTTCCTCAGGGATCTGTTCTGGCGCCATTGCTGTTTATCATTCATATGAACGATATCTGCAAGTCAAGTAATCTGATTTCATTCTGCCTCTTTGCTGACGACACAAATTTACTTTATAACCACCATGACGCTAATGTTGCTGTAGCGACGGTAAACCAAGAACTTGTTAAAGTAAATAAATGGTTTTTATGTAATAAGCTGTCAGTCATCTTACCAAAAACAAATTATATCATATTTAGTAGTAAACAAAATAAATATGTGTGCAGAAATCCAGTCAATATGAAAGGAGAAATCCTTAATCAAGTCAAAAACACTAAATTTCTTGTAATACATATTGATGAAAACCTAAGTGGAACAAGCAGATAGAAACACTGTCCAACAAAATATCGAAAAACATTGGTGTTATGAATAGGTTGAAGTTTTTCCTGCCGTCAGAAATTCTTTTAACAATTTATATTTCATGGGGCAGCTCGAGCACTTGGTGTCAGAAACTTTTTCTTCTGCAAAAGAAAACAGTCAGAATAATAGCAATGTCCAATTATCTGGCACATACCTCTCCTTTGTTCTCAAAGCTGAGAGTACTTAAGTTGAATGATTTATACAGTCTTAACATAGGTAAATTCATGTATAAGTACAACCATCGTATGCTGCCTTCAAATTTCTGTAACCTCTTCACAATGTCTTCATCGGTTTATTCCTACAGTACTAGTGGTGCATCAAAAGGCGATCTCTATATAAATTACCATAGAACATCGCTTGCAAAACGGGGTGCTCTCCTTTGGAATACACTAGACAGAAAACTTAAGAACACCACTAGTTTGAAAGTGTTTGCAAAGGAATTTAAAGATAATGTACCTATACAAATAATGAATGTTTATGAGTGCGATGTTAAGAATAATTTCATGAGGTGACAGATGGCATGTTCCATTCCACGAGGCGAAGCCGAGTGGAATGGGACATTCAATCTGTCACCGAATGAAATTATTCTTACCATTGCACGAATGTGAAACATTCATTATTTGTTTTATACAACGCCTGAATAAATCCGACAGATTGCATGCATGGATTTCTTTGTGTAACGTTACAACGTGTTGTTTACCTTCTCAGTCCCGCATAAAACCGCGACAAAAAATTGTCGAGTTTCGAATCAGTTAAAGCTTCAATTGTTGTTCCTGCGTGTCTTGCAAATTCATCTAATCGTTTCACTGCATATTTGATTTATCTCTTTGTATTTGGAGAGTCATCATCGCCTACGAGTTCCAATATTTCGTCGTCTGTTAGGAGAACAAACAGCGGCAGTTCGGGAAACTCGGCCGCCAAGTTGTGTGAATGAAGCCCTGTTGTAGCGCCACACCTAGTGACCGTGAAATTAGGGAAGTTCTTTTGGTTCTATCAATGCGCGCGCACCGTTTGATAGAACCATGTGATAGAACGTTTTGGGCGGTGCGGGTTCGCGTCGTGTGATGGGTCGAATAATTCAATGCACGTGATCGACTCTCCACCAATCGGATTGCTGGGATTTATACAGGTGTTGTATAAAAGTCAATATTATACAAATAATGAATGTTTATGAGTGCGATGGTAAGAATAATTTCATGAGGTGACAGATTGAATATTCCATTCCACGAGGCGAAGCCGAGTGGAATGGGACATTCCATCTGTCACCGAATGAAATTATTCTTACCATTGCACAAATGTGAAACATTCATTATTTGTTTTATACAACGCCTGAATAAATCCGACAGATTGCATGCATGGATTTCTTGGTGTAACGTTACAACGTGCCGTTTACCTTCTCAGTCCCGCATAAAACGGCGACAAAATTGTTTCGAGTCAGTTAAAGCTTCAATTGTTGTTCCTCGGTGTCTTGCAAATTCATCTAATCGTTTCACTGTATATTTGATTTGTCTCTTTGTATTTGGAGCGTCAGCATCGCCTACGAGTTCCAATATTTCGTCGTCTGTTAGGAGAACAAACCGCGGCAGTTCGGGAAACTCGGCCGCCATGTTGTGTGAATGACAGGCCTGTTGTAGCGCCACCATAGTGACCTTGAAAAGGATAATTTCTATCATCACATAATATTTAAGTCAAGTTCTGTCTTCTTGTCCCTTGTCAGTAGAATATTGTTACCAGTAATAATTTGTGTATCATTTTACATATATACTGTCACTTCAGTTTGGTCTCATAATATTTGTCCTCTGTCCTCACAGGGAGAGCATAAAAGCTTGCTTCGCTCTTCCTACATGTTGGCATTGCAGTGTGTGATAATTGTTATATTATATTGTTATATTAGATTACTAATTTAATTATAACAACCAATTAACTGTATGGATGATTAACTTCATGAATTTGAATTATATGCCAACATGAACAAATTAATGTGTGTGTGACAGTACGTATGTGAGCGCAAAGCGCGGCCACTGTTTGTCGCGTTATAGTCGAACGCCTTGACCAAGGCGACCGGAAATCTAGCGACAAAATAAAGAAAAACGGTTGTTTCAAGGCTATAGGGGTTTTCGAAACCTTGGCTTCGTCTACGGCTTCGGCTTCGTCTCCGGCTTCGGCTTCGTCTCCGACTTCTAAATAACTGAGAAGCAAACCAAATGGAAATATTCTAAATTTTGCTTTCATAATCAACCGAATGAATGTTCCTGAAGCAGAACATGCACCAACATTTAGAATATTTCCGTTTGTTTTGCTTCTCAGTTATTCAGAAAACGAAACGAAGCCGAAGGCGGAGCCCGGAGGCGGAGACGAAGCCAGGGTTTCGAAAAAGCCCTGTGAGACGGACTCAACTGATTTGCATTTCGTAGCCTAGCCGCTTGAGGTCGCTGTTCGCGCTCCGTGTACGGGTGCACCAAGTTGCACCACACTAAATAAACTCTCATTTACCTTAGTGTAAAATCCATCAATTTCACAGTGAAAAAATCCTTATCCAGGAGCCTCTCAGTTTTTGTGACACAACTGAAAATTATAGTTTGATTATTAATCTGTCAAATTCTTTTAAATTTTTGGCAGGTTAGCCGTTTAGAATGTTTGCTAATAATCCCAGAAAATGTACCACCCCCGAAAATGTGGTTTTCCCAAACCGGCTAGCTGCCATGCATATTTCATAAAGCATCCCTCCACTTGCCAAGCCAAGTAGGACCAATTTTAAAGCCAAATTTTATCAAGTCTTCACAAAAGTTGAAGCACAGAACCCCCCAGGTTATGATAGCTGATCATACTTACACAATTTATCCATTGCATGACCCCCAAAAATGTATTATAAAAAAGAAATTGTGGGTTTACAATTTATGGTAATCAGTTTGGCGCTGCCATTTTGGCCTATTTAGTGTGGCGCACCCTGTCGGGTTTCATACAGTGCGCCCTCTAACTGCAAAAGTAGACCAGGGGCAAATTTCAAGAAGCTGCTGAGCACAAAAGTATGCTTAGCATGAAGGTCTTCCTTGGTAAATACAGGATTACCAACCAAATTTAGTGCATCGCTTGTGGCTGGCATTCAGCTGTTGTTTGCTTAGCATGAAAATCCCATGGCCTTTTGGCTTTTAACCTGTTCTAACTAAGCAAGACTTTTTGGAGTTAAGCAAATTGTTTGTGCTTAGCAGCCCTGCTCATGCGCTCCATCTGTTCTAATCATGCTGTTAGAGGACGCACTGCGTGAAACGAATTTACGCGACAGTGCACCATCCACCATCGATCACTATGTAGCATGAATTTCAGTCACTATGAAATACCGTACGGGCTCATCGGTAGTATTGTACATGTCCAAGTGAAGATATATTAATGAGAATGGCCGGTCACTTGGGAGGGTTTAACCAAAAATAGGGAAAATGAGTCCGATTTTCACACCGGTACGGTGCTCTACTAGTTCTTTCTTCGTTCCATTTGTGTGACGAATTTCTCTTTTGTAAATCGATTCATCGGTATATTTTCTTTTAGGCCATTGACTGCTTTGTCAGTCCCTTATACTTTTTAAAAAAAATATTCATTTGCCTTTGTCTTTGTTTTTCCTTGTATCTTGACCCTTTTGTTAGTTCATGGCATCACCAAACTCCAGCTGTCCGTATCGGGTTATTCCCTCATTTCACCACTTATCTTTTGCTTTTTTTTTAAAGTTTTTTCACTATTAATTAAAACTTATTTCTTATATATCTTCAATTGGTAAATTGTGAACTGCAAATAAACGGTGCTGAAATTGGCATTCCACAGATTTGGATGCGGAATAAAGAAGTCTGTGAACTAAGAAATGCATTTTGATTCTTTAACAAAACAGAGGTTTATTCTTGTAGATTTATAAAAGCAAAGTTCCTTTACACCTATACTATTCCAGAAACATTTTAATTAAAGGTACGGGACCTTTGAAAAATTGAAAGTAGTAGACTATCACTTACGGTCACCTTGTCCAAGAATTAAGAGAAGTGTTCCCGATGGTACAACCATTGCCAAACATGCATGCCCAGATGTCTTGCACATCAAGAGATCGATGGGAGGGTTCATAAACATGTCAACATACAGATGCCTCTAATTGTTTTGATAAAATTTTAAAACAAACAAAGATCAACAGTGAAAAAGAATATTCCTTAGCCCTTTTCATTTCATTAGTTCGTTACATCATCCATCCCTCATATCAGTTCAGTTGTTACATTATACATTTTACCAAAGTTTTACAAAAACCTCAGAAGATAATAGGAAAATATATTTATTAAAAAATCGTATTAATTCGAATGACCATTTGATGAAAGTGATTGCCCATAAACGAATAAGAAAAGAAAAGCATGGTCATTATACGTCATATGCACACCGACGTTCGCGAATTTGAATGCTTCAACCGTCAAAGGATGTCACAAAACTCAATGTTAGAATGCAACAAATTAAGTATCGAATGCACCAAAACGAAATAGAATGCCCTTAAACAAAAACGAACATTAGAAACAAAATCCGGAGCGCTTAAAAATTGAAATTGAAGGCCCAAATAGTGAAAAAGAAACCTCAATTTGATCAGATTTATAGAAACCAAGCGAATGACCAATAACGAAAATGATCAGAAAAAAGAATCGCAAATTGGCCGGGGGGCGGAAAAACCTATTAGCGTCGCCTTTTATTTTTTGTTATTTTCAAATTGCCCCCCCCCCCCCCACGGCCTGGACTTAAAACATGGATACGCTACATGTCAGGGCCAGAAAACAACTGTAATAATATACTATCGTGGTCTGTTACGAAGATCTGCATAACAGTCGTTAATTATTATCGCGATAGTCAGCAAACGTGGACCAAGTTACACTTTGCCGTCCGAGTTCAATTTTGCTGACTATGTCCACTCATACCGTTAGAGTAGGCCCATTCAAATGCACGTGCTGGCATGCTGCGTGTTGTAAGACCAAGTAGGTGTACTGAGAACAGAAGGAAGAAAATGGCTGCTAGGCGTCATGTTGGGGCCCGAGGACCATCAAACGACCTAGAACGAGTCTAACATGTTATAAAGAAAATCTATAAAGAAATGGTTTGCTTGAAGATGTGATAAAGAAAATTTGATTCGAAAAAACATTGAGGAATAACAAGGAAAGAAAAGATGAAAAGTGGAACATTATCTACGACCTTTATGCCTTCTACTGAGGATGTCAAAATGACGTTTTACGAAATCAAACAAACTTATCATTTTGTGTTGCAAATCATTTCTTTTCTTCTGAATAACACGGTTCGACGTATAGACAAGACAAAATCATATACTCCTCGCCGAAAATGTGTGTTCATGTTTTGAATTCGATTGAGCAACAACTGAAATTGTATGACAGATGACGAAATGAAACATTGAATTGCACTAAATTGATTCTGCTGGAAGAATTTGAAAATACATTTGAATGAAAAACATTTAAAAATAGCCTGGAAAACCTATATAAAAATGACGCGAAATGTTCACACCACCTAGTAACAGTTTATTTTGTAATGACGGCCGTCACATAGTTCTCATTCAATGGTTTATAATTAACACAAAACCTCCTAAGATTTTTAGTGAATAAACAAAGATACACACACACACACACACAAGAAATATATATTCCAATTCAGATCATTTTCGACTTCGTCGTGTTTTTTTCCGGTGATCTCGTTCCCGTCAACTAACAGGTATTCTTGTCGTAGCCGACGTTAGACTTGCTGAAAGTGTGGCGCTTGTCCGCGAAGCATTGCGCCCCCTTGCGGTCGCATTCGCACATGAAGGCTCTGCACTTGGCCTTATATGAGTTGATCCACGAGTAATCTTTGGCTGCCGCTGCAATAGAAAGAAAAGACAAGCTTAATAGGAACCATGCAATAAATATTCCATTCATTTTTTTCACAACTACGTCTAAGCATGATCTATCTAAAGGCTTGTTTTCATAAGATGAAAATAACAAGGTTGGTAGATTTGAATTCCTTTACAATCTTTCCAATTTAGTCAATTTAGATTAAAATTGGAAAATCAGATGCAACATGAAACTTGAAACAAGATATTTATTTAACAAAAATGTTTTCGTACGCAATATTATGGAGACACCATTGTTGATGACATCATGCTTTGGCTCATGAATATGGAGTTTGTATTTACATAAAAACCACACTCAAGATGATGCAAACATGCAGCAACAACGCTGTCTCACTTGACTCTATTTATGGATCTCTCAAGAGATATCTCCGTGTATAGATGCCCCTATTAGAAGTAGGCATAATGATATCTCTATAGGTATTATATCGGTATCTCAAAACATATCTCTTTTCTGAAGAAAGCAATGGCGATTATATTTCTAACACTGAAAGATACCTACTAAAGCTATATGTTGATAGGACAGGGTTTTCATAATGGGGAAAGGAGACAGTGGCGTATCTGTGTTTGGGATCGAGGATGAAATTGATATTTTCTGAAATAGAGCTGACTGGAGGCGGAACGGTTAGGGGTTTGTGCATTCATAGATATGAATATCCATCAAAGCACAAACAAAATTCCAATACCCCTTAACACCTTTGGGAAAATGAATAAAAACGTATTGAAACAGCCAACGTTTACATCAATTGCTATAAAAAAACGCACCACGTAACAAGTCATGGTAGAGTTGAAGCGAACTAAGAAACAATCAAAAACATTAGCGTTTTGTAAGGACAAACAGGGCTTCGTGGGTTGTCGGGCTCATGCAAGAGAATAATACAAAGCTTCCCCTGTACTAATGCTATAGCACTATAGGCTATATACTCACTGAAGGTTTTTCAAACTTACATGGGAGGGGAGCGTCGTACACAAAAACGTTATTATAAGCTAAACCCAACTGTTTCCGAATGAATTCGTTCAATTACTGAGGTATAACCTTGGAACATGAAGTGAAAGTATTATATTGAACCCTGATATTTTCTTTTCTTTGGTCTCTATAATGAGCCGAGTAGTACAATGTCGTACTTATACATGCCAGAAATATCAAATGAAATGGCGCCCCAAAGTCAAAAAGATATTTTAGCAACGCCAAATAAGATTGGGCCAACGTTTTGGTCCTATCATTAAAAAAGGGTGAACCTCCCCCTTGAGCCTAACCTGGATTCACCCCATGCTTACAGATAACCAGACAGAGAGTGTTGTACAGTTAATATAAGAGCAGTGATGACTTACTGCATGCAATCACACATTTTCCCCCGGTGTCGGTTTGCTCATAGTGATACAGGGATGCGTATAAGTCGAAGGAATTACACCCGACTTCCGACTCCAATGCTCTATCGTAACATTTGTCGTGTTCTTTACAGCATCTGTTATAAAGAACGGTATTATTAAAAAAAAAAAAACCTGCTATTGAGACCGGTGCCACAGACAAATGGCAGATAAAGGGTACCACTCTGAATTTTCCAACACTGTTAAAACGCTGTTAAAACTTTTTAAACAACCCAGGTTGTTTAAGTGCCCTGCTTAAACAACCATTTGCCCTGTTTAAGCAGGGCACATGAACAACCCGGTTGTTTAACTTGTTTAAACAACCTTTTAAACAGCGTTTTAACAGTGAATGGCCCGAATTTTCCGAAGCAAACTGGCCTCCCCGAAATGATTTTCGTCAATGATTTTTAGACAAATTGCGCATTTTCAAGAACGATCGTTTACATTATCAGGAGTTTATCTAGGGGGACGAGGAGGGGTGTGAGAGTCGAACCCCCCCCTTCACCCGCTCTGTCCCGCTCTTTTCTAGTTTTCTCTGCTTGTGCGCCTGTAGTTGCAACCCAGAAATCCATAATACCTGTATGGGTCTTATGTTGCATGTACTGGTCAGAACAAAAATATTGTGCCACCAATCCCCGCCTCCCAGTATAGGCCATTTTTGAAACTCCTTGATTCACCACAAATTATTTCTATACTTTTCTTTCAATGATCTTTCCAATCATAGCAAATAATTATTTGGACGAAGGCTTTTTGTAAGCCAATTGGGAGCCTCCATGGCAAAACGTGTTTCTTTAATTAACATTTTGTCTTTTCCCCTTGGAAATAATAGCGTTTAGAAAGTTAACTGGCCTTAATGTTGAAATCAACAAAATTAGCTGGCCTTACGTTTCGAACTTAAGCAAGTTCTTTCTCAAAGGAAAACGACAGTGTACAAGAAACAAACATGTAGGGAAAACATAAGCAAGGGAGGGGGGGGGGGTAAATAGGAGGTGGTAATTGGGCAATAGAAGGAACAGAGGGATGTGGCAAAGCTTAAAGGGAAAGGAAAAGACATCAAAGGGGGCAAGATAATCCTCCTTTGCCGGGAGGATTATAAAACAAATGACAATAGGCCTTTTCACACTAGAGCGCCGAACCCCGGGGCGGCCCCGGGGCGGCCCCGGCGTTTTCACCCCCGAGTTCAACCCAGCGTCGTTTCACACTCGTTTCGCGCAAACCTACCTCAGCCAACCCCGGGGCGAGCTCGCCCCGTGGTTGGGCATGAGCGTTTCACACTAGTTTGTATTTCATCGACCCCCAGATTGCCAGTAAATTCCTAACTTCCTCCTCGCTGAAAATAATTCCTGAGATTCTGGGAACACAATGACCAACACAAAAGAGGGGGGGGGGGGGGGGGGGGTGTTTCCCTCTGCCACATATTGTGCTTCAGAATAATGGCGCTGCGCTTTCGGCCAAGCTGTATACAATTAACAATAGCGCGCGCTTTGACAGGACCTTTGGAATTCTTTTGTTGCACGCGGGGCGACGTTTCACACTGGCCATTTCGCCCCGGGGCCACCCCCGAGATCGGTCTCGCCCCGGGTTGAAAAATCTCACCCCTGGCCTGGAGCAGGGGTGAGTTCGCCCCGGGGCAAGACCAATCTCAAGGGTGGCCCCGGGGCGAAAATGGTTAGTGTGACACGTCGCACATTCTCACCCCCGCGTCGCCCCGGGGCCGCCCTCGAGATTTTGTCTAGTGTGAAAAGGCCTTAAATAGCACGGACCTGTACCTTTATCTTTATACAAACACTCGGGCGGTAGTAGCCAGGGGTTAGACTATGCATAATGCATATAATATTTAAGTATTATGCAAACTACATAATGCACGCTACAATCATTGGGCTAAGTAGGTGCGTGCGCACAACACGGCTTCCACGAAATTCCCAAGACGTTGTTACTGCGGTTTGTGGCTAAAATAGTTTGTCATGATAACGCCCTCTCGCGGCGGCCGGTTATCGCGTATATACGTAACAACGTCTTGAACCAAGACTACCAAGACCGAGGAAGGCGCGTCGGGTCTTCTTTTTCCGAGGCGCACAGCAGAACTATTACGCTGTGGAAATCACAGAGGAAGGCTAGTTTTACTGTGTCATGAGTGAAAACAGTCCTTTATTGGTTGTAAATACCCCCATTCATTGGTTTTGAAAATACATTAGGCAAGTGTATAAGAAATACCACCCCCTACGAAATGCTTCCAACCTACAAAGATGCACTGTGTAAGCACATTGGCTAATTACTCGGAATCTATATACCTGCTCGAGCTCTCATGTGTAGTATATAGATCTCCGGTTGCTGCGGGTATGGTACAAACAGAGAATACCATGTGGCACGTTCTAAGCCAATCAAGAAAGATAATCTACGAAGTGATAACAATATATTATTTCTTTTTTTTGGGGGGGGGGGGTGCTTTTATCAAGCGGTTGGCGTAGGCCTAATTGAAATATTTGTTTCAGACATTGTTGACATTGTTTGCGTTGATGTAACTAGCAGTGTTTGATTTTGACCAACCTGTCGGTGTCATCAAGTGCCGTGCCGGAGCCTCCGAAGCCACAGTAACAGCCATATCCGTTGTATTTGATCCCGTCGAAGATGCTGATATCACCCAAGCAAGTAACCATATTGCCAAATTGTGCAACGTTGCGTTCGAATAACGACGCAGAGCCTACGGGGATAGAATGAACATGGAATACCAAAAAACCTACTTAGCACGTTTAGTTTTAGCTGTCAGAAGTCATGTTCTATTGGAAAGGTACTCATGGTAAACATGTCTTCGAGGCCAAATTAGGGCTAATTATACCTGGCAATGGATTTTCAAATTGTCCCTGAAAAGCAACTCCACTGTGCTTCTGTTTATCTGTAAAATGCCAAAAATGAAAACTGATAGATAAAAAGTAACGTGATATATAAGTGAGTAAGTTGACAGAGTATCTTTTGTCAGAAAAAATCCCTTTTTGTGAACTCTGCATTTACCCTCTGCGCAGAAAAGAGAAATATTTGTCCTATTTGTACAGCGATGGACATACTTTTGCAAAATTGGAAGTCAGTTTCCTGTTATAAAATATGACAAGCATTTTGAGATTTGCTGCAGCAATCCAAAATAAACTTGTTTTCTTTAAAACAGGACAAGAGATTGCTAATGCAGCGACACGCGGGGGTGTACTCTTGGTGTTGTCCTCGCGTAAGCACGGACAGGCAGAGTTGTATTCGAGTCCCTGCAAGTCCTTTCACAAGTCCCTGCAAGTCCCTGCAAGTCCATCACAAGCCCTCCAGTCCTAATCCCAATGGCAAGCTATTCAAATAAGCTTTGACAAAGGCATTCCTTTGTCATTGTTCATCCAGTTACTTGTGACCGGCTTTATGAAAGTACTTCTGACTGGGTTTGCGAAAGGACTTGTGAAAGGACTTGCAGGGACTCGAATACAACTCTGCGGAGAGGGGGCATGAAACGATTGACGCACTTCTTGGTTCAATCCGTCATTCAAATTCGCGTGCTTTTTACACATCTGATCAAATTCAGATTTCTTTTTCACTGTTAGAGCATTCAGTTTCAATTTGAATGTTCCTAATTTCGTTTAGGGGCATTCTATTTCGTTTTGGTGCATTCAAAACTTCATTTGTTGCATTCTTACATTAAAGGAAACATGATATAGGATTTATATTGCATTATTCCTGCTTAAAACAATAAAGTATTATCTTGACAATGATATTTTGTGTCCAGAGACAATTATTTCCCAGATTAAATATGAGAAAACAATTTTTGAAAATGTTTGTCCAAGCTACTCCGCCCCCTGAGTGGGACCCTCATTAACATAAGTGTGTGACGTAGATCGAGGCACATTACCCATTCATCACGGGTATGCATTGTGTGTACATTGTACGGCAAAAATTCTTCGTCCAAATTCTAAGCAAAATATAGTGGTTTTTCGGCCATGCCGACAAGGTGTGTGGCTGCTGGGTGCAGCAAAACAACGACGGGTGGAGTAAGCCTTCATGTATTTCCAACTGAAGCGAAATATCGGAGAATTCGGACGGCGAAAGTGAAGGTGACAAGAGCAAAGAGGTCCGGCCCAGCAGCTTTTTAGCGTTATGTAGCGACCACTTTGAGCCGTCGTGTTTCGATACTGGTATTTTCAAATCCTTTGGGATGACCATTAAAAATATGCTCAAGTCCACTGCCATCCCAACAAAGTTCCCAGATGTGAGTAAGATAAAGGCGAAAGCAGTTAAACGGCCCATTCCCCGAGGAGCCTTTGCTAAAAGGGAGAAAATCAGGGTAAGTTCGATGTTAGTTGTTGTTGCAACTTACGAAATTGCACGTGTAGACCTAATGTGTGTATACGGGCCGGGTCCAGACTATCGAGTCGATCCATGAATTTCGGTGCCTCGGTCTACGTCACGAACAGCGCCCTCAATTTGAGTCTCAACAAATTTCAAAAAGGGGGGGTCAATTTTTGAGCGGCAAATAATCACACTAAAACTTCGCTTAAACCAGTTTGGCTTTTAATTCACATTTAATACATATAAATGAATTTATTTATGAAATAAAATGTGATCCGGTCAATTTGAGGAGCATGGTTCCTTTAAGTTTTGTGACATCCTTTGAAGGTTGAAGTATTCAAATTCGCGAGCCTCGGTGTGCATATGACGTACGACTATGTTTCTTTTTCTTATTCGTTTATGGGCAATCATGTTTATCAATTGGTTATTCAAATGAATAAGATCGAATGACGATATGCGTGATCATTCAATTTCAATCTAAATGGATGAGCCAGGCGTTAAAATTAACGAAAACATGGTGAAATTATTTATTATTCAAACATTCAGATCAAAGTCATCATCAATCAGAAGAAGTATAGTAGCATATGCAATCAAGATTTCGTCAACAAATTATGTCAAGCAAGAAAAGTAAAATGCATATAGAACACGGAAATGCAACGGGAGAGTAATGGCAAGATATGATACACAAGTAAAAGGAATTCAAATGGTAAAATACAGTGACGGGATGCAAGTAGTAATCCAAAATATTCAACAATCAAAAGTCTATCGCGAGCTTCAGCCAAACTTTATTAAGGGAACTATATATTAGATAAATCTGATAGCATATAAGATTTCAGAAAGCTCAGTGACAATTTGTTGATTGATAAGCAATTTCGACAAAGAAATCAATAAACAATCAACAATAGATTCAACAATTTGGTTAGTCGATAGAATCCTAGCTAGTTTGAGAAAATCTGAGTCTTTGCGGGCTTGGCGTGACTTGCCACTGACGTAGTTGCGCTCTGCGTCGTCTTAGAAATGAACACCTAGCGTATAACCAAGAACCGATGGTAACAAAAAAGGAAGGGATAGGTTGTTTGTTGGAAGGCGAATCGGATCTGCTCCCCGAAGCAAAGACCTAGCCTTCTAGGACAAGTTGCCCTCTGTCACATCGGAGGTCGTTTCGCCGCATGAGGAGTCCAAGCGAAAAGACAGGGATTTAAACACAAAACCACGCACTCACTAATACGAGGAACAGGAGGCACCCTATTGATCAAACCATAATTGATTTCATGCTTTTTTATGGAAAAAGGTAGTCCAGAAAGAATTTCAAAGGTGGGAACGAATATGACTAACGTGACGAAATTGGTCTGAGTTGGCGGACAGAGTGCGGGCTAAGGAAATGGCCGCATCATTCCTTGAAGTTCCTGGAAAACCTTTATCACGTCGTGGCCGAAGAATATAATGGAGCACTAGGTCCGCTAAGTCAGCATGTTAATTGACACTCTTCTTTTACAGGGTCTAAACTAGTTTTCTTGTGTGATTTGTCATTGGATTCGGTTTGGATATGAAAACGCACGTCTGACCTGCGACGATATGCGGTGGAACAGGGGAGATTATCGTGTGGTGTATCTTTTGTGCGTTAGAGGTGCCAAGGCAACTAAGAATAAAGGCCTTTTTTGAAATAGCAAAAAACTAGCTGTTAAAATAAAACATTCAGTTTGAAGATTTGTAAGAAGAATAAAAGTGCAATTGGTTGAAACTCGGTAGGGACATATCTTTAAGTGCCGCTGCAAAGACATTGACGCATGACTCTCCCCCGAACACTGATAGGATTTTACATAAACGAGACAAGAAAATACATTCTGACTCACTCGTTAGAGCAACCGCTGTCGCCAGGAGAAGTACAACGATCTTCATACTGATGGTGATGACGTTAATAGGCCTATAGCTCTTGATAGTTGAAACAGTGTGGACGCTTCGCTAGCTTGGTGCGAGCTGTGTAGCTTTAGAGGCTGATGCCAGTGATTTGTCTGTATTTCTAAGACTTGATATTTATACTTTTCTTTTGTAATTGAACAGCATTTCATTTTGTAATATGCCACAGAAAGATAACCCAAGTGAAACGACGGTCCAAATACAATTATGTCCTTGCCATTATCACCGATCACTCCTGATAATTGCGCTCGTCTTGTGTATACGCCATTGTAAAACCTCTATTCATAGATTCTACTTTGTGCAACGATATTATCTAGTTATACAGTATAGTGACCTCCAACTTCCAAAAAAACAACCTATAAAATGCCTCTTAGCCAAATAAGTACTGTATCTCTGGGTGCAATGATGCGGGGGCAGTTTTAAAATCAGCATTAGGCTATGCAGGTAGATTTATTTAATAATATGGGAGCACAAAGTGTTGGTTCTTTTTTTGTTGACTCACCGTACTCACTGTATTCTGGATGATTGATGACAAACTGCTGCAGCCCCAGACTTGCATCTTACAATTGGATTTACAGTGTTTTGATGACCTTGCTTCCTGTGGAAGAATACAAACCACAAGAATTGTGGTTCTCGGCCCATTTTTCGAAAAAAGAAGTCACCCAAACCACGAAATAGAAAACGAGCAATCTTTTAAGTTTACTCTAATTCGTCACCGTTTTTGCGAACTGACACTCACGCGCACCTGGGTGTCAGTTCGTAAAACCGCGTACTGAGTAAATTTCGGTTTCACGAACTGACACCCAGGTGTGCGCGCACACATCGGACACTGACTCGCTAGAGAAGACTTCGTTTTCACGAATTGACACGCAAGCATGTAGCGGAAATACCATTCCAAGAAAAACGCTGTAAAAGCTTTGACACGAATCTACTCCATCTGTATACTTGTGGTTTACAGAAACATTGAACTGAAAACCTCTAAACTCGTGAAATTAAAAATGGTTTCAGTTCGTGAAAATGAAAATGTGGTTAACGCGCGCTCTCTCCCTTGGGTGTCAGTTCGTGAAAACGAAAATTACTCTGTTCTGTAAAATGCGCGCGCGCCCTGGCACCCACGCGCTAGAGAGTGTCAGTTCGTGGTGTTGGTGACGAATTGATCGGTAATGTCGGAGTTGGGTCACTGTTGGGCAAAAGTTGTCAATCCTTACGTCGGACTGACCAAAGCTAGAAGGCGCCATTGTAACGCAATGCAGTTTCTGGTATCGATTAGTGCGATATTCGACTTGTGGTCGCTGGGCTACGCGACCCCTGGCTAGTTCCTAGCCGTCGTGAGCATGCTAGCAGTATGTAGTTGAAGGGGTGCCAGCCGACAGCGCCAGTGTATAAAAGCAGGAGCACACGTGGGTTCGGTCTCTTTCTGCTGTGGCTCTTGACCCGAGGGTGTGGTCACTGCATGATCGTCCCGCAATTTATCTAATCACCTACAATCAACCAATCAGCCCCAATCCTAGTCAACGTGGAGAGAGCCCCACTCCTTGTATGAGTGTTAATTAGTGTATGATTCTAGAATAATTCCCCAAAGTAATCTGTAGATTTATACCAGTCGTGAGAAGCAATATCCAGTGTATTCGAGTTCACGTATGTGAATTAGACGGAACCTTAGGTGAGGCACATAGAGAGACACCTGGATAGGTGAAGGCTACAATAAAACTCCTGTTCAGCCTATACTTCGTTTCCATTCCCCGTCCTTTCTCAAGTTGTCCTCCCTCCCCTACCTGCTTGACTGGTGTGGAGGGTGTGTGTGTGTTGCTGCTGTGCTAAGGGGTGAACTCTGGTGGTGGGTTACGGTCCTGGCGGTAGACTGCTGCCAAAACGGATCTGCGTTTCCGGCCTTGGAAGTTAGACCGCTTACTGACATTGGCCGAGGCCGACCCGGCAGCCGTCCAGAGGGTAAACCGCTACATAGTGTTGCATTTCACTTGAAGAGGAGCATGGTGGATTTACAGCTGATTATCTACAAGAGGATGCCGTGTCTGCAACTGACTACTGACTTTCCAAAGAGTGAAAACTCACTCTATTCGAGTGAAAATTCACTCCCACAGTCTGAAACTAGGGACCAGACGTTTAAGAGTGAAATTCATTCATTTGAAAAGATCGAATTTTCACCCGAGTGGCGACTGAATTGGTTCTTTAACTAAAAACAGTGATTTTCACTCTAAATCGTCTAGTCCCTAATTTCACTCTTTGGGACTTAGAGAGTACATACCGAGCTTCGTTGACGGGCAGATCAACAAGAGTCCTTCATAAAGTTTCAAAGAAGAGTTGGATTTCATTGTTTGTCAAAACTAGTTATTAAAATCTGTAACAGTGCATGGAAAATTCAGTAATTACATTTGGTAATTATCGTGATTAAACTTATTTTCACAGTTGTGCTCTGTGGTTTTTGTTGTAAAAAAAATCCACAGGCTTCTTTCTGGTTCAAATATGGCATCATGTACTGGTCCGATTTCGTGCCAATGTGCAAGCTAGTTAAGTACGGGGCCGATGGTGGTAAGCTGGCGGCAAGCTGGCAGTGGCCCAGAACAGCTGAACCAGAATTGGTCCACTTCTGGCCCTGTTCTTTCTTTATATTGGACCGTTTCAGGACAATTGCTGAAACAGTACTGGTCCGATTCTGGCATTCTCTAATCGCCCAGAATCGGACTATAGAACTGGCTTTCTTCTGGTTCAGTTACGGCATCATGAGAGTCAATATTGGCCCAACAATACAGTTTTGATGGCCCATCGTTAGACAAACCTTTGAACTTTGATGGTACAATGGTAGCTCGAGGTTTCTCAACAGAAGTGGGGCAACAGCAGTCCAATGTTAAGCCAGCTGTAATGTTTGGCCGACGGAAAAGCGGAAAAGCCCCCCAAAAAAACAAAAAACAAAAAAACATAACAAAAACAAAGGCTTTTCTGTTGCGAGGGGCAAAAGCTAAAAACAACAAAAAGAAAGGCTTTTCCTCTGATAGCGGAAAAGCAAAAAAACCAAACAAAATCAGAACAAACACAATGGCTTTTCCGCAACTTTGCGGAAAAGCCAATTATATTTCTACTAAAGTTATATGTTGATGGGGAAGGAAACAGTGGCTTATCTGTGTTGGGATATCAAGGATGAAATTCATATTTTTCTGAAATAAAGTTCACTGAAAGCGGAACACTTGGGAGTTTGTGCATTCAGTAGATATGAATATGACCATCAGAGCGCAAACAGAATTCCCATTCCCCAAAACACCTTTTACCAAATGAATAAAATGTATTGAAACAGCCAACGCAGCAGGCCGATAGAGCCTGAAAGTAAAAGGTCACACGGAGGGCTTCTGGAGACCTTGCGCGGCCCGCCTATGGGCAATCTACACTGGGTTGCCCTTTCTCTTGTTATAATTTTTGGCAGAATGATTTCTAACCGTAACCACCCTTTCACGTCCGGTATTTTTGTTTCCAGGTAAGTCTCTTTGTTCGTTTACGCTTGTTTTCACATCACGTACATCCCATGCGTGAGAACATGCGAAGCTTTACCTATAAACCTGCAGCCAATGGGTTCTAAATTAAGCCGGGTTGGCTTGACTGTCTCGCTTACAGCCTCATTCACCGTATTTATAAGCGGTGACAGCGGTCACATTAATTTTTTTCGAAAATGCTAATGCGTCCTGTACGTTTATTTAAAGAAGCACTTCACGTATAAAAGAATTTGCATTCTTCTATTTGACTTTTAGTTTTTACCCGATGCTTGCCACAAAATTATTTCAGAAATGTTCATCTTTGTTCGAGTGCACCGAGTTTTTGAGGAAAATTGTTGGCACGATATTTCTCTTTCACATCAGGCGATTGATCAGTTTCCTTAAATTGATATGCTAGTAATAATTTTACAAAGGTCTTTTTCGGCGGGGATTTTCTTAAGAAATCAAAAATAATTGCAAATGTTACCATTTTACACGTTAATTTTCCTATTCAAGGTCTTCGGATGCGCGCACCACCAGGGGTGAACTTAGCAGGCTCTATTGACTACATCATTGCTATAAACAAAAAACAATGCACCATGCATGGGCGGATATCCGAGGGGGCGGGGGGCGGGGGGGGGGGGACATCCCCTAAAAAATAAACGTTTTGGGGGAGGGTACGGCTTATTATTATTATTATTATTATTATACTTCTCCCCCCCCCCCCCCCCCCTCCCCAATTTTGACGAGAAATTGCCGCCGCTGACACCACGTGTCATACTAGAGTTGAAGCGAACTCAGAAACAATCAAGCATTTTAAAGAATGACGTTAGACAAACAGGGCTCTGTGGGTTCTTGATCCGATGAAAGAGATTAATACAAAGCTTTCCAGGTGCTCTTGCCAGCACAATAGATTATACTCACAGAGGTATTTCAAACACGTGGGAAAGAGTGTCGTGCAAACAATTATTATAAGCCAAACCCAACCGTTTCGGAATGAATTCGTTCAATTACTGAGGTAACCTTGGAACTTGCATTGAAACGATTTGAAGCAAGATATGGCACATGGTGCACGATATGGGGCAGAGAAACCCCCCCCCCCCCCCTCTTTTGTGTTGGTCATTGTGTTCCCGGAATCTCAGGAATTCTTTTCAGATCTCTAGGGGGGATGTGTTAGGTAACAATAGTCGGGAGAGTGTATAGGGTATAGGGACAAAAGGGGGGTACCCCTCTGACACATATTGTGCTGGGTATAAGATATGGGACAGAAGGAACCCTCACCCCCTTTTTGTGTTGGTCATTGCATGGAGGGGTCATTGTGTGTTCTCGGAATCTCGGTAATTCCTTTCAGATATCCGCATATCCGGGGGGGTAGGTAACAATAGTCTAGAAGGTGTATAGGGTAGAGGGACAAGAGGGGGGGGGGGGGGGGGGGGTTACCCCCGTGGTCCCATATCCTGCTGGGTGTTCAAGTGAAATAGCTGAACCCTGGTATTTTATTTTATTTTCAGTCTGTGTAATGCGTCGAGTAGTAAAATGTCGTACTTATACATGCCAGCACAAAATGGGGCCAATGTTTTGGTCCGATAATTAAAAAAGAGCGAACCTCCCCCTTGAGCCTAACCTGGATGCGAACCTCCCCTTTGAGCCTAATCTGGATGCGAACCTCCCCCTTGAGCCTAACCTGGATCCACCCCATGCTTACAGATAACCAGACAGTGAGTGTTGTACAGATAGGAGCAGTGATGACTTACTGCATGCAATCGCACATTTTCTCCTGGTGTCGGTTTGCTCATAGAGTGCGTAGATGTCGAAGGAATTAAACCGACTTCCGACTCCAATGCTCTACCGTAACATTCGTCGTGTTCTTTACAGCATCTGTTATAAAGAACAGTATTATTTTAAAAAAGAAAAACACACACACACACACACACACAGTCAAACAGTCGTACTTCCCTACTACGTCCGAGGACGAAGCTTTGTGTTTCCTTTTGTTCCCTTGATATAGCCAAACCCCATAGACTAAGCACGTATCCTTACGTTCGAGGACCGATTTCAACAAAAGACTCTACGTTCGAGGACTGAAAGGATTCTTTGTGTCTCCTTTCTTCTCTTGTCCTCGGAGATATATTGCGTGCACGTACATGTAAACGGGTGCAATCGTGTACCTCCAATTGTTCCTCTTTTTCGGAAGGCCTCCCATTGGTTTTGTACACGATTTTCAATCGTGGACGTTAGGTCAAACGTGGACCCCTTTGTCTACGCCCGAGTTCTTTTGTCCTAGATCCACGATTGCCGGCATATACAAACTCACACACACACACCTTCGATTCGTCGATTCTAAATTCTAAACCTTATTGCTTGTTAAAGGCACACATTGGCTGAATTAACCCCCATTATTTCGTCTCTTTGGTTGTTACCTCACCTATTTCGAATGTTTCAGTGTAAACATTATTCCAAAATGTGCAATATTTACCAAATATCGTAGAAGGGGAAGATCGGACACTGGGTATTTTTTTTGGAACAACGCCCGATAAAACGATATGACGTCATTATTTTCGACCATGGGGAAGAGCGCCCCTAGCGTTTGATAGGTAAACGCGTACGTGCTTGCGGCTACAGTGAATTCATACGAGAAGTACAGCATCGGCTAAGAAGTACACCCGGGTGTAAAATGCGAGCGGGATTTTCATTGATGAAGAAAAAACTTCACAAAGATGACAAAATGAAGAAATTAAGAGACAATAAAGGAATAAGTGGATGGATAACTAATATCAAGGAGGTACCTCCATTATAATACATATAATTACGTGTTTTAGTGACATACATCAGGGAATACATTTGTACAATGTCATTTAAATTAGAACAGAGATTTTTCTCTTTTTGCCCTATCCCGACGTAATGTATGAAGCACTGTATACTCAGTGCTTTCCGAGAGCCTGTTTGAAAAAAATTCGCAGACTTACTCGGGCGAGATTCGAACCCACGACTTCCTGCTTACTAGTGCAGACGTCTTGACGTAGTGCAGACGTCTTGATCGGTACACGCGTCAATGTCATTTATAGTTCTTGAGGCGATGAGACAGGCCAATATGCAGTCAATTAAGGACATGTGAAAACCAGATTTAAGTTGGCAGGTATCAGATTTTATTCATTCCTTATGGGTGGAATTCTTTTAATGTATAAAAAGAAAAAAAAAACATCTTTGTTGTAACGGGAAGTATCCATGAGTTATTTGTTTTAATTATAAAGCAACAGTCATGTTGTATTCAACGATTTAATAAAGCTAAATGAAGCATCTGAAAAATAAATGAAATCAAACTTTGCTCCACTCGAGAAGTGTTAATTTCTGTCAATGATTTCACTAGTAATACTCATAACTGCTACTTCAGACAGTCAGTAACAAAGACACACCCAGTAATATGATTTTGAAAAACAGAATCTGTTTCTATATTATATCATTGAAGACAAATACAATTGCAATAAATAAATATTATATAGGTTTTCCCGGCTATTTTAAAAAACATTTCATTCATATTCACCAACTCTAACACTCTATTTCGTCTGAGAAAAAACTCACATGCTTTTACCAAAGCGATTTAGTCATTTACCATTCAATTTCAAAGTTCGGTCACCACATTTAAAGACCAACTAAAACGCCAAATTCTTTGTTTTCTTTTTGGACTTATCTGATAGTTTATGCCTCCCCAAAACTAATGTAACAAGTTTCATGATTCTGAAAAAACAAAACAACAAATTTGAGCCTTTTCCTTCTGAGCCACTTTGACTCGATTCAGAAAAGGCCGAGGTCAACTGCGTGCCGTATCGCGCGAGTGATGACGTATACGTGTAGAAACATATGACGTCACTGTATTATACGACAATGTTTTCGAGAATATTCGTCCTTCCAGATCAAATTCGTCTAAGCTGTTGCCGAATAGCAGCATTCAGAGATTGAATTCGTCTTATACCAATCGATTTAAAACTGTTGTTAAGTAAATTAGTCTGGCGTGAATTTATAATGTTAACTTTACACGTAATTTAAACTGCAACAATATATTTACAACAAAAGTGTAAAATTAACAAGGACAGCAAAGCAAAGTTCTTTTCAGTTTTATAAGGAATAAAAAGAGTGAAAAAATTAAGACGACCATGCAAATAAAAAAACCACAGTCGATGACCCGTATTTTCCTTTGTTAGGTACATGTCCGTGTTGGCTACCTACAGTGAGTCTATACCATATTTTTAAGAAAATTGATTTGAAAGAAACAAGCAATAGGCCTATATTTATGAATAACAGGGAAAGAACAGAAAAATAGTGGAGAAATTATCCTCATCTGCGACATTTATGCCTTCTGCAGAGGATGTCGTAATAAAGTGTATCGAAATTGAACAAACTTATCATTAAACTGTGTGGCAAAATACGAATTTGTTTTCTGAATAAAACTGTCCGGCGTAGACGAGTCGAAATTGAATACTCCTCGCCGAAAATGGGTATTCGTGGATTGAATTCGATTGAACAACAATTGAAATTGTATGACAAAAGACGAAATTAAACCTTGGAAGTGCACTAAATCGATGCTGATGGACGAATTTGAATATTAAAGACGGTGAATTCGAATGAAGGTGACAAGAGCAAAGTGGTCCGGCCCCAGCAGCTTTTCAGCGTTATGTAGCGACCACTTTGAGCCGTCGTGTTTCGATACTGGTATTTTCAAATCCTTTGGGATGACCATTAAAAATATGCTCAAGTCCACTGCCATCCCAACAAAGTTCCCAGATGTGAGTAAGGTACAGGCGAAAGCAGTTAAACGGCCCATTTCCCGAGGAGCCTTCGTTAAAAGGGAGAAAATCAGGGTAAGTTCGATGTTAGTTGTTGTTGCAACTTACGAAATTGCACGTGTAGACCTAGTGTGTGTATACGGGCCGGGTCCAGACTATCGAGTCGATCCATGAATTTCGGTGCCTCGGTCTACGTCACGAACAGCGCCCTCAATTTGAGTCTCAACAAATTTCAAAAATGGGGGGTCAATTTTTGAGCGGCAAATAGTCACACTAAAACTTCAATTGAACCAGTTTGGCTTTTAATTCACATTTAATACATATAAATGAATCTATTTATGAAATAAAATGTGATCCGGTCAATTTGAGAAGCATGTTTCCTTTAAGTGAAATTATTTGTAACTATACCTAGTCAGTATCACGTTTCAATTTTTAACGTCTAAAGAATCAAAGAATCTTGTAGGGTTTTTGTATTTCAAAATTATGGACGTTATTAAACGGGCTGATTGATACGGGGCATAGAAATTAAGGATATCCTTCGATCACAGGTTGACGTCCGAAACAAGGGGAACTCGTTGTTTTCTGTAGTTAATAATTACACAACCCAGGAATAATTTGGCATGAAGCTTCAAAGATTAAAATTTGATAACATGAAGTTGGCCATATTATTGTTTTGGTCTTTTGCCCTAAACGCATTTTCGTGTTATGAGTTTAAGAGCGGAAGTCGATTTCAGATAATCCATACAATTAACGTATCATTGTTACTATATTCTATGCATTTACGTACAGGCCGATGCAAAACAATGGCATTTATCAAGAACTATTATGTTTTCATTTTCCTGAAAACTAATATTTGTTGCCACACAATACAGGGTGGTCAAAACAAAACAAAATGCAAGCGCATATTTCTGCTACTCCAAGGTAAAAACAACTAACATGACATGATGGGGGAAACTTCCTCGGAGCAAAATGACACCAAGATTGACCGATATGGTCCAGCGGTTTTTGCTGGGGAGCCGTTTTACTGTAAACAGTAAAATACAGTCTATGCTTATCCGGTGCTACGGATTGTTAGTAAGAAAATGTGATGACAGTGGAAAGCTCAGTGGGGGATTAATGTTTTACTAAAAGAAGTCAAATACATGTATATAATGTAATGAACAAGAATTTAATTTAAACTTAACAACTAATGGAAGCTTACCAGACTTTTCTTCTCATTTTTATCTTATCAGGTTGTTATTTATGCAGGACCCAAAATTCTGTTCGAACTGTAATTCTGGGCAATACGTCCCGGCCCTCTACATGACCTCCTCTAACTTGGATACAGGTTTCCTCTCTTCCTCCATAGTTGTACATCTCTGCCATGACACGAACAATCAGTCGTCTCGGAATATTCACTAGGGCCTTCTCTATTCGTTGCTGAAGCGTCTAAAGGCAAAAGGCACAACATAGACAAGCGATTAAACGTATCCCCAGAGAAAATAGTCCAAGGGAGTTAAGTCCGGCGATCTTGGTGGGTATTCAATGGAATGACCCTATACCAACAACTCTCCCATGAAAAAGACGCTGAAGATGACCCCCACTAGCCTTGAACGATGAGCCGGGCATCCAGCCTGTATCCACCAGCGTCCTTGAAGGTTTACACCCAGTTATGTTCATGACCTATGGCACTATATGACCCCAGACTTTGTTACAGTAAAAAAGGTCCCTTAGCAAAAACTACTGGACAGAATCGGACAATATTGGTGTCATTTTCCTTCGAAGAACTTTCTCTATCCATCCATGTTAGTTGTTTTCGCCTCAGCATCCTACAAATATGCGCTTGCGTGTTTTTTACCACCCTGTATAATTTGTATCAAATATTATTTTTACATTTTTTGTTATGCATGGGAATCTATCCTCATGGCAATCAGCTGTCCACAATTGTATTCATATTGGGCTGAAATAATTCTTAACAAAATCTCTATATTCTTTTCCTCTCAAAACAATGACGAAATTTCGGTCATCAAACAATTTATTAACTTATCGTTTTAGGAGAAATGGACAAGGATTGTGGATTGTGATGTCGAATTGTTCTTTTTCTATCGTATCTGTGTATTTTGTCTTTTTTTTATTCATTACATGAATATCGTTGGGTCAGTTGTAATCTATAGCCTTTTAAGACAATGCACACGCAACCCAATCTCATGAAGAGTGTAAATATGAAAGTGTATAAATACGAGACCTGGTGTAAGAGTCGAGCCACTTGCTTCAGCACCGAGTTCGTAACTATAGCTTCCTCGTCGTTTCAGTCGGTTCTCACAGTCACCATGAAGATTGTTCTACTTCTCCTGGCGACAGCAGTTGCTCTAACAAGTAAGTCCGAATTTGTTTCTTCTAGAAAAACACAGGCTTATTTCGAAGGGCATGCTTTTAGATAGAGGCAGTGTATTACACGCAAACAGCAGCGAATCCAGGTTTTTTTCCGTAGGTGGGTGTATCAATTTTCATGAATAATTCATTAGTTTTTTTTATGAGAAATGCATGTTTATTCATTATAATAGAACATAACGTCAGAGCATTGTTATTGTTTCGTCAACTATATAGTTACATTCAATCATTTTAAAGAACGGCTGTTGTCGAGCTGATACAGACTGGTCTTGTGGATAGTGGGATGGTCTATGGGTCAAAAGGTCCTTAGTTCGAATCTACCTGCATCCATTTTTCTTTACTGTGATATCTTTGGGATGTTTTTAATTTAAGCGGAAAAGGAGACCGAGAACCTCAGTGCTAACTGTGCAGTGATCAATGTAACCATTCGCGGCCAGGGTAGCAAAATGGGAAATTGTTCTGAAAAAGTAACTCCACAGCTTTTTAAAAAAGAAATACGGGGAGGGCGGGGTGCTTTTTTGATCATGAGTACGTTTTCTATTGGAAACGTACTCATGGTTTTGTATGTATGTCTTATAGAGGTTATATTCCCGACAATCAATTTTAAGCTAGGATTTTCAATTTTCACGAAGGTAGGCTACATTGCAACCCTTCAATTTTATTCTCGTGATTTACACATTCAACTTTAAAATTGTGACTCTAGCGATGGTATCCTTTTTTTAAAGGCAAAAACAAGACATTTAAAAATGAACGTGTTTACAGAACCTCAAATACCATTAATGAAGGATTGCGAAGGATATATCTCCCTCGGGATGGTCCTTGTGATCATCCCCCAGAAATTTCAATATCATGAAAAATTATATTCTGTATCAGCAAAGCAACAAACTGTGACGCCACAAGTTTTGATTTTATCACGTTATAATTATTTAGCTAGTTGCGCAGAACTTATCAATGTTTATAGTATATACAAATTCAAACACACGGTTGAATGCATCCGTGTGCATTGATGACATCAGCTTCAACAAAGAACAATTTCGACCAAGTGCGAACGATATATAGTCGAACTATGGTATCACTGGTCTCCAGTTCGCTTGTAACAGTTTGGTACGATCAATCTGCTATTGATAACCAGCACGACCATGGCCTATAGGATTGGCGCAAAAGGTCGACTAGCCTGCATTGGTAAAGTTAGTCCAACTATGGTATTACTGGTCCCCAGTTCGCTTGTAACAGTTTGGTACAAGTAATCAGCTACGATACTTAAACTAGCGCGACCATAGCCTGTAGGATTGGCGCAAAAGGTCGACAAGCCTGCATTTGGGTAAAGTTAGTCCAACTATTGCCAACTAGTAATAAACCATAGTCCTTGGTCGAAGTTGCGCAATGATTCATCATCATGACCGTGCAGTGGTGAATGGTGCACCACAGACAATGATCTCTGTGCGCCAACAAAAGAGAGCACTTTTTCACCTAGCAACGGTGTCCCATGGGCGGTCACATACAATTTCACTGGTTTCACACACGCCATTCCTCGTTTATATACACGTGTATACCCAGGGGGGTCGTATAGTCGGAATTGTTTCTAGGTTTTGTATTCTGAATAATACAGGTGGGAATCAGACACTCCACAACCCAAATTAAAGTCAGGCAAGATGGCGTCGATAGTGACTCCCCCAACTATCAATTTCTTTCCGTTGAGGGAGTACTTATGCACGGGCCCACGTTATACACATATGGACTGGCAATGAGGTCACACAGTCGTACTTCCCCAATACGTCCGAGGACAATGCTTTGTGTTTCCTATTGTTCCTTTAATATAACCAACCCCCATAGACTAAGCACGTATCCTTACGTTCGAGGACCGATTTCAACAAAAGACTCTACGTTCGAGGACTGAAAGGTTTCTTTGTGTTTCCTTTCTTCTCTTGTCCTCGGAGATATATACAGTGCACGTACACTAGTGCACGTCTAATAAGCGTCCTGAGCTCGAGGGACTGTGAGTGACCAGAAGAGGGTCCTATTTTCCGAGGCAGAAGGCCAAGGGAAGACCCCCTTCTGGTCACTCACAGGCCCGAGGGGGAAATAGACGTGCAGTAGTGACCGAATTATGCCAGTCCATACGTGTTTATAACACACCTCTGTCCAAAATATAAAATAAGAAAATAAGAAACTTTTCATGCAGGGTTTTATAATTGAACTGTTCAATAATTAACTCATCAGCAATTTAACAATAAGCAATTCAACAATTATATAAAGGAATGCTTTTAGTTTCCCTGGATTCAGCATTTGAGTTGTTGTTCACTGTTCATATCATGTTAGTGTTCGCTTCGTGATTACCACACATCCATGAAAGTTGTTGAGGGCGCTGTAACCAGTCAACACTTTTGAGAAGAGAGTGCCCGATCAGGCACTATACTTCAAAAATATGAGCGCGCGATGTCTTGACGCGTATTTAGTTCACGCTGACGCAAATTTTATGCCGGCCTATAGTGAGTCCCACGTGACCGTGTTTCAGCCAACCAGGAAAAAGAACCATAAAGAGGTGTGTTATATTATACACATTTTGACTGCTTCGAGTGGTGTAGTAAAACTAACCTCTTGAGGTGATCCATGCATCATTCTCTCCCACAGATTCTGTTTGATTTAATCGCTAACTGATTAATTTAATTTCAATACAATAAAATGTCCGTCTAATTGAATTCGAAATTAGATGAACATTATTAACACTTTTCCAAACTACCCCTTTACGAAATGTTTGAACCCAGTTCTGTAGCGCTAGCGCTTGGGAAGAATACGCGCGACGCGCAACGCGCACATTTACCCCCTAATGCATTTTGCACACAATACCGCTGCTATGCGTACTTTGGTTGCTACGGGTATAATAGTAGGCCTACTTTGGTTGCTACGGGTATAGTACTTTGGTTGCTACGGGTATAGTACTTTTAGCCGTGCACGGGAAGATAGCAAAAATAGCGAATGTCTTGTGACTCGCTCTCGGCCAATCGAGACACAGAATCTGTTTACGAGGTGTTATAAACCATGGTCGACAGATGTTGGACTAACTTTGCTAAAACGTTGGCTGGTAGCCCACGTCTAGTCGACCATTCGGAACCATCATATAGGCCTATACAGGGCACGGTCGCGGTGGTTATCAACAGCAACATTTCTCGTACTAAACTGTGGCAAGTGAATCGGAGACCAGTGACACCATCGGTCGTACTTGGTGTTATTGCACAGGTGTAAGGTACGTCACGAATCGACTACTGGTTAACACATTTCTTTTGATCGAACTTGCTGTTATCCGGGAAAAACATTAGACGTAAAAAGTACAGAAATATAGCTCTCGCTTTTAGTCAGCCTCCTTTTAAAAAAGAATTTTGTTTAGGGAATCGGGATGTTAAGTGCTCATTAATTGCAATCTCTCATGTGTTCACTCTGTGTTGTGGCAGGCTGCACCGTAGTCGCTGACCAACGCAGTGTAGTACAGTTTGGCAATATGATTACATGCCTTGTGGATGTCGGCGTCTTCGATGGGCTGGAGTACAACGGCTATGGCTGTTACTGTGGCAAAGGAGGTTACGGCACAGCACTTGATGACACCGACAGGTTGGTTATCTGGTTCCTCTTCAAAAACTGTGGTGTAAGATTAACACCATGCATGGTTCAACATAGAGAGCATTGTGTTTATTTAACACGACGTTTTTGCGGTGCGGCAGTATGCAACTTTCAGAACAATTAAGGCATAAAACAAATATTTATTACGTGGCTTTCTCAGGACGAGGGGTGGTTTATTGTGCCCTTCGTAGTTTCCATGAGCTGCGATTTCTTTAGTGCACGGACCACACATAAACAAGTTCGATAAAAACTAGTCTTCGTCAGCGACAAGTCATGCTTAGCAATTTAGCATCACTATAAAATTGGCTCAAGTTACCAACTAGTATAGTTTTCTATGATTTTACCCAAAAGTCAAGCCCAAATCTTCAAACTGGCGCTTCCAAACGTTTCCCAATGTCAAAACTGTATGGGAAAGTAGGTTTATTTGAGTTTGTATAGTTTTCAGTTGAAAGAATATAAATAATGCTTTAACAAAGCAAAATCCAAGATGAGTTGTCACATGAGCCCTGTGATACAGTTTGTTTCAATGGGAACATCCAAAATCGGTTATTGGACACCAGTATGAAAAAGTAGGTGTCGTTAAATTTTTCGGCGGTGCATGGAAGGCCTATACAAACTTGACTAAACAGCCAACAGAAAAATGCATGGCTGTCATTGGATCATATACTTCGGAGCAGTAACTCTCACAAAATACAACAGAAGAGAACATGATTTATTCCTTGCTTACATTCATAACGAAGCATATGAAGATTAAAATCATAAGCAATGTTGACCCGTGCAAAATGGCGTCTGCACTAATTAGGAAGAACTAATCACAGTTTGTTTTTCTTTAAATTTGTTTCCATCACCGTTCATTTCAAAAGATGCTGCAAAGAACACGACGCATGTTACGATCGAGCTCTGAAAGATGATATAGGATGCAATAGCGTCGATATATACACCATCCCCTATGACTATGAGAACTACAACGATGCTTCGGGGAAATGCGGCGTCAAGTGCAGTAAGTGTGATACTTATCATACTAATCGCAGTCTAGACTGGTTCCCGCCACTTAGTTCTATGTAAACTGGGTAGTTCATTGACCATTATGCACTGTATGAACAACGTAAGCCGGCAGCTGCGGCTATTAACTGAACCGTCTCGAGGAAACCTCGCATTTAATGCCGTGTGCGAAAAGCGGACGATAAAACCTCGCATTTAATGCCGTGGGCAAAAAGCGGACGTTCAAGTATTCCTGCCCACAGCATATAATGACAAGCATCTGTGTTGTCATTGGTGCTTCCATTTGTGCACGAGACAATCAGGGCCGATTGTTTTGTGCCTAATGACTTTTGCGAGGTTTATCGGGGTTCGTTCGAGTACTGTGATAAATAACACTCCCATCGGGTGAGGGCGTATTCATGTGTACATTGTACTTTGTAACGTTTCTTTTGTCTCTATTTACTCACACTGTTTTTACCTGTTTTTACCTCAGTATTTATAGGCTAAATTCGACTCATTTGTTCGTCGACACATCAATAAACTAAATGGAAATAGATATAATAAGTACGGTGTGTCTCCGGAGGGAGGGACTTGAAATTTTGTTCACTCCGAACAAGGCTAAAAGCCACTGGAGGTACGGAGCTACAAAAGAAAGAAAAAAATGCAAGAGGTCGGAATTAATATTTCTCTTGAAGCAGGAAAGATTGTAAGATGAATAAAAACATGCACGAGGCAAAGAATTCCATAGAGATACAGAACGAGAGAAAAAAAAAATATTTTTGTTCTACATTAATGTACAGCTAGTATCGGGGGAGGTGGAATTTAGCCCACCCTGAGTATATTGGTCTGAAAATTGGGATAATTTCTTTGGAAAGAAGTTAGGACTTTTCGCTTGTTGCTGACAGTGACAAGATTTTGCAGCCACAACGCCCATCATCAGTCTTTACTTTCTTCCTTCGGCAGAGCCTGAAGCAGATTACGGATGGTTAAACTACAAGCCCAAATGCCAAGCCTTCATGTGTGAATGCGACCGCAAGGGGGCGCAATGCTTCGCCGACAAACGGAGCACTTTCAACCAGGCGCTCGTCGGCCACGACAAGAACACCTGCTAGTTAAACGGTTAGGAATCACGTAGAGAAAGTAAATCAGTATTATTATTTAATCATTAAAAAACTTCTGAGTAGACTTTTAATTCAATAACGTACATGGGCATATGAATAAGACCATAACGAACGTCAATATTAAAGTTCAGTAAATAAGACATTTACCATCAAACTGCAGTAATAAAATACAGTTCTTTTAACCAGACACCATAATGGTTCATGCCGCCTTAGTAGATTTTCCGATGGAAACAATTCACGAGTTTCCAAACTTCCGCCATAGTATAGAAGACGTTTTTCTCACTGATTTCCATGAAAAAATAGATAGCACATCGTCCACTTGGGCGCTCGTCTGCAAGCAACTGAAGCCGAGCAGAGAGAGGTAACATGGCGGAGGGCGGCTTCAACTCGAACGGCCAATGGACTATAAAGATTTCTTCACATGGAGATCAGTAGTTTTTCTCTAGTAGTATCTATTTCATTCGTAAAGGAATCCATCAAATTCAAACCCATCTTACTTCCTGTTTTACGCACTTTAATCATAGTGATTGCTTACAAGGTCTTTAGAACGGAAGAAGCCTGGAATGTTCAGACAAATCTGTGGCCCACGTGGTGTACACAATGAAGTAAATGACCTAAACTAGCTCAAGTGCTCACACACATCTCCCCTCTCTCATGGATAATTATCATTATAATAATTTCCAGTAATTTGTTTTTTTTTTCAGTAAATTTCAAATATAATTTTGAGATGTATGGGACCAAATAACTGAATACTGAACAACAGACCTTCTTGAAGTTATTAAGTAAGCTTCGCAGTGCACCCAGAAAAAACCCGTAACAAGACTCCTGACTTTGTTTTTCTCTTTGGGCAATTCCAAACATATTTTTCAGCATTTATTTTATGCAAATCGCCCATCATAGGGCACTCGAGGTGTGGGCTACAGAGGATTATGTGGAAGAACCAGCCCCTCACACTGAAACAAGACCATCTAATCTCTTCACAGTATAGGGTCGGGATGGGTAACTATACTAGTCCACTGCAACTAGTGCAAGACATTAATAATACCTCTACCCATATTAAGCGTAGAAGTGCTATAGCCCAGGACTGGGCTCGAACCCACAACTTGCAGAATTACCCACAGACCTTGAATTAAATGTGCCAAACCACTAAGCCACAGCACTTCCACCTTCTGACATATTTTTCCAGTTAGATGTGTGGGTACAAACAAACTCATCGATTGGTTTAAATTAAAATTACGCTGGTATAATGGCATAATGTAGCGATGAATTTGTCTAGATGCAAAACAATATAATAAAGACTAGTCGTGATATAAAGATATTATTGTGAGTGGTGGTTTTTACTTAGTTTGTGAATTTGTAATTTCCGATTTTTTCTCGACTCTTTGTCCCCAAAGAGGAGTGACTTTTTGAAAACGAATAAGAAACGCACAAAAATGCAAAGTATTACTATAATATTGTTTGCTGCCGTTCTCAACAAACGCCATAATCGTGCTGTTTGGCGTTTACACCCCCAACGACGCTTGCATACGCATTTCGTATTGCCACACCTTAAGTCTGGTGCTGTTTCTTCGTTCGCTAAATTACACCGGTAATGTGCAACACAAGGCAGGTACCAACATGAACAAAGATGACTTCGGACCGGACCAGGGGCTGTCCAACGTAAACCGCCAGTATTAACCAAAAGCTCTTCCGCGATGCATATAATTATTAATGCTCAAAATAGTGCACCCTTCAATTGTTCCCCACCCCTATCCCACCTCGAGCTACCCCCACCCCGGACGTCGAGATTGGTATTTTTCGCCCCAGGGGTGGGGACTTTGTCCTGTTTCAGTGGAAATAAAAATCTATACTTTTGTACAGGGGAATGGTGTCCCGGGGTTGGTGGTTTGGTTACTTCCGAAATGACAATCCCAACATTAGGGTTGGGAAACTTTTGAAAATTGCATTATTTTGAGCATACCCACATGCCTTACTGAGAGCTTTTTACGGAGAGACGCATCTAGCCTCGTTTTCAATTCAAATTTGCATTATGAAAGGCATCACTGTACTACTACCACAATGAATCCAAGCCTTGTCACTTTGCACTTTCCTCCCAACAACGACTTACCTTACACACCGACTGTGGACCTTCCTTGGTTTGTTATGAAAGACAGAGAAAAAAAGCTAATTTGAGTCGCACTGTGAACGCTCTTTCAACTCGAATTTGTTTGCGTTATCTCCTTAACTGTCCTCCTTCATTTTGTGACAAATAAACCTATATCCCAAAATGTCTCTAAAGCTGTTTTTCTGAGAGGGGAAACGTTCTGTGGACTTGAGCCAGTCCACAAAGAGTATGTAAGGTTAGGGCACTCGTGGTGGATCCAGGTATTTTTTTATTGGGAGATTGTGTTTTCAACCAAAGATTTCACCCTCCAGAGTTGATTGTCTAAAGTTTGTTTCATGGAAATTGGTCTTTCATACGCTGCAAAGATGAGAGTCATAACTGCTAAAATATGCCCACTTTTAACAGGAAACTTGTTCGTTACATCGTCAAATGGCACTTCATACAGGCATTTGTAAAGGGAAAGTTCGGATAGAGATTCCTCAAAATTTAACAATGACACATAAATCTGGTAGCACCATCAGAAAGATCTGAATAAGTTCTTTCTGTTGGTAGGCCTACATTGTATAAGGATCATGTATGAACGGCGAAAAACTGCAGGTTAGTGTTGAAACATGGTGAATATATCTGTTGTTTAGATGGTTTTCTTGTAATCAATATGTTTATCAAAACACTGTAAATTTAATTGTAAGATGCATGTCTGCTGGGCTCCAAGAGTATGTCATCAATCATCTAGAATACAGTGAGTATCGGCGAGTCAAAAAACAAAAGAACCAACATTTTGTGCCCCCATAAAATAGCCTAATGCTAATTTTAAAACCTACAAATAAGCTGAAAAGGAGTATAGAGGATTGTATTCCTTCTGTTTGGGAACGGTGGATGAGGGAGAAGATAGCTTTTCAAACCAAATCTTACAAAATGGGCAGCAACACCCCCCCCCCCCCCCCCACCCCATCTCCTTGACATTCCATCAAAGACATGACAAGACAAAGAGATGAAGGTTTAGGCCTATTACTCGAGATCAAATTGTACATCAATACAATTAGCTCTTATTAACATTTAGCCTCGAACAAAGCACAAGGTAAATTTGAATAAATTTGCAAAGGGAACATCAAGAAAACTGGCGGAGCGGGATAAGAACCGGAGGTCTTTCAACAGCCAAGGATTCACGCCCCGTCTTACGATACAACCTGGGAAGCGACATTGTGGGAGTCCGTCAATGATACGACTTTTTAATTTATACCGGTACTTCGTCAATAATCTATATATTCCAACATACACATTATTTTAAAACCGGAAATCTGTTTAAGGCCGTTTTCCATCAAAGTATGCTATTAACTATGCAATACAATCATGTATCTAGCAAATATCCACACGTATATACGACTTTTAATACACTGTCCTGAAATACGTTTACAATTTGACATTAAAAAAACCCGGCGACACCTGAAAAGCAGCATCAACCGAAATGTATTATTTATCTATTATAGCATTATCAAATCGAGGTATTCATTTAAGAGAACGTTATAGGTCATTCTTAGGAAATATTTTAAGATGGCTTTTATTGAATATACTGTATATACATAATGCACTTTATAGAAAAATTTAATGCAGGATTTTTTGGCTGAGGATAAACTTGCGTTGGAATCCGTTAGCGCATGGTTCTGCCCCAAATGCAGCCAGTTAACATTGCAGTTATCCGTGGAAACCGGGAGAGGATGTATGAAATACGAGAAGAGATGCTTGAAGTAACTCTTGCACGGGTCTCTGCAGACTTCAGTGCCGATATCTCAGCCATGGCGAGTTGATACGCGTCGGACTCCAAGTGCCTGACAGGTAGACACCAGACATGATATTGGGGTTGACTGCTGAGTGTTTTCGTGGATTTGGGAACAAATTCGGATGTGGAGGGAGCTGTTTGTCGGTAAGTTGTGAATGACCGTTCAGGTAAAAGCTTTATTCGGATACATGATCATACAAGCACCGAAAGTGGTCTGATTCACAAAGATACTAAGTACGTGTCCAAAAAAAACATGTCCTACTTTTGATCCTAAATATCTGTGTTGTTTACCAATGAATTTAAACCAACATTTCAGATTATGCATGTAAACAAGGCATGACAAATTTTATAGAGCGAATTTCTTCAGCTTTGTGCAAGAGGGTGAGATTTAAACGCCATACAAAAAAATACTCTTTTTCAGAATCTGCCACTTTCGACTTGGCGTCCTCTAATGTCGATACAGCGCTGGAGACGGTGGCGGAAGGCGTGTGCTGCGGCCTGAAAGCTTCTGAAGGAATGCAAGATCACCCCTGATGTCACTGCACACATCCTCGATCGTTTGGCGCAACACACCAAAAGTTGCAAAGGGACGCCTGACATAGACTAATTCCTTGAGATAGCCCAGAAAATGTGCGATAAAATGTGCGGTAAAATGTGCGACATCGCAGAAATCTGCGCAGAAATCTGCGATGTGTGCATGTCCCTTCAGAGCCACGATAGATTTCCCACAACCGATCCTGAAGAAAGTTTTCCAGGGCTCTCTGCTGTTCGGGTCGAAGATCGTCGATGAGTAATTCCGCAGCAGAATTCAAGAAAGAGGAAATTTCTTGAGAAGACAAATGATGTGGAACATGTGGAAGGTCCACCATGTTTTTGACGATAGCAACATTTGATGACGTCATGGCCTGTCGTTTTTGATTGGACATGATGCATTGGTCCCGCCCCTGCATCATCTCTTATTCGCGCGCATACGAGGTCGTCGATGAAAATCTTGCCTTGGTCAAAGGCGTTCGACGCTGGTTTTCATGACGATGGTATCCGTGCGCGCCGACGCAACCCTCTCGAACAGCCGACTGCCTGGATTCTCACCACCGTTCATGCATAGTGCTAATTGCAAAAACAAACAAAAATCGTAAACAGCGACCTCACTCGGCAACAGTTGGCACACGTCTATTCAACTGATTTGCATATTGTAGCCTGGCCGGAGTACTTAGAAACTCAGTTTAATAAAGAAGAAAATAACCATAAAGGTACTTGGAAACTCATTCATTCATTTATTATGTAAATCTAAAAACACATCGGTTCCAACTTACTTTATTAAAGATGGTGAAAAAATAGACAACGACCTTGATATCTCGAACACTTTTAATAAATATTTTGTTAATATTGGTAATAGGATTGCCAGTGAGCTGCAAACGTGTGATCAAGGCTTTGAATCGTTTCTTGATGACAGATGCCCACATTCTCTATTTCTAAATCCAATCACTGAAGATTATCTGTAATCTTGCCTCCTATAAAGCCCCAGGATGGGATGGTATATCATCATTTATTATTAAAGAAGCGAGGAGTGCTTTAGTCAATCTACTAGCCTCAATCTTTAATAAATCCATTACTACAGGGGTTTTCCCAAACAAACTGAAAAAGGTAAGGTGGTACCTATATACAAAACGGGTAATCAACACGATATCAGTAATTACAGACCAATCTCCATTTTACCTGTGTTCTCTAAAGTTTTTGAAAAGTTAATTCATAGTCGACTACCATGCGTCATCCAAAAATATGGATTACTATCAAATTCACAGTATAGTTTCAGAAGTGAACGTTATACTGAATTAGCAATAATAAGTGTAATAAATCAAATTGTCAATGCTATAGAAAATAAACAAATCTCCATTGCCATATTCTTAGACTTGTCAAAAGCATTTGATACTGTCAATCATAATATTTTAATCCATACGTTAGCATACATTAGTGTTCGTGATGTAGCATTGCAGTGGTTTCGAAGTTACCTGACGAATAGATTGCAGTTTGTAACATAACACGAATTCAATGCAAGATGTAATATATGCGAAGTTCCTCAGGGATCTGTTCTGGGGCCATTGCTGTTCATCATTTATATGAACGATATCTGCAAGTCAAGTAATCTGATTTCATTCTGCCTCTTTCATTCATTTCATTCTCTCTCCTTTGGAATAAACTAGACAGAAAACTTAAGAACACCACTAGTTTGAAAGTGTTTGCAAAGGATTTTAGAGATAATATTAATCAATATTAGTTTAGTCCATATTACTTAGCTTAAATTATCAATTCATTTATTTAACTAGAAAAGATAATTTCTATCATCATATACTATTTAAGTAAAGTTCTGTCTTCCTGTCCCTTGTCAGTAGAATATTGTTACCAGTAATAATTGTGTATCATTTTACATATAGGCCTATACTGTCACTTCAGTTTGGTCTCATAATATTTCTCTCATTGTTCCACGTTTGTAGAAATTTGTCCTCTGTCCTCACAGGGAGAGCATAAAAGCTTGCTTCGCTCTTCCTACATGTTGGTATCACAGTGTATGATAATTGTTATATTATATTGTTATATATTAGATTACTAATTTAATTATAACAACCAATTAACTGTATGGATGATTAACTTCATGAATTATTAATTATCAACTTATATGTATTTGAATTGTATGCCAACATGAACAAATATATGGGTGTGTGACAGTACGTATGTGAGCGCAAAGCGCGGCCACTGTTTGTCGCGTTAAAGTCGAACTCCTTGACCAAGGCGACCGGAAATCTAGCGACAAAATAAAGAAAAACTTTTGTTCCAAGGCTGTAGGGGTTTTCGAAACCTTGGCTTCGTCTCCGGCTTCGGCTTCGTCTCCGACTTCTGAATAACTGAGAAGCAAACCAAATGGAAATATTCTAAATTTTGCTTTCATAATAAACCGAATAAATGTTCCTGAAGCTGAACATGCACCAACATTTAGAATATTTCCGTTTGGTTTGCTTTTCAGTTATTCAGAAAACGAAACGAAGCCGAAGGCGGAGTCCGGAGACGGACTCAACTGATTTGCATATTGTAGCCTGGCCGCGTGAGGTCGCTGTTCGCGCTCCGTGTACGGGTGCACCACACGAAATAAACTCCCATTGACCTTAGTGTAAAATCCACTAACTTCACAGTGGAAACATCCTTATCCAGGAGTCTCTCAGTTTTTGTGACACTACTGAAAATGATATTTTGAATCTTAGTCTGTCAAATTCTTTCCAATTTTTGGCAGGTTAGCCGTTTATAATTTTTGCTAATAATCCCCAGAAAATATACCAAATATTTTCCAAACCGGCTAGCTGCCATATTTCATAAAGCATCCCTCCACTTGCCAAGCCAAATAGGACCAATTTTAAAGCCAGAATTTATCAAGTCTTCACAAAGGTTGAAGCACAGAACCCCTAGGAAATTATAGCTGATCATAATTACACAATTTATCAATTGCATGACCGCAATTTTTTTATTATTACAAAGTTATTTAGTGTGGCGCGCACCCTGTCGGGTTTCACACAGTGCGCCCTCTAACTGCAAGAGTAGACCAGGGCCAATTTCAAGAAGCTGCTGAGCACAAAAATATGCTTAGCATGAAAAGGTCTTCCTTGGTAAATACAAGATTACCAACCAAATTAAGTCCATCGGTTGTGGCTGGCATTTAGCTGTTATTTGCTTAGCATGAAAATCCCATGGCCTTTTGGCTTGTAACCTGTTCTAACTAAGCAAGACTTTTTGGTAATAAGCAAATGTTTTTTGCTGAGCAGTTCTGCTCATGCGCTCCAGCTGTTCTAATCTTGCTGTAAGAGGGAGCACTGCGTGAAACGAATTTACGCGACAGTGCACCATCCACCATCGATCAATATGTAGCATGAATTTCAGTCACTATGAAATACTGTACGGGCTCTTCGGTAGTATTGTACATGCCAAAGTGAAATATATTTCTTTTGTGTGTGTGTGTGTGTATCTTTGTTTATTCACTAGAAATCTTAGGAGGTTTTGTGTTAATTATAAACCATTAAATGAGAACTATATGACGGCCGTCATTATACAAATAATGAATGTTTATGAGTGCGATGGTAAGAATAATTTCATTCGGTGACAGATTAAATGTTCCATTCCACGAGGCGAAGCCGAGTGGAATGGGACATTCCATCTGTCACCGAATGAAATTATTCTTACTATTGCACGAATGTGAAACATTCATTATTTGTTTTACACAACGCCTGAATAAATCCGACAGATTGCATGCATGGATTTCTTGGTGTACAACGTGCCGTTTACCTTCTCAGTCCCGCATAAAACCGCAACAAAAAGTGGTCCAGTTCCGAATCAGTTAAAGCTTTAATTGTTGTTCCTGCGTTTCTTGCAAATTCCTCTAATCGTTTGACTGCATATTTCATTTGTTTCTTTGTGTTAGCAGCGTCAGCATCGCCTAAGTTCCAATATTTCGTCGTCTGTTAGGAAAACAAACCGCGGTACGGAAACACCGTCCGCCATTTTGTGTGAATGACAGCCTAGACTGGTTCCCGGTCCCCGTATGTATATAATATACATTGAAGTCCATAGGACAACGGAGGGACCGGGAACCAGTCCAATGACAGCCGCGTTGTAGCGGCGGGGAAGTTCTATCAAACGCGTTACCGTTTGATAGAACCATGTGATAAAACGTTTTTTGGCGGTGCGGGTTCGCGTCCTACGATGGGACGAATAATTCAGTGCACGTGATAGACGATTCACAATCGGATGGCTGGGATTTATTTAGGTGTTGTATAAAACAAAATAAACAGTTACTAGGTGGTGTGAACATTTCGAGTCATTTTTATATAGGTTTTCCGGGCTATTTTAAACAAAATTCATTCAAATGTATTTTCAAATTCTTCCAGCAGAAGCGATTTAGTGAAATTCAATGTTTCATTTCGTCATGAACACACATTTTCGGCGAGGAGTATTCGATTTTGTCTTGTCTATCGGGAACACTTCTCTTAATTTTTGGACAAGGTGACCGTAAGTGATAGTCTACTACTTTAAATTTTTCAAAGGTCCCGTACCTTTAATCAAAATGTTTCTGGAATAGTATAGGTGTAAAGAAACTTTGCTTTTGTAAATCTACAAGAATAAACCTCTGTATTTCTTAGTTCACCGACTCCTTTATTCCGCATCCAAATCTGTGGAATGCCAATTTCAGCACGGTTTATTTGCAGTTCACAATTTACCAATTGAAGATATATAAGAAATAAGTTCTAATTAATAGTGAAACAACTAAAAAAAGCAAAAGATAACTCACTGGTGAAATGAGGGAATAACCCGATACGGACAGCTTAAGTTTGGTGATGGCATGAACTAACAAAAGGATCAAGATACAAGGAAAAACAAAGACAAAGGCGAATGAATATTTAAAAAATACATATATAAGGGACTGACAAAGCAGTCAATGGCTTAAAAGAAAATCTACCGATGAATCGATATACAAAAGAGAAATTCGTCACACAAATGGAACGAAGAAAAAACTAGTAGAGTACCGTACCGGTGTGAAAATCGGACACCTTTCCCTATTTTTGGTTAAACCCTCCCAAGTGACCGGCCATTCTCATAATTATCATTCCAATTCAGTTCATGTTCGACTTCGTCGTGTTTTTTTCCCGGTGATCTCGTTCCCGTCAACTAACATGTATTCTTGTCGTAGCCGACGTTAGACTTGCTGAAAGTGTGGCGCTTGTCCGCGAAGCATTGCGCCCCCTTGCGGTCGCATTCGCACATGAAGGCTCTGCACTTGGCCTTCCATGAGTTGATCCACGAGTAATCTTTGGCTGCCGCTGCAATAGAAAGAAAAGACAAGCTTAATAGGAGCCATGCAATAAATATTCCATTCATTTTTTTTAACAACTACGTCTAAGCATGATCTATCTAAACGCTTGTTTTCATAAGGTGAAAATAACAAGGTTGGTAGCTTTGAATTCATTTACAATCTTTCCAATTTAGTCAATTTAGATTTAAATTGGAAAATTAGATGCAACATGAAACTTAAAACAAGAATGTATTTAACAAAAATGTTTTCGTACGCAATATTATGGAGACACCATTGTTGATGACATCATGCTTTGGCTCATGAATATGGAGTTTGTATTTACATAAAAACCACACCCAAGATGATGCAAACATGCAGCAACAACGCTGTCTCACTTGACTCTATTTATGGATCTCTCAAGAGATATCTCCGTGTATAGATGCCCCTATTAGAAGTAGGCATAAGGATATCTCTATAGGTATTATATCGGTATCTCATAACATATCTCTTTTCTGAAGAAAGCAATGGCGATTATATTTCTAACACTGAAAGATACCTACTAAAGTTATATGTTGATGGGACAGGGTTCTCATAAAATGGGGAAAGGAGACAGTGGCGTATCTGTGTTTGGGATCGAGGATGAAATTGATATTTTCTGAAATAGAGCTGACTGGAGGCGGAACGGTTAGGGGTTTGTGCATTCATAGATATGAATATCCATCAAAGCACAAACAAAATTCCAATACCCCTTAACACCTTTGGGAAAATGAATAAAAACGTATTGAAACAGCCAACGTTTACATCAATTGCTATAAAAAAACGCACCACGTAACAAGTCATGGTAGAGTTGAAGCGAACTAAGAAACAATCAAAAACATTAGCGTTTTGTAAGGACAAACAGGGCTTCGTGGGTTGTCGGGCTTATGCAAGAGAATAATACAAAGCTTCCCCTGTACTCATGCTAGCACTATAGGCTATATACTCACTGAAGGTTTTTCAAACTTACATGGGAGGGGAGCGTCGTACAAAAAAGTTATTATAAGCTAAACCCAACTGTTTCCGAATGAATTCGTTCAATTACTGAGGTATAACCTTGGAACATGAAGTGAAAGTATATTGAACCCTGATATTTTCTTTTCTTTGGTCTCTATAATGAGCCGAGTAGTACAATGTCGTACTTATACATGCCAGAAATATCAAATGAAATGGCGCCCCAAAGTCAAAAAGATATTTTAGCAACGCCAAATAAGATTGGGCCAACGTTTTGGTCCTATCATTAAAAAAGGGTGAACCTCCCCCTTGAGCCTAACCTGAATTCACCCCATGCTTACAGATAACCAGACAGAGAGTGTTGTACAGTTAATATAAGAGCAGTGATGACTTACTGCATGCAATCACACATTTTCCCCCGGTGTCGGTTTGCTCATAGTGATACAGGGATGCGTATATGTCGAAGGAATTACACCCGACTTCCGACTCCAATGCTCTATCGTAACATTCGTCGTGTTCTTTACAGCATCTGTTATAAAGAACAGTATTATTACAAAAAAAAGCACCTGCTATTGAGACCAGTGCCACAGACAATGGCAGATAAAGGGTACCACTCTGAATTTTCCAACACTGTTAAAACGCTGTTAAAACATTTTAAACAACCCTCACCCGCTCTGTCCCGCTCTTTTCCAATTTTCTGTGCTTGTGCGCCTATAGTTGCAACCCAGAAATCCATAATCGCTGTATGGGTCTTATGTTGTAAGAACAAAAAATGGTGCCACCAATCCGCGCCTCCCAGTATGCCATTTTTGAAACTCCTTGATTCACCCCAGATTATTTCTATACCTTTCTTTCAATGATCTTTCCAATCATAGCAAATAATTATTTGGACGAAGGCTTTTTGTAAGCCAATTAGGAGCCTCCATGGCAAAACGTGTCCCTTTAATTAACATTTTGTCTTTTCCCCTTGGAAATAATAGCGTTTAGAAAGTTAACTGGCCTTAATGTTGAAATCAACAAAATTAGCTGGCCTTACGTTTCGAACTTAAGCAAGTTCTTTCTCAAAGGCAAATGACAGTGTACAAGAAACAAACATGTAGGGAAAACATAAGCAAGAGGGGGGGGGGGGGGGTAAATAGGAGGTGGTAATTGGGCAATAGAAGGAACAGAGGGATGTGGCAAAGCTTAAAGGGAAAGGAAAAGACATCAAAGGGGGCAAGATAATCCTCCTTTGCCGGGAGGATTATAAAACAAATGACAATAGGCCTTTTCACACTAGAGCGCCGAACCCCGGGGCCGCCCGGCGTTTTTACCCTCGAGTTCAACCCCGCGTCGTTTCACACTCGTTTCGCGCAAACCTACCTCAGCCAACCCCGGGGCGAGCTTGCCCCGGGGTTGGGCATGAGCGTTTCACACTAGTTTGTATTTCATCTCACCCCTGGCTTGGAGCGGGGGTGAGTACGCCCCGGGGCGAGACCAATCTCGGGGGTGGCCCCGGGGCGAAAATGGCTAGTGTGAAACGTCGCACATTCTCATCCCCGCGTCGCCTCGGGGCCGCCCCCGAGATTTTGTCTAGTGTGAAAAGGCCTATGGGGGAAAAGAGTATCATTCTCTTCCTGGATGTTACCAGCTCATTTTCCCGGTTGAATATACTTTTAAAGGTAAGATGATAGTATTGGCAAAGGTGCGATCATAAAGTTCCGAGACTGTTCCTGTTGCGAACGAACGGAGCGCAGCACAGTAATGTGCATATAGCAGGTGTAAGCAACAACTTTCGTAAGTATTCCAAGTATAACATCTCTTGATCAACATCAGCACCCGTGTTACCCCCATTTTTGTGACCACTGGTACCGTCTTCGTGCGCATTTGCGATTTCAATATGGACCTGAATCCCGAGCAGAAGCAGCACCGTGTAAGAGGCTGCAAGGATTTCAGTCAACAGGCCCGGGATTACCCACACTTCATGTCGAGGATCATCAGCGGTGACGAGAGTTGGGTCTACGGCTACGACCCAGAGACCAAACAGCAGTCTTCGCAGTGGAAGAGCCCGCAGTCTCCAAGACCTTAGTCTTGGTTCAAGACGACAGTGATCGATGATGGATCGTGTAACGTCGCGTTTATTAGTTCCATGCAGTGCGCCCTCTGACGGTACGATTAGACCAACTCATGGGCTCGCGCTATCGTCTTGGGAATCCTGCAAAATGTGGGCGCGGCTGTAATATGCAAATGTTTGTTTGTGTTATTATTCATAACCTTCAAACAACATGGAGCTTCATGCAGTTGGCGACCCTATTGACAAACATACGACAGTGTCTGGTTTGTGGGAAGAAACCGAAGATCGTATGTATACGCGTAGCGCCGCGTATAGTAGTTATAGTAGTTATAATATTATACTTTGGAAGGAACAAATAACATGCAAAACATATTTCTCTGTTAAATAAACGTGAAATTTATGGTTTTTATTGGGGATATCGTTGGGGATTATACTTCTGCATCATGCATCAAGTTACGTGTGTGATTCATGTCACAAGTAATTAAAGCACTGTCGAGAATCACGGACGCATTTTTTAGTAAAGTGAAATTCGTACTCTGAAATTCAATATGAATTGCCACACAGGCTGGCCTAGGGGGTAAGGGTATAAAATTCAGTGTTTATGATGGTTTTAAATATCCCTATTTCCATTGGCATATTTGCCCCAACCACTCTTTCCTATTTGCACCAACCACGTAAGTTATAGGTAGCTGGATCGATGTGATGATTCGCCATAGCCTAGAGCTGGAATTTTCAAGCTAAAATTAAACCATATTTCATGCAGGTCCATAAATACAACAGTGCAGGATTTCGTTTTCACTGTAGAACCTGACCGCATACTCGTACTCCGATTGTAGACAGAGGACAGTGCACGCAAGAATTCCCGTCCTCGATCGACTGCTAAAAAGGGCCTCGGGACTCAGGCTTGCAAACACAAACGAATGGCCATGAGCGTCCTTCTTCAGCACCTCGTCGGTCAGGCGTTATCCAAAGCCAACTTGAGAGGTTTTGTACAATATGATACTACTAGGCTGTGACGAGTGATTTGGAAATTGGAGGCAAAGTTGTTATTGAAATCAAAACAGAGAGGCACAGGTTCCTTCCTCCATGGTTTACCCATGGAGGAATAAAACACATTTTATTCCTCCATGGTTTACCCCCTTCCTCCATGGTTTACCGAACCCAGTCGGTAAACACACCATGGAGGAAGGAACACAAACCCTTCACGAAACGGTCGTTCCCAGTCACAGTTGTTTGTAATTAATTGTGCGATAATCGCGTATCGCATATCGCGCGCTCGGATCGGTGACGTGACAGTGGCCATTCATGTTTACATTTAATAGCCCCAGATCCCGACCCGTTAATATATTCAGGTCATCACATAATTCATATGCATGTCCGTTTTGCGATCGCTGATTGGGGGGCGGGGACTTTTTTTAAGCGGTTGGCGTAGGCCTAATTAAAATATTTGTTTTAGACATTGTTGACATTGTTTGCGTTGATGTAACTAGCAGTGTTTGATTTTGACCAACCTGTCGGTGTCATCAAGTGCCGTGCCGGAGCCTCCGTAACCACAGTAACAGCCATATCCGTTGTATTCGATCCCTTTTAAGATGCTGATATCACCCAAGCAAGTAATCATATTGCCAAATTGTGCAACGCTGCGTTCGAATAACGACGCAGAGCCTACGGGGATAGAATGAACATGGAATACCAAAAAACCTACTTAGCACGTTTGGTTTTAACTGTCAGAAGTCATGTTCTATTGGAAAGATACTCATGGTAAACATGTCTTTGAGGCCAAATTAGGGCTAATTATACCTGGCAATGGATTTTAAATTTTCACTGAAAAGCAACCCGACTGCGCTTCTTTTTATCTGTAAAATGGCAAAAATGAAAACTGATAGTTAAAAAGTAACGTGATATATAAGTCAGTAAGTTGACAGAGTATCTTTTGTCAGAAAAAACTTTTTGTGAACTCTGCATTTACCCTCTGCGCAGAAAAGAGAAATATTTGTCCTATTTGTACAGCGATGGACATACTTTTGCAAAATTGGAAGTCAGTTTCCTGTTATAAAATATGACAAGCATTTTGAGATTTGCTACAGCTGTCCAAAATTAATTTCTTATTATTCTGATCTCAAACAAAGAGAAAAGTTTTGGGTTTTTTTCCTTTAAAACAGGACAAGAGATTGCAAATGCAGCGACACGCGGGGATGTACTCTTGGTGTTGTCCTCGCGTAAGCACGGACAGGCAGAGTTGTATTCGAGTCCCTGTAAGTCCTTTCACAAGTCCCTGCAAGTCCCTGCAAGTCCATCACAAGCCCTCCAGTCCTAATCCCAATGGCAAGCTATTCAAATGAGCTTTGTCATTGTTCATCCAGTTACTTGTGACCGGCTTTATGAAAGGACTCCTGACTGGGCTTGCGAAAGGACTTGTGAAAGGACCTGCAGGGACTCGAATACAACTCTGCGGACAGGGGACATGAAACGATTGACGCACTTCTTGGTTCAATCCGTCATTCAAATTCGCGTGCTTTTTACACATCTGATGAAATTCAGATTTCTTTTTCACTGTTTAGAGCATTCAGTTTCAATTTGAATGTTCCTAATTTCGTTTAGGGGCATTCTATTTCGTTTTGGTGCATTCAAAACTTCATTTGTTGCATTCTTACATTAAGTTTTGTGACATCCTTTGAAGGTTGAAGCATTCAAATTCGCGAACCTCGGTGTGCATATGAAGTACGACTATGGTTTTTTTCTTATTCGTTTATGGGCAATCATGTTCATCAATTGGTTATTCAAATTAATAAGATCGAATGACGATCTGCGTGATCATTCAATTTCAATCTAAATGGATGAGCCAGGCGTTAAAATAAACGAAAACATGGTGAAATTATGTATTATTCAAACATTCAGATCAAAGTCATCATCAATCAGAAGAAGTATAGTAACATATGCAATCAAGATTTCGTCAACAGATTATGTCAAGCAAGAAAAGTAAAATGCATATAGAACACGGAAATGCAACGGGAGAGTAATGGCAAGATATGATACACAAGTAAAAGGAATACAAATGGTAAAATACAGTGACGGGATGCAAGTAGTAATCCAAAATATTCAACAATCAAAAGTCTATCGCGAGCTTCAACCAAACTTTATTAAGGGAACTATGAGATAAATCCGATAGCATTTAAGATTTCAGAAAGCTCAGTAATAATTTGTTGATTGATAAGCAATTTCGACAAGGAAATCAATAAACAATCAACAATAGATTCAACAATTTGGATAGTCGATAGAATCCTAGCTAGTTTGAGAAAATCTGAGTCTTTGCGGGCTTGGCGTGACTTGCCACTGACGTAGTTGCGCTCTGCGTCGTCTTAGAAATGAACACCTAGCGTATAACCAAGAACCGATGGTAACAAAAAAGGAAGGGACAGGGTTGTTTGTTGGAAGGCGAATCGGATCTGCTCCCCGAAGCAAAGACCTAGCCTTCTAGGACAAGTTGCCCTCTGTAGTCACATCGGAAGTCGTTTCGCCGCATGAGGAGTCCAAGGGAAAGGACGGGGATTTAAACAAAGAATCACGCACTCACTATAACGAGGAACAGGAGGCACATTATTGATCAAACCATAATTGATTTCATGCTTTTTTATGGAAAAAGGTAGTCCAGAAAGAATTTCAAAGGCGGGAACGAAAGTGACTAACGTGACGAAATTGGTCTGAGTTGGCGGACAGAATGCGGGCTGAGGAAATGGCCGCATCATTCCTTAAAGTTCCTGGAAAACCTTTATCGCGTCGTGGCCGAAGAATATGATAGAGCACTAGGTCCGCTAAATCAGCATGTTAAATGGCACTCTTCTTTTACAGGGTCTAAACTAGTTTTCTTGTGTGATTTGTCATTGGATTCGGTTTGGATATAAAAACGCACGTCTGACCTGCGACGATATGCGGTGGAACAGTGGGGACTACTAGCTGTTAAAATAGAACATTCAGTTTGAAGATTTGTAAGAAGAATAAAAGTGCAATTGGTTGAAACTCGGTAGGGACATATCTTTAAGTGCCGCTGCAAAGACGTTGACGCATGACTCTCCCCCGAACACTGATAGGATTTTAAATAAACGAGACAAGAAAATACATTCTGACTCACTCGTTAGAGCAACCGCTGTCGCCAGGAGAAGTACAACGATCTTCATGCTGATGGTGATGACGGTTAATAGGCCTATAGCTCTTGATAGTTGAAACAGTGTGGACGCTTCGCTAGCTTGGTGCGATCTGTGTAACTTTAGAGGTCTGATGCCAGTGATTTGTCTGTATTTCCAAGGCTTGATATTTATACTTTTCTTTTGTAACTGAACAACATTTTGTAACATGCCACAGAAAGATAACCCAAGTGCAACGACGGTCCAAATACAATGTCCTTGCCACATCACCGATCACACTCCTGATAATTGCGCTCGTCTTGTGTATACGCCATTGTAAAACCCCTATTCATAGATTCTACTTTGTGCAACGATATTCTCTATTTGTACAGTGACCTTCAACTTAAAAAGAAAAACCTATAAAATGCCCCTTAGCCAAATAAGTACTGTATCTCTGGGTGCAATGTTGCGGGGGCAGTGTTAAAATCAACATTAGGCTATGCAGGTAGATTTATTTAATAATATGGGAGCACAAAGTGTTGGTTCTTTTTTTTTTGACTCACCGTACTCACTGTATTCTGGATGATTGATGACAAACTCCGGCAGCCCCATACATGCATCTTACAATTGGATTTACAGTGTTTTGATGACCTTGCTTCCTGTGGAAGAATACAAACCACAAGACTTGTGGTTCTCGGCCTTTTGTTTCGAAAAAGGAAGTCACCCAAACCACGAAATAGAAAAAGAGCAATCTTTTAAGTTTACTCTAACCCGCGGCCCGTGTTAACAAAATTCGTCCAAAAAAATCGAAACAAAAACCCCGAAATAACAGTAAAGTTCGAACTCGGCGCATCTGAACCAAGATCAGATGCTTTCCCACGAAGCCACTCAAATAACTCGGCCAAATCGGTGTAATTTTGTTTTATTCAACGACTCAAGTGGCGTGTCCTTACGACACAATACATTACCGCCACGATTACAGCGTGGCATTTCGATGCCCAAGCCTCGCTTATGAGCAGCGGTGGGTAGTCGTATTGGGTGGCCAGGGATAGACGTAGGCATTCACCGGAACCATTGCGAGGCTAAGATTTCCTTATGTCACTCTTTTGCCACTTTATCAATGCAGTTAAAAGTTTGATAAAGAGATGATCGATGCATTGCAGATTAACCCCTTTCCTTACCAATGTCGAGGTTACTCCACAGGCTACAGCTGGCCCCTGCTGCTTACCAATGTAGAGTTTAAACGACAAGGAAACCACATGCATCCAAACAAAAGATATATTCACCATGTTTTAACAACCTGTAGCGCTTGTGTTTTTCGCTGTCCATACATGGTCCTTATACCAACAGAAAGAGCTTGTTTAGATCTTGTTGATGGTGCTACCAAATTAATGTGTCATTATTACAATATTTTGAGTAATCTCTATCCGAACTCATTATCATAATATTTTGAGTAATCTCTATCCGAACTTTCCCTTTGCCTGTATGGTGTGCCATTTGATGATGTAACTAACAAGTTTCCTGTTTGATAAAGTGGGCCTATTTTCGCAGTCATGACTCTCATTTTCGCAGCATATGAAAGAGTAATTTCCATCAACCAAACTTCAGGCATTTTCATATTTTTAATCACCTCTTGTGTTCAGCCAACGTTGGGACAATGTCATCAATTGATCGGTAATGTCGGCGTTGGGTCACTGTTGGGCAAAAGTTGTCAATCCTTACGTCGGCCAAATGTAGAAAACAAATGCTCGGCAAACGTTGGTTATGGGTTGTGATTCAACGTTGGCGTCTTTCTTGTTAGGAAGGTTGAAACAACGTTGGGAAAAATTACTTGGCAGTCATCATGTCGGTCATGTAGGAAGACAATGCTGGCCCAACGTTGGTTGTAGGTCATGATTAAACATTGGCGTCATGTTGGTTAGGAAGAGTGTTCGTTCGAGCAACGTTGGGCAAAAGGTGGCAATCGTTATATATGTTGGACAAATGTAGGAGGAAAATGCTAAGCCAGCGTTGGTTGTAGGTCATGATTAAACTTTGGCGTCATGTTGGTAAAGAAGAGAGGAATAACGTTGGGCAAGAGGTGAAAATCGTTATGTTGGACAAATGTAGGAAGAAAATGCTAAGCCAAAGTTGGTTGACACGACGGTACTGGGCCGATGCTGGCTACTTGTGGGTTCGTTCCGGCAGTACCGTACATACAGTGTAAACGGTACAAGACCAGAAGTGGGCCAATGGCTTGATTACGGTGTTCACAGTACAAAGCAACCGATCCAGTGCTGAGCCTATAACAGCAAACCATATGGCAAGACGAAACAAAGCCCCAATCGGGCCAGTACTGGCCCTATTACGGCAAACCACAATGGCAAGAGGGCAAAGAGCCAGAACCGGCCCGATGCAGGCCCTATCAGGGCAAGCCGAAACAGCGAGACGGCACAAAGCCAGATCCGGCCCAGTACCGGCCCTGTCACGGCAAACCATAACAGCGAGACGGCACAGAGCCAGAGCCGACCCGGTGCAGGCCCTTTCACGGCAAACTATAACGGCGAGACGGCACAGAGCCAGAACCGACCCGGTGCAGGCCCTTTCACGGCAAACTATAACGGCGAGACGGCACAGAGCCAGAACTGGCCCGGTGCAGGCCCTACCACGGCAAACCATAATGGCGAGACGGCACAGAGCCAGAACCGGCCCGGTGCAGGCCTATCACGGCAAACTATATTGGCGAGACGGCACAGAGCCAGAACCGGCCCGGTGCAGGCCCTTTCACGGCAAACTATAACGGCGAGACGGCACAGAGCCAGAACCGGCCCGGTGCAGGCCCTACCACGGCAAACCATAATGGCGAGACGGCACAGAGCCAGAACCGGCCCGGTGCAGGCCCTATCACGGCAAACCATAAAGCCCCAGTCCCACAGGGCCCCCGGTTCATGCCGGTTAATTCCGGTTCATGAACCGTGGTGAACCTGGGTGAACCGTGTGTCGAACCGTAGCAATGCCTGGATGGTCCGTGGTGGTCCGTGGTGGTCCGTGAATAACCGTGAGCTGCCCCGGCAGTTTTTGACATGTCAAAAACTGCCGGGGTGAACCGGGACGATCACCCGAACCGGGGTGAACCGTCGCTGTGCCGGGGTGCAACGGGGTGGGCCTTAGTGGGATCGTAGTGGCAACGGGGTCGTCTAGGTAGAACCGTGCCGAACCGGGAGTTATTTTTAACCCCATCAACGCCACGGATCTTCACGATGCAACTACGTATCACCCAGGACCCAACACGGTTCGCCACCGTAGTGGCGCCGGGACAAACCGTGGCGAACCGTAGCGATGCCGGGGAGAACCGTAGCGATGCCTTGGTGAACCGTGGTGAATCGTGGTGGTCCGGGGCGAACCGTAGCTAAACCGTACTGAAACCTTGTTCATCCGTAGTGCTGTCGGGGCGCTGTCGGGGTGCTGTCGGGGCGCTGTCGGGATGCTGCCGGGGTGGACAATGGTGATCCGTGTAAGAAACGTGTTGCAACCTGGACGACGGTCGTCGGTCGTGATTTTCTTCAAAATTTGACCAAGAGGTCCCGGTTCACCACGGTTCATGGTCCGGGATGAACCGTGTAGGTCCGTGATGAACCGTACTGTGTGGGACTGGGGCTTAAAGCTAGGTTTACATTATGTTCCCGGCGGCCACGGCAGTCACGTTTGCCCGAAACGTAGTGCGCCGTGGGATTTTGGCAATATTTTCTCGGTATTCAAGTTTTGTTAAGGTCCTGCTAAGTTTTCTCACGGTCTATCACGGTATCCGTGACGGGCCGTGGGGGGGGGGGGGGGGGGGGGGGAGGGGCTGCTGAGTCCCGGAGGCTCAAAGGCGCAGTACGGTTCGGCCCGCGGTCTACCACGGATGCCAGTACGTTCCCTCCCGGCCCGTAACGTTCTAATAGTGATCCTTCGTTTTGAACGTACGTAGGACTGTAGCGACGTAAGGACCTCATTATCGCCCAATGAGAAGCTCTACACCATAGGCCCCACCCAATTGTGACCGTTGTCTTTATTGAGCTTCATAAATATGCATGTTATACAAAAGAGCTTTTCCAAGAGACGCATGCATGCCACCAGTCAATCTCGTACCACCTGTACATGACATTGTTCAACTGCAACGCGTAGCATTGTGTATCACAGATTAGGAATTTGGCGCGTAAAGAAATGTGATTTGAATATAGGTTTGGTTGAGTGGCTGTCGACACGAACCTGTTTATTTTCATTAGAGAAGAATAGACAAATAAGGTTTCACAGTTTAGGAGTCAAGTTTTATCCGTTCTCAATTTAATCGTTATCCACAATTTGTTTTAAATTCATTGTTTAGTGGTATGTTTTTCATTTATTTTGAATAAGATTGTCAACCTAAGCCGACTGCAGACAAATTATGCCACCAAAAACTAATTCAAGCAAAACAAGAGCATTTTTTTTTTAAAGGAAACAAAAGGAAAGGAAAAAAAATAGAAAAATAAAAACAAGGACTGAAAAATAACCACCTCAATTACAAAACCAATATAACTTTCTATTTTTAAATGGATGCTCACGGTGGCTTTAGTGTTTTTTTTAAATGTATTTTCATTTGTTTCGTTTCTAGCTATATTTCTTTTTAACTAAAGAGCAGATGCAAATGTCATAATGCAAAAAATGTATGTGTGTCTCTGGGGCGGGGAGGGAGAGAGAGATGGGTCAGGCATATTAGGTCCGGCCTGACATCTCAACAATAGGCCTTTTCACACTAGACAAAATCTCGGGGGCGGCTCCGGGGCAACGCGGGGGTGAGAATGTGCGACGTTTCACACTAGCCATTTTCGCCACGGGGCCGCCCCCGAGATTGGTCTCGCCCCAGTGCGAACTCGCCCCTGCTCCAGGCCAGGGGTGAGATTTTTCAACCCGGGGCGAGACCGATCTCGGGGGTGGCCCTGGGGCGAAATGGCTAGTGTGAAACGTCGAACCGCATGCAGGGTTTCGTACAACCCGGTTGAGAAACAGGTGGTCTCGACAAAATAATTCCAAAGGTCCTGTCAAAGCTCAGCGCCATTATTCTGAAGCACAGTATGTGGCAGAGGCCCCCCCCCCCCCCTCTCTTTTGTGCTGGTCATTGTGTTCCCGGAATCTCAGGAATTATTTTCAGCGAGGAGGAAGTTAGGAATTTACTGGCCATCTGGGGGTCGATTAAATACAAACTAGTGTAAAACGCTCATGCCCAACCCTGGGGCGAGCTCGCCCCGGGGTTGGCTGAGGTAGGTTTGCGCGAAACGAGTGTGAAACGACGCGGGGTTGAACTCGGGGGTGAAAACGCCGGGGCGGCCCCGGGGCGGCCCCGGGGCGAGGGGTTCGGCGCTCTAGTGTGAAAAGGCCTTATGCCCGACCAGCAGGGTGGTTATGACCAAACCAAATGTCACCTCAATGTGAACAAAACACCTAAACACCATCAACGCACTGCTTTCTATGACCAAACAAAATCTCATCTCAATGTTAACACCAACCTGAATATCATCAACGCGCTATACATGCTTTCTCTAACCAAACCAAATCTCATTTGAATCTGAATATCATCAGTTCGGTGCTTTCAATGACCAAACCAAATCTCATTTGAATGTGAACACCAACCTGAATATCATCAGTTCGGTGCTTTCAATGACCAAACCAAATCTCATTTGAATGTGAACACCAACCTGCATATCATCAGCTCGGTGCTTTCAATGACCAAACCAAATCTCATTTGAATGTGAACACCAACCTGAATATCATCAGCTCGGTGCTTTCAATGACCAAACCAAATCTCATTTGAATGTGAACACCAACCTGAATATCATCAGTTCGGTGCTTTCAAGGACCAAACCAAATCTCATTTGAATGTGAACACCAACCTGAATATCATCAGTTCGGTGCTTTCAAGGACCAAACCAAATCTCATTTGAATGTGAACACCAACCTGCATATCATCAGTTCGGTGCTTTCAATGACCAAACCAAATCTCATTTGAATATGAACACCACACCTGAATATCATCAGTTCGGTGCTTTCAATGACCAAACCAAATCTCATTTGAATGTGAACACCAACCTGAATATCATCAGTTCGGTGCTTTCAATGACCAAACCAAATCTCATTTGAATGTGAACACCAACCTGAATATCATCAGTTCGGTGCTTTCAATGACCAAACCAAATCTCATTTGAATGTGAACACCAACCTGCATATCATCAGCTCGGTGCTTTCAATGACCAAACCAAATCTCATTTGAATGTGAACACCAACCTGAATATCATCAGCTCGGTGCTTTCAATGACCAAACCAAATCTCATTTGAATGTGAACACCAACCTGAATATCATCAGCTCGGTGCTTTCAATGACCAAACCAAATCTCATTTGAATGTGAACACCAACCTGCATATCATCAGTTCGGTGCTTTCAATGACCAAACCAAATCTCATTTGAATGTGAACACCAACCTGCATATCATCAGCTCGGTGCTTTCAATGACCAAACCAAATCTCATTTGAATGTGAACACCAACCTGAATATCATCAGCTCGGTGCTTTCAATGACCAAACCAAATCTCATTTGAATGTGAACACCAACCTGAATATCATCAGCTCGGTGCTTTCAATGACCAAACCAAATCTCATTTGAATTTGAACACCACACCTGAATATCATCAGTTCGGTGCTTTCAATGACCAAACCAAATTCATTTGAATGTGAACACCAACCTGAATATCATCAGCTCGGTGCTTTCTATGACCAATGTATACAATGTACTGAACCTTGGCAATGGGACCTCGTGGGACAGCATTTCGTTGTACATAACTAACAACAAGGCCCCACCGAGGGCCATGGACGTTGTACCCTGCCAGGATAAGATGCATGATCCATTTAAAATTGTTCCAAGGTTCAGTACATTGTATACCACGATGAAATTGCGACTTCCAGCAAATTCATTTGAATGTGAACACCGAAAGCGCCGAACTGATGATATTCAGGTTGGTGTTCACATTCAAATGAGATTTGGTTTGGTCATTGAAAGCACCGAACTGATGATATTCAGATTCAAATGAGATTTGGTTTGGTTAGAGAAAGCATGTATAGCGCGTTGATGATATTCAGGTTGGTGTTAACATTGAGATGAGATTTTGTTTGGTCATAGAAAGCAGTGCGTTGATGGTGTTCAGGTGTTTTGTTCACATTGAGGTGACATTTGGTTTGGTCATAACCACCCTGCTGGTCAGGCATAAGGCCTTTTCACACTAAAGCGCCGAACCCCTCGCCCCGGGGCCGCCCCGGGGCCGCCCCGGCGTTTTCACCCCCGAGTTCAACCCCGCGTCGTTTCACACTCGTTTCGCGCTAACCTATACCTCAGCCAACCCCGGGGCGAGCTCGCCCCGGGGTTGGGCATGAGCGTTTCACACTAGTTTGTATTTAATCGACCCCCAGATGGCCAGTAAATTCCTAACTTCCTCCTCGCTGAAAATAATTCCTGAGATTCCGGGAACACAATGACCAGCACAAAAGGGGGGGGGGGGGGGGTGCCTCTGCCACATATTGTGCTTCAGAATAATGGCGCTGAGCTTTGACAGGACCTTTGAAATTATTTTGTCGAGACCACCTGTTTCTCAACCGGGTTGTACGAAACCCTGCATGCGGGGCGACGTTTCACACTAGCCATTTCGCCCCGGGGCCACCCCCGAGATCGGTCTCGCCCCGGGTTGAAAAATCTCACCCCTGGCCTGGAGCAGGGGCGAGTTCGCCCTGGGGCGAGACCAATCTCGGGGGCGGCCCCGTGGCGAAAATGGCTAGTGTGAAACGTCGCACATTCTCACCCCCGCGTTGCCCCGGGGCCGCCCCCGAGATTTTGTCTAGTGTGAAAAGGCCTATTGTTCTGATGTCAGGCCGGACCTATGCCTGACCCATCTCTCTCTCCCTCCCCGCCCCAGAGACACACATACATTTTTTGCATTATGACATTTGCATCTGCTCTTTAGTTAAAAAGAAATATAGCTAGAAACGAAACAAATGAAAATACATTTAAAAAACAACACTAAAGCCACCGTGAGCATCCATTTAAAAATAGAAAGTTATATCGGTTTTGTAATTGAGGCGGTTATTTTTCAGTCCTTGTTTTTATTCTTCTATTTTTTTTCCTTTCCTTTTGTTTCCTTTTTTTTAAAAATGCTCTTGTTTTGCTTGAATTAGTTTTTGGTGGCATAATTTGTCTGCAGTCGGCTTAGGTTGACAATCTTATTCAAAATAAATGAAAAAAAATACCACTAAACAATACATTTTAAACATTGTGGATAACGATTAAATTGAGAACGGATAAAACTTGCACTCCTAAACTGTGAAACCTTATTTGTCTATTCTTCTCTAATGAAAATAAACAGGTTCGTGTTGACAGCCACTCAACCAAACCTATATTCAAATCCCATTTCTTTACGCGCCAAATTCCTAATCTGTGATACACAATGCTACGCGTTTCAGTTGAACAATGTCATGTACCGGTGGTACGTGATTGACTGGTGGCATGCATGCGTCTCTTGGAAAAGCTCTTTTGTATAACATGCATATTTATGAAGCTCAATAAAGACAACGGTCACAATTGGGTGGTGCCTATGGTGTAGAGCTTCTCATTGGGCGATAATGAGGTCCTTAAGTCGCTACGGTCCTACGTACGTTCAAAACGAAGGATCACTATTGGGGTCCCTCACGTTTCTCACGTTCTGATCAAGGTTTGACACGTTTTTCACGTTCTGTCAAGGCTTTCTGCGGATGAAACGTGGACGCCGGGCAGCTTTGGAGCACGTTTGTGCCCACGGTATAAAAAGAAGGCCTCCCAAGCAATAGCAATCATTGTATCCCTCCCAGACCGCGCGCGCCGTGTCAGACCGTAGTAGAACGCAACGCGCCGTATCGCACCGGGCCCGTAAACCGTCACACGCCGGGACGCGCCGTGATTGAACGCGACGAAACGGCTACCATACACCCTAGCTTGCCGTGAGAACCGTGACAAAACGTGGCAAAACGGGACAAAACGCGCAGCAACCGTGAAGCAACCGGGACAAAACGCGCACTAAACGCGGCAGAACGTGACAAAACTTGAAAGGACCGTGAGATGCCGGGGAATACACATGCTTCCCGTCCCACTACGGACCGCCTCCAAGTTTTGTTACGGCCTATTACGTACTTTCACGTGTTATTGCGTTCACCCCGTTTTACTACGGCCTACTAGGTTTCTCATCCGCACCGTGACTGCCGTGGCCCGGCATCCACGGCAATCACGGCCTGTCACGTTTGCCCATCCCGTCCCCACGCGTTGTCTCACGTCCATCCCGTTTTATCCACGGTGGCCTGAAACGTGACTGCCGTGGCCGCCGGGAACATAATGTAAACCTAGCATAAGCTGCGTCCGAATCGCTTGTCTAGTAGATATCAGTAGATATGAATATGACCATCAGAGCGCAAACAGAATTCATATTCCCCAAAACACCTTTCTCCAAATGAATAAAATGTATTGAAACAGCCAACGCAGGCCGATAGAGCCTGAAAGTAAAAGGTCACACGGGGGGCTTCTGGAGACCTTGCGTGGCCCGCCTATGGGCAATCTACACTGGGTTGCCCTTTCTCTTGTTATAATTTTTGGCAGAATGATTTCTAACCGTAACCACCCAAAGAAATGTTCACACTGGAATTTTGCCTTGGGGTTATTTAAGTAAAGGTGGGGAACAGTATTTGACGATGGGTAAAAAATGAATTCTATTGACAACTTTCACGTCCGGTATTTTTGTTTCCAGGTAAGTCTCTTTGTTCGTTTACGCTTGTTTTCACATCACGTACATGCGTGAGAACATGCGAAGCTTTACCTATATACCTGCAGCCAATGGGTTCTAAATTAAGCCAGGCTGGCTTGACTGTCTCGCTTACAGCCTCATTCACCGTATTTATAAGCGGTGACAGCGGTCACATTAGATGTTTTTCGAAAATGCTAATGCGTCCTGTACGTTTATTTAAAGAAGCACTTCACGCATAAAAGAATTTGCATTCTTCTATTTGACTTTTAGTTTTTACCCGATGCTTGCCACAAAATTATTTCAGAAATGTTCATCTTTGTTCGAGTGCACCGAGTTTCACTAGTCCGTATGAGGTGTAGAGTTTCAGAAGTGAGAGGTACATTTTTGGCACGATATTTCTCTTTCACATCAGGCGATTTATCAGTTTCCTTAAATTGATATGCTAGTGATAATTTTACAAAGGTCTTTTTCGGCGGGGATTTTCTTAAGAAATCAAAAATAATTGCAAATGTTACCATTTTACACGTTAATTTTCCTATTCAAGGTCTTCGGATGTGCGCACCACCAGGGGTGAACTTTGCAGGCTCTATTGACTACATCATTGCTATAAACAAAAAATGTACCATGCCGCCGCTGACACCACGTGTCATACTAGAGTTGAAGCGAACTCAGAAACAATCAAGCATTTTAAAGAATGACGTTAGACAAACAGGGCTTTGTGGGTTCTCGATCTGATGAAAGAGATTAATACAAAGCTTTTCAGGCGCTCTTGCCAGCACAATAGATTATACTCACAGACGGTATTTCAAACACGTGGGAAAGAGTGTCGTGCAAACAATTATTATAAGCCAAACCCAACCGTTTCCGAATGAATTCGTTCAATTACTGAGGTAACCTTGGAACTTGCATTGAAACGATTTGAAGCAAGATATGGGACTGAAGGAACCCTCACCCCCTTTTTGTGTTGGTCATTGTGTGTTCTCGGAAGCTCGGTAATTCCTTTCAGATATCCGCATATCCAGGGGTGGGGGTGGTAACAATAGTTCTAGAAGGTGTATAGGGTAGAGGGACAAAAGGGGGGGGGGGGGGGGATTACCCCCGTGGTACCATATCTTGCTGGGTGTTAAAGTAAAATAACTGAACCCTGGTATTTTATTTTATTTTCAGTCTGTGTAATGCGTCGAGTCGTAAAATGTCGGTCATATATTTCCTCACACTCAAAAAACAACCAAACTCAACTTGCTAGCTTTGGCGATAGCGCAGCACAGGAGTGACGTTCGTTTTTCGCCTTTTATTATTTCAATTTTCACGACATCGTCAATCTTAAATTGATACTCAAATTGTACTCCGATTCACAGTGATTCTTTTATCCGGCAGTTATAACTGCATGTTAGTTTGAAATAAATAATTCGTCAAATGCTTGATGACACTTCATTGGAGAACACGACGTCCAGGAAAAACCAGAGATAAACATTTGAAAAATGCTCTGGAAACCTGTGCCCAAAAACTGTCAGCGCCCTCCTTAGTGTTGGGCGTTGGACTTCACCTTGAACAAAATCGGAATAACCATCTCTATACATGTATAACGTGCGTCTCCGTGTGTGTGTGTTCGCTAGAACTGTCTACACAATGCACACGCCTCCTTATTTAAACCTTTCTATAAGCCCTCTTACGTAACGTACCTGCGTTGGATTACCCGTTCTTCGAATTCCTAAGACAACAATTTCCCGCTATACTACGAACCGCGGGAAATATTTATACTTATACATGCCAGAAAAAATAGATGGGGCCATTGTTTTGGTCCGATAATTAAAAAAGGGTGACCCTCCCCTTTGAGCCTAACCTAGATGTGAACCTCCCCCTTGAGCCTAACCTGGATCCACCCCATGTTTACAGATAACCAGACAGAGAGTGTTGTACAGTTAATATAAGAGCAGTGATGACTTACTGCATGCAATCGCACATTTTCTCCTGGTGTCGGTTTGCTCATAGTGATACATGAGTGCGTAGATGTCGAAGGAATTACACCCGACTTCCGACTCCAATGCTCTACCGTAACATTCGTTGTGTTCTTTACAGCATCTGTTATAAAGAACGGTATTATTAAAAAAAAAAAAACACACACACACACACACACAGTCAGTCATGTAAACGGGTGCAATCGTGGACCTCCCATTGTTCCTCTTTTGTTTATACTCTAACTTTTTCGGAAGGCCTCCCATTGGTTTTGTACACGATTTTCAATCGTGGACGTTAGGTCAAACGTGGACCCCTTTGTCTACGCTCGAATTCTTTTGTCCTAGGTCCACGATTGCCGGCATATACAAACTCACACACACGCACCTTCGATTCGTCGATTCTAAATTCTAAACCTTATTGCTTGTTAAAGGCACACATTGGCTGAATTAACCCCCATTATTTCGTCTCTTTGGTTGTTACCTATAACCTATTTCGAATGTTTCTGCGTAAACATTATTCCAAAATGTGCAATATTTACCAAATATCGTAGAAGGGGAAGGTCGGACACTGGGTATTTTTTTTTTGCACAACGCCCGATAAAACGATATGACGTCATTATTTTCGACTATGGGGAAGGGCGCCCCTAGCGTTTGATAGGTAAACGCGTACGTGCTTGCGGCTACAGTGAATTCATGCGAGAAGTACAGCATCTGCCGAGAAAAGTACACCCGGGTGTAAAATGCGAGCGGGATTTTCATTGATCAAGAAAAAGCTTCACAAAGATGACAAAATGAAGAAATTAAGAGACAATAAAGGAATAAGTGGATGGATAAATAATATCACGGAGGTACCTCCATTATAATACATATAATTACGTGTTTTAGTGACATACATCAGGGAATACATTTGTACAATGTCATTTAAATTAGAACAGAGATTTTTCTCTTTTTGCCCTATCCCGACGTAATGTATGAAGCACTGCATACTCAGTGCTTTCCGAGAGCCTGTGTAAAAACATTCGCAGACTTACTCGGGCGAGATTCGAACCCACGACTTCCTGCTTACTAGTGCAGACGTCTTGACGTAGTGCAGACGTCTTGATCGGTACACGCGTCAATGTCGTTTATAGTTCTTGAGGCGATGAGACAGGCCAATATGCAGTCAATTAAGGACTGAAGTTTTTCACATGTGAAAACCAGATTTAAGTTGGCAGGTATCAGATTTTATTCATTCCTTATGGGTGGAATTCTTTTAATGTATAAAAAGAAAAAAAACACATCTTTGTTGTAACGGGAAGTATCCATGAGTTATTTGTTTTAATTATAAAGCAACAGTCATGTTGTATTCAACGATTTAATAAAGCTAAATGAAGCATCTGAAAAATAAATGAAATCAAACTTTGCTCCATTCGAGAAGTGTTAATTTCTGTCAATGATTTCACTAGTAATACTCATAACTGCTACTTCAGACAGTCAGTAACAAAGACACACCCAGTAATATGATTTTGAAAAACAGAATCTGTTTCTATATTATATCATTGAAGACGAATAAAATTGCAATAAATAAATATTATATAGGTTTTCCCGGCTATTTTAAAAAACATTTCATTCATATTCACCAACTCTAACACTCTATTTCGTCTGAGAAAAAACTCACTTGCTTTTACCAAAGCGATTTAGTCATTTACCATTCAATTTCAAAGTTCGGTCACCACATTTAAAGACCAACTAAAACGCCAAATTCTTTGTTTTCTTTTTGGACTTATCTGATAGTTTATGCCTCCCCAAAACTAATGTAACAAGTTTCATGATTCTGAAAAAACAAATTTGAGCCTTTTCCTTCTGAGCCACTTTGACTCGATTCAGAAAAGGCCGAGGTCAACTGCGTGCCGTATCGCGCGAGTGATGACGTATACGTGTAGAAACATATGACGTCACTGTATTATACGACAATGTTTTCGAGAATATTCGTCCTTCCAGATCAAATTCGTCTAAGCTGTTGCCGAATAGCAGCATTCAGAGATTGAATTCGTCTTATACCAATCGATTTAAAACTGTTGTTAAGTAAATTAGTCTGGCGTGTGTTAGCATATAATTTGAATTTATAATGTTAACTTTACACGTAATTTAAACTGCAACAATACATTTACAACAAAAGTGTAAAATTAACAAGGACAGCAAAGCAAAGTTCTTTTCAGTTTTATAAGGAATAAAAAGAGTGAAAAAATTAAGACGACCATGCAAATAAAAAAACCACAGTCGATGACCCGTATTTTCCTTTGTTAGGTACATGTCCGTGTTGGCTACCTACAGTGAGTCTATACCATATTTTTAAGAAAATTGATTTGAAAGAAACAAGCAATAGGCCTATATTTATAAATAACAGGGAAAGAACAGAAAAATAGTGGAGAAATTATCCTCATCTGCGACATTTATGCCTTCTGCAGAGGATGTCGTAATAAAGTGTATCGAAATTGAACAAACTTATCATTAAACTGTGTGGCAATTAATACGAATTTGTTTTCTGAATAAAACTGTCCGGCGTAGACGAGTCGAAATTGAATACTCCTCGCCGAAAATGGGTATTCGTGGATTGAATTCGATTGAACAACAATTGAAATTGTATGACAAAAGACGAAATTAAACCTTGGAAGTGCACTAAATCGATGCTGATGGACGAATTTGAATATTAAAGACGGTGAATTCGAATGAAGGTGACAAGAGCAAAGTGGTCCGGCCCCAGCAGCTTTTCAGCGTTATGTAGCGACCACTTTGAGCCGTCGTGTTTCGATACTGGTATTTTCAAATCCTTTGGGATGACCATTAAAAATATGCTCAAGTCCACTGCCATCCCAACAAAGTTCCCAGATGTGAGTAAGGTACAGGCGAAAGCAGTTAAACGGCCCATTTCCCGAGGAGCCTTCGTTAAAAGGGAGAAAATCAGGGTAAGTTCGATGTTAGTTGTTGTTGTTGCAACTTACGAAATTGCACGTGTAGACCTAGTGTGTGTATACGGGCCGGGTCCAGACTATCGAGTCGATCCATGAATTTCGGTGCCTCGGTCTACGTCACGAACAGCGCCCTCAATTTGAGTCTCAACAAATTTCAAAAATGGGGGGTCAATTTTTGAGCGGCAAATAGTCACACTAAAACTTCACTTGAACCAGTTTGGCTTTTAATTCACATTTAATACATATAAATGAATCTATTTATGAAATAAAATGTGATCCGGTCAATTTGAGAAGCATGTTTCCTTTAAGTGAAATTATTTGTAACTATACCTAGTCAGTATCACGTTTCAATTTTTAACGTCTAAAGAATCAAAGAATCTTGTAGGGTTTTTGTATTTCAAAATTATGGACGTTATTAAACGGGCTGATTGATATACGGGGCATAGAAATTAAGGATATCCTTCGATCACAGGTTGACGTCCGAAACAAGGGGAACTCGTTGTTTTCTGTAGTTAATAATTACACAACCCAGGAATAATTTGGCATGAAGCTTCAAAGATTAAAATTTGATAACATGAAGTTGGCCATATTATTGTTTTGGTCTTTTGCCCTAAACGCATTTTCGTGTTATGAGTTTAAGAGCGGAAGTCGATTTCAGATAATCCATACAATTAACGTATCATTGTTACTATATTCTATGCATTTACGTACAGGCCGATGCAAAACAATGGCATTTATCAAGAACTATTATGTTTTCATTTTCCTGAAAACTAATATTTGTTGCCACACAATACAGGGTGGTCAAAACAAAACAAAATGCAAGCGCATATTTCTGCTACTCCAAGGTAAAAACAACTAACATGACATGATGGGGGAAACTTCCTCGGAGCAAAATGACACCAAGATCGACCGATATGGTCCAGCGGTTTTTGCTGGGGAGCCATTTTACTGTAAACAGTAAAATACAGTCTATGCTTATCCGGTGCTACGGATTGTTAGTAAGAAAATGTGATGACAGTGGAAAGCTCAGTGGGGGATTAATGTTTTACTAAAAGAAGTCAAATACATGTATATAATGTAATGAACAAGAATTTAATTTAAACTTAACAACTAATGGAAGCTTACCAGACTTTTCTTCTCATTTTTATCTTATCAGGTTGTTATTTATGCAGGACCCAAAATTCTGTTCGAACTGTAATTCTGGGCAATACGTCCCGGCCCTCTACACGACCTCCTCTAACTTGGATACAGGTTTCCTCTCTTCCTCCATAGTTGTACATCTCTGCCATGACACGAACAATCAGTCGTCTCGGAATATTCACTAGGGCCTTCTCTATTCGTTGCTGAAGCGTCTAAAGGCAAAAGGCACAACATAGACACGCGATTAAACGTATCCCCAGAGAAAATAGTCCAAGGGAGTTAAGTCCGGCGATCTTGGTGGGTATTCAATGGAATGACCCTATACCAACAACTCTCCCATGAAAAAGACGCTGAAGATGACCCCCACTAGCCTTGAACGATGAGCCGGGCATCCAGCCTGTATCCACCAGCGTCCTTGAAGGTTTACACCCAGTTATGTTCATGACCTATGGCACTATATGACCCCAGACTTTGTTACAGTAAAAAAGGTCCCTTAGCAAAAACTACTGGACAGAATCGGACAATATTGGTGTCATTTTCCTTCGAAGAACTTTCTCTATCCATCCATGTTAGTTGTTTTCGCCTCAGCATCCTACAAATATGCGCTTGCGTGTTTTTTACCACCCTGTATAATTTGTATCAAATATTATTTTTACATTTTTTGTTATGCATGGGAATCTATCCTCATGGCAATCAGCTGTCCACAATTGTATTCATATTGGGCTGAAATAATTCTTAACAAAATCTCTATATTCTTTTCCTCTCAAAACAATGACGAAATTTCGGTCATCAAAAATTTATTAACTTATCGTTTCAGGAGAAATGGACAAGGATTGTGGATTGTGATGTCGAATTGTTCTTTTTCTATCGTATCTGTGTATTTTGTCTTTTTTGTATTCATTACATGAATATCGTTGGGTCAGTTGTAATCTATAGCCTTTTAAGACAATGCACACGCAATCCAATCTCATGAAGAGTGTAAATATAAAAGTGTATAAATACGAGACCTGGTGTAAGAGTCGAGCCACTTGCTTCAGCACCGAGTTCGTTACCATAGCTTCCTCGTCGTTTCAGTCGGTTCTCACAGTCACCATGAAGATTGTTCTACTTCTCCTGGCGACAGCAGTTGCTCTAACAAGTAAGTCCGAATTTGTTTCTTCTAGAAAAACACAGGCTTATTTCGAAGGGCATGCTTTTAGATAGAGGCAGTGTATTACACGCAAACAGCAGCGAATCCAGGTTTTGGGCCGGGGTGCTAGTTTTTTTTCCGTAGGTGGGTGTATCAATTTTCATGAATAATTCATTAGTTTTTGGATGAGAAAGCATGTTTATTCATTATAATAGAACATAACGTCACAGCATTGTTATTGTTTCGTCAACTATATAGTTACATTAAATCATTTTAAAGAACGGCTGTTGTCGAGCTCCTACAGACTGGTCTTGTGGATAGTGGGATGGTCTATGGATCAAAAGGTCCCTAGTTCGAATCCACCTGCACCCATTTTTCTTTACTGTGATATTTTTGGGATGTATTTAATTTAAGCGGAAAAGGAGACCGAGAACCTCAGTGCTAACTGTGCAGTGATCAATGTAACCATTCGCGGCCAGGGTAGCAAAATGGGAAATTGTTCTGAAAAGGTAACTCCACAGCTTTTTAAAAAAGAAATACGGGGAGGGCGGGGTGCTTTTTTGATCATGAGTACGTTTTCTATTGGAAACGTACTCATGGTTTTGCATGTATGTCTTTTAGAGGTTATATTCCCGACAATCAATTTTAAGCTAGGATTTTCAATTTTCACGAAAAAGTAGGTAGGCTACATTGCAACCCTTCAATTTTATTCTCGTGATTTACACATTCAACTTTAAAATTGTGACTCTAGCGATGGTATCTTTTTTTTAAGGCAAAAACAAGACATTTAAAAATGAACGTGTTTACAGAACCTCAAATACCATTAATGAAGGATTGCGAAGGATATATCTCCCTCGGGATGGTCCTTGTGATCATCCCCCAGAAATTTCAATATCATGAAAAATTATATTCTGTATCAGCAAAGCAACAAACTATGACGCCACAAGTTTTGATTTTATCACGTTATAATTATTTTGCTAGTTGTGCAGAACTTATCAATGTTTATAGTATATACGAATCCAAACACACGGTTGAATGCACCCGTGTGCATTGATGACATCAGCTTCAACAAAGAACAATTTCGACCAGGTGCGAACGATAGGTAGTCGAACTATGGTATCACTGGTCCCCAGTTCGCTTGTAACAGTTTGGTACGATCAATCTGCTATTGATAACCAGCACGACCATGGCCTATAGGATTGGCGCAAAAGGTCGACTAGCCTGCATTGGTAAAGTTAGTCCAACTATGGTATTACTGGTCCCCAGTTCGCTTGTAACAGTTTGGTACGAGTAATCTGCTACGCTACTTAAACTAGCGCGACCATAGCCTGTAGGATTGGCGCAAAAGGTCGACAAGCCTGCATTTGGGTAAAGTTAGTCCAACTATTGCCAACTAGTAATAAACCATAGTCCTTGGTCGAAGTTGCGCAATGATTCATCATCATGACCGTGTAGTGGTGAATGGTGCATCACAGACAATGATCTCTGTGCGCCAACAAAAGAGGGCACTTTTTCACCTAGCAACGATTTCCCATGGGCGGTCACATACAATTTCACTGGTTTCACACATGCCATTCCTCGTTTATATACACGTGTATACCCAGGGGGGTCGTATAGTCTGTTCGTGGACTTGTTTCTAGGTTTTGTATTCTGAATAATACAGGTGGGAATCAGACACTCCACAACCCAAATTAAAGTCAGGCAAGATGGCGTCGATAGTGACTCCCCCAACTATCAATTTCTTTCCGTTGAGGGAGTACTTATGCACGGAGCCCACATTGTACACATATGGACTGGCAATGAGGTCACTAGTGCACGTCTAAGCGTCCTGAGCTCGAGGGACTGTGAGTGACCAGAAGAGGGTCCTATTTTCCGAGGCCGAAGGCCAAGGGAAGACCCTCTTCTGGTCACTCACAGGCCCGAGGGGGAAATAGACGTGCAGTAGTGACCGAATTATGCCAGTCCATACGTGTTTATAACACACCTCTGTCCAAAATATAAAATAAGAAAATAAGAAACTTTTCATGCAGGGTTTTATAATTGAACTGTTCAATAATTAACTCATCAGCAATTTAACAATAAGCAATTCAACAATTATATAAAGGAATGCTTTTAGTTTCCCTGGATTCAGCATTTGAGTTGTTGTTCACTGTTCATATCATGTTAGTGTTCGCTTCGTGATTACCACACATCCATGAAAGTTGTTGAGGGCGCTGTAACCAGTCAACAATTTTGAGAAGAGAGTGCCCGATCAGGCACTATACTTCGAAAAATATGAGCGCGCGATGTCTTGACGCGTATTTAGTTCACGCTGACGCAAATTTTATGCATTAGCCTATAGTGAGTCCCACGTGACCGTGTTTCAGCCAACCAGGAAAAAGAACCTTAAAGAGGTGTGTTATATTATACAAATTTTGACTGCTTCGAGTGGTGTAGTAAAACTAACCTCCTGAGGTGATCCATGCAGCATTCTCTCCCACAGATTCTGTTTGATTTAATCGCTAACTGATTAATTTAATTTCAATACAATAAAATGTCCGTCTAATTGAATTCGAAATTAGATCAAAATTATTAACACTTTTCCAAACTACCCCTTCACGAAATGTTTGAACCCAGTTCTGTAGCGCTAGCGCTTGGGAAGAATACGCGCGACGCGCAACGCGCACATTTACCCCCTTATGCATTTTGCACACAATACCGCTGCTATGCGTACTTTGGTTGCTACGGGTATAATAGTAGGCCTACTTTGGTTGCTACGGGTATAGTACTTTGGTTGCTACGGGTATAGTACTTTTAGCCGTGCACGGGAAGATAGCAAAAATAGCGAATGTCATGTGACTCGCTCTCGGCCAATCGAGACACAGAATCTGTTTACGAGGTGTTATAAACCATGGTCGACAGATGTTGGACTAACTTTGCTAAAACGTTGGCTGGTAGCCCACGTCTAGTCGACCATTCGGAACCAGCATATAGGCCTATACAGGGCATGGTCGCGGTGGTTATCAACAGCAACATTTCTCATACTAAACTGTGGCAAGTGAATCGGAGACCAGTGACACCATCGTTCGTACTTGGTGTTATTGCACAGGTGTAAGGTACGTCACGAATCGACTACTGGTTAACACATTTCTTTTGATCGAACTTGCTGTTATCCGGGAAAACATTAGACGTAACAAGTACAGAAATATAGCTCTCGCTTTTAGTCAGCCTCCTTTTTAAAAGAAATTTTGTTTAGGGAATCGGGATGTTAAGTGCTCATTAATTGCAATCTCTCATGTGTTCACTCTGTGTTGTGGCAGGCTGCACCGTAGTCGGTGACCAACGCAGTGTAGTACAGTTTGGCAATATGATTACATGCCTTGTGGATGTCGGCGTCTTCGATGGGCTGGAGTACAACGGCTATGGCTGTTACTGTGGCAAAGGAGGTTACGGCACAGCACTTGATGACACCGACAGGTTGGTTATCTGGTTCCTCTTCAAAAACTGTGGTGTAAGATTAACACCATGCATGGTTCAACATAGAGAGCATTGTGTTTATTTAACACGACGTTTTTGCGGTGCGGCAGTATGCAACTTTCAGAACAATTAAGGCTTAAAACAAATATTTATTACGTGGCTTTCTCAGGACGAGGGGTGGTTTATTGTGCCCCTCGTAGTTTCCATGAGCTGCGATTTCTTTAGTGCACGGACCACACATAAACAAGTTCGATAAAAACTAGTCTTCGTCAGCGACAAGTCATGCTCAGCAATTTAGCATCACTATAAAATTGGCTCAAGTTACCAACTAGTCTAGTTTTCTATGATTTTACCCAAAAGTCAAGCCCAAATCTTCAAACTGGCGCTTCCAAACGTTTCCCCATGTCAGAACTGTATGGGAAAGTGGGTTTATTTGAGTTTGTATAGTTTTCAGTTGAAAGAATATAAATAATGCTTTAACAAAGCAAAATCCAAGATGGTTGTCACATGAGCCCTGTGATACAGTTTGTTTCAATGGGAACATCCAAAATCGGTTATTGGACACCAATATGAAAAAGTAGGTGTCGTTAAATTTTCCGGCGGTGCATGGGAGGCCTATACAAACTTGACTAAACAGCCAACAGAAAAATGCATGGCTGTCATTGGATCATATACTTCGGAGCAGTAACTCTTACAAAATACAACAGAAGAGAACATGATTTATTGCTGGCTTATATTCATAACGAAGCATATGAAGATTAAAATCATAAGCAATGTTGACCCGTGCAAAATGGCGTCTCCACTAATTAGGAAGAACTAATCACAGTTTGTTTTTCTTTAAATTTGTTTCCATCACCGTTCATTTCAAAAGATGCTGCAAAGAACACGACGCATGTTACGATCGAGCTCTGAAAGATGATATAGGATGCAATAGCGTCGATATATACACCATCCCCTATGACTATGAGAACTACAACGATGCTTCGGGGAAATGCGGCGTCAAGTGCAGTAAGTGTGATACTTATCATACTAATGTCTAGACTGGTTCCCGCCACTTAGTTCTATGTAAACTGGGTAGTTCATTGACCATTGTGCACTGTATGAACAACGTAAGCCGGCAGCTGCGGCTATTAACTGAACCGTCTCGAGGAAACCTCGCATTTAATGCCGTGTGCGAAAAGCGGACGATAAAACCTCGCATTTAATGCCGTGTGCAAAAAGCGGACGTTCAAGTATTCCTGCCCACAGCATACTAATGACAAGCATCTGTGCTGTCATTGGTGCTTCCATTTGTGCACGAGCCAATCAGGGCCGATTGTTTTGTGCCTAATGACTTTTGCGAGGTTTATCGGGGTTCGTTCGAGTACTGTGATGAATAACACTCCCATCGGGTGAGGGCGTATATTCGTGTGTATATTTGTACTTTGTAATGTGTTTTTTGTCTCTATTTACTCACACTGCTTTTACCTGTTTTTACCTCAGTATTTATAGGCTAAATTCGACTCATTTGTTCGTCGACACATCAATAAACTAAATGGAAATAGATATAATAAGTACGGTGTGTCTCCGGAGGGAGGGACTTGAAATTTTGTTCCGAACAAGGCTAAAAGCCACTGGAGGTACGGAGCTACAAAAGAAAGAAAAAAATGCAAGAGGTCGGAATTAATATTTCTCTTGAAGCAGGAAAGATTGTAAGATGAATAAAAACATGCACGAGGCAAAGAATTCCATAGAGATACAGAACGAGAGAAAAAACTCTTGGCATAGCGTTTTGTTCTACATCTATGTACAGCTAGTATCGGGGGAGGTGGAATTTAGCCCACCCTGAGTATATTGGTCTGAAAATTGGGATAATTTCTTTGGAAAGAAGTCAGGACTTTTCGCTTGTTGCTGACAGCGACAAGATTTTGCAGCCACAACGCCCATTATCAGTCTTTACTTTCTTCCTTCGGCAGAGGCTGAAGCAGATTACGGATGGTTAAACTACAAGCCCAAATGCCAAGCCTTCATGTGTGAATGCGACCGCAAGGGGGCGCAATGCTTCGCCGACAAACGGAGCACTTTCAACCAGGCGCTCGTCGGCCACGACAAGAACACCTGCTAGTTAAACGGTTAGGAATCACGTAGAGAAAGTAAATTAGTATTATTATTTAATCATTAAAAAACTTCTGAGTAGACTTTCAATTCAATAACGTACATGGGCATATGAATAAGACCATAACGAACGTCAATATTAAAGTTCAGTAAACCATCAAACTGCAGTAATAGAATACAGTTCTTTTAACCAGACACCATAATGGTTCATGCCGCCTCAGTAGATTTTCCGATGGAAACAATTCACGAGTTTCCAAACTTCCGCCATAGTATAGAAGACGTTTTTCTCACTGATTTCCATGAAAAATAGATAGCACATCGTCCACTTGGGCGCTCGTCTGCAAGCAACTGAAGCCGAGCAGAGAGAGGTAACATGGCGGAGGGCGGCTTCAACTCGAACGGCCAATGGACTATAAAGATTTCTTCACATGGAGATCAGTAGTTTTTCTCTAGTAGTATCTATTTCATTCGTAAAGGAATCCATCAAATTCAAACCTATCATACTTCCTGTTTTACGCACTTTAATCATAGTGATTGCTTACAAGGTCTTTAGAACGGAAGAAGCCTGGAATTTTTAGACAAATCTGTGGCCCACGTGGTGTACACAATATGAAGCAAATTACCTAAACTAGCTGAAGTGCTCACACACATCTCCCCTCTCTCATGGATAATTATCATTATAATAATTTCCAGTAATTTGTTTTTCTTTTCAGTAAATTTCAAATATAATTTTGAGATGTATGGGACCAAATAACTGAATACTGAACAACAGACCTTCTTGAAGTTATTAAGTAAAATTCGCAGTGCACCCAGAAAAAACCCGTAACAAGACTCCTGACTTTGTTTTTCTCTTTGGGCAATTCCAAACATATTTTTCAGTATTTATTTTATGCAAATCTCCCATCATAGGGCACTCGAGGTGTTGGCTACAGAGGATTATGTGGAAGAACCAGCCCCTCACACTGAAACAAGACCAGCTAATCTCTTCACAATATAGGGTCGGGATGGGTAACTAGTCCACTGCAACTAGTGCAAGACATTAATAATGCCTCCACCCATACTAAGCGTAGAAGTGCTATAGCCCAGGACTGGGCTCGAACCCACAACTTGCAGAATTACCCACAGACCTTGAATTCAATGTGCCAAACCACTAGGCCACAGCACTTCCATCTTCTGACATATTTTTCCAGTTAGATGTATGGGTACAAACAAACTCATCGATTGGTTTAAATTAAAAATACGCTGGTATAATGGCATAATGTAGCGATGAATTTGTCTAGATGCAAAACAATACAATAAAGACTATTCGTGATATAAAGATATTGTTGTGAGTGGTGGTTTTTACTTAGTTTGTGAATTTGTAATTTCCGAATTTTTCTCGACTCTTTGTCCTCAGAGAGGAGTGACTTTTTGAAAACGAATAAGAAATCACAAAAAATGGAAAGTATTACTATAATATTGTTTGCTGCCGTTCTCAACAAACGCCATAATCGTGCCGTTTAGCGTTTACACCCCCAACGACGCTTGCATACGCATTTCGTATTGCCACACCTTAAGTCTGGTGCTGTTTCTTCGTTCGGTAAATTACACCGGTAATGTGCAACACAAGGCAGGTACCAACATGAACAAAGATGACTTCGGACCGGACCAGGGGCTGTCCAACGTAAACCGCCAGTATTAACCAAAAGCTCTTCCGCGATGCATATAATTATTAATGCTCAAAAAAGTGCACCCTTCAATTGTTCCCCACCCCAATCCCACCTCGAGCTACCCCCACCCTAGTCTAGGTTTCAAGACGTCCTTAGCGGTGCGACGTATAGCGCGCACGGCCGACCGACAGCGCCCTCTCGCTACACACACACACACGCCTAGGCCAAATCGCTAAGACCGTCTTGGGAATTTGGCCTTGGTGTGTGTATGTGAGGGCGCTGCCGTGCGCTCTGTACGCCGCACCGCGCTAAGGACGTCTTGGAACCAAGACTACGTTCAAGGCTAGTGGGGGATCATCTTCAGCGTCTTTTTCATGGGAGAGTTGTTGGTATAGGGTCATTCCATTGAATACCCACCAAGATCGCCGGACTTAACTCCCTTGGACTATTTTCTATGGGGATACGTAAAATCGCTTGTCTATGTTATTGCCCGAGATCTTCAGACGCTTCAGCAACGAATAGAGGAAGCCCTAGTGGATATTCCGAGACGAATGATTGTTCGCGCCATGGCAGAGATGTACAACAGAGAGGAAAACCTGTATCCAAGTTAGAGGAGGTCATGTGGAGGGAGTGAGCGACATGTTGCCCGGAATTAGTTCGAACAGAAGTTTGGGTCCTGGGAAAATAACAACCCGATAAGATAAAAATAAGTTGTAAAGTTTAAATTAAATTGTTGTCCATTACATTACATACATGTTTTTGACTTCTTTTAGTAAAACATTAATCCCCCACTGAGCTTTCCACTGTCATCACATTTTCTTACTAACAATCCGTAGCACCGGATAAGCATAGACTTTATTTTATTGTTTACAGTAAAACGGCTCCCGAGCAAACACCGCTGGACCATATCGGTCGATCTTGGTGTCATTTTGCTCCAAGGAAGTTTCCCCACATGTCATCTTAGTTGTTTTTACCTTGGAGTAGCAGAAATACGCGTTTGCTTTTGTTTTGTTTTGACCACCCTGTATTGTGTAGCAACAAATATTAGTTTTCAGGAAAATGAAAACATAATAGTTCTTGATAAATGCCATTGTTTTATATCGGCCTTTACGTATTAAAATGCATAGAATATATACAATGATACGTTAATTGTATGGATTATCTGAAATCGAGTTCCGCTCTTAAACTGATAAAATGGAAATGCGTTTAGGGCAAAAGACCAAAACAATAATATGGCCAACTTCATGTTATCAAATTTTAATCTTTAAAGCTTCATGCCAAATTATTCCAGGGTTGTGTAATTATTAACGACAGAAAACAACGATTTCCCCTTGTTTCGGACGGCAACCTGTGATCGAAGGATATCCTTAATTTCTATGCCCCATATATAAATCAGCCCGTTTAATAACGTCCATAATTTGGAAATAAAAACCCAACATGTTTGGCTTAAGATTCTTTGATTCTTTAGACGTTAAAAATTAGAACGTGACAATACTGACTTGGTAGTTACAAATAATTTCACTTGAACAAATAGAGCAACTTAACTGAGGAAAATTTCTGACGTGGTACGATTTCTTTTCAAATTACTTTAAACTAGAGGTTTCGTGCACTGAAAAATTACGGGGGTTTAATTTATCCAATGCTAAATTGAGTAAATTTGGGTAAAATTTTGTAAAATTATAGGTGCAAGCTGCAACTACCCAAAAGTCTATCTAAACACAATCTGATGAGAGTTTGTTCACCCAAATTTTGGGTAGTTTTCACCTACATTGGGTAAATTTAATCTCCATGATTTTTCAGCGGCATTTCTTCATGTACTTTTTATCCCAATGACATTGACAACAAACATGAATGACATTGAAAACCAAAAAGTAATTGTAAAAAAAATTATATTATGCTTAACCCCCTTCCCATGAAAATGTTCTGGTAACGTTCCTATGTGGTAGACGACATGTCACACCCAATCGATGGAAGTTACATGAGCCTTTTCATATTAAGACTCACACATTGTGGAAGGTGTTGGTTTCTTGTGATAAATTGGTTAAATATGTTGGGGAAAAAAATTAATTAGTGAAGAACATTTTTTTTATAAAATCAGTATCTAGAAAACAAACTTTAAATTTTTTGCGAAAGTGGGGTTGGGTGTTTTGCAGAAATTCAGCCTACGATGAAAGATATGAGTAAGCCGGTAAGCACCGTTTTCGAAAATAGATGTGACAGTCAACAGCGGCGGAACGGGCGGGGGTGCTGGCGGAATCCCCCCCCCCCCCCCCCCCACTTTTTCCACTTGGGGGAAATCCTCCTCCCCCCCTTTGGCAGTTCCACACAAGAAAAACATAAAAATGGCGCTGCTTTGCCCCCCCCCCCCTTACTTTTAAAATTGTTCCACTACTGTTGACAACAGTGCAGCATTTTCTGCTGTTAATTAAAATACAAATGTATAAACTACATTTATGCCAATTGCATGAATAACTTTAAGGACCAACCTTCCAGCTACTCTCTAAATGTAAAAGAGTGAAAAACTCACTCTCCAAAAGAGTGAATCCCTTCTTAAACCACTCCAAAAGAGTGAATCTCTTATAAAAACCACTCGAAAAGAGTGAAAACCACTCGAAAAGAGTGAAATTTCCACTCTTTCGTGGAGCCATATAAGGGACAACTCTTAAAAGACAGAGCGATCAGTTTGTAAACACGTTTACATACTAAACATGTTTAGCGTATTGACGGATAGCATTTAGCCATTGAACATTAATGTTTAGGAATTGGACACGTAGTGTTTAGCTTCTAAACATGTTTACAAAGTGATAGCAAGATTGTGTTTAATTGCTAAACATAGTTTTTACAGTGCACATGTGCCGGTGTCATATGAATATCGCACTCCTTTTCCTTATTATTGGTTAAACCCTCTCACGTGACCGGCCACTCTCCCAATTATCGATATCATCGATCACTTAGCCATGTGCAATACAACCGTATTTCATGGTGACTAAAATTCACGCTATACACCGGATCCAGGGGAGGATCCAGGATTTTCCAAACGGGGGGGGGGGGGGGGGGGGGGGGGGGGGGGTCGTGAAATCTACCAAGCAGCTGATGGTGAAGGCAAGTTGTTGTGCCTACGCCAAAGGCGTGCTTGCCCGCCCTGCTAGAGGGATCTGGGTGCATTTTCCTTCTCTCTCCCTCTTTTTTCTTATCTTTTTTAGTCTCTCTCCCTTTCTGTCTTGTTTTTGTTTGTTTTTCCTGAAGGAAAAGAGGGCGGGCGTGCGCCTCCCACGCCCCCCCCCCCCGGATCCGCCCCTGGGATCCCTCCTTGTGGATAATTATATGAAAATTATGATTCAGTGTACAAATCTACGTGAATGTGTGAAAACCACATAATTTGCGTATTGCTCCTATTGCAAACTTATCAACTGTTTTTGTGGAATGTGTCATTGGAAAGCTCTAATGCTAACAAATTAGCAATTCAGTTTGAACATATATTTTCGGGGTGCCACGGACAGCATCCTTAAAATGTTCTTGTCGGCAACCTAATGTCGGCATCTTTCAAATCGTAACTAAAAGAGGGCGCTATATAGGCCCTACCTCAGTTATAGGGCTTTCGATCTGCGTCATCTCGAGTGCAATGATTCGAAAAAGACCCGTTGTCATATGAAAATCAGACTCCTATGAAAATCGGCCTCTGTTTTACCTATTATTGGTTAAACCCTCTTGTGTGACCCGGCCACTCTCCTAAATTATCTTCATTAGGCATGTGCAATAAATTCACGCTACACCGAGAATCTTCCGCCCAGCCGATATAAAACGCAAAGCGATGTTTCTCAAATTTAGTTGATGATTTAAGAACTGCAAAACAGATGGAACACTGCAGAAAGCACGTGTGGCTTCTGATTGTAGGCCCTCATCCAAATGGGTTTAGGCCACACGGAATCCTCAAAATATGGCCCCATTTTTTTTTTATTTATTTATTTTTTTTTTTTGGGGGGGGGGGGGTGATTTGTGTTTAAAAGAATATCTCAACATTTCTCTTGCGGCCAGCTGAAAATTGATATGAAATTGAAGATGTACAGTTTCACTGCAGTACATGTAATTTCTAATCATATTCTATGATCAAGTCATCTGTGGCAAGAACACGTTAATCGTGGCCTTATTTTCCCCATGGGGCTCAACTCTGACCTGACCTTTAACCTGACCACTATAAACTTTGCTTGCGGCAGTGGGGGCGCGCTTCATGTGATAGCTCATTGACCATTGGTCTGGTTCCTGATCATCATCCATATTTATGAGTTCGCCCTCTTCCTCGGAGAAAATGCTGACGGGACTGTTGGCCGGAGGTCTGATGGGGTGAGTGATGCTGATGTACTGGGCGAAGCGAATTTTGTGGTGATGCGGCTCCAAATCTCCGTAAGTACCTTGTTCACAGAGTAAGTCCTTCCCCGCTCGACCTAGTCTTCCCCGGCAGCCGTCCCCGTCCGGGCTCGGCGTGGATCCCGGCCTGGCGCGACTCACTCTCCGGGTTGAGTGAGTTCGTGTCGCGGACTTGGCCCCGCTGCACATTTGGCACTCGCGGCACTGCTCTCCCGGTGAGTTCTGCTGCAAGGGCAGCGCTGTGTTCCCTCGCGGGGTGTACCTCTCGCCGGGGTTTGACCCAATACTGTACTCACTGTATGACTCTGAAGTCGAGCTGTGCACATCGGCTCCTGTGAAGTTACCGTCATCACCAAAACTCCCCAGCGAGAGGATGTTGACCAGCCTCCGCTTCTCATGGTCCGTTGATCGAGCAAGGCTCTTTTTCCTTCCACTGACTGTCTTGTCGAGGTCCTTTGAAGTCCGACACTGCTTCGAATTTTCATGTGATTTGGCATTTTGGGAGCCATTTGCTCTTTCTTCATAGTGATGATAGTGAGAGTACAGCGCCTGTAGTCTGAGTTTGTGATCTCTGTTTCTGTGTGTACTTGCTGCCACAAGTGGCGGGTGACAAGCAAGGACTGTATTATGTCTGTTGGGGGAGTCATTAGAGTCAGATTTAGGTGACCGTACGTAGTGAACGTTTCTAACAGCATTGGCATCGTCATGGGTTGTTTCACTGATATTGGCTACTTGTTGACATTCTGTGTTGCTAGGAGTTGTGTCTTGAAAACCCGTCCTTTTCTCAACGACAGACTTACCTTTCAGCAAGCGCATGATTTCTACCATGTTGAGCTTATCGAGGTCTGGCTGTCCGTCTCTCTCTCTCCGGCCCTTCGCGCTGTTCTCCTGGGACTCTCTGCGGAGCTTCAAATGAAGTTCCCCCGGAGTTGGCCGGGATAGGGACCTCATGAAACCCGTCCTAAGGTCGACCTTAGATTTGCCCAAAAAATTTAATGAAGACCGGGATTTTGCGGTCCCGTACACAAACGCGGATTTACTCTTCAGAATGCCTGGTGGCACCGGCCTCTCTAAGGCCAACGGCGCGTTGCGCTTGGAAATGAAGGTCTCTCGAAAATCGCGATGGGAGAAATCTGTAGAAGATAACTTCTTCTTTACCAGTAAGTCTGTTGGCGTTTTTGACAAAATGTCCGTGTTCTGATTGCTAGTTGGTAAGCTCCGTCGTGTTACGGCCAGCATTGGGTGGTACCGGTCTGTGGAGCTTACGAGTTGCGGGGATTTATCGGAGTGTCGCCGGTTGTGGAGGGAACCCGGAGCCGATGTCTGGTTTGGGCCCTCGGTGTTCGGTCTCGTGTACGGCCATGGTGAGTTGTTGGTCGACAGCCCCGTGACATAGATCGAGGCATCTTGGGGATTCTTTATGGTGAAGCAGGCCGCCATTTTGGCATCTTGGAGCTGAAAACAAGAGAAAATAAAAAAACATCTGTCAGGAGACTGGACATTTAAAAAAAAAGATAGTGGCCAGGTGGGATCAGGTGGAGGAGATTTTAACAAAGAGCAGCTAAAATCGCATCTAATGGCGCAGAATTATAATGAATTGTGTTGTTCGCACACTCCTGGTTCGTTCGTTCGTTCGTTCGTTCGTTCGTTCGTTCGTTCGTTCGTTCGTTCGTTCGTTCGTTCGTTCGTTCGTTCGTTCGTTCGTTCGTTCGTTCGTTCGTTCGTTCGTTCGTTCGTTCGTTCGTTCGTTCGTTCGTTCGTTCGTTCGTTCGTTCGTTCGTTCGTTCGTTCGTTCGTTCGTTCGTGTGGATACCATCATTATCTAGGCTGGAAGGTCCGAGGACAGCCAGTTGATTGTAGCGTCATCTAACATCGTCATGCCAGCAGTGCCATTTGGGGGTCCGAAGATTCTGCATTCCTGGATGATGTGGTTCGTAGTCTGGGTAGCTCCGCAAGCGCAGACTACGATCCTTCAATTCTGTTATTTCACACTCCTGATATAGGAACCGTTTTTAGAGTCCCATTTTTGAAAAAGTCACATCGTTGATATTCTTATATCGAGGTATCGTTATAATGGTGATGCTAAATGCTTCCCAATGGTGCATCCACTTGAATTAGATGGTTGGGGAGGGGGCGGGGGGGGGGGGGGGGTCACCAAATTTTCTTCTACACACTAGTTACCCCTCCAAATTTGTTTTTCGGAAAATAATGTGTATTAAGATTGGGGCTATAGGATTCATTCAGACGTTGGGGGCGCCATGTTATTTGGCAATTCTGAAAACTACATGTCTATATTAAGGTAAGTAGTTCGCATTATGTTGTAGATCCGCTCTGTGAAAAACAGAACAAAATCAACACGAGAACAAGCATCAATCTTAAAGCTTATTTCGCCCCTCCCGTAATCAGCGAATATTATAGCCATATATTTTCTTGATGTCACAAAATATTTCGCAATTTTTTGTGTTCACTTAACACACCTCATAATTACCGATGTTGTTTCACACTGTACATGTAGTTGTAAAAGTTGTACAATATTTATACTAGTTGCTTAACAATTATGCATTAAACAGTGCTGTTATTTTATTCTATTTTATTGTATTGTATTTATAATGTATTGCACTTGTACATGTGTGTGTATTCATTTGTAATTGTATTGTATGCAGGGCCCCAATGGAAAACAGTTTTAAACTGTTTGGGCATACCCTGGGTAAAGAAATGTAATAAATAAATACATTTCATAATTTTCCGGTTTCTGTTCAATTTTGTGGGGAATAACCGATGACTTTTGGGAGAAATATCCATCAAAAGACGACCCCCCCCCCCCCCTCCCCCCAAAAAGTAGTCCCGTAGCCTATCGCCAGTTTGAAAAATGATGTCTATGCTCCATTGTAAAATAGAGCACATTTAGGGCCCAATTTCATCCGAATTTCACAGTAATACAAGCTGGCAGTCCTGTGCACGGCTTCCAGCCTTCTCTTTTTACAAACCCTCAAGTTCATGGCCCACAGAATGCTCTTACAGCAGAGAATTTGAGGGCTCGCAAATCGTGATTTGGCCGACGTAGACATTTTTCGACAGATTTACTGGGCTATCCCCTATGCCATTGGAAAGATCATTTAAAATGAAGAATATAATAATGTACACGACCATCCCTTGAAAATGCGCCGTTTGTCCGAAAATCACTCACACGAAGATAACATCGGGGTCGCCAGTGTAGTTCGGAAAAGTCGAGCCGCTGGAGTGTTTTAATGCCCCGCTTTTTCCTCATTTCTCTGTAAATATTACACATTGGAAATATGTTAGGAAGGCCCCCTAACTGCCCAAAGAAATTAAAATCTGTGGGATTTCAGGGTAATGTGTGTCTTTAATAGGATACAGTAAAAACGACAATTCTGCATACAAAATGCATTTCAGTTGTTGAAAAAACAATTAATCATTTTACAAAGTTACGTCTTGCGCATGAAACCGAACGATATTTGTTCAGTGTAATGTTCATAATTATAATAACGGACTCTCTTCAGAGAAGAAAGGTGAGTGTTTAAACATCACTAGCAGCTCTGGATGGCGCCAGCCAGTTGCTATGGTAACTCTCCCGTTGTGGCCTCGACAATGATGGATCGCTTTGAAAGAGTTATCACCTTACAGGATGCGACAAGCATCGTGAAAAGGAGCAAGCATTGTAAATCAGATCTGAAACACAATTGCACAGTATCTGTTTGAACATTCGTTGTGTTACAGCTCGACACATGTCTTGGCCAAGTGAGCAATTAAAAAGAAATGTAGGGTAGAAAAATATGTGACTCGCTGGTAGTGCGGGAGTAACATGTTCATTCTTCACTTGTTTTTCGTCAGTCCCTGACTATTGGAGCCAAATTTGTAGCTTTATTGTAGGTAATCGCTTTTCAGTAAAGATATTTCACTCGCTGAAAATTAGCCGTGTGGCTCTAATATCTTTAATAAAAAAAATTAAATTCACCGTTCAAAATGAGTGCTGTGCGAATCCAAGGCGTTGGCCTTGGATTCGCACAGCACTCATTTTGAACTGTGAATTTTAATTTTTTTTTATTAAAGATATTAGAGCCACACGGGTAATTTTCTGAAAAAGAAAGATGTGTTTTTATGTTTCGCTTTCTTGCTCTATCCTTGAAGAATGGGGAAATTATTAGAATGAACAAGTGGGGAAGCCCAGATTATGCATGACGTTGGGAATCAAAAACAATGTGTTCGGGTTAATCTTTAAATAAATTTGATACTTATATGGAAAGCGAATAGAAAAATGCTTAGGCTGAACACAACCAAACAAAACTCAGAATATTAATTACTGCCGATTCAAAATGTAGCGTTCATCAGATTCAATTCACGGCTCTGTTGAAATGCTTTAAAATCAATCACAGAAAAGAACTATAAAGGTTTGTAAGCCAAACCTTAACCGTTGTAACCTATACCTCGAGCGTCAATTACCAGAACAAAACGCACCAAATCACTTACATGGATTTTTTTAGTCAGAGTCCGGGAGATTATGTTCACGTCCACAAAGATGACAGAGAATATTGTTCCTTAAAGGCAGACATTGCCCTAAAATCTCCTCAAATTTAATCTCTTCGGTTAGTTAACTAACCTACTTCTCGGTGTAAAATCTGTACCATAATATGAAATATTTACGGAGAAATGAAGAAGAAAAATACACCCAAAGACTGACCTCCGGACATTCAGACTGTTGCCGCACATAGTGCAGCCTGTACGCATCGAAAGCGCTGTAGCACAATCAGGATTCCCAAAGGTCCGACTTTTTCGAACCACACTGGCCACCCTGAAATTATTTTCGTCATTGATTTTCGGACAAACGGAGCATTTTTAAGGGATGGTCGTGTACATTATTATACTCTACTGTTGAATGATCTTTTATGGCCCGTAGCAAACGAACTTTTTTTGTATCCTAACTAGCTCGACGCCTCCAAGGCAATGTATACCTTTAAACATGTACAACCTGTAATTCTATAACTAACAACAAAGCTAAGACCAGCCACCTCATATCGAGTAACAGTGCGCCTACACTGTTGCTTGCGCGACTAGAAAAATCAAGACTGCGAACGGCGTGAACAAGTTTTATATTTCTCAACGTATTTTCAGGTTCAGTTTCCACTCCTAATTCTTATGTTCAAAGGAATAATAATTTGGAAAAGAACGATTTCTTTTTTCAACAGGAACCCACTAGGGTTATACTAATCACCCCGGGTAAATGAGCACAGTTGAGTGTGCAGACTTGGTCCAATCGGCCCATCATCTTAATGCCAACGTGTTCAATTTCCGCAGATACTATTTGTCGGAATTCCAATCACTCTCAGTCTGGACAATTCGACTAAGCGACAGTGGCGTCACCAGGGTCCAGTTCTGCAAGGGATTCGAACCAGTAGCGTATCCAGTTTTTTGTGCCAGGGAGGACAAACAACGTCTGAATCGTCTTAAAATCGTCTTAAAAACACTATTTCTTTTTGTTTTTTGTGACGCCTCAAGTTCCCCCCTCCCCTCCGCTGGATACGCCACTGATTCGAACCCGGGTCTGATTTTCATGGGATTCGAACCCGGGACAAAGAGGTGGATGGCAAGAAAACCACCCCTAAGCCAACCTAACTTCAGTTGGCAATCTCAAGTTGGGAAGAGGGAACAGGTCTCTGCGTGCCCTCACCCCGTCACTAGCTTATTACCTGCGTGCGATTGGCTATGACACCAATTGGTGGGAAGACATGCAGGTCAATGCTTGGGGGAACGTGCCTCCGTATACCCCCTTCCCCCATTACCCATTCTCCCTCGCAGTTTCGCAACGCATGCGGGTTCTTAGTAAACGATAACTTACCTGCGTGCGATATGCTATGGCACTCACTGGAAGTCGCCTGGGTCTTTCCATTTTAACTGGCATTATTAACATCGCTCTGCTATTCCATCTCTGGCGTCATATAAGTCAAGTGTATCAGTGGGATTTCAATGATGTCAACTGGATAGCGCCAACTCCATGTCAGTGTTAATCTTACAACATTGTTTAGTATATGAACCAACAGCTCCACTGCATAGATGTAAACCAAGTTCAATGAATATCTTGTCTTAGCTTATCTTTCAGCATGTATACTGTTAAGTTAATTGATAACGACTACACGGAGGAGTGACACTCCACTCGTGTCTCTTATCAAGTTTTAAAGACTGCGATTGTCTGTCTTTCAGAGTTTTAAATACACCTGGGTGTACGCAAGGATAGCTATTATACAGATCGAAATCATGCACACATAATTATGCAAGGCAGGTGTGAGCATGCGTGAACTGTCAGCTGCTGGTCGAAGTAATGATCGTGTCACGATCGAGTTTTGTCCGAGTGTATGCAGGTTCTGTACATACTTCCGAGGACAAGAGGAGAAAGGAAATACAAAGAAAGCCTTCAGTCCTCGCAAGACAAGTCTTTTGTTGAAATCGGTCCTCGCAAGTAGAAATACGTGCTTAGTCTATGGGGTTGGGTTATATTAAAGGAACAATAGGAAACACAAAGCATTGTCCTCGGAAGTATTAGGAAAGTACGACTGTGTGCACGTGTATACATGTATTTTAAAAGATGCATATGTACAATTTCAGGGGCGGATCCAGGATTTTTTGCAGGGGGGGGGGGGGGGGGGGGGGGGGGGGGGGTTCTGAAATTTGCCCAGAAAGGTGAATCCCAAAATGTTTCGTCTGCGAAAAAAGATTACAAGCGGGGGGGGGGGGGGGGGGGGGCTGACACACTTTCTCACCGTTGGTGGCGCCATTTAACCTCTTAACCATAGGCAAAATAAGACCTGTAGGGTTTTTGTGTTTTTCTGGTTTACAACTTTAGGCGTAGGCCCCTACCAGAAAAAACCACCCAAAACAAAAAAATTGCAACGAGCGGGGGGGGGGGGGGGGGGGCGGGGGGGGGGGGGGGGCGGGGAGGGGGGGGGGGGGGGGCTGACACACTTTCTCACCGTTGGTGGCGCCATTTAACCTCTTAACCATAGGCAAAATAAGACCTGTAGGGTTTTCTGTTTTTTCTGGTTTGCAACTTTAGGCGTAGGCCCCTACAAGGAAAAAAACCACCCAAAACAAAAAATTGCAACGAGCGGGGGGGGGGGGGAGGGTTTCGACCCCCCCCCCCCCCCCGGATCCGCGCCTGAATTTGTTTTTTAAAAGCCGAATCAGCCATCGGGATTATGAATTACGTTTAACGTATAGTCGGGGGTCGAAAGATTACATACACTGCAGTTCTACAAGCCAATTCCCAATGCATACTAAAGCTGTGCTCCAATCTAAACGATTATGTATACGAGGAAGGACATTGAAAGTCCTATAGGTAATGCTACTGAAAATGTGTGCGTCCTCCATTGGAACGAGAGAAAAAATAGAAATCAAATATGTACTATCCGTGCTCTTTCGAGTTTCATCACCCAAAACAATTTTCTTCATTTTTTTCTTCAATTATTGCTATTTTTTCTAGAGATAGGCCTACAAAAGTTATTCACTTTTAAATGAAAAAAATGAACGAAAAAATCCGCCCATGCTTAGTCATGGAGCAATTACTTAACCAATACGGAATGATATGCAACCCGACAATAATTCCGACATAATCTTTGTATTAGACAGTGGCGTAAATCCGTGTCGACGAGTGGGGGGTGGTGGGGTAGGGCGAGGGGCGGGGGATGGGGAATGACCGAACTCGGCCGACCAAAGAAATCTGACAAGTGACACTAGGGGCGCTGTTCATGATACAAAGGTCTGGTCACCCTATGCAGGCTGTGTACATCTAATGCAAATATGCACAATTATGTCTCTAAGCCTGACAACACAACGTTGCAAAGTTTTTGTACTGTCTGTGTTCCGTTTTTATACATTTTTACTGTTGGAAAGTTACAAAATAACCTTGAAATCAGCATTTTTTGTTTCTCACCACACAAATCTGGGGGAGGGGATGATCCAATGGCCCATCCCCCGGTCAAAAAGTGGGGGATTATACCCCCATCCCCCGGGATTTACGGCCATGGTATTAGATGAGCGAAAGCAACCGAGAATAGCATTCTTTTTGGAGGGTTGAAGACATCCTATAAGACCTAATGATGGCTATTCTTTAAACTAAAATATGTTATAGGAAAAATGGGGATTATTTAGAACATGTTTTTGTGTGAAAAGCACGAGAGCATATCTTTAACGTAGGACTTCAGAGCAGCTGTGAATTTGACACAGCGGATGTGCATCAGTGCAGGGCTTCAGCAGGTGAGATAAATGCGTCCTCCTGTTGCCAATAGCAACTGCTTTTGTCGTCCGGATGACAACTGACGCGCACAAGAGGAAACACGTATACGCGGGGAAATCGCTCGTCACTCCCCGACAGCCATACGTGGTGAATGATGGTGTGAAAACTTTCTCGGCGTGTGGATATTCAGCTCACAAAACAACAATCCCAAAGATTCATTACAAAATCGTCCCAACCCTTTAAAGGGTCGGTTTTGAGGATACCCTCTCACAGACAGGGGGAGGGGGTAGATCCCCCTGATCTTAACCAAACAGTGACGGATAATGTGACGGATAATATTTGTGAAATGTAATATGTAAATGGTATACCTATGAGGATTAACTGTGTAAACAAAATACCGATTGGACATAATTATACGCCGCACCGTGGTCTATGAGTGCGCGGTTTCCATGTACAAGGCCATTGGAGCAATCACCACAGGTCGAAAACAAAAAAGTTGCATTTGGTGTGCCTAAATCACAATGTGCCAAGACATTGGCCAAAAAAGTCAGCTAAGCTCAGCGCAAACAAAAATTACGGGTCATTATCGCGAAAAAAAAATACAGTTGGTAGGCCCTAGTAGATTCTTTGAAAGTGAGTTAGTCAGTATTTTTACACTTCAATGATAACAAGAAAATAAACAGCAAGTTCATTTTTTGCTGTCCCTGCACGCTACTCATCAGTGTCTGGGGAGTTTAGCGTTCAGATTATACACCGACAGTGGAAAGGGGAACGAATAATCAACTTAGAAAGGAAATTTGTAACAAAAGTTCATAAAATTAGACGGAAATTGTTTTGGTGTAAGCATACCTTGAAATGAATGCAGTGTGGCAGGACTCAATCCTTTAAAACGTGTGTTCACTTGTAGTCCATTCAATAATTGCACCTGCTTTCTGTTTTATGATTAAGTTTTCGTGATCAATTATCACCCGTTTAATTTCCTCCGAAGGAAATGTAGTTTCTTATTTCGCATCCAGTCATTTCGTCTATCAATGAGTAATTAAATAAGTTATTGTGGTGAAATTTGAAGACACCTGTGAAACAAATCGTTCCTTGTCCCTCGAGAAATAACGCAGACTTTACAGGTGTAGCAGTTACAGCTTTGAAAGATAGACGCCGGTTTGGGAATAAAGGATGATTTTATTGACATCGTATTCTCAAAATCTCAAATGGCTATCAAAACTGCGGTGAACATAAAGACATGTCATTTAATTTGTGCACTTTTTTTAACGTCTGATACAGCTGAATATGTTAATTGTATCTCTGCATGCCCCGACAAACTGCAAAGTGATCCAGATAGCCGGTGTCTAGATCTTAGATCATTAACCCAATTCCGGGTCTGTTTTACGCTATTTCAAAAATTAATAATCACCATGAACTGGGCCGTAGCCTGCCGGGAAAACGGGGGGGGGGGGGGGGGGGGGTCGTCAAACCCCAAAGTGGAACTTTACCTAGCTCTTGGATTTTGCTAAAACCTGCAAAATGCATTACGTTTTGGGCGCTAAAAAAGTTAATTCACCTATTGTTGGGATCAATTACCTACGTAATCATTTTGTCAGAAAAAGAATAACAATTTCGAACTCACCGGTGTACAGCGTACGAATAACCGAGCTCCGGTTTTCACCTTTGTTCCTATCCGTCCCTCTGGTACGATAACAGCCTCCAAATTCACCGGTTTGCAAAGCATGTTTGAGAAGCGCATCGATTTATCGTTCAGGGTTTTACCAGCGGTTCCGCTTCTCTATTTAATGTGGGCTTTACTTGTATTGGTATTTTATCCTTCCCAATAGCCTATATACGAGAGGACCACAGCTGATCTCCCCCCGTGCGTGGCAACCGTTGGCCTATACGATACGTAAGTAACATGCGCCAGATTGAATTGGTCATAGTGCAAACAGCAGACCATTGTGTCCTCAGCGTTACAACCTACAACAAATATCGTCCGGTCAATGTTTAGGGCTTAAAGGAACTATCTGGGCTCACTTTCATAGTTATTTAGAACACAATTTTCTGCTAATGGAACACTCGTCCATTTCACAGAAATCGTAAGCAGTAAGCACAGGAATGATCTCGCTAACTCCACAGTCAAGCAAAATGTGCTACAATTAGTGACGCAACGACAGAAATGTCCATGCACCACGCGCAGTCCTAAGCACGACCTGGCCGTAGTAAAATAGCGCTTAATTAAGCTGGCAACATTTTCTGCTATATAATTATCACAATGTTTTACCGTATAAGCAACTCTATAAAATTAGACCCTTGTTTGTTTCAACGTTTGTCCCTAGACGAGATTTAAACACATTGGACCATGGGCGTCACGGGGGGGGGGGGGGGGGGGGGGCGGGCAGGGGAGGGGCACTCCCCCCCCCCCCCCAAAAAAGGAGAATTGTTGTTTTTTTTTTATAATAGAAGGCCAGGTGTCATATTACTGTTAATTTAATGCACATTTAACAACATGGGCGTCCGGGGTGTAAGTGGTGGTAGCAAATGTCCCCCCACCCACCCTCGAAATGATTTTGGGATTTTTCCCCCTGGCGACGCCCATGCATTGGAGCCTCACCGACTCTAATGGGGCCTCGAGGGGTAATACAAAATAGCGCCAATACGGGGACAGTTCTGCATAGAGAAACCATTTGTCTTGAAATACTTTTCACAAAAATGAAGATGTTATATCCTTAGGGCCTATAGCTTCGGTAATGATAAAAACAAAATTCAATATGAAAGTTTAATGTGTATAGATATAACACCCGTACCAATCCTCCCGAGAAATATTTACATCTGAAATGCTGTCATCGTCGAGAAGATTATATCTGAAGACCTTCAAAACGTCCGTGGGTTATTTTGATTTCGGCAATTGATATAAGCACATGAACATGCACAAAGTCAATGTTAACACAGAACTATTTTTCACTCTTTTTCTCGCTATTTGGAGGGCGGATTGAGTTCCAATTTTGTTCTGTCGCGTATTATGTTGAATCACAAAAATGTATGAACACCCATGTGCGTTTTCCTATACTTATGAGAACCATGAATGGAACCCTTCTTTTGTTCCCTTTGTTTGTACTTATAACTTTTTCCGAACAGCTCCCATAAGGTTTGTACACGAAATTCTCCCGAGGACTCGGCCCAAGTTCTCGGTGTCATTGTTAATGTTATCCCTAATCCCCCACTCACTGCATGCTTGCAACTGTGTTGTCAACGCTACCAATACCATATCATACCTTTAAAGATCACCCGGTCGGATTATATTGTGTTATCTGTTTCGTTTGGAGAGCGTATAATATCCGTTTCTAATTGATCACTGGCGATAACAGCTTTTGTGTCAAGTTACAAACAGATGTTGAGTAATTCAGTCAATCATTCCTTTGTGTAGTGTATACCAGGGCTGCGTTCCACTCACGCGAACTGTTTGCGCGAACGTTCGCCTATACGTTTTTAGTAGGCGCGAGTCGAAGTGGAACGGCATGAACGGGGTGTGAGCGAAATTCCATAAATTACATTGTCAAAATGGCGGCGCCCATGACAGTAACATCGTTTGTTTGGCGGCTGCACAGATTTTAGAAGAATTGATGTCAGTTCTCTTTGATTAGTCCCCAGAAATATATCAGATTATTGGGAATCCACCATTAACGAAAAGTATGAAACGTAAATCATGTCCATGACAAGATTGTTTCCTCTCCGCCATTTTTAAAAAACGTCACAGGCCAGCAGCGAACGGCCCCGGATGTCGTTCGCCGTTTTCGCTAACTTTCGCCAACATGATTGGCGCACATTGCAACGTTGGCAACGTTCGCGTGAGTGGAACGCAGCTCAGGCCAATGTGATCGTTTCTCTCGCTGTTGTAGTTAGGTTTTAGGACGCCCTCTATACAGGTCTGTCATTGCTGAAGAACAGGAACAGAACAAGTGGCATGCTGCAAGGGAAGACTGTAAACCCGCCCTCTATCATGACTTTATGGAAATGCGTCTGAGAGTCGTTGGTGTCAGCTTGAATTCACGTGCATATCACACCAAAGTTTAAACCAAACCAAACCATTAGCCTTTTAGAGGTATGGCGGACACAATAGGAGGGCGCTATTTGATTTGGGTAAACCTTTTGTATGCCACAAAAGGTTTACCCAAATCAAATAGCGCCCTCCTATTGTGTCCACCATTTCTCTAAAAGGCTAATAGCTGCCACTCAAAAAAAGTCAGAGTCCAAGAATGGAGCAAATGTGTCATGAAGGCCCGTGGTTATAAGAACCATTATCTTGACGTTTCGGTCATTGGCCAGAGCATACTGATCGAAACATTGAGTTTATACCTCTGGTTTTTCCTCAAAACCACATTTTTCGTTTTTTTTTTTTTTAGAGTTCGTCACATTCCGTATCTGCAAAATTCAAAGGTGTACACTCACCATGCAGAGCCCTTAATCATTAACATGTATTTACAAGTAATGATGTAGGCCCTAGAGGATGGAAGTCGGGTACCCGGTTTCACTGAGTAAAATAACAAGTTTTAATAAGATGCATTAATATGATAATTCTTTTCTTAGTAAAATACATGTAGGCCTAGCTATCACAGCAACTCTATAAACTTCTGGTTACATTGAAAGAAAAAATATTTCACATAGAGAAATTTGAACAAGTAATTGCACGATCTTATTCTGTCCCCCAGAAGGTGTGCGAGTATAATCATTACATTTTTCATACAGATGAAGCATTAATATAATCAGTTAATGTCATGGATATGTACATTCATATAAACCAGAGATGTAGGCCTAGAACAGAATATATACGGATGTGCATTTTTCAACAATTCTAATTGGATTTACAAAGATAATAGGCCATTAGGAATCACTCGACCGACACTCTGTAATGGGCCTTTCGATGCACCCTAACAGTGAACATTCCATGGGATCAACGCATGAAAACACTTAGCACGTTACAAGCTTACATCTCTAGTTTGTATGAATGGATTTCCAAGACACAGTTTATATACCATCCAAATTAAAAAATGTTTTTTGTGTCCGCCATTTTCTTTGTAATTGGTGAGAGGTTTTGGAATGACGATCTCCCATCGCTTATTTAGATGGCGATTTTGGCTGCGGCTTTCTATACCGAAACATACAGGAAGCCGCTGCATGACCGTTGAAGTCCGAGCCAAGTTTCGTATGAGGCGTGTTAAATTTTTGGCCAATCTGGAAGTGAAACATTGTTAGTTTGTTGTCAAACAAGGCACTTGTGCACGGACCAGATACCGATTATACACAAGAGTATCCAGACGAAATACTTTTTAAATGTAACGATTATCAGCCTGTACAACTTTTTTTTTGGGGGGGGGGGCACATAATGTTGTCGAACACTTACAGTGTAACGGTGGATTGCAGCAGAGGGCTGTGTATGACTACAATACTTGCCTTCAGCTTGCGATATAGCCTTATAGAGAGGTACGCAGGATCATTATCTTGCTTACCATAGCATTAATTATTGCGAAGGAGGATTTTGGAATGTGCCATGCAAAAATGAATAGCACATTATGGATAATTAGAAGAGTTGTTAATCGAGTCTTCACAAGTCATCACAAGTCACTTCACAAGTCACTTCACAAGTCACTTCACAAGTCACTTCACAAGTCACTTCACAAGTCACTTCGCAAGTCACTTCGCAAGTCACTTCACAAGTCACTTCACAAGTCACTTCACAATTCTGGTCTTAAGCCATGTAACACATAAGCGTAGCCAGCGGGGGGTAAGGGGAGTATTTACCCCCCCCCCCCCCCCAAATATTTTCAGAGTAGTTTTTTTTTGTGACTGACTCGATTACAACTCTGATAATTAGAACTTGAAGTGTATTGGGAGGATAAAAACAAACGAGTTATTAAATTAATCAAAATACTGATTATAATATCGCCACTTTGAGAATTGAGGGAGTATGCGCCATTCAATTTTCAAAAATAACGAGCAAAATGAAAGACTTTAAATCTTACTGCTGGAGATTACCGGTATATCTCAAGTTTAAAGCACGCCCTTTTCGGGTGGGGGGGGGGGGGTTGTAATTTCATGATGAATCTGATTCAAGTTCTAAATAATTATCAAAATTAGTGACGGCTTGGCCGTACTCATCTGATATCGTCTTTTCATTTGCAGCATTTGTTTCCATCTCAGATCCTACAGGAGCATCAGACTGCTCGTCGTCTTCTTTCTTTGAGGATTTCGAGCTCCACAGATATTCTTTCGAAATGGGCGTGTCTGACCGCGCCTCCAGCTGACGAACCCTCTGGTGTCTCGCCCCCAACGCCTTGAGAGCAATCTCGTCAAAAGAGGGCGCCTCCGGAAGCTCGTACTTCCCCTTCGCGCCTGCGTAGAAGCGAGGCTGACTCTGCTGCCGCTGGATCTCGGCGCGGGACAGCATGGGCGGGCCGAAGTAGTTGGCTGGGTTTTCCCGCTCACACTCCTTCTTGGGAATCATCTCCACGTTCGTGATGACGGGCAGGTTGTTCGTGGAGCTGACTCTCTGGTTGAATTGCTTGGATCGGCCCTGCTTCTGTCCTTGTTTCTTGGCAAAAATCTGTGCGGTCAAGTCTGTAAAGTTTGTGAAGAACCCCAGACCATCTGGGACGCGAAAGGCACTGACGCTTGCCGTCCTCGCCAGATGACGGTCGTCTTCGCCCTCGTCATCCCGCCTGTGTTCGGTGCAGTTTTTACGGCGTATTGACCGCCTGGATATATCTCCATGGGCGAGTCTCTCTAGTACCTGCCTGGGGCTCAGCTCGGGTCTGACCCTATTTACCAACGTCATCGTGGAGAAGTTGGCAGCAGAGATGTGGATGCTCGGGAAGTTGGCCTCGTTACGTAAGGCGGAGTTGCTGCGCCGGTTCAGCCTGTCACACTCGTGGCAGGCTTTGGGTCCCAGCACGTCGCAGCATTCTCGGGACATGTTGTTCACTCTATCGTAGAGAACATCGTTCAGGAAGCTTTCCGCTCGAAGGCATGGTCGTTCGCGGAACTTCATGCACAAATACGCGTGTTCTCTTTCAAGTCGTTTTCGCCTGAATGGGGTACCTCCGAGGCTATCATAGCGTGGGGAGCCGTGCTGCCGCACACCCATCGCCGAGGAGATGTTAAGACGCCGCTCCGCTTGGAATTTCTGCTGCTCTTTCTCGATCGCCACTGTAGCCACGTCATCCGCGTTCATGTTTAGATCGGCCAGGTCAGAGAGTTTCAGCGACAAATCGATGTTTGGTGGCGCTGTAACGCTCCGGGTACTATCATCCATATCGTTCGAATCCGGGCAATCCGCGTCAGTAGTTGGGAGCGGAACTGATTCGCATCTCGACTGGGCTCTGGAGCCAGAGGGTTCAGACAGGGGCGTGCGGGCTTGGTCTCCGGAAACACGGGGGAAGTACTCCTGCATGGGGTCAACGAACTGACAACTGTTGGGTCTGGTCCGGACGACCTGAAGTTCACCCCGTGCCCGTGACTCCTCTATAGAGAAGAAAACCTCCCGAGGCGGGGCACGGAATTGGACTGGCTTGGCCTGGATCACTTGATGAACTCTTGCCGCACTCCTCAAACCACGTGGTGGGTCAGTTCGCCTGCGCGTTCCTGGGCTTACATTCCCGGTAACCAACATGGCGATTTGCAGGTCACTGGCCAAGACCAACCAATCAATAGAGGGGGGGTTCTTCTTGCATAATACTCATATCTGTGATAAAGTTAACAGAAACAGAAATGTTCTATGAATACATTTTATCAACCTACAAGAGTGAAGTGAACTTACAAGGGTGAAGTTATCCTGATGACCTGTATCCGTAATGTACACCTGTAATCCAATTTACAATAACTTCCAACTTTTCCGGTGGCATTCTGTCGGTGCTTCGTGACCCTTTCGTGTTTTGTTTAATTTCTTGGCCAGTTTTTATGCTAATGTTCAATATTTCCCATGTTCGTGAATACAGAAGTAATTTCATCTTTGGCAAAAGCTTCAGTGGGCCTATTGTTTATTTGAGTTTCCTCGTTAGTCTCGCGTTTGGTAGCTGGTCATTATAAACAGTTTACTAACTTCCATGAGACAGATGGGCCTTTAAAGGGGCTGTGTCGTCGCGCCATCTCGCGTTAACGAATCAAATATTGGAGTGCGCCCCCTTGCGCTTCATTTCGGTTATGTGCTATTTTTAACCTCCATCCGTTTGTTATGGCTGTTCTGAGAATTGGCTTTTGGAAACTACACCCCCTGGAACACGCACGCATGTCCAGCGTCTAGTTCTGCGTACTGAAATACACATACGTGCACACGTATACTTATAAACAAGTAGCACACATCGTGGCACTCAGTTCTCTAAGAGTAAGATTATTAGAAAAAACGTTCAAATTTCATCTGTTTATTTCATAAAATTTCATTCACATGTACACAAGTGCCATGGAATATTTGTCTGAAAGTTGCATAGAATTAGAGGTTGGCGATATAGAAGTAGAACCTTACGCTGGAGAACCTATGACATGTACATGCCGAAACTCTTGCCAGAGAGGACGACTCGGCACACGGGGTGCTTGTCCATGTAAATGTGCACAGCAAAACTGCAACGTGTCTTGTCGCTGTGGGACAGTTCGCGCTAAATTTTGTACACAAAATCCCACAGGCGGGGTATCCGTAAAAGGGTCTATGTATTATGTGTACATTCATTTGGATGTATCTTGTTCGTATCTTGCTTGTAAACTTAGGTCGATAAAAAGCTTCAGGCTTATTTTGACCCGTCACTTCAATAAAAAAAAATATCATGCTACTAAAAGAGGGGTAGTGGCTGCAGACAGTTCTTTAGCAGCGAAAAAACAATTAAAATCTAGAACTTAAAAGTACATTTTTTTTTAAATAGTTGATAGATGGAGCTAAAACAACTTCACTTGGTTGCTATTCCAATGGCACTTGTCAACAACTCGCTGTGTGAAACAATTCCGCACATCAAGTCTACATGTAATGTACAGTCAACATGTACAGTACATACATTACATGTACAGTACATCCGATCCATGTACTCGGTATACGGTGAATTGTTCATGTCATAAAAAGTAATAAGCGAATAATTCGTGCAAAACAGGGGAAAATTAGGGTTGTTTGAATATTTGTCGGGGTGTTTATTTCTTTGTTTCTTCGGTAGTCATCTTTATCATAGTGATGTGGTGATCTGTGCGCCAGTGGCGTAAACACGCGGAAGGAGTTCAGGGGCCCGCCGATTTGTATTTCTTTTTTGTTTCGTAAATTTAAAAAGGGGAAATTGTACACAAAGTGATGTTTCAAATTTTAAGCAGTGTTTGGGGCGGGGGTATCCCCCGTTGAGAAAAAGTTCAAGATGCAGTACTTCGTTGAAAAATTCAATAATCATCCCCACTTTTCGACACGGATTTACTCGCCACTGGTGAAATCTCATTTCACTGGCGTATATTATTTATTGGTAATAACTGTTATTATTGTGTTTATTATTTGATAGTGTTGAAATAACTCTTATGATGTAACTTTCCATAAAGTCCTGCCGTCAAATGTAACACAAGGTCGTGGACTCAATATCGCCATCAGTATAGCTGTTTTACTTTGATTTGCTCATCATTGCACGCACAGCCGATTTTAGTCGAAATATATTTCGATACATAGGCCTACAACTTTATTTATGTATAGGAAGGGGCTGGTGCATTATTTATTTTACAATTATACATACAGATTTACTTATTTACTTATTTTCGTTTGGTTCTGTCATGGTACATTTTGGCGTTTGGCCGGCGGGTGGGGTGTCACGGACTATGTTCGACTGTAGGCCTATCGTATATTTTTGGTGGCACAAACACATACAAAATACTTGTACATGCAGTATGTATCATAACTACAGGATCATGCATGCAGCAGTCATTGCAATTGTAATCTGATCCGGCGCGCGCCCTGTGGGTCAGCGCGCGCGCGCCCTGTAGGTCAGCGCGCGGTCGTGGGGTATTATTTGCAGTTACTGGGTTCACGTTCATCAGTCAGTTCGGGATTCAGTGTACAGCCGCAAGCCTGCTATGATCGTGACGACACAGCCCCTTTAAAGGTAGTGTACATGATTGGTCATTGTTGCAATTTTCGGAAATGGGCGGATTTGGGGGTTAGTATTTTATAGGAAATATCGTTACACTGACCTGTTCAAAGTTTTGCGTTGTTGGATTGCGAAAAAAACGAGAGAAAAACGACTTTCGTTTTCAACCGTCGGGCGGATAATAGCCTTTAGTCAAAGCGCGCGTGGGGACGGGTGACGCGCTTCGAATAGACAACTTCGCAAATACCGCCTGGTTGAGACGTCACAATGGTAAAAGGGCATTCTGGAAGGAAAAAGCAGTCTCATTCCTTCCCACAATCCCATTTAACCATTGTGACGTACGTCTCAACCAGGCGGTATTTGCGAAGAAGTCTATGCCAGCATGTCCAGGGCGCGCCACTCGTCCAGGTATAGCCACGCGTGCCTTGACAAAAGGCTATACAGGGCAGTTTTCCAACGATTTCCAGCTGGAAATCGTTGGAAAACGATATAAATTTACACTTTTCTCAACAACGACAGCACACCTGGTGCCATCATTTCACAGGATGATTGAGACTACTACATGTATTAACTTACAGTCTAGTAAGGTATTTCGTAATAATTCAGTAAAACAAATGGCTGATTACCAATCGTGTACACTACATTTAAAGATGCGGTCCGTGCTATTTAGGCGTGGCACCTCAAAAAATAAATTATCACTGTTAGTATTAGATAAGTTATGAGATTTTCAATGAGACATTCCACAACAACATCGATAAGAAACAGAGTTACTATAGGTTTTAATTTTTGCAATTGGAGCGGGAAGATCCTGTTTTTACAGATTTAATATATTTTCTATTTTGTAAGAAAAAATCATTGGGGACACTGAATACACTCTAAAAAGAAATTGACGGGGAAAATTACTTTAAAATTGTCAGATTTCTCAAGCAATACCAGTAGGTCACTGAAATCTGGTACACAAGGCACTTGGGTGGATAAAATGTCATCTTAAGTGCGTCAAGTACCGACAGGTTTGACCGTATCGAATATGACGTCATGGCAGCCATGTTGTGGGACACCTGCGTACAATAATACATGCGGGTATTATCATATGCCTGTCCCACAATATGGCGGCCTATTGCTGTCCCTATGATGACTTCGTTATTTGACACGGTCTATTGAGCATGAAATCTGGCGATCTGTTTTACCTGTAGTCACAGAATACTTAAAAATAGCAAATACATATATGCAAAAGTAACGTTCAGATCTCACTGAGTTTGAAGGATAACACTAACAGCCACGAAAATCTCAGTCTTTCCTTTGCCTTAACTTCCTGACCCTCCGAACAGGCATGGGATTTGCATGGTCATGGTTAAACGTTGATTTTCTTCAGCGAATACTCCTTTGGTGAACAGCCAATATCACTGAGTCAGTTTTGAAAGTTATAGTGTCAATTAAAACATTACCGTTTAGCCTAAAATTTAGTTACATGCATCCTTGCTTTTTGTGACCACCATCATTGCCATATTTAATGGTTAGATTCCGCAGAATCAAAACAGTGAGGAACACTCGAAAAGGATTTTGTGAGGCAGTCGACAACTGATCTACCGTAGGCAAAATGCACGCACACATCCACAAATAGCGGAGTGATTAGTACCATTCACGGGACCATGTTCACATGATTACAATGCTCAGCTTACTTACTGTGTCAAGGCTTCGTCGAACGCACCGTACCGGTACATTCAGTGGCTGATGTTTATGCAGGCCAACTCCACCATGTTTCTATCATTCAACCCATGATTTGGGACTAATCATACGAAAATCTTCCGATATGTAAGGTGCTCTTCCATCTTCCACACAAGTCGTAAATAACTGCTGTATATTATGCTAAAATAATATCCACGCAATAACTACGGATTTCGGCCTAAGCTGCGCGGGCGGGCTTGTAACACTCCATTGTTGTTGCTTCGGTTGGCACAAACAGTTTCATTCTGCCGAAGGTGAACCTTTTGACACCGCGTTCCAGTGCTTGGTACGGGGTTCGTACTGGGCTGTGAACGCCCATTGACCCAGTGTACACACACCGGTTGCTGGCTGTAGTCTGTCACGCTGTATGAAGTCCGTGGGGGGGGGGGGGGGGGGGGGGGGGCGGGGGCGGCACAAACAATGATGGGACGATATCGATGAACCCACGGTAGGGTAAATGCGTTGGGGGAAGAGGATTTTCCCTCCGAGCTATCTCACTCATAAAGATTAACTTTGGCATGAAACTCGGCAACTCGTACTTTTCAAATTTTATATCATAAAAATATAGGCACATATTTTAGGCCAAGTAAAAAAAAAACATGTTTAGCGTCCGGGTTTCAAAAAAAAAAGGGAAGAGGAGGAGCTTTTTATTTTTTATTTTCAAGATGACCGCCATTCTTTTTTAAATTTCCGACAACCGTAGGTTTTCCAACTGTCCAAAGATACCAAAATGAAAGAGACATTTTGGACAAGAGAATTGTTTACAGTGGTTTTAATAGTTCTGGAAGTTTTGACTCGCAAGGGTTTTTCCGAGGGATCTGTTGATATTGTTTGGGGTTTTTTCACCTCATTTTCCACTGGTTCGTTGTCGGTAATTATTTCCTGTGATACGGAAATTATTGCGAACAGTGTATATAATCGGGCGTCCATTATATATTGGTAGCCATTCGAGCAAATCTCGAGCGTATGCCGCACTATATGTTCAACTGAATGAACATTTTATTGTAGAATCAATTTACAACCTGACACTTTTTAACCTTCGAACGGTTCCTATTTCAAGTAAAATACGTCAAGAGCAGGGACTTGAACTTATGACCTCCGGGCTACAGTTCGAGTGCACAACTCACTGAGTTATCCAATGGTATCATTGACTTAATCCGTCCGACAATCAGACAACTTTGATTAATTATTTCATGTTGGAGGCTACGTTTATACTCATTCTTTTAATCTTTTTTCAGGACTGAGACAAACATAAAAGATGCTGTGTCCGTGCTTTGAAATAATTTCTAATTTGTTATTATTATATATTAGATAAGTAACGAGTTTTCCATTCATGTGAGAGAGTCCACCAAATATCGATTGGAGATAAGTAGCGCAGTTTAAATAATAAGTTTAAATTTTTGCAATAGGGATGCTCATCCTATTCTTACAATGTTAATGTATAGGACAATCACGATTGGTATAATCCTCCCAATTTTTGTTAATGAATTATTACGAAATACCTTAATAGACTGTAAGTTAATAGCAGTCTCAATCATCCTGTGAAATGATTGAATTATATATCGTTTTATAAAAAGATTCGGCTGACAATCGTTGGAAATAGTCTAGTTCCCTCTCTGACGCAGTATAAATTTGCTACGTTTTTCTAAAGTATGGCCAGGGAACCAGACTACTAGAACATTTTTTTTTTTCTCTACGCAGACAACGATTTTCCAGCATCTATGCACATAAAACCTTAAACAGGTCAGTGTTGCAGTATTTGCTAGCACCCTAAAATACTAACCCCAAATCCATTTATTTCTGAAAATTACAGCAAAAGCAATTGATGTATACTACCTTTAAATTAAAATTTTCAGTTACGGACATTGCAAGTTTAATCAGATCAAAGCATAGATCGTAATGAATGCTGAGAGCCTTGTAGCAAATCGGCAACCAGCCACAGAATATCGCCGATTGTCTGCGATGATGTTTGTGCCGATAGAAAACATCCGCGATGCTCCCCCAACAATATTTCCATGCTACGCTTGCCGCCATAAGACACTTCAGCAACATCATTACAACCTGTGCGATGACATGTTTGCTCACTTCGAGTTTGTAATGATTCTCAGCCACACCAAAATTGTGTAAGAAAAAAAAATCAATCTTATTATTGTTCCACCATTTTTGTTTTATCCCTCAGTACCCCATGTGAGCTTTTCGTAAACAAAATTGAGAAGGGCCGACGACCCCGAGCCATTTGCATTGTCTGCAAAACAAAAGACTGTTGAGATTGAGCGGGTAACCACGGGAGACGGGTTTTCAGGAAACATTTGGCGCGCTGGATGTATATAGATAGGGCAAGGTTTACTTTTTTCGAAATTGACTCTGAGCGGCTGTTGGATGATTTCATTTACTGCTTAAAAAGAACAGGTAATTTAAATGAGAGTCGCACACTTATACAAACAATTTAATCCGTTTGAGAGCTTATCGGAGTAACGTCACTCAATTCGTGAGCTGTTTTACCTCAAAATAAAGACCAAAACATTGTTGTGTTTTCGTGACATGTCTTCCTCTTTTTTTTCCGAGCAATTTCATTCATGAAACAGTCGTTGCACTCGACTGATGAAGTCTTCAGCGTTTGTCAACTTTTGACGTCGCATTTTACATAGGCCTAAACGTTTACGTCGAGGGGGGTAACATAATAATAGAGATGCAGATTTGTCTTCTTCATGAAGTCACACATGTTTGGGCTCTGATTGTCATGTCAGATTATTTGGGAGTAGGATAAAGCAGACGGACATTGTTATCAGCTCCGTTCTCCCTCCGTTTGAGTTAGTCCAGCGAGGCTAACAAAGCATCGTCGGTCTTAAAATCACAGGAACTTCACGATATATTTACAGCGAGACAAAATGTACACCAAGATGTTGCGAACTTGACTGAGCGAGATTGAATTTTGACGGATCGGCTTCATCCAATTCGGCCGGGCTGGTTAAGCGCTGATGAGATCTAAGGTGACGAAACGGGCCCCTCGGCTACTGTATTCTGCTGCTGTCACGCAAACACTTGAAGGGTGACCGGATTATTTTTCAACTCGGCATATATATCATCAAGCCGCGCAGGTATACTACATGTAGGTCTGGAGCGGGCCCACTCCATGTATATGTTGTCATGTCTCGTCAAGTTGGACAGACTATTAACCACACTCTTCACGTTATCGTGCTAATTAATGCAAAAGGTGGGTGTCGTACAAGTGTTTATAGCTTCATTCATACAAGGTACTGACTTTTTCATCATTTTTTTTTTAATTCGTCAAACAATCCACAAGGGAAACTGACTAGGTAAATTTGAATACATTTTCAAAGTGAACAAAGAAACTGGCAGGAGCGGGATTCGAACCTGCGACCTCCGGGTTACCGTACCGGCGCTCTACCAACTGAGCTATCTTGCCCTATGTTGGCGGTCTCCCAAATTGTAAGTATTTTATTTTTTTTTTTAAGTTAGGACGTTTGTAAACTAGTTGTGTTTTTTGTTTTTAGTTTCGATAAATGTATCCTAAGTCAGGTTTAAAAAAGAAGACATTGAGTTAGGGAAAGAATAAGTCTATACACTATTTACAATTTTGATTCTGAAATGCTTATTGGCGAGTGAGAATCAAACTTAAAACTTAAAAAAATAAACGTTCAATTCAGTTGCTAATTTCTTGGCATTAGATTTAAGTTATGAGCACCAATGAAACAATAAACAGACAATAAGTAACAGATTTGACAAGTCTCAAATATACACTATTAATGTCTGAGCCTGTCAATATTCGAGCGGATTTTTAAGAAAACCAAGTGATTTGTTTTCTTCAAAAATTGTGTTCTTCCATTTTGAAGAAGGAAATGCATTATATTAAAATGTTCAGTCGGAACATGGAAATGTGGAGCTTTATAGAGTACCGAAGTGATGACGTCAATGCAATGTTTGAAACCAGAATACTTTTGTTATTTTGTGTCAATGTGTTTGCACGACTGGCTGTTAACAAAGGAACAGTTGAAATCTCTATTTGTTTGGAGCTAGTTGTTGTGGCAACTGACATCAGACTTCGGTACTCTATAGCGCTTCAAAACTCCCCACAATTACCGGTATCTACTTATTCCTCCATGCATGCTCGGATCAGCACAATCTGTTTTCTATCCTTAGAGTTCACATCGAAATGCAGCACATTTCCCTGACTTATACATGTATGGCTAAATAATAATTTTCGATAACACGTTTTAGACTAGTTTTTGTTGTAACGTCGTCATAAGGTTGGCTGTACACGACGAGCATTAAAAATATAGGGCACAAACAAAGATAAGAGGACCGAATGGAAGCTACAAAAACAACTTTATCAGACTGGTAGTTGCCGATGTGCTTGGAACAAATAGTCTAATTTTTGTACAAAGGTCATACACAAATTAGCACATTATCGTTACAGTGCAGTGTAATTATCTCAGCTTTTGGGGAACATAAACGGGATTTTTGGAGGTCGTTCATCGAGCATATAGTACAAAGGTGACGCGCGTTATGAGCGTCCTACTGGTACGTGTCCTTTCCCAAAAAGAAAAAAGTATTATAGCAAAAACCCTGAAGACAACAACAGATTAAAACTTCCTACATGTGGTCATATTTGGCAACGAGTTCGCCCAAAACAATAAGGCCACAGGGAGGTTCTCTTTTCAACGAACAAAAATAAAACAGTATGGGGAACATTAGTAGAATGCACGAAAAACTCCGATGCAGAAAAATATGGAAAAATAACTAGTGTATAGGCCTACCTTCATGCCGTCTTTCATGGAATCAGAAACGAAGTTACTGACTTATGGCGGCGTTGTTGCCGTGCAAAGGAACAGACCGGCGATTTTGTTAAGTTTTGCCATCGGAAATTTCGATTTGAATATCAGTTGGCACGCAGTGTGCACGAGCTTGCATCCATTGCATAGTATGACTTGGGCCTATTATGACGGAAGTGGGGAGAGAGATGGGACAGTCCTATACCCATGCAGTAAGAATGGGGGTCGAGGTTATTTTTTTTTTTAAGCATGGAGAGTTGAAACTCGGCTTTAACTGTTTCTACCAATATACTCTAGATGTACCTACGTGTAGATGTAGAACAATAATCTATGCCTCACCCTAGCTCTGTATCTCGAGTGGCTTTTAGCCTTGTTTGGGGCGAACTTGCATAAACAAGTTTATAGGATAAAAGGTGAACTCTCCTTTGAAATTATTACGTGCAAAATGAGCGAATTACTGACGTGGTAATACTGACGTGGTGCATCATGCCCATCGCAGTCGGGAATCTATTGACTTATGCAAAATTATTATTTTTTTTTTTTGCAGGGATGGATGGACTTTGGCAAAGTACGACTTATATGGATTTTTAATGACACAGATGAAATCATGCTGTGGAGTAAGCCCCTCCCTCCGATCCGCAATCTATCGCTCAAATTAACCGTCTCATTCCAGGATTTAGACCAAGAGGCTCTCCAGCTCGACACCACCCGGAACCAGAGTACCACCCATCCCAGCACAGACAAGCCCGGCGCGCAGCACGCGCTCATCGCCGGCGCATCGAGGGGCCCAATGAACCGCCCCGTGCTCCAACTGCAGAGAAGTACCTTGGTCAAGTCGACAGCTAAACCGGAGGAGAGTGTCGCGGCTTTGTCTGCAGCGCTTTCGACACGGTACCCGATGGTGCAGGACACTGGCCCCAACGATTTCAAGCGGTCGAGAACGATGTACACGACCAATGCGACCTTGGTCGATCGCAAGAGACCTAACTATCTCAGGACCGACAGGTTTGATGGCCATAAACAGCATTCTACCCGGAGGAGAAAAGACCTCGCCGTCTCCCTGTCCAGGGGGAGTAATCACTCCTTTCCACCCGGGAGGATCATCAAAAGAAACGACGACGTCCCCCAGATGTTCCCTAAGGTTCGACGAGTCGACCGCGGGGGACGCTGCCCGACACAGCTTTACACCCAGACCAAGTTCTCGTACTCGGGCAAGATCAGCGGCTCCGTTCAGCTCGATCACTTCGCCCGGAGGAACTCCAAACACCGCATTGAGCCGCTACGGGTCCCGTCGACGTCCACGCGGACAACCGGAGGGGATGACAGTCTGGACTCCGTCATCTCATCCAGCAAAATGACGCTGGAGGGTCGGGTACCGGTAACAGACAGGACTGACCGCGAGTGGCCGATGCCAACCTTGTTCAAGCAGTACAGTTTTTTCGACGATGACCTCTCCGTGCCGCCCAATTCAGAAATTGGGCCGTCCAGAATGCACATGTTGACTCCGTACAAAAACTAAATACACATGTACATGTATTTATTTTCCACCTCGTTTGACAGTTCTCAGCCTTTCGTCCCTAAAAAGTACCATGGTGTAGAAAACACTGAAACGAGGAACTTCAGTTGAAGAGTTTATTTCCAAAACGCAATATCCATTCCATTGAAGTTGAGAAAAGTGCACCTTTATGATGTGCAAATAAAACAGGACACAAAATAAAGATTGATTTTCTTTTATCCTGGTTGCATTCATAGAACATACATGTAGAATGGTGTTTCCGAAAATATTTGAACAGCCGTCAGCAGAACAGACTTTAAGACAACCAACGAGGGAAGTACATGTATTCAAAAAAGTGTTAAAATTCATGTAGCGTTTGTTGCGTTTTGGAAACAACCTTTTCGATTACCATTTGGTAATTTTCGCATAAAACAGTGAACCTCCGTCGTTATAACAAGGGAGGGTCAAACAGTTATTATTCGAGAATCATCTTTAATTTGGTCATCGAGTTGGACAATGAATACGTAGCAATCACGAAAATTCTCCTCAAAACGGACTCACGTTTTCAAACGAAAATCATTGTAAACTCACCATTATTATAATGTACATTTCTTGTAAATGTTTTATTTTTCAAAAACGTGGTGTGTGCCTTGTGACTTCCCTGAATAGTTTATCAAGATTTAAATTGTGTCAAAAATAATCAATGACATCAATGGAACACACAAGTTTCAAATGCACGTATTTCACACAGAACCTACAGAGGGTCAATGATCATGTAGTCAAACATTTGAATAAAATTAATAAGATGAGGTCAACAGAAAAAGTTTTGATCAAAGTAATTGTTTAATTTTCATATTGATTTCTCGTCATGAATTTCACATTATGGAATTGAATTGTAGTATACAACATTTGCTTTTGCTGTAATTTTCAGAAATAAATGGATTGGGGTTAGTATTTTATAGGGTGCTAGCAAATACTGTAACACTGACCTGTTTAAAGTTTTGTGTGCATAGATGCTGGGAAAACAGAGAAAGAAATCTGTTCTAGTAGTCTGGTTCCCTGACCCTACTTTAGACAAAAACGGAGCAATTTATAGTCAGGAAATTATCAGATCGGGGAACTAGACCATTTCCAAAGATTGTCGGCCGACAATCGTTGGGGAAAAAAAAATATATAAATTTCCACTTTTCTTGAAAACGACAGCACACAGTTTAGTACGGTATTTTGTAACAATTCAGTAGTTTTTTTATGTTTGCAAATGTTGTATACTACTTTTAAATCGAGACAAATGTACCACCTTTTTTACCCAAGATGGCTTTTGTTGACATTGAAGCTCCTCCCCTCAACCCCAATCGATTTCAAGTAGGCAACAGATGGACCCGATCCCTTCTCTTTGCCTTTTTACATGGAGTTGTTTTTGAGAAAAGCAACAAACAAACAAAAAGAGCAAGCGGCCTCAAAAAGAAGCACGCAGGGATCCTAAGCATGTTTTTTTGGTTTGGTTTTTTTTTTTTTTTTTTTTTTTTTTTAATATTGCCTTATGTACTGTACTTTCATAAAACAGAGTGGCTATTGTTATGTTGCATTTGTTGATCAAAGTCAGGTTTGTTTATATTTTCATAATATTTCTCCTTCACTGAAATCATGAATTTCATAAGCCCATCACAGAATTTAAACATATTGACAAAAGTTGACTTTCAACAGCAGAGAAACATCCGTTTCATGCATGCAATTCTCTCAGTGTAACCAAATCTCCTTGCCATCAGCAATCTTCCTATTTTGTAGTATCCGGTGACTTCATTTCGGCATCTTCCACTACCTTCTGGGTGGTGACCTGCTTGCGTTTTGGAGGGTGATAGGACCCCATACCCGCTGCAGCCTCGGCCTCTTTCTGTGTGTATGGTTCCAGCTCAAGAGCTTTCAATCTATCAAAATCGAAACAGAAAAGTTTTCTCTACAGTTTCTAGTTTCAACTGTGGCATTTCTTCTAATGAGTTTGTGTTTGGTTTACTTAAAGGGACACATTGCCTTCAAATGTCATGAAATTTTGCTGTTTGGAAATGTTCCTTATCTTTGATAAGAGTTGTTCATGCAAAAAAACACGTATAATGTGTTGTAATTTGTGAGCAGTGATTACAAAACAAAAAATTGGCCTCTGATCCCTGACATCTGACCCGCGAAACATAGACTTATTTCCAGTAGTAAATACCACCGTCTAAATAATGCGCAAAATACGCTGTAAGAGTCTTTAGGCTAGCGCCGTAGCCAGATGATCGCCAGGTACCATTCTCTACTCTCTCTGCGCGCCGTGCCACAGTACATCAAAATGGATCAACAGAACGTACTTCAACCAGCTGCGACTGGAAATACGACTGGTGAACACGGTCCGCCATTTTGTGGAGTCAAAAATTTGGTTCTACAAATTGGTGGACCGTTATTTGTCACGAAATTAAACAAAAAACACGCAATTTGAAGGGATAGTTATGTGAATCTTTATATTCTACTTTAAAAAAAAAGCTTCCCAACCATATCCATTTCAGTTGTATAGCCCAAATCGCAAAATCCAAAGCAATGTGTCCCTTTAATATAATGCCTTTTGTTTGTTTCTACTTCAGCGTTTTGACAATGGGGTAAGTCTGCAGTCAGTTTTCCCTGTTGGGAGGCCTTGCATTTACATGTATAATCAAACCCAGCAACCATTCTGCCCCAAAATACATAATTTTGTTTCACCTGACTCTCTATCCTCAGAAAGGGGGCAGGCTTTTTTTTTTTTACAAGTATCCTACCCATTGCACTGTTTATTAACCCCTAACCCACCTCAATCCTCCAAAATCCTCCTTGCGGTTTTGGAGGATTTTGGAGGATTGAGGATGAATGATATTTCAAGAAAAAGAGGATTTTGGCGGATAGAGGATGAATGGTGTTTCAATCGGAGGATTTTGGAGGATGAATGGTGTTTAAAGCACAGGAGAATTTTTTTTAGGATTGAGGATGGTTCCTAGCAAAAAGGGTCTACGGGGTTAGGGTTAATTCAGTTGCAATACTGTTGAATTCATCCCTTCAGTTATTACAAACAGGATGAATTTAATGAACAAGCGAGGGCGCTATTCACACTTCAGTCACAGAGCCCTAGATGGGGAGAGTTTTGGCATGAGGGGTCCCCAATGTTGGACCAAACATGGCGGATTATGCATCAGTGCACATTGATAATTGGTTAACAATAGCCGCATGCTCCACCGAACACACCATGAGCCGCCATCTTTGGGCCAAAATCAAAAGTTGTCGCAGCTCTATCTACGGCTCTGCTTAGGCAAAGAGCACCAATTTGGCTACACCACGCAAATGTGGCTGGATGAGTTCGCATGTTAATTTTCTGCTGGCAGTATATACACCATCCTGTCAGCTGAGACAAAAATAAATATCGAAAGGCAAATTTATTTGTTCATGTACTAGAGATGGTTCCAAAAAATAGTTGTTTTTTTGTTAATTGCGACAAGTGGACTATACCAAAGTTTACTTTATGAGAAACATACATGTATAGTTTATCATGCAGTGTTGTAGTGGAGACCTTCATGTCCGAGACTGAGGCTTTCGAGACCGAGACCAAGTCCAGCTCTTTTGGGACCGAGACCACAATTTCCGAGACCAAGCCGAGACCAAGCCGAGACCAAGACCAGTCTTGAGACCTACAACACTGCGGCAGGTCCCCCTTTCACAATGCAACATAACTTAACCATAACAAAGACCACCAACACATGCAGTTGTGTTTTACTATTCTACTGAGGACTTGGGAGTGTTTCCTTCCATTGTTTCCTCTGTTTGTACTTTTTCTCAACATGCCCCATAAGGTTTGTACAGGACTTCTACCTAGGACTTGGGCTCAGGTCCTCAATTGTATTCCCCCATTGTGCCAAGTCCTCAGTCATAATGGATAACCTGTACTCAAGTGTTTACCTTCTTTTGTGTAGCTTGCTTCGGAAGTGTTCCTTCATGGCATGCAAGCTGATGAAATGCCTCCTGTATTACAAAAACGGAATTCAACAAACAAAATTATTTAAATTTTCTCCCAAAAACTAATGTCACAACATTTGTGGAAGTGCCGTGGCCTAGTGGTTTGGAGCATTGATTCGTGGTCTGTGGGTAATTCTGCAGGTTGTGGGTTCGAGCCCAGTCCTGGGCTATAGCACTTCTATGCTTAATATGGGTAGAGGCATTATTAATGCCTTGCAGTGGACTAGTTACCCATCCCGACCCTATTCATACTGTGAAGAGATCAGATTATCTTGTCTTGTTTCAGTGTGAGGGGCTGGTTCTTCCACACTTTACTCTGTAGCCCACACTAAGAGTGGCCTTTGGCCTTGTGATGGGCGATTTGAATACAAAAAATATATTAGGCAAAAAAAATAAATATACATGTTTATCATCGTGCCATTCTTAAAACAAGGAAAGAGGCTGGGATGCTAAACATGTTTTGGGTGTTTGTTTGTTTGTTTGTTTTTTCTTAATTTTGCCTTATGCACTGTACTTCCATTGAACATAGACTTCTTCGCAAATATAAATACCTCCTGGTTGAGACGTACGTCACAATGGTCAAAAAGGATTGTGGGAAGGAATGAGACTGCTTTTTCCTTCCCACAATGCCTTTTGACCATTGTGACGTTTTAACCAGCCGGTATTTGCGATATTGTGTATAGTGGCTATTGTGTATAGTGGCTATTGTGTATAGTGGCTATTGTGTATAGTGGCTATTGTGTATAGTGGCTATTGTGTATAGTGGCTATTGTTATAAGCTGTAACTAGTTTTCGATAGGCTATCAGCACGTAAGCACGACTGCACATGCATAAATGATTATCGGTAGTTATGCATGTATATAATAGCATTTATACAACACCTGAATAAATCCCAGCCATCCGATTGGTGGATCGTCAATCACGTGCATTGAATTATTCGTCCCATCGCACGACGCGAACACGCACCGCCAAAAAACGTTCTATCACATGGTTCTATCAAACGGTAATGCGTTTGATAGAACTCCCCCGCCGCTACAACACAGCTGTCATTGGACTGGTTCCCGGTCCCTCCGTTGTCCTTTGGACTTCAAATGTATATTATATACATACAGGGACCGGGAACCAGTCTAGGCTGACATTCACACAAAATGGCGGACGGTGTTTTCGAACCGCGGTTTGCTCTCCTATAAACAGACGACGAAATATTGGAACTCGTAGGCGATGCTGACGCTGCTAACACAAAGAGACAAATGATATGCAGTCAAACGATTAGAGGAATTTGCAAGACACGCAGGAACAACAATTAAAGCTTTAACTGATTCGGAACTGGACCACTTTTTGTCGCGGTTTTATGCGGGACTGAGAAGGTAAACGGCACGTTGTAACGTTACACCAAGAAATCCATGCATGCAATCTGTCGGATTTATTCAGGCGTTGTATAAAACAAATAATGAATGTTTCACATTCGTGCAATGGTAAGAATAATTTTATTCGGTGACAGATAAGATTGAATGTCCCATTCCACTCGGCTTCGCCTCGTGGAATGGAACATTCAATCTGTCACCTCATGAAATTATTCTTGATCTTACCATCGCACTCATAAACATTCATTATTTGTATATTACATGTACTTCCATCTCAAATGAAGCTGCCCCAGTACTTGTATGTAGGCCTAGGACTGCCCTGCATGAGGCCCTAGTCCGAGTAACTTGGACCTTTTTTATCGCCTTTTTTAACATTTGGACATGATCTGGCGATAGTAGGGTCCAAGGCGATTGTGCGATAGAGAATGGCTTCTAATTCAATCCAAACACAAACTTCAAAATTCAACCTTACAACGGCCACCAAAATACTAGATACAGGGGTCGATTTAGAAAAAAAAAATCGCATGCACTGGTGCATGTAGACCGAAAAAGTTACATGCACAAAATAAATTTTACATGCACAAAAAAGTGTGCACACAAGTCATAACCCAAAAGAACAATAGGTAGATATATTTGTTGTTTTAAAATATGTGTATTCCTACAAATTTTCAAATGTAGCTATTACATGTATAGTGCTGTTAAGGGTATTGTTTTGCTTTGTAAATAAAATGTGTTTTTGTACAATTGGTATTCGCTGTTTGTATATTTCATCAGTGGTAATTAGCAATCTCTGACACGATCGCGAGAAGACGAAGGCGAAGCCGAAGTTACGTTACTACTGTAGTATCATGTTCCACGGTGTCAGAAGGCTGTTCGATATTTTGATACCGAAATATCGGCCCAAAAATATCGCGATATTATCGTGATGACGTCACTTTTTCCTTACCGGAAGAACGGAGGAATAATTTTTCTTTTTAAATACCTGATGGAAATCACCACGTGTACAGCATCATGAGATCGGGCCCACCGGGATCTGACCCGCCGGGACTGAGCTCGGTTCCGCTAAAATTTAATATCAGGGCCGGCCATCGCCACCGAGAGATCGCGAATCGGGCCGGGGGCCGGGGTCGGGGGCCGGGGCCGCGCCGGCAATCGGGGCAAGAAGGATCGGGGGCCGGGTTGATGACAAGGCTTCACTTGTTGAGTAGTTGGAGTACAATACGACATTTACCTCCAGTTGGCTTCCTTGCGGCACTAGAAAGACGAGCGTTTGTTTCTATTTCGACATTGTTGATTAGTAACAGCTGAAAATTTATACCATGGACGCCCAAATCACACGTGAGCTGTTAAAAACATTGTCTTGCATGTCTTGTGCACAATGTGCCGCACGCGTTTGTCGTTTCTCAAGACGACTTTCGCTTCGTGTTAGATGCGTGTACATGCATTGTACACTGGGAATAAGACGGTGGCATTCAGTGCGGTTGCTTGCCCTTGTCCAAGACTAGCAACAAAGCAACGCGCACGCGCAGATGCGCTTTTGGGGTTGGCTTTATTGATCAATTGCTCTAACCCCAGGTCGCGGGGGCCGGGTTAACGAGTCTTTTCTCAAGTCAATGTTTGCTGCGTGTACGTACATTGTACATTGGGAATAATACGGTAGCAGATCGGTTGCGGTTGTTTGCACTTGACCGAGACTACAACGATGGTAATATGCAGGCACGCACACATCATGTCGATCGTTGCGTGCAATCGGGTGCGCGTTGTGATACGTTGTTCAACATGGGAATATCGTGAGTGGTATACTGGTCGCGGTACGTGTTCGTGTGTAGATACATGTAGTATATTGATTCGAGGTTGCACGCGCGTCATGGGGGAGGAATTATTCACTAAACAGTCGCCGGCATAAACAGGTTGTCGCGCGGTCGATGCATGCGGGCGCTGCGCATCAGGGTGACGTACGTCGAGGAGTCACTATTTGAACTCCAAGAAAGCGAAAAGACATGTTCTGCGGGGGTCTCTGGGAATTAAACGGTAAAATTTCACTTTTTATTTGGATGTTAAGTAAACCTTGGTACATTCATCTGATCATGGAACTCCACTTGTTCAGATGGTGGCGTATCTAGTATTTTGGTGGCCGTTGTAAGGTTGAATTTTGAAGTTTGTGTTTGGATTGAATTAGAAGCCATTCTCTATCGCACAATCGCCTTGGACCCTACTATCGCCAGATCAAGTCCAAATGTTAAAAAAGGCGATAAAGGGTCCAAGTTACTCGGACTAATGAGGCCCCTGGAATCGATTCTGACTCCAACTTGGTTTCTGCCTCGTCATGCTTATTATTTTGATGGCATAAATCTTGAAATGACAGGTTGTGCCACATGTTTAGATAATTGTTATCAAGGAGGGTTGGTTATTTTTCAAGATTTTGCTGTTCCTGATTGGGTATCAAAGTAAAATCTTTTCATGAATACATGTAGTTCCTTACGCGCAATGAAGACAGTAGTGCTGAGCCATTCCCGGTTTGTCATGATCAATCTCCTGATTCAACATCAGCTGTGACGCTTCTGGTTTCATGTCTTCGTGAATCTGGTCCAAATCCTTCGTTTTCCTTCTCGTCCGGTACTTCTTCTGTATGTGGGTGTATCCTCGGTGATGCCGCTTCCTTGCAATTCGAGTCATAGCGTCTGTCTATGTCGGGAAGATGCTGTTAGTCTTAAACAAATTATCGTTTCCGAATAAATATTTTACAACTCTGTTGCGAAACGCGACACATGTACAATCGAGAGGCCCGCCCTCAAGAGACAAAATATGGTTAGCAGTTATATGATTTACAAGAGGGCGCTATCGCTCGTAACAGTGTTGAACATTACAGAGCGTTTCTCACGATTTTCCATAACACTAAGTTTACTAATATTAATTTTTGGACAATCTCAAGATGTACATATTTTGAAAAAATAATGCATTACACTCAGCTGCGGTTTGTCGAGAGTAGTTAACTTGTTGGGGAAAATGAAAGTGCCATCGAGATCAGATCTTTTCTTGGGTCTTTCATGGTTTATAAACCTCCCATTTCTGATGTACTGCAATTTGTTTAATGTATAACTTTAAATATTTTTGCTTATTGTAAAATATATTACAACATGAACGAGGTTGACGGTGATAGACTGAACTCACCGTGGCCCTAATACTGTACGTAATATCCCACCTCTTGGCTGCATGCAAGGATATGATTCCCTCGGTCTATTATTATAAACTGACGCTCGCTTGTTGAAGTGACGCCTTCACGGACTAGACCCGCTGGGCAGTTTAAACCAAACTAATCCGGTGCTTTGTTCAGAACGGTTAATCCCCCTTCAAAACGTCTGACCGAGGAAGAAAGGGGGAAGAAAAACACCTGAAGGGTCGAAAGGCAGACAGTTCTGGCCCGTAGCGGAGAATAACCTAGCATGACATTGTCCAACTTTTGCGAAACATTTCCAACGGCTACAAACTTTTCTTCAGGTAAATGTTTATATTACGTTACGTTCTGCTGATAGTGTTGATATTTTTAAAACCTCTTTGAAAACTTATCTTTTTAAACAGTATTTTTAACTATGTTTACTTAAACTTATTTGGTTTTTAATTACATGTAGTTGGTTTATACTTATTTATAATAATTGTACAGCGCTTTGAGATGTCATTGTGACATGGAAAGCGTTTTTTAAATAATCTTTATTATTATTATTATTATTATGCATGTTTTTTATTTTTTTATTTAGTCACCAATAACATAATGTGCAGATGGAGGAAAATCGTTCTACGTACATGTCCCCTTGAAAGTTAAAGCAATCCTTTTGTCGAAGACTTAAGATAACGTTCTTTAAAGAGTCGAGTCCAACCTCCAATTAGCCCTTCTTGGGAAATGGCGGACGCACTTGAACAAGTGGGCGCATTTGGGTAAACCTTTTGTATGGCACAAAAGGTTTACAGAAAAGGTTTTAATACACAAATCAAATAGCGCCCTCATTATTGTGTCCGCCGGGCCCACAAAGCCACAATGTTAGTTTGTATCTAACACACCGTGCACTAATTTCGTTTCGTAGGACCGGAGACTCTAAATTTAAGGATATACTGTTCGTCCTCAACAAATTTGATTACTTTTCCTTCTCGGGACTTTCTTCTTACATGTTTTCTAAAAACCGTACTTTTTGCTATTTTAGCGTCTGCAGGCCTGTAGGCTGGGGGGGGGGGGGTTGATTTCGGGGGCCCCGGCCCCCCCCCCCCCCCCCCCCCCAGTCGCCGCTCGGTGACGAGTTCCTCTCAGAAAAAAAAATAATACACAAAAAAAATCGCCGCCCACAAAATCCACACAATCCCCCCAAAATTATTCAGAAAAAATAACTTTCGCTTTTCAGTTGTAAACACAAGCTTTTGTTTGATCAAGCAATCCCAGCGTCCGACACGTGCGTGTGTTCACAATGTTGCGCATTATGTGAAAGGTTCCACTTTGGGGTTTGACGAACCCCCAGTCTCGGGGCAGGGAACGGGCGTGGCATATTGTGTCTGTTTTTAGGTCGATATTGAACCGAAAATGGAGATCAGTAAAAAAAATGTTAGTTGGCTTGTTCTAGGGACCGTCAGACAAAATAAGAGTATATTAACATTTACTACTCAGTTCATTCTTGGTAGATTTCCGGTTGTGGGGGCAGCGCCTCCAATTGTTGAGTGTTCTCGGACCGTCAATTTATGGCTCAAAATGGAAATTTTGAAGGAACGGGATTTAAAGGTGACAGTTATGCCAACGCGTTATTAACAATAAAAATAAGAATACTGGTAGTGGCTTACTCAAGGGCGGGGCCTGGGGGGGGGGGGTCTTGAGAGAAGATATGTGCCTTTTTTTTCGGCGGCGAAATGTATGGGGCATATTTTCGAGTAGTATACACCACATGGCGCCGCCAACGTCAGAAGAGGCAACAAGAACCACCCCCACTCCGATCCCAACCCACCCACCGACCTCAAATCGAAGTCAAATCCTACCGGTGCACCACTTAATACTGGGCAGAGCCTCAGAGGTAGAGAACACCGAGATGATCGAATTACCCTTAATTATAATTATACTGAATGCCCAATAAAAAATTAAGAAAAGAAACATAGAAATATACAGTTGCGGGCACAGACATGGGTGCATATTCTAAGAAGTCGAAGCTTGCATTAAAATGTCCTTAAACATAATAATAATAATAATAATTAGAGAAAATCCCGAACTACGAGACAGACAAACATTCCTTGATTTGTTCCCGTATACCTTTAGAGTTTATGAATCAAAAGGTCGAACAAAATTAATGTGATGTTGACCAAGCTTTCAGGTGCCGCGATTCGCCAGGACGATGCATACACCCGCTTACCGGCTCTCATGTAGGGCTCTTCTGGGCTCGGATCCCGGTCCATATACACCTCCTTTCCCACTCAACCATATAACCCGAAGTTATAGCACCGTGAAAGGGAGGAACATGGTGACACCCTAAGCCTCGACTACTAGTTCTGCTTCCGGTTACCCCACCCACCTACCCAATTTTAATTTTTAATGGCCTATTTATTTTCAGGAAAAGAAAAGTAAAAAAGTAAAAAAAAATGTAGCGCCCAAAACGTAATACATTTGGCAGGTTTTAGCAAAATCCAAGAGCTAGGTGAATTTTCACTTTGGGGTTTGACGAACCCACCCCCTCCCCTCAGCTTTTATTCTTAATTGCTTTCGCGCATCTATGCACACAAATGCCGGAATTTTTGTCGGGTCGCAATTCATTCCGAGTCGATAACTGCCGAATATCTTCGAGGTAACCACGGTAAACTCCGTGATCATACCGTGAGTCTGCTGGAGGGCTAAGAAAACAACGCCTGGATTTAATCCCGCAACTTCAAAGCTTCTTTTTCAAGTCGTTTCTTTCTTTCTTTCTTTTTCTTTTTACTTAGGTCTCATGCAAAAAATCCAGTGCTTCGTTCAAAATCAGAACTGTTTTGTAAAAGAAAAATCCCCGATGGATTAAACTTTGTGCCGTAAGTGCGATTAGCTTGGTTACATGGTACGGCTTGCAATCACGGCCTGAATGCATAGCGGTAGTTGAAATGGCCATTTAAAAAATTGAGCTCATTGCTTGTAGCAAAATGGGTAAGTTTCAAGCTTTGTGTTCATTCAAAGACCTTCTAGTCCAAAAGAACCGTGGTTCCCATCTTGGTTTTTTATGCATCACCACATTTTCAAATTGTTATTAAAAGAGTATCATTGATGACTTCCTATGAAGTCGGTAGCCATCTGCGTACATCTTACAAAATAACGGAGTCTCAGATCAGACGCACGTGATGAATTTCTGTCAAAATAATCAACTTCACCTATATATTGCTTACGCATGTGTGCACTAGGGTGTTTTGACGATGTGGCTTTTTGAGTTGTAAAAAAAACAGGAAGAAACACTTTAATTTATAAATCTTATTTATAGCTTCTCTTCAACCATTTAGAATTGTTCAATTATAGAGTTATAAGTTAAATTTTGTTTTCAAAACCAATTCACATTGCTTAACCTTTGAGATCGATTTAGTGGTGCATGTATTCTACGAAAACAATGATAAATAAATAAATAAAATAATAAATAATTACAATGACAAAGTCCAAACTACCCTACCCTAATTTTGCGGCAAAAAGCGTTAAAACTGTCGGAAATTAAAAACAATCCGAGAACACTGGCTTACTGTGGTTGATTGTCCTGTAATCGGTTTTCAGCGTTAGAATTTTGAAAATGTTCGTCAAAGTTTTGGATATCCAGGAATATTTTGTATAAAATTCCACTACGTCGATAAAATGTTGTTGATTGATGACAATTAAAGGCGGGTTGTTTTGTTTATTGTTTGGTATAAAAAGGTAGGTTGTACGAAATGTTGGCCCCACTCTACTTAAAACCACGCCCGAAGTCTCTTTTACTTTACATATAATGTTTGCCCCGCCCCCACCCACAAAAATATAGAGTCTCTTGAAATTTAAACTGCACGTGCGCATAGAGTGTGCAAGTCGTCAACTTGGCCTGGTAATCTAAAAAGACTTGGCAAGAACACGTACTTTCTAGCACACCGAATGACGTCCTGTGAAATTATTTAAATTTCTGACTGAGCTGGAAAAATTACAATAATGTGGTCCAGAATTTTTTTTTATAATGCGAATTGAAGTGTATGGAACCAATTAATTAAGACGTTCACCTAAAAAGCGATAAAGGTGATCGAGAAATCGCGAGACTTGATCACTCTATATATGACAGTAGCCCTGCACAGAAAAGTGTGAAGTGGGATCGATTACGCTCCAAATCGCATAATCGGTCTCTGACCGCAAATGATACGAGTATCTTCTTCTGACGTGTTACCGTAACACTCAATTTACTGTCTCTAGTGATTTAGATTATTTTGCAGTCTTTATATTTCACAGATTGGCATCGACTCACAGTTGAAAAGAACGAGATCTGATTACCATTAAAGGTATAACAACCCTCGAAAAAGGTATGCGAAATTGTCATTATGGTTAATGCATTCACTAGTTTAGCATCCTGCACCACTCCGGAGATCAAGAGCGTCTGGCTCATGAGCTCATCGAGCCGTCAGGGTAGCTTCAAGCACTGCAGTCCGCCGGACTTACCACGCCATATAATCAGTAGAATGCATTGCATTATGCACGGAATGCTATCGAGACCAGAGGAGTCTTCGCTAGTTGTACTGGTGGCACGAAGACAAGGATTATTCAGAGTACAGGAACCCGCGTAGCCACTCACGGACTGGGCGTGCGGCACGATTCAATCAGTGCACCCTGTGCACAGTACAGTTGTTGGTAACGCCTTGCCCTGGCTTCACTGTGGTTTCAGCGTAGCTGACGCTGAACTGTGATGAAGAGTGTCTATGTACAAGTACAAAACACGAATATGGTGTTATTCAGCAAGGCAGCCTGATTATCTGTCTCTGTACGGATCTGATGTCGAAGCCTCAACGACTGCAGCGATTACCGCAACCCTTTAATTTTAGTGAGAGAGCAATATTGTGATGCACAACGCGTCTTTGCATGCAGCTACCTCACGTACCGTCGGCACGTCGAGTGAGGTCACCCAGCCTGTATATCTCACGGATGAGCCTATCGGAGGACATACTGGCAATGCACATTTGGATTACTTCAGCTTGAATGAATTGAATCTCACACTGAACAATTTCTCAACCTGCTAAGTTGGAATTCGTCCAGAGAAGCACCACAAGAACAATCCGAGCATAGGCTACAACACGTATGTATAAACATAGAGCCAAGTGTTCTCGCAATTCGCACACGAAGAGCGTTAAAAACCGCCATTTTCAGGAGTTGAAGGAATACAACATGAAATGCATGTTTATCTTCGGAAAGGGTCATGCAAACACCTCGCTGAAGCTAAGTAGCATGCGCAAAAATATTCTGTGGTTTTTCAAACCAAGCTAAAACACACCAGGAAGTTCCATGCATTTGTTAATTGTGATGCGATCAAGCAAAATCAGTCGGAACTCGGCAATCCTTGTTTTAAGATATGGGCCAAAATATGGAAAAATCAAAATTGCCTTTTTTTACAAAAACAGAAGGGAAAAACATTCTTCTTTCACATGAAAATATGACATGTATTATAAATGTGCTAAAAATTACCCAATTAAAGTACTGTAACTTTAAACTTTATTTTCTCAGTTTCTTTCTTTTTAATGTGCCGGTGTTCAAATATTTGTAACTTTTTAACCAAATGCCGTATTCACATGGGGTTTTTCACTAATATGGAGCTTCAAGTACGCTACAAATGAATATTAAAAAATCCCAAAATTGACCAGGGCCTACTTCAGACTGATTTTGCTTGATCGCATCACTATTGTCCCTTGTGTTGACATTGCATTTATTGTGGATGAGTCGATCACTATCTTTACAACTGAGCCGCAGACTCGACATTAGACACTCCAAAGGTCATGTTATTCGACCTATTCGTTCACAGGACGGTGTATGATAATCGCTTGTATTTATTGCTTTTTGCTTCAGCCTGTTACGGTGTACGCTTACACAATCACACTCAATGGTGATTTTTTGTTCAAGGGTTATGTTCTGTTTCCACGTTGCACATTTATTTTACTCGATGTTGACTGTCGAATGTGATTAATTTTGCAGATGTGAATGACCATATTGCAGTACCTTTCCATCTTTAAATTTCAAGATGATACTTAAGTGCCCACTGAATCATAGGTAATTGATTCAAGTTGAGTGCGTTCACAGCATGCAGGACACGGCGTTACGTGGAAACTAATACTAACGCAGGTGAATACAATAGCCAACAGCCATCGCTGTACGTTGTTTGAAAAGCAGGTCTTTCTTTTGATAAAACTGCGCGTCGCGACTGACTGCTTTGAAACCCACGGTGGAGAATTTGAGCATAATAAGCATAGAGTTTGTTTAAAGCATAGAACAAGGAAAAGGTAGCATACAATTATACATCATTTGTTTTTGCTGTAATTTCCAGAAATAAATGGATTTTGGGGGTTAGTATTTTATAGTGTGCTAGCAAATACTGTAACACTGACCTGTTTAAAGTTTTGTGTGCATGATGTTGCTGGGAAAACAGAGAGAGAAAAAATATGTTCTAGTAGTCTGGTTCCCTTGACCATACCTTTATAGACAAAACGGATCAACTTATAGACGTCAGGGAATTATCAGGTCGGGGAACTAGACTATTTCTAACGATTGTCGGCCGACAATCGTTGGAAAACGATATAAATTTCCACTTTTCTTGAAAACGACAGCACGCCAGGTAGGCTACCATGATTTCACAGGATGCTTGAGACTGATATTTACTTACAGGCTAATACTAAATAGTACGGTATTTCGTAATAATTCAGTAGTTTTGTTTTTTGATGTTTGCAAATGAGGTATACTACATTTAATAATACTAATAATAATAATAATAATAATAATAACAAGGCCTTTTCCAACTGACAGTGTCGGAAAAGCCAATTAAAAATCTCCTGGATGCGGCAAATGGGCGACTCTGCCCGAAATAACCCCAAAAGGGGCGACACGAGTGTCGCCCACATTTAGAGCAGTTTCCCCACGCGCCTTACTAAAAAACATTCCAAAGGGGCGACTTTCACAATAGGGCGACAGTTTAGTGTCGCCCTATTCGACCGTGTTACCCAAACCCACTCTTTTATAGCATTATGTGTCGCTCTATCCGGCAATTGAGGAAAATTATTATATTATTACGGGCGATGGGTCATTTCAGAGACATTCCCATAGACTTGTGCAAAATTGTTTTGTCAACTTTAATGTAACCTAACCCAACTTTCCCCTTATCCTACCCCCACGAATTTCGGTATATTTATGTTTTGGACTATTCTCTATCGATATAACCTATTTGCGACAGTAAAATTCTCAATATGTAAGAGGATGTGACATTAGGGACACATCGAAATGTCTCCCTAATGTCACTTGTCTCCCTAAGGTACAAAAAATAACTACAAAATGTCTCCTTAAGGGACCATTGACAGTTATACAGGTTCTTATATAGCGCTTTTAGCAAGATTAAAGCGCTTTACAAATATTTTTAAGTAACGAATTTGCGATTATAGGCCCAACAACAGTTAATAAAACATTTTAAATGGCCAAATTACACCAAAAATAACTTGATATCTTAAAGCTGGGTTCTTAATGCTAATGCTATACAACGTTCAATAATTATGATAGCAATTTCTATGAAAAGAGATTCCACCGTCATCAGCGTTTGGCTAGATACTGTGTCAATCCTCCTTGAATCGAAAGTGTGATTGGAATGCCTTGTAACCACCATGCCATACTGCAATTTATTTTTGACAAAACTGACCAGGACTTGACGAGAGGCACAGTGTACGTGCTTGCATCATTACTGCTATCAGCCCATCGCCATTTCGTGGCTCTGTGGCGATCGTTGACTGTTCTTGGCGTGCAAAGCACGTAACCGCACTCCAGCTATCTACTCAAGACAGCAGGAGCTACATTTTCACTGAGCCTTCCGTGCCGTCGCGTCACACGCGAGGGTCACGTGACGGTTATCGGGGTCGCTTGCAAGATGGTTCTGCTGCTCGCGATGACTAATGTTACTCATCGCCAGTCTGACATTCACTTGACTCTTCTCTGTTCCTGTTGGTTGCAATCGAGAGATGGTTTTAATACTACCCATGATTTACCTGAATCTCAACATGGAGGAACATAGACACTGCACTCGCGGTCTTGCCAGCACGACTGCAAATTCCGGATTGCGTGTGGCGCTGCCAATTATATTTTTCAAAGCCTGCCACACAGAGTGTTTATGTTTTCCGTCTAGACAAGAACCACCCGTTTCACTGATAGATTTCGAAGTATTACAATTTATGCGGTTTTTGTCGCCGTCTATATCTTCAGTATTTTGCCTTCCGAATGAGTTTGTAAAAGCTTATATTAAGAAAATAATTCGATATTCAAGGGCAAGCGGCTGTCAGGAGAGTTTCAGTTTTGGCGATATTTTTGATCATTTTTATAGAAGTACAGCGATACAAGGTTAAAAGCCACTCTAAGTAAAGGGCTTTGAACACATAGAAGGGGTGGCCACATTTGGATTGCCAACCCTGTCACATTACGCTTTACCTTGGCCCAGATCCAAATAGTAGAGAAATGTTCACCAGAAGCCGGAGAAATTATGCCAGTTTTAAGACCTATATAGACGTAGACCCAGGCGGGGGCCAGGTAACTTCCTCCACTGATAAGACCAACTCACCCAGTCATGTAAACGGGTGCAATCGTGGACCTCCCATTGTTCCTCTTTTGTTTATACTCTTTCGGAAGGCCTCCCATTGGTTTTGTACACGATTTTCAATCGTGGACGTTAGGTCAAACGTGGACCCCTTTGTCTACGCCCGAATTCTTTTGTCCTAGGTCCACGATTGCCGGCATATACAAACTCACCTCCCCCGATGTGCACACAGTACAAGCACGCGTAATGGCGCCAAAAGTGCCGTACGTCACTGCTCGTTTAGTCGTAGCCTTGTTGTCATCTGTGATTGTCTAGCGAGATTCTGTGCACTTTGCTATGGTAGCTGCCAGACTGGTTCTCGGATTTTCATTTAAATAATCCTCTAAAGCATAAATTAGAAAAAGAGCAATTTTCTTTTTTTTGCTACAAGCTGTTTTTAAAAGAAAATTTGTCAAAAAAGAAATATGAAGAAAGAAAAAATAGTCGGTTTGAGAATCAAACTCAGTGCACGTTATCCAAAATCCGACGCTTTACGGCGAGCACCTCGACCAAATTGCCTGATTTTGTTTTATTCAACGCTTACACGCGCCACACTGGAGGAACTATATACAGACACGAGCAAATATTAGCCGATCACAAGATGGCGACAAGGCTGGGACTACTATTGGGCAGTGTGCTCTCACTAGAAATTATTTTATTTTTAGGGGGGTGACAACGTGTGTGATATGTAGGTTAGCTCTAGCCGAAAGCTATGAAATACTCGAGAGTATAGTCAATTATGCTTTTAGATATACATGATATATTCATTCTCTCGTACAAGCTTGATGTAATTGTTTACAATGGACATCCTTTGTGGATAGGATGGTCGGGTTGTTTGTGTACATATATGTATTATCTTGGGAGAAACGATGGTTAGCGCAGTCGAGACCGTCTGTAAATGCATGGGAATGTTAACCACAGTGGTAACGAGGCTTCCTTTCCCCAATTGGATGAAATTATTACGCGCAGGGAATAAATCACCTCGCGACGTGAAATTGAAGGAATCAATTGCCTTCGCTAAAAAATGTAGCTTGTTTTCTTCAGAGATTTACTATGAAAGTGAACAATCAAGACGTACCTCAAAGTGTTCAGTACTTTGCCAATACCAACTCTTTTTAGACTCGTCCCTTATATGGCTCCTCAAAAGAGTGGAAATTTCACTCTTTTGGAGTGGTTTTTATAAGAGATTCACTCTTTTGGAGTGGTTTGATAAGGGATTCACTCTTTTAAGGAGTAATTTTTTTCACTTGTTTACATTAAGAGAGTATCCAACGGGGGGCGGGTAACCCCCCCCCCCCCAGCCCGGCGACATTTTGCATTTTATTTCAGATATTCAAAACGCCACTGCTTTAAAACTGGTACTTACTTCCCCCTGCCGTTTAAATTTATTTCCGGGCGAACAAAAATGAGGTGACCTTTCCAAAAACAAAATTCCGGTGCAAAAAAATGTGGTCATTTTTAAAACCAAATTTGCAATTTTGCTCCCCCCCCCCCTTTGCTCCCTCCCCCCCCCCTCTCCCCCCCCCCCCCCCCCCCCCCAATGCGCGATTGTACATTGTACTGGTACTGTTTCTCACGTGAAACAGTCAGAGACGTAAAACGAGCCGTACGCGATTCTTTTTCCCCGTACCACATTCGCTATGGCAGCTGGACGACAGGTTCTGGGAGTTTCCCCCTTTAAATAAAATCATCCATTTTTTTTTTTGGGGGGGGGGGGCATGGCCCCCTCCCCCCCCCCCCCCCCCTGGATCCGCCCTTGCGTCAGAGCTAATCGAACGGCACGGGGGCTAACCCGAGTTGACCTGGGTGAGCTACTCGAACCGTCGAACGCACCCAAAGACATCCAATTGCGAACGGTATAAGGTAGTCGTAGTATGGTTCCACTGGTCCCCTCTTCACTTCTCACAGTTTAGTACGAGCAGTGTTGCTATTGATAACCAGCGCAACCATGTCCTAGTCGACTGGACGTGGTTGACTAGCCTGCGTTCGGGTGAAGTTAACAGTCCAACAATCGTCGACTCTAGCTAACTGGAGTCATTGATCGAGTAAGAGTAATAATGACGTCACATGTCTAGCGCCCTCCATTTATAGCTCCCATAGAAAGGAAACAAAAACATTGCCATCGACGGCGTGGAGTACAGAAAAAATAATTTTGAAACCGTTACGTGCAAGCCCATGATAAAAAGAAATTAAATTCCGGTCTCACAACAGTGTTTTTTTACGATCCTAACCCATTTTGTTTTTTCATTGTAGGCGGGAAGAAGGACTCAGAAACAGATGATTGTATGCGGCAGGGATGAGCGCGCCATATCCATCCAATCACCCAACGTGTAAACAACAGAAAAATACAAAGGATCGGTTTAGATTATTGTGACTATCCAAATTCAATGAGGTTAGAACTCGTCCATATTCTCCCTACTGAACGATAGCGCCAAAAGCTGGAGGGAGATTATCGGCCTTAAGTCCATAATTTGACTCGGAGAAAATGTACGACTTTGTTTATTTGCACAATCTGTGGACGTGGATGGCGGCTTTGAGATATCGTATTATGGGAGTGTTATGAAAGTGGTTCCAAGGCGATGGTGTAGTGGGTGGGTCCGTTGGATAATCGAGATGATGGCCAATATGTTGGCCAAAGTCTACGGTGGAAAGGTCAGTGTTTTGGCAGCGGTCTTACCGTGACGAAAAGCATCCACTGAGCCCCCCAAAAATCAATCTGATATGATTACATTTGGGTCGAGGCGCTTCAGTAAGATAATTCTGTGCAATTTTCTCGTTACAAACAGAAACTTGTCAAATGCCAAGATTGTAACGGGCGTGCTAATTAAAAAGATACGTACCTTCATCATGGCAAGACTACGTCATGCAAAGACAACATCATATCTTGTCCGGATGAGATACTACACTGTCTGGAAGAAAAGTTAAAATCCTGACTTTTTGGCACCTTAATTGTCAGAGTCCTCATGGGTGATCATCTGCAGTGTGTATATCCATGGAGGAAGGGTATATATATATCCGTGGTATTTGTTCTATACACGTGGGTGGACGCTATATGACGAATATGCCTTCAGCTTTATGAAAGTTTGTGCCCTTCGGAGTTCGGACGCTTTTCCAGCAGTAAATTGTTTGCGAACATGGTCTCATTGCGTGGTTTCCCGTTAAACAAAGGTTCTGTTGGCAAATAAATCGTGTGATTAGCAGCCCTACTATGAAATCTGGTCATAGCCGAATGAGGCCATCGCACACTTTTAGCGTATATAATTTTACTGGCCGTGCGTCCATACGTCCAGGGCCGTAAAATGTGTGAATAAGTTTGATTGTTTTTGAGAAATAATAACTGCGTAGTAATTCTTTCTCTTTTTGAAGCAACATCATCAGCAGTAAGTATATATCATGCACGTCTATCGACTTCAAGGTCGCTTTTTTGTTACTTTATATGTGAATGTCATGTTTAACTTACCAAACGCTGACTTACGGGGTTTAGTCTGGTTTTACCCTATGGCAATATGAACGATAGATCTATCGGAAATGTAAGTCAGATTGTACATAGTTATGTTGTCATCAGTATGCAATATTTAAAAAATGTTGTTAATTGAAAACCTCGTTTTCCTTCATAAGATTAATTATAGTCTCCCAGCTCAGCCCAGGACGCCGCACACGTCACCGTGCCCGGAAGTATGTATTCTCGCTAAATCTCGTTGGGTTTTGAGGTTAGAATGATAATTTAATGAAAAACAAAAATATATTTTCCGCAAAACATGGCTGCAGCTTTATACACGAACTACAGTGATGTTTACCATTTAAACTGTTTTACTCTTGAAATGTTTAACTGATAAAAAACACTTACAGCGCAATCTTGACATTTTTGCCGACATGTTTACTGGCCACCGTATTTCTAGAAAATGTTTAGAATATTATTCTGTTGCACTTAAAGGCAGTGTACATGATTGGTCATTGTTGCAATTTTCAGGAATGGGCGGATTTAGGGGTTAGTATTTTATAGGAAATATCGTTTCACTGACCTGTATAAAGTTTTGCGTTGTTGGATGGCGGAAAAAAACGAGAGAAAAATGGCGCTCGTTTTCAACCGTCGGGCGGATGATAGCCTTTAAGGCGCGCGTGGCTATCTGGGCGCGTGACGCGCCACGGATATGCCATCATGTCCGGGGCGCGCCACTCGTCCGGGTATATCCACGCGCGCCTTGACTAAATTTAAAGGCTACAGGGCAGATTTCCAACGATTTCCAGCTGGAAATCGTTGGAAAACGATATATATTTCCACTTTTCTTGACAATGACAGCACACCTGGTGCCATAATTTCACAGGATGATTAAGACTACTATTAACTTACAGTCTAGTAAGGTAATTCAGTAAAACAAAAATTGGAGGATTACCAATCGTGTACACTACATTTAAGCCTAGAATAGAATTCCTTGCCAGCAGGTCTTTTTACGAAGAGTAAGGTATTGATCGGATAGTGGGAAATGTTGACAGCATTTGCTCGGTACACATATTTAGGCCTAATCCGTGCAGGCAGCCTTTTAATATACAATGCTCGTGTTATTATTATTATTCAGGGCACCCGGGTCGACTCAGCATTATAATAATTCCGCCTGACATTACGCACGCAGCGAGACCAGTCATCAGACTGCTGTATGGAGCCCGAAGGCAGGGGATCATTCAATAAAGGCAATTGGCTATGGGAATTGCGATGGCAAAAAATGGTGTTTCCGTGGTTATATTAATGGGGACTTCAGCCTGCATATGTGGTGTGACAGTGGGCCTAATTACTACAGAGACAAAACGTAGACGTGGAGGATCACGCAGGTATACACCGTTTTCACGAACTGACACTCACGCGTACGTACCTGGGTGTCAGTTCGTGAAACCGCGTACTGAGTAAATTTCGGTTTCACGAACTGACACCCAGGTTTGCGCGCGCACACCGGGCACTGACTCACTAAAGAAGACTTATTAGTTTTCACGAATTGACACAGAAGCATGTAGCGGAAACACCATTGTAGCGGAAATACACTTGTGGGTTTACAGAAACATTGAACTAAAAACCTCTAAACTTGTGAAATTAAGAATGGTTTCAGTTCGTAAAAATATAAATGTGGTTAGCGCGCGCTTCCCTATACTGTACTTGGGTGTCAGTTCGTGAAAACAATAATATGCTGCGTTCCAATCACGTCGTGTTTTCCGTGTTCAGGAGTTCACAAGTCTGGTACCTCGTATTCACCATAACCAGTGATGAACTGGAGGCGGGATTTTCTTCTCGAGTTCACGACTTGCTTGACGACCTGTGCGCGTGCGCATTGGTGCAACCATCTCGTAAACACGAGAAACACGACGTGATAGAGGAATCCCACAACGACGAGTTTAGCGCCGATCTGCGCACTTCCGCGTTTGAAAACGAGGATCTCAATGTCACAGTAAATCGTGCGCCTGCGCTACCTGCTATGGCCCGATTAATTCATGCATGAATGAATGTGCTGAAAAGCGTTGTTTTGTTTGCCACTGACATTCTCGCTTTCAACCCGGAAGTGCGCAGAAGGGGCTAATGTGAAATTCCTCTATTGGAACGCAGCAATACTCTGCGCGCGCGCCCTGGCACTCACGCGCTAGAGATTGTTAGTTCGTGGTGTTGGTGACGTATTGTATGCGCCATTTCAGGTGGAAGTATAGTAAGAATTGTAAAATCATGTGCATTTTGGTATGTTTCTGTATGTACTGCACGTGTATAAATGCTCATTGCATACACCGGCGCGGTACGGTACACACAGCGTGCATGACAATCGCAGACTCGCACAGAACGAGGAGTGTTCAGAGAAATTAGTCACGGTACATCGTTTTTTGCGCATAGTCCGTATGAACGTCACGGTACATGTTGTTTTTTTGCGCAGTCTGTATGAACGTACCGTAGTACTAGTAGAGCAATGCTGTTATTTTATGTCAAATAATTCCCGTGAAATATAGCCTGAAATGAATAGCATGTGGGTGAATAGAAGAGGCTAACTCGTGAATTGTCTCAGTGGAACTTCTTATTAATGAAAGGGACACATTGCCTTCAAATGTCATACAATTTTGCTGTTTGAAAATGTTCCTTATCTTTTATAAGATTTGTTCATGAAAAAAACACGTATAATGTGTTGTAATTAATGAGTAGTGATTACAAAACAAAAAAATTGGCCGCTGACCCCTACATCTGACCCGCGAAACATAGACTTATTTCCAGTAGTAAATACCACCGTCTAAATAATGCGCAAAATACGCTGTAAGAGTCTTTAGGCTGGCGCCGCAGCCAATGGCCTTGTAAACCTATCAGATGATCGCCAGGCACTGATCTCTATATAAACTGGATAGCTCATTGGCCATTGCGCGCTGTACAAGCAACTGAAGCCAGCCCCCGCCATATTACCACTCCTAATTTACCACCGTTCGCTATGTAAGGAGAACGAGGATGAAAGGAAACCCTGGGGACAAGGTTGGAAACATGTTGTATTGGGAGTGATAACATGGCGGACGGTGGCCTCAACTCGAACAGCCAATGCGCTATCCAGTTTACATAGAGATCAGTGTCGCCAGGTACAATTCTCTACCTCGCGACACATTATCGCTAGTGCTGCGCGCCGTGCCACAGTACATCAAAATGGATCAACAGAACGTACTTCAACCAGATGCGACTGGAAATACGACTGGTGAACACGGTCCGCCATTTTGTGGAGTCAAAAATTTTGTTCTACAAAATGGAGGACCGTTATTTGTCACGAAATTAAACAAAAACCACGCAATTCGAAGGGATAGTTATGTGAATCTTTATATTCTACTTTAAAAAAAGCTTCCCAACCATATCCATTTCAGTTTTATAGCCCAAATCGCAAAATCCAAAGCAATGTGTCCCTTTAATAACAGTACATGTATATAGGCCCACGGCAATACCCTCCGGTCACATCATATGTTATAAAAAATCGACGTTAATGACAATCACGTGTACGTGTACGTGTAGAAACCTTGATGTTGAGTTTTACGGCTGGGTATTTTAACACCACTGTCAGAACGATTTCAACAACTCTTTTGATGATGTATTTAAAGTCGAAAAAGAAATTGAAAAATTCGACCCCGACCCAACCGCACATTATTCAAGAGTCTGACGTGTAACATTCTGTAATATGCACGGAACTGCAAGCTTCAACAACATTCCTAGCAACATGGATGGCACATAATAGGCTATATGCCTACGGCTTACCTCATGCTCACCATGCAGACTGTTCCAAGAAAAAAAAGGAGGCACAATTTCCCAGCGACGAATCTACGGAATGCTCGAAACAGTGAGTCTACCGTGTACTGGCAGTCATCGAAACAGCGCAAAAGGCTTAAAATAACAACATTGCATTCACAGGTTCGTGAAACGTCCGTCTCAATATGAGCCAGTTCGGTACCTCAAAGGTCAAAGGTTATTCGGGATAAAATTGCTGACGTAATGTCACGCCATGTTACGCGAACGCCCATTCTGATTGAATTTAACACGTGCGCGTCGCGACCATTTGCGTTCACACGCGCGCGTTCGGTCACACGGGTCATTCGGGATAAAATGTCATTGTGTACATGCGCAGTTGAAATACCGAACTGGCTTACTATAAACCATAACTTGAACGATGTTCTTAATTCTTTTCGGAAAGGCGTAGATCAATAAAACATATTTTGTTGCAAGAACAATACCAGATTTGTTTTTTGACTGCCAAGGCACATTTTACACAAACCGGCAGAAATTGACTTTTCTTTGCTTGTTATTTTTATTTATCACGATAGATAGTAAATTAAGATACTGTAGACGTAGACAGATAAAGTAAAATAATGTAGTAAAATGATTTGCAGTAAAAAAATAAATAAACGTTTAAAATGCAAACAATGATAATTAATGACATTAAATCATTTTAATCAAAAAATCAATCAATCCATCCATCGATCCATCCATCCATCCATCCATCGATTAATTGATTGATTGTTCTCATCTCTACATAAGGGAACTGCGCGTTCATTAAGATAATCTCTTTCTTCTCGGCATGAATGTGTTTTCGTGTACTACACGTGTAGGGCGACAGAAAACTTAAAAAAAATATATATATAATAAATTAAAGAATAACAAAGTACATAATTTGTCCCATTCATCAAAGCAATTCATTTGTAATTATCAGCCTGAAAGCCTACATTTGCGCTTTGTTATCTGTATTTGTAATAAGTGGTTCACGATTCATATGGCCTTGCATTTTGTGTACGTGAATATTTTTGTGCCCGTGTCCGACATGCAGACACGTTTAAACAGCAAATGCACATGCTCACCTCACGAGTCACATCTCAATGTACAATATTTTGTCTTTTTGACTGATAGATTGAATCGTGATTCTGTCGTTATATTCTGATGCCCTAATGTGGTCGAAATACGACGACACAAAGGCCAGCATTGGCAAACTAGTGCAACCTAGCCATATATCGACCTGTGAGCTACCTCGAAGAATTAATTCATGTATCACGAAACATTGCCAAGAGTGAAATAAACGTGTTTACAAGCTTATCATGAATGTCCTCTTGAATGACTAATGTTCATTGCTCAAGAACTAACAATAGTGATTTATTCCTCAAATGGGTTCCTACTTTCAAGGCATGGAATAAATTGCTCTCGCTGATGTGCACTTTAAAGAAGATATGTACAGCAAGGGCATGTATTGTGACTGTTCCTGAAATTTTTTACCTGTCTTTACTTAGACAATCAAAATAATTATAAAGTCAGGAGCAAGAGGCGTTATTTTGTGGGCATTTAAAAGACATCATGACAAAGAATATAGCCAATTAATCAAGAATCGGAAACTCGCTGAAAGAAGGACCCATTTCCAGCGGAACTGCACTTTTGTTTACCGTTATACCTCAACGCCACAACCGCAAAGCACACAGTCCGCCATAAGCCACGAAGTCAGCTGTATGAGCATGATGATGCAACTTGCTTCTTTGCCCAAAACCTAACGACTGAGGCCAACTTGACCTCACTGCAGAATCCAAGGAAATTTGACGAGAACGTACTTTCGGAGCGCACGGTATTGGAGCTCTAATGTTTGCGGCGTTAGTCCCTAAAGTTTTCTGACGACTGGAGTACTGAGCTTGGAAACTACAAAATGGTCTATAGGGGAACTGGCATATTAATTGACAACATTTTAAAATATCCCAATGACATTTAAAACAAAACCTTCGACCACGGGTTCCGATCAAGCAATCATTAATACATTGTTACAAAGACTGACTGAATAGTCTATTGTTAGACTAGTCGATGTTTAGTACCTAGACGTACGCATCAAAAGTAATGGCAAGTGATTGCCAAATCCAACAAGATCAAAACAACGTTGTTAACCATATGATCGCGCCCGCAGTGTACGGATGCGCGCGCAGGTTTTAAATTAAGATAATCATAGTTAATACATTTCTGAAAGGATCATAAAAGCCCCAAAACGACAAAAGCGCCTGCTCGTACTCATACTGTGCAAATGTTCACAAGAACTCGTGAAAAATGTAATCACTCGTAAGCACTGAATTCCTTGCACTATATAGTACTCGACCATCTTCTAGAAAAGAAGGAATGTTTTAAAGACATGTTGAGTAGAAAGAGATTCCAGTCCGGCTATTTAATACAGAAATCCGAAAGCGAAACCATTTCGAAGATTTTTTTAATGATATTTTTTGGAACAAAACGATATGGAGAAACAACATTTGTAATTCTAATGTTGCCACGCTTTGAACGAATGTGAACAACCATGAATAGTATACTATTAATTACTGACAACATTTGCATACATTCAAAAACAAAACTACTGAATTATTACGAAATACCGTACTAGACTGTAAATAGCAGTTTCAAGCATCCTGTAGAATCATGGCACCTGGTGTGCTGTCGTTTTAAAAAAGAAGTGAAAATTTATATTTTTATAATCTAATTCCCGACCTGATAATTCACTGACTCTATTGCTCCGATTTGTCTAAAGTAGGGTCAGGGAACCAGACTACTGGAACAGGTTTTTCTCTCTCTGTTTTCCCAGCATCTAGGCCTATATGCACAAAGCACGCCGCGACAAAATACTTACCCCAAATTAATTTATTTCTGAAATTTACAGCAAAAGCAAATGTTGTATTACCTGTAAGGTAACCCCCCACATTTTACAAGTATTCCAATGAAAATTTATATTAACATGCAACTAGCTAACGTGGCTGCATGTAGTAATGCCATAAAATTCTCCTTGCACTATTACACTCATTTCTGTGCACGACACTAAAGACTACAGTCTCAAATTAATGGCTGTTTGAGATCGTTTTACATTGACAAGTCAAGAGCCTAAATGAACCAGAGGGAATTGCTGTCGTTGATGCATGTAGTTACGCTCAGACTTAATACTTTCGGTTTTGCACTGAAGGCCAAAATGTCCCATTTTGTTACTGTCACGAGATTTTTCATGACAGTAATTCCCGCAACTCTTGAGCAATTTAACAGCCCGGTGGAGCATTGCACTTTCTCTGGATTACCATGCACAGATCCATTGCATTTGTTTTATTTGGATATTTTAATTATTACTTTAATGACCCTTAATGACAACGGGGTACTGCGAACTTTTAACAATAATTATAAGCCGTTGATGGCCTTTCTTAAACAAAACTTCAACTCCATCCTTCATATAATCGTGGAGGTTGCAAGTTTCGGCGCTACATTAAATGTTGAGCTGCAATGCATGATTTTTTTAATGGAAGTCGCCCATGAGCATTCTAAAAGCCACTCTAGGTAAAGGGTTACCAACAGAGATGGTCGGGTTGCTAACCCTTCCACCAGAACAGTTTTGAAATAGGGATCCAGACCAAGCCACTGGCTCCGCAAGTTGGATTTTGAACAAGTAAGCCAGTTCCTGAATCTGAAATCTTAAATTGAGAAATGCCCCCGAGTATGCATTATTTAGGGAAAAGTGATTTTATAGAAAACGGCAGATTTCATTGTTTTTTATTCCTGTTTTTCAGGTTTTAATTAAGACATTCACCACCGTCTTCACCATGGGAGGGAACCAGAGCACGAACGGTACTGATGTATATAAGGTTGACGTCTTCGGCGAAAGCATGAGGAAAAAATTCGACAAAGGTAAGGCGTACGAGATTGTTTTTCCTTTATGTCAAATGTGCTCGCAAGTTTGCTGCGAATTCAAGTTAATGCTGATGTCGTTATTTTATTTAGAATTAGGTATTGCTAAGATACCCCCCTTGGAGTAGAGTATGCGCTGAAGTCTGAAGATTTCACGATCACTTTTCATCACTTTTTACGCGACTATCATTGAATATTCTCCATACTTGAAATTTGTACATGCGATCACGTTTAGCAATTTGCTTCTCAAATTGATATATGAAAGGTGAGTATAAGTTAATACCATATAAAGAAATCTGGCGTTATGATAATTGCACGGTTCTTATTGACTGCGCATACACGTCTTACAACTTTGTGGGCGAAACCTGACATTAGATAATAAATAAAAATGTATAATAGATGCATAACATTTATACAGCATTTTCTATATAACTGACTTTTGAAAGCGCGCTTTGCTGTGTAAATAAATGGATTTTAACGGTGTTTTGAAGAACTTTGAATGCCAATAAAGTACACTTTATTGGCATTCAAAGTTCTTCAAAACACCGTTAAAATCCATTTATGGTCATGACTCACCGTAGCTGGTGATGTTCTCCATATATCCCACTGTGATTCTTTGGATATTTTATGAATAATTGTCGTCTGGACTGTGCAGGTGAGCTGAAGGTTACCGCCACGCACCTCTGCTTCGTGGGCGAGAAGAACAATTTCGAGTGGCCCCTAGCCGGCTTCAGACGTTTCGGTCAGGGCAAGAAGGTCTTCAGCGTAGAGCTGCTGGACTTCAACAACGTCCTGAACACCCGGGAGGTTATCTTCCGCTCCAAGAGCGCGCCGGTCATCTGCGAAGACTTCCGGCTGAAGCTGGCGGCCCTTGAAAACGCCCTCGCCCAGGCGCAACCAGAGACAGCCCCCGTGGTGGAAGCGGTGTCTTGATTAGCGACTGTTCCATGACTCGGAGACTGTGTCTGAACACAGACCAGTCTGAGGTGGAGGATTCTGTGTTTTCTTGCTGGTCTATCATTTCCATAAGCTAAGGAAAGCAACTGCGGCTTAATAGCAAGAACTTTTAAGTAGAACGAAAAACTTGCACAGAGGAATTAAATTTAGGACACGCCTGGATTTTGAATGTAATGATGCAGTATGGCATAGTGTGTGGGCGCTTTAAAAAAGAATCACGTAGACCAAATCTTTGGTGTGACAGAAAAGCAGGCAAAAATGTGCGAAATACAGGATGCTTACAATTGCATTATGTCCTCAAACGAACGTCACAGTGGAAGAATGTCTGATTTATCTACTTTATACTGAGAGGGACATGCAGGACCGTCGGAGAAAAATGCCAGACACTAATCCGAAAACTCATGATTCAGTATTGTAAAAGCCCATCACGTCAATATCACATGCTGACTTACATTGTGTTTGGATGGCCTCTGTGTTGTTATACCGAAGTTCTGAACGCGCAAGTCAAGGCAGACTTAACTGCATTTACGACCAAGAAGTTGGATGGAGTTTCATTTATATAGACCCCAATTTAAGCTTTGCACCATTTTTACAGCAACTGGTAAGATCGATTCCTAACAAGCGAAGAAACCAAAAGGCCAAAATCTACCATTCTACAGCTGAAGAAGTACTCGGTCCTTCAGACGGCATTCCGGTAGCGATTGGACAACAAATGGGCAACTGGTTCTCCATAGTATCCATGCACGTTTCTTACTAGGAATTACTATGGGGGACCAGTGGCATTTGGGCTTACCAGGGGCCCTTTTCCAAACCTTGGGCTTCGGCTTTGCGTAATTTTATGTCCCAAGATTTAGCAAGATCTGGGACACTGTTTTTGCTACATGTACATGTACATCAGAGTCTTTTGTTTTAACCCAGAGCCAAATCCTGTTTGTTTGTTTGTTTGTTTATTTGTTTGTTTGTTTATTCATTTACTTATTCATTCAATGCTTGATCAGATTGACAATGGGGCTGAGGAATAGCTGGAGACGAAGCCCAAGCCAGGGTTTGAGAAATGCCCATAGTCACGATTATGCTATGTCATCTCCAGATTTAAAATAGCTGATAGCTGCTCATTTTGCTGGTACCCACCGATCTATCCTATGGCCACAAGCAGTGTGTGTGAGTTTGTATATGCCGGCAATCGTGGACCTAGGACAAAAGAATTCGAGCGTAGACAAAGGGGTCCACGTTTGACCTAACGTCCACGATTGAAAATCGTGTACAAAACCAATGGGAGGCCTTCCGAAAAAGTTAGAGTATAAACAAAAGAGGAACAATGGGAGGTCCACGATTGCACCCGTTTACATGACTGGGTGAGTTGGTGGGTGCAGCAAATCTGCTCGTGGCATGGACCTTTTATGAAACGATGTTTTTTTCCTCTACTGGGGCATCAACATCACACTGCACATCGGTAAAAAGTGTCCCGAAATTCGTCTGTATGCTTCAAGTTTGAAGTAAAGGCAAAGTGTAGATTCGTTTCAAAACGATTCTACGGTGCTCAAGAATTGTTCCCACAGTAAGATGTTCCAAGCGAGGAAAACAATGTGATCGTCTACTAATCTGTGCACTGTGAATATTAATAACAAGTATGTCTTTGATTACATTCTTCAGTATTTATGCTGGCTTTCGCCTTGTCAATTACAGGGACACATTGCCCTGAACCTACCCCCAAACTCCTAGCCCAATATAATGTTTTTGGTTAGTTTAATATCTAACGGATTTCCAAGGTCTAAGTGTAAAAAGAATGTCATCACGTTCACGGGGAAATAAGGTAAAAACCGGAGCATTGACATTTGGACATTCAGACTGGCGCCGCACATAGTGCAGCCTGTATGCAACCAAAGGGCGCCACTCTGAATTCCATCGGTCCGACTTTAGGGCCGTCCATAAAGTACGTACGCGCGAAATGCCGACTTCTTTTTGCCCCCCCCCCCCCCCCTCCCCCTGTACGCATGGCATACGCAGTGGCTCCAACCCCCCCTGTACGCATACGCATTCCACATCTCTTTTTGACTTCTCAGACTACCCTATTCTAGCATCATCAAACGTCACAGTATGATTCGCATGTCGCATCCAAAGACTGAAATAAATCACAAAATGTTGACAGAAAAAAAAAAAGATTGCAAACCAAAACAGCAGTCAATCACCGTGTCAATGATGACATGAACCAAAAAAGGAAAAGAAATATCCTGATACACTATTTTTTGCATAGTTTGCTCTTGACGTTTCATGAGTGGTTTATTGAGATAGTGAATAACGCTTTTCACGAAAAAAATGCGTTTGAACAAGAGGCAGATACAAGACGTATATCTTTTTTGTTCTTTTGTTCCAGTACACGAGCGATTGTGGACAGCACGCGGGTGAAATTGATACAAGTATATACACACATACGTTTTCGGTGTACATGTACACTGCCGGTTTATAAAGCAGTCTTTTTGTTGCGGTCTAAAAATAGGCCGGAGTTGGCTGGCGGTGGGGCTGGGAAGATAAATTTACTTTTAGTTGGGGTGAAGGGTACATAACTGTTTTACCATGCACAAAAGCTGGTCCTGGTAGTTATTTATATTAAATAGTACATTGATTTCATGACAATTCATTAAAAGCAAATTGTCGGTTTGCGTACGGTACGCATTGGCTTGGACCCCCCCCCCCCTGTCCCGCATGGTGTACGAAATGTCAACAACCCCCCCCCCCCCCCCCCCCCCCTTCGTGCGTACGTACTTTATGGGCGGCCCCTTTTCCGAACCAAACTCGCGTCCCCAAAATGATTTTCGTCAACGATTTTCAGAAAAACGTCGCATTTTCAAGAGATGGTCGTGTTGGTTATTGTATTCTACTTGTGCACGATCTTTCCAACTATGGCAATTTTAGGTGGAACTCTTTTTGTATCCCAATTGGGCGGCCTTCAAGGCAATGTGTCCTTTAACTTGGCAGTTATGAACTAAAGTATACCAGGGACACTGACAGATGGTAGTTACTTGTTAATAGGTATTACAATTTGATTGGAAACTGTTCAGTATTCAGACATTTTCACTTATGAACAAAACCGTTACAAGTGAAGATCAGATGAGGTACTTTCCTACAATTACAATGGAAAAAATCTTAATTTCCCCCCGTTTTTCAATTTTTATTCTGAACACTTATTTGTACCTTATATTTTCACTATATCAACTCAATTTGTCGAGGCTGATATTTGTAAGAAATGGGGAATATGGATAACGAAGAATTCTAGTTTCAAATGCTTTTTTCTCGCTTAGTCATTTTGAATAAACATGGAATTTTTGAAAAAACAACAACATATTTTCACTATTTTTAATGGATTTGCATTGCTCTAATCCAAATACAATTTTAGAAGCAATACCCTTAATATCCACTTAATTAGTCAAGTGTCACAAGACAGATACAATTTTTCCATGTTTTTTGAAAACAACTTTTTAACAGTTGGTAATATTGACAATCACAGAATGTCATTGGATTGCTGCTTTAATAAGCTTTAATTTGATATATCATTGGCCATTGCAGGTGCTATTATTACCGAGCTGCTTTAAGAACAATATACTTTGTTACGAGTTCGTTAATTAATTTGTCTAATTAGCCGTATATCAAAATCGGGTAAAAGTTGTAAAAAAGTGTTTCGCAGGTGTTAAACAGTAAAAATATGATGAAAAATTTAAAGAAATGGTGATTTCTTTTTCAAAAAATGACCCTAATTGTAGGAAAGTACGGTTAACATCCACTCCATGGTTATTAGAACAATGGAACCCAAGCACTGGGCGCCATTGTCAAGGGCAGGTTTATCTATTTAAATTACGAAGTGTCTATTGCATATAGGACGTCAGATTTACGGTCTCTGGTAGGTATATGGATGACCAATCGAATAGTGGTTTGTTGCCCGTGATGTATTGGACTCCTTGTGTGGCATCCATTTTAGTTCTTACTTGTTTAAAATATCAGTATTCTCACAAGAGCTATCGTACGTAGAGGGGAAAACGGGTACCTATCGTCTACAATTGAAAATCAGTCAGCTTTCGAAAATTAGGTCTACTTGGAAATATAAGAAGTGGGATGTCGACGCAGTAGGCCCTATCCTCTTCCGGTAGACAGCGTTAACTTCCGGGTCCAAATATGGGCTCCGTGGATAACGCATAAAGCTATATACGCATGCGCGTAGTCCTCATTGCACTCAATTGCGCTAGTATTCCGGATCCAAAATGGCGTTCCATACCATTTCGGTGTTTATATGGTGTTTAGATTTGGTGCACTGTATCTTAAACTTGTTAATACAGAAATCGCTCTCTCAGTTCGGCATTTTGTCAATTTCCGCGTTTTGTAAATGTCAGAATTTGCATATCATGCAGGTACTCTGAATAGCATAACACGCATTTCCTAATCATTTCTTTGCTTGAAGTATGTTCGCATGTTGAAGTTCATACCCTGTAATGAAGTAAAGATTGTTTGCACCAGTTAGTTTCGCTTCCTATAAATCCACTTGAATTGTGAGAGCCGTGGGACCCTGTGCCGTTTTACTTGCCCGAGGTATACAATTTCATTTGAAATTAGCATAGTTTTGTTGTTTTTGTAATTTCCAAAGCTTTCAAACGGGCAATCTCAGGGCAGATTGTTGCTTTGTCTCGATACACAAACGTAGCGTTGTATAATACCAATAAGTATAAGGCCTACCGGTATTTTAGCCGATTCATACCCTTTTGTACTTTTATCTTGCAAAATAGATTAGTAAAATGTAATTGTATCAAATGTTTCGTGGGGTAATGTGTTTTGTAATCAAATAACTCGATTGGCTTGTGCTTTTATAAATAAATGTACATGTATTACAACTGATTCTCAACTGAGTCAATGGTCTGTTAATTAGCTTGATCATCAATTGTGATAACTAATGTCGGCACATTGGAGGCAATTTGGAATGAAAACAATTTGATGCAATTTTAATAGAAAAGTTACGGCGCTTAGTGTCAAATGCCGCATTTTGTCGACGGTTAAACTTTCTGTGGACAGGGAAGTTTATTATTCCCGTCCGTAAAACCCCTCATACTTTACACAATAATTACTGCAAATACGTAAGCCCTATCAATTCTTGTTATCAGAACGTTATACGTGCACTACCTCCATGATACAACAGACGCGTGCAAAACAATGTCGATCGGGCGGTCCATCCAATCGCCACGTAAAACACCGGCGTGCTGTGCGTGCAACTTGTTACCAGCGCGGCATGCAGTTGCAGCTGACGCGTGAAAAATTTAATCGGCGAGTGTCGAATATTCGGTCAAACCCAGTTTCGAATAATCAAAAACTAAATTATTAGAAAATGAACAGCCCTCATCCGGGCCGGGAATTAGGGGGGGGAGGGGGAAGGAGGGAGTGGAGGGGGGGGGGGGGGGGGGGGGGAGGGGGAAGGAGGGAGGGGGGGGGGGGGGGTGGACAATAGAAAATTACTGCAAACAAATCACAAACTTCAATCAATAAATGTCTGCATTATCGATACAGAAAAATTACTATTGCTTATCAGCTGCTAAGAGAGTGAGAGACAAGGTTATTTCAACCAAAAGCAATATCGATCATATTAATATTTTAATAATAATTTTGGAATGTTCGTTTAACCTCATTAGAAACACAAAGTTAATTGCACCCTCAAAATTAAATTAGAAAAGATGCCTCCATCGGATCCAATAATTTTTTACAGTATAATCAGCAGCGAAATAAATTTAAGACAATTGTTCCAATACACAGTAATCTTCGAGTTAAGAGATTTTAAAGAGATGTTTAAATGCTAAGAATCACGTTTTAAAAACTACACTTGCCCTGTCTGAAAGACTTTTTTAACGATTGCAGAGGATTGTGTAAAATGTGAATGACTGCATTCTCAACAATTATTCTCCGCTTGATGCATCAGGAATTAGTTTTTGTTTTTTTGTTTTGTTTACTGACGTCGCAAAAAGGCAGCCACTGCGTACACCCACCCACAAAACTCAGCCAAAATATTGTTTGGCCCCTCCCAAAAAGAATTGCCCAAAAAATGTTTTGCCCCCCCCCCCCCAAAAAAAAATAATTGTGTTCTGGATCCGCCCTTGGTTTCAGGGGCTTTATAGAGGGTGCCCCTAAAACGGTAACACAAAACAAGTGAAAATATGACCAAGCTATTTTACATTATGACAATTATTATGATTTGATCATAAACTAGGGGTAATAAGTTTTCCACTGATATCTTGGATGGACTTATATGGTTACGCATCACTGACTTCTACTGTCTTGAAAATGGTACGTCAAAACTTACTTGGGACAGTTTGGTGTAAAACATGAGCACATCCAGACATAAGATGATCGAGAAGGATCAAGGAAGGCTACTTCTGAAGACATGAAGAAAACACGATTAACTCTAACCCACCAGACCCTTTTTGCTAGGAACCATCCTCAATCCTCCAAAATCCTCCGATTGCCCTGCCCCGAAAAAATGCATTCATTCTCAATCCTCCAAAAACCTCCTGTGCTTCAAACACCATTCAAACACCATTCATCCTCAATCCTCCAAAATCCTCCGCTTGAAACACCATTCATCCTCAATCCTCAAAAATCCTATTTTTCTTGAAATACCATTCATCCTCAATCCTCCAAAATCCTCTTTTTCTTAAAATACCATTCATCCTCAATCCTCCAAAATCCTCCAAAACCGCAAGGAGGATTTTGGAGGACTGAGGTGGATTGAGGTGGGTTAGGGTTAAACATGATTTAACATTGAAATACTCATGATTTTCTTCGTTCAGGATTCAACACCTAATTATTGCATCAACTTCTTCCACAAATAATCATTGCGCAGTTGTCAGTTGAACCAGCCTGCAAACTTGAATCAAGTGCTCAGTTGGTAGAGCGCCGATACGGCAACCCGGAGGTCGCAGGTTCGAATCCCGCTCCTGCCAGTTTCTTGGTTCACTTTGAAAAATGGTGCGGCGGAACACTTTTGAAAGGGGGGTATGGGCAAAGCAGCACCGATGCCGGCCGACTGCTGCCCTTTTCTGTTTTTCTTTAGGCAGAACTGCCAAAAGTGTGTGGGGGCCCCCTTCCCCCTGTTCCGCCATCTTACTTAAGGAAACACTGAATAACCTACGTGTAACACAGAAATTAATTCACAACCCAACCCTAACCATCATGATGCCCAGGCCAAGCTAACAATTGGTAATTGATAATTCGTCAAACAATCCACAAGGGAAACTGACTAGGTAAATTTGAATACATTTTCAAAGTGAACAAAGAAACTGGCAGGAGCGGGATTCGAACCTGCGACCTCCGTGTTACCATACCGGCGCTCTACCAACTGAGCTATCTTGCCCTATGTTGGCGGTCTCCCAAATTGTCAGTATCTTTGTTCGGGTGGGCGCTAGTCAGAAGTCATAAACCCAGAATGCCGCATAGCCAGGGATCACACCCAATTTTACGATACAACCTGGGAAGCGACATTGTGGGGATCACTCAATGAGTAATACGACTTTTTAACTTATAATTCGTCAAACAATCCACAAGGGAAACTGACTAGGTAAATTTAAATACATTTTCAAAGTGAACAAAGAAACTGGCAGGAGCGGGATTCGAACCTGCGACCTCCAGGTTACCGTACGTACCGGTGCTCTACCAACTGAGCTATCTTGCTATTAATCTGAACTATCAATTGGTAATTGATTTTAAAAGTTGTCCCAAGAAGGTTTTTACGTATACCATTTTCACTTCAATGAAACTTAGTGATGCATGATCAGAGAAATGCATCCAAGATATCAATGGAAAGCTATTACCCCTAGTTTATGATCAAACAATAATAATGGTGATATTCTGTACATTATGTGGTCATATTTTTCCGCTATTTGTAGGTTACCTTTTGGGGGGGACACCCCATATATCTACCGAGAAAAAAATCAAACATTACTTCAGTGATACAAAATTTAAAAAGACTCGAATTAATGTAGAATGTGAAAGTTATTAGATATTTAAGTACTGTGCAAGTTTCTCCAACTTGTATGCATTGTTATTTAAATATTTTTGATGCAGGGTCAGTATCCAATCAAAACGTCTGTTACAAACAACTTAGATTATTCACTGATGCATGGTATAACTGAGTATTTACATTTTTTTAACATCTAACAGGATATCCCTTGGATAACTTTTGCGGAGATTTGTACAAAGATTTTTTGTTCGTCTAGCTTTTTGCATGTTTGTCTACCTTTTTAAAAATAATACAATACAATTAGCCTCTATAAAGAAAGATTCTGCTAGCCTTGAACTAAAATGTGGGGCCCTCTCAGCATATAAAAAGAGATGATTAAAAGAGGCTAAGAAACATCTACTGTAAAATACAAACCCTGGACAAGGAATGGACGGAAACAGCAGGGCTGTAGTCGCGAGTCCATCACAAGTCCCTGCAAGTCCATCACAAACCCTCCAGTCCTAATCCCAATCACAAGCTATTCAAATGAGCTTTGACAATAGCATTCCTTTGTCATTGTTCATCGAGTTACTTGTGACTGGCTTTATAAGAGGACTTGTGACTGGATTTGCGAAAGGACTTGTGAAAGGACTTGCAGGGACTCGACTACAGCTTGTAGTCGAGTCCCTGCACAAGTCCTTTCGCAAGTCATGTCACAAGTCCTTTCATAAAGCCAGTCACAAGTAACTGGATGAACAATGACAAAGGAATGCCTTTGTCAAGCTCATTTGTATAGTGTGTGATTGGAATTAGGAGTGGAGGGCTTGAGATGGACTTGCAGGGACTTGTGATGGACTCGCGACTACAGCCCTGCTGTTTCCGTCCATTCCTTGATGGACTCCACTACATCCCTGGACGGAAAACTATTAAATTACATGTCAAATAACTATCTCTTTCCGAACTGAAATTTGAAAGTCAACAGAATTGAAAAAACGTAATTGTTTGTTACACATGAAGATATATACAACACCAAACATCATCTATACTGCGACCTGTTCATCAACTCAATGTTTGTTCGACAAATCTGCATTAGATTTTGCTCATTATAAAGTGTGCATATTATAAAGTCACCAGAAAAATCACCAATAAAATCAAACTGTTATTACAAATATATGTGACTTAGTTTTTCATCAACAAAAAATCTCTTCTTCAAGACATTGAATCTTTCTTTTTTTTAAGACGAATTTTCACACTGCATATTTTAATGAAAAAACTTTGTTCTATGATGTGCATCTGCAAAAAATGGCTTCTATTCTTGATTTCACTCCTTCAATGCAGGAAAAAAGACAAATCAGCTCTGCAGACACTGAATCATCATTGGGCTGAAAATAATACAACATTATGGGATAGTTAAACACAAGCAAATCTATGTTTTCTTTCAAGAATAACTTTTATGTTGCTTAAAAAATAGCAATCTATAATACAAAATTAGTTTCGGGGTGAAACTCAAAAAGAGTGCGGACACCTCTATCTTTAAGAATCTCCAATCGCATTCAATTATGCGATCAGGGCTTCTCTCGACCATCCATATCAGGCTTGGGCTTGGGCCTGGGCCGGAACTGCTTCTTCTTGGCAACAAAAATTCGCCTCTCGTAGTTCTCCTTGGGCCAGTGGACGTAGTAAGAGAAGACCCAGGGCCGTGTCATGCCCTGTGTCTGCCTCATGGAGTTCAGATGGTCACGCTGGTACTGGTTCTGCTCTCGGCGTCGGATTGCCCAGGCTCGGCGGCGGTCCAGTTCCTTCCCAACTCGCTCCCGGGCTTCCTCTTCTAACTTTTGGATCTAAAATGGGACAGCGAAGGTAACAAATATATAAACCTCAACCTTAAATATTTTGCACTAACCCAGTCCAGCAGTGGTGGTGTGGGTGGGTTTTTGGTATAACTGAGTATTTACATTTTTTTTAACATCTAAAAGGACAGTGACTACTTCGGAGTACCTGTGATCGGGGTCTGCGTGCGAAACTGGCCACTTAGCGTGCACGGGATAGCATGTGCGTGCTCTAGTTTTGATAGTATAACTGCGTATTAAACACAAATAATGAGTCTCGTCAACTCTTCTGTTACAGTGGTGTGCAAAATTATTTGAACACTTGACATATCTGAAGAAATTGATATTTAATGCCTTACAATGCCTGGTTTACACTTTTCACCTGTATTGAATAGAAAAGGTAATTGTTGTGAGCATACATGTAGCTCACATTAGTATCTGCCAGTCCTACCATCTTTTTTATCAAACTTTATTCTAATATTTGGTGTGTCCACCCTTGGCAGCAATCACTGCGGCACATCTTTCGGGCATAGTGTCTATATATTTCCCGAGAGTTTCTACACTAATGCTGTTCCAAGTCTTCTGAGGTTCATTCCAGAGGGTTTCATTTGAATGTACATTGGTATATTGATTGCCATTTCATCACAAACAACTAAAAGTACCTAAAATATGCCAAGTGTTTGAATAATTTTGCACACCACTGTATGTCGAAACCACCCAAACCCCCTCACCAGTCAGCCCTTAGCTAAGAATTGGCTACCTCACCCTCCTAATTCTCTCCAGCTCATCATGCCTCTTTCTCTCTGTCTCTGTCTCCTGCTGCCTCTGCCGTTCCTCTGCCTCGGACTTCCTCTTTTCCTTATCTAGCTTGAGCCGTTCCTCTTCCTGTCTTTGTCTCTCCGCCTCCTCCCTGGCTTGCCACATCCTTCGCTCTGCGTCCTCTCTCTCCTTGACCAGCCGAGCAATGGCTTCTTCCTCAGCCTACGAGGTTAGAAGGAACAGGATTAGGAGTAGGCTGCAACAGGATTCTTCCGACATGAATACATGTAGGACAGGGTTATTTTTTTATTGAAAAGAAAAAACGTGTGTAAAGTTTTTTTTGTTCCATGAAAACTACTTTTTCATAGGGTGTAAAAATGAAAGCCATAGCTGCTAAAAGTAGCAAAGTTATGGCTGTTTCCTCTTCAGGCCCACTTTATCAACCAGGAAACTTTTCAACAAATGGCACTCCTACACACAACTGCACAGATCAGAGAAATTTCGGATCAAGTTTTCTCAACGTATATTATATTGGTGACACATGAAATTTGATAGTAACATTACAAACATCTGAACAAGCTCTTTCTGTTGGTATAAGGATCATGTATGAATGTGGAAAAAAACACAAGCAAATCAGTTTGTTGAAATGTGCTGAACATATTTGTCATTTGGATGCTCTGGTATGTGTTTCGGGTGCTGCGACCTGTCGAGTAAACTCGACATTGGTATGGAAAGGGTTAATGCAAATTTCCATATTCATGAGACAAAACATGATGTAATTTTTCCCTAGCGGATCACTTGTACTACTAGTTGGATGGTAGGTAACATGGATACTGTGTGAAATGTATAGTGAAATTGTGAAATTGTTTCTCTTTTGTGAGTTTGTGTGGTTCTGAAAAGAACTAAGAAACTCCAGTTCCCCGGTTCTTTTCAGAATCACACAAACTCACAAAAGAGAAACGATTTTTACATGGTGTTACCGCAAACCCTTTATACCATATTGTTACTTTCACCATGCAAACCTTCACATCTTATTTGTGTGAAATGTCTTGGAGAAGACCAGTCTTCTCCAAGAAACCTACCTCTCTCTCCAGATCCCTGATTCGCTCTTCTTCTTCCTCCAGTCTCCGTTTCTCCTCCTCCTCTTCCTGTTCTCTCTCCTCCTGCTCTGACCGCTCCCGATCTTGCCGTTCCCACTCTGCCTCCTCTCGCAGACGGCGCTTCTCAGTGGCATCAGCTATGCGCTCGGCCATCTCCAGCTCCCGCTGTCTAGCCGCTTCCTCCTGTGGAATGATTATTCTCTCTGTATTAACCCTAACCCCCACGAGATATTATCTGAGCACCCTGCCAAATGCAACAGAAATAATCCAGCTGAAATAGGAACCCTGCCAAATGCAGTGTCGCACTGTGCAGTGAACTCATCTGTACCAGCCTCGTTGCTGGAGGCTTAATACAAAAGAATGCATCAGACCAGGAGACATGCCTTGACTGCTAAATGCTACAACTTTTTACCATTGGTGCATTCTGTTGCATTTAGCATGGTTAAGATTACATGTACAGTACAGCAGTGTTTAGGGGTGTGCATTTATGGGTAGTACGGGAATCGGGTATCCGATTGTAAAAAACATGGGTACCCAGGTACCCGTTAAAGAAAGCCAATCCCAAAAATGTAATCTTGGAAATTGCCGTTTATATTGTTTGTAAAGGTCCGCACGTTAACACTACAATATTGGTGCATCAATGCAGCAAGATGCAATTGCGTGCAGCGAGATCTATAGCTTTAAGGTGTAAATTGCGTTTTCGCAAGCGTCATCTGTTATTTCTGTTACGGGTACTCAATTCCATAATCTGTCCGGGAACCGGTTCCCCGACATTAGCAGTCGGGTATGTGGGTACCCGGTTTGGATGCAGAGCCCTAGCAGTGTTGTAGTCGATTACTTTTCATCTGAGTATCAATTACTGTCAAATACTGAAATCTGAGCATTTGGACCATTGAGTATGAGTACAAGAATACATCTGAGTACAAGTTCACAAAACCAAGAATGAGTACTTGGATGTACGAGTATGAGTAGGGGAGACCGGGGCTAGTTGTTACAAATTTGACACTTTGCACCATTATTCCCAAATCAAACAAGACGAGTACTCTGTTGTTATCCTGTTGGAAACTCACTATGTCTGCTATAAAAAAAAATGCAGTTAAAGTTAAAACTTTTAACCAAACAAAGGTTTGGGTGTACTACATCAACTACCATGTCCAATCCAAAAAAAGAGAAGACATGCTTAACAAACATATAAACACATGCCAAACTAAAACTGCATGTGTGGTCATAAAATGATTGAGTTGGCAAATCGCCATTGTTTTGTTTTATTAAATCACCCTATCGTAGATATTTACTGTGTGAACGTCTTTTACATAGACTGGCATGGCAACAGTAAATTGTCATTTTATGAAAAAGTTGTCCAAACGGATGGTATCCTTACCATTCTCCTGCGCTCCAGTCGTTGCTGCTCTTTCTCCTGTTTCCTCTTCCCTGCCTCAGCCTTCCTCCTAGCCTCTCTATCCTCCCGTGCTAGGCGTCTGGCATCTTGCAGCATCTGCCTGGCTTCCTCCTCCGCTTGGGCTGCTCGCTCCGCCTCCTCAGCTGCATCCTCTAGCTCCTCCTTGGCCATCTGAGAGAGGTCGAACAGAATCCAGGGATCAATTCCTCATTTGGTTAGATGGATTGAACTTATCAGCGCCATTTCTCAAGCTCAAGCTCTGGCTCTGGCTCTGGCTCTGGCTCTGGCTCTGGCTCTGGCTCTGGCTCTGGCTCTGACTCAATCTCCTGCTATTCCCAGCTCCATTGCTAATCCGAAGCCTTTAATACTACTTCAAACAAATAAACAAGATCTGGCTATAGCTTCAAATACAAATACAAAGAGGATTCTAGCCACATCTGAGGATCTAACATTATGGGAAGGCAAAGCTAAAAGCTTTGAGAAACGGTCCGGGCGTATAATTATGGACAGTCTTGGTCCACAGCTTTTTGATTAGTCGGCAATGTTAGAAGACCAAATTGTGGATTAGTCAGGAATCAAGTCAAGATTGCATTTGTCTGGGCAATGTATAAAGGAATATGTATCCATGGGAGTCTCAATAAAACTGTAACAAAATTTGAATGTATTTTTTCAAAGTGAACAAAGAAAACTTACAGGAGTGGGATTCGAACCTGTGACATCCGGAGTACCGTACCGGCACTCTACCAACTGAGCACATGTATCTTGCCCTATGTTGGCTGTCTATCAAATTGTCAGTATCTTTGTTCGGGATGGGGGCCTAGTCATGAACCCAAAATTTGAATGTGACTATTAGCCAATCACGAGCAAAATAAATTATTGTTGAAACGCACTGAACACATGATTATACACCACCACTTTCCCCCATTCAATATTGAGTGCTCTAAATTTGGGCGAGGTTTTGCACCAGCCCAACACTGCATGGGGAATGGAGGCATTTCAACATATTTTGCTCAGGATTCCAGCACACCGACCATGCAATACATAAGACTTGTACCTGTATTCTCCTCTGCTCGGCAATCTCTTCCTGACGCTTGTCTTTCTCTCGTTGTTTCTTCTTTTCCTCCAGTGCCTTAAATTCTTCTTCACGTCTCTGAGATTTAAAAAGAAAGACAACCTCTGAAATATTACATCATGCAAAAACACTACGGGATGGCGTTGCTTGCAATCTTTTCTATGGATTTTGCAGGCAAATGTTCTGATTTTGTGTTCATCTTTGTATTCAAGATTGGATTTAACATGGAGAATGATAATCAGTGTATACAAAAGAGTGTAGACTTCAATCGCCAGTGTAGATTCAATCTGATATGCCCTCTGTACTATTTCTGTGGAGGTAGGAGCTCCAATGTATGAGGGGGCAAAACAAGATTCTCTCAACAAATCAGTGAGTTGGGAAAATCCTCCGACTGAAGACAGGTGAGGTTAGTACAATGGCCTGTGTGGGATGAAACAAGTCCTATTGTGATGGGCTGATCCAATACTATTGATTATTACTGTAATGATGCCCTCTATTTTTATACAATCCAGGCAGTCCAAAAATATAGAGGGATGGGCATTTCAGTTTGAACCTACTATAGCAGCAATATAAACTAGCAGCAGCACTAAACTCATAACATGCACCTCTGCATCTATTTACCCTCCCTTTTACCATTTGTTTTGCGATTCTGACTTATGCCGTTCTGTTATATTCAGGAACACAGGAGTCATGTCATTCATGTCGGTGAAGGGCAAAACCCAATATTGAATTTACATCATCCCGATGCAAATTCCATCCTAAGAATAACATTCAAGGCAAAAGTTTCAGTATCACAGCTGATTTATGCATAGAATTTGCGAAGTTTTTTTTACTCTTGTGTGAATTTCTGAATTGTTGTATTTCCTCTTTATTTCAGTGTTTGGTGGCCTGTTGATATTTTAAAAAGAATTATATTACTCACAAGCTGCATGCAGTTTTTTGTATTGTGAGTGCCTAAATTGTACAGTGACTGCCTTGCGTGACATCACAGCAACAGTGCCCTCATATGTTAACCCCTTGAACCCGGGCATATACCGGGTATTTCATGGGGGTGTTGGGGCACCAGGCCGGGTTATGCAGCTAATTGAAACGGAAACAAGAGGCTTGTGCAGCCAAGCATAACGTACCCAATACCATAATAATGGATTGAAAATGCAGAAATTGGCGTGTATAGATGTCAACCGGCCTGGTGGCAATTTTCAATCTGCACATATTTGGGTCAACCGGTGGCAAGGGGTTAAAGAGGAAGTTCAGTGGTGGGAAAAGTCTGCGTCATTTTTCATTTTTATGTAGATTGTGTATTGTAAAATCAAACAGCAAATTGTTTCTGCCATGAAATACCCAAAAAGTGACTTTTGAGAGCTATTTTTATCAAGTCCCCTCTATCCCGCTGGTGCCATTTGTCTAAAAGTCATCGCTGGGGGCAGCAAACAATTTGACGTTATAGGACGAACTCCCCTTTTGTGTCTAGCACTAGGCACAAAAGGGGAATTTGTCCTATGACGTCGATTTGTTTGCTTGCCCGCAGCGACAAGTTTTAGATAAATGGCACCAGTGGGCTGTGCTGCGCTAGAGGGGACTTGATTATTAAAAATAGCTCTCGAAAGTCATTTTTTTGGTATTTCATGCACGGCAGAAATAATTTGCTGTTTGATTTTACAATACGCAATCTACATACAAAAAAATAAAAAATGATGCAGACTTTTCTCAGCAATCAACATCATCTTTAAGAAATTCCTTGGATATTTTCAATGGAAAAATGAATTAAATCCATTTTAAGCCCAAAAAAAAGGGAATTTCATAGTGATTACACAGGTGACCGGCATTGACACCTACTAAAAACATCTTCTGATATGATTTTCATGTCATTGGGCCTTTCAGCACCCAGGCACAATTGACCTATCGCCATTTACGAGTTAACCACGCCCCTTTAGACAACCCCATGGGAATTTTGTGTGGTAATTTTTGTTTGTCTCAGATTTTGCGCGTTCCACGTGGAATTATAATTGATGTGATTGGACAATAACTCACAAGCTGCGTTGACGCGATTCGACCACGATAGGTCATTCAAAACAAAACACTCATTCCTTATAAAAATTGTGCGAAATCAAAACGCAGTATACATTCTTTCCAACCCGGCAGCTATTTCATTTATAAAAAGGTTTCTTTTACCAGTTTTTCCTGCCTCCGTTCTTCTCGCAATGCCGTCTTCTCCTTGTCCAGACTTTTCTTTGATTTCTTCTTTCCTAGCTCAGCTTGCTTCTTGAGTTCCTTCTCCAAAGCCTCGTCATCGGTTGCCAAGGAAACAGCATCATCTGCCTTCTCTTCTGGTACAACTGGAAATGAAAAAAGAAACATGAATAAAAACTGACAACGTGAAACGAAACTGGGATCCCAGTGCTGTATAATAATTGCACTGCAGCTCATCAGTGCTTTCTAATAAGAGCCGGAGAAAGTTACAGGCTCAGTTACATATACGTGGGTTGCTTTCAAACTTTATGTCTAATATTGTAAGGGGCCATTAAAAATTGTCAATGTTTTAAAATTTTGATTTCTTTTCGAAAATGTGGGTGGGTGGGTCAAGGAAATTTATTGAAAATCGAAATTTACTTTTTAATAAAAAACATAAAGGAAAATTAAAAGAAATGCTCTTTTGACTTGCCAATTCCACTCCCGCATTTTGATTCGTTTGTTTTTTCAACCCTACATATATACCCATACGGCCTATGCGTAGTCTTAGACGTTGTATCATCCGTTGTTCAACAGAGTGGATATTCTATACTGCATAGGCTGTACCGGGATGTACATTATTGATATAAAGGAAGAAACATAATCTTACAACGACTGCCATCGTCTTTGCTATAAATGTACAATTAAAGCGTAGCAGGAATTCCTCTTTTCGCCAAAAACGCTTGGCAAATGCTTTATGTAATGTCCTTCAAACGTTCAAAACGATGAAGTAACGTTTGTATATAATCACAATACATCTTTGAAATGCAAATATGGTGTCTGAGATCGAGAGAGTAAAATTGTATAGACCCATTTAAATTCTCCCTAAGTCATGATCAAAATACATGTATACCCAATCGAGTACGCACTGTAGACTGGTTCCCGTCTCTACTGCTATCAATTAAATACCACAGCAGAGACGGGAACCGTGCTAATAAGCATACACATTGCTTACGCGTTGCGAAGCCCTGAGAAAACGATACATGTACATGCATGATTTTTACACGAATGTCAACTTCAAAAGAGGTATTGTGTGTCTTCAACTTCAAGAATTTTGGAAGTTGTTGAAAATTTTTACTTGTGACTTGAATTGACAAAAAAAATGACTTGGTAAAAAAGTTGGCTGCAACACTGGCCGCCACGTGGGTATAGTCATGGAGGTAGGAAATAGTGGACCATTCCTCCATGGGTGGACGATCCGAGTGGCGATATTGTGACAGAGAGATTTAGTTTTTGAAAGTTGTTTAGGCCTACGTGTATTAGCCTTTTAGAGGTATGGCGGACACAATAGGAGGGCGCTATTTGATTTGGGTAAACCTTTTATGGCACAAAAGGTAAGTACCCAAATCAAATAGCGCCCTCCTATTGTGTCCGCCATACCTCTAAAAGGCTAATGCTTTTGTACATTAGGATTTTAAGATCACTAACCTTTCACAACATTTTGATCATGCCGTAATTTGTAGACGATTTTATCGCCATATCGGCGATACAGCGGGAAAAAATATCGACTACGAAAAAATTAGTATCGCCAGGTCATGCAGAAGCTGATTATGAAACACTAGAAGTCATCAGGGCACGCGTTAAAGTGAAGGAGACCCACAGCTGCATCACGCTGTCATGAAACTGGGCATTTTATTATTTGTTTAATTGAGTGGCAAATCAATATTTTAAGATCGAAAATTGGGGTGGGTGGGTGGGTCAAACAAATTTCGAAATAAAATCGAAATTTTAAAACATTGACAATTTTGAATGGCCCCTGAACATAAAAATAAGGCCACTTTTACTAAATAAATTAAATGCTTTACAAAGGCCTCTGTCTGTCGCAAGGATATCAATGTGATCATAATACCAAGGTGAGAATTTATTGAATATACAAAGCCTGTCTTTTATAGGAGGGGGATTGTTTGCAGACTGGATTTGCAAGGAACTTTGGTTGAAGGGAAATAAACTGCAAACATGCATGCATATGAGTTTCTGTTAGTTTTATCAGGTAATGAAAATTTTAGCAGTCAGTAGTGCGGCTATATCCCGAACTTCAACAAAGTAGGGATCTTTGAAAGGATTGAGTTTCTTAAAGGTACACATTGCTTTGGATTTTGCGATTTGGGCTATAAAACTGAAATGGATATGGTTGGGAAGCTTTTTTTAAAGTAGAATATAAAGATTCACATAACTATCTCTTCAAATTGCGTGGTTTTTGTTTAATTTCGTGACAAATAGCAGTCCGCCATTTTGTAGAACCAAATTTTTGACTCCACAAAATGGCGGACTGTGTTCACCAGTCGTATTTCCAGTCGCATCTGGTTGAAGTACGTTCTGTTGATCCATTTTGATGTACTGTGGCACGGCGCGCAGCACTGGCGATATATGTCGAGAGGTAGAGAATTGTACCTGGCGATCATCTGATAGGTTCACAAGGCCACTGGCTGCGGCGCCAGCCTAAAGACTCTTACGGCGTATTTTGCGCATTATTTAGACGGTGGTATTTAGTACTGGAAATACGTCTATGTATCGCGGGTCAGATGTCAGGGGTAAGCGGCCAATTTTTTTGTTTCGTAATCACTAATCACTAATTACAACACATTATACGTGTTTGTTTGCATGAACAACTCTTATAAAAGATAAGGAACATTTCCAAACAGTAAAATTTCATGACATTTGAAGGCAATGTGTCCCTTTAATAATGGAAGGAGGATTAACCCTAACCTTCCCAAATCTTCCAAAATACTCTTTGCCAAACTGAGGAATTTGGAGGATTGAGGGTCTTTGGAAGTTGAAGCATCGGAGGATTTGACAGGATTGAGGGCATGAGAGGATTTTTGCCTCTGGAGGAAAATTGAGGATCCAGGTCATCAGGCCCAATCTGATGCTGGATGATTTTGGAGGAGTGAGGTTACTGGGGTGTTTATCCAAAACCCACTGGAGGATTTTGCAGGATTCAGGCAGTGGTCCCCAGTAACAAACATTGGAGGATATTGGAATCGGAGGATATTGGAGGATTCAGGTTACATGTGGGAAAAATGATGTAGGGAGTTAGGGTTAAGCGAACCCTCTCAAAGTAAAAATCATGATATATAAGGTAAGTTCCTTACCAAGAAACTGTAAGCTTTCTTCTCCTTCGATCAACTGGCTGGATTCCAGCTCTTTGGCTAACTAAAAAACAAAGCAGCAAGAAAGACCAGTTCGGTATCTCTATGAAGTAGTCCGGGTCAAAGGTTATTCAGGATAAAATTGCGTGATGTACATGTAATGTCACGCAATGTTACATGAATGCCCATTCTAATTGAATTGTGCGACTACCTTGCGTGTTCATACATGCATGTTAGTTTATCCCGAATGACATTGTGCACATGCGCAGTTGAAATACCGAACTGGCTTATTGTCCATCATTTTACAGTTCACCTTCTCTGAGATCCAAAGAAAACTGTTCGGGGAAAAATAACTGACCTAAGATTAGAAATCCATTCATTCAACATTTGAATGAGGAGCGTCCCACCCCTAATTTAGATGGGTGATACATTATTCAAAATGTGATGTTCTGGCACACGTCTGCATTGGAATTTTAAAACCAGAGCATATGGTACAGAGTACGTGTTGTTTGCAATGCTAGAAAATAAGGAAATTATTGCAAAAGTGTAAAATCTTTTAATGCCTCCAATCTACAGAACTGGGAAAATTTCAGAGAAAAACAAATATTAAAAAATAGAAAAATACAACATATTTGTCAGAGAAGAATCAGAACTTATGTCATTCCCAGAGCTAGTGAAGGGCAAACTCCTGCAGTGTCCATAATTTGTGACCCGCTCTACAAAAATGAGTCGGATGTGTTAAAATACATTTTTAAGCTTTAGAGTTGGTCTGAAAGAGCACGAAATAAGCTTTCATTTGATATATAGCATAACTCTGTAGTGTAATGCGTTGTGGTTTATTTTACGATCTTTTTCAGTGTGCGATTTCTTATAGTTACAATGTATATTAACCCTAACCCACCTCAATCCTCCAAAATCCTCCTTGCAGTTTTGGAGGATTTTGGAGGATTGAGGATGAATGATATTTTTAAAAAAGAAGGATTTTAGAGGATTGAGGATGAATGGTGTTTCAAGCAAGGAGGATTTTGGAGGATTGAGGATGAATGGTATTTTTTTAAAAAGAGGATTTTGGAGGATTGAGGATGAATGGTGTTTCAAGCAGAGGATTTTGGAGGATTGAGGATGGTTCCTAGCAAAAAGGGTCTAGGGGGTTAGGGTTAAAGTCTGCGACATTAAACCACCCCGTATGTGAAAGTGTAATGCGCGACATCCGACTCATTTTTGCAGAGGGGGTCACATTTATACATTTAACCTCTTGCAGCCAGACGACAGCAAGAGGTGTGAGGCAAGACATTTCGCAAGCTAAATTTGCGCACTGCTGCGCTACTTTTGGCTTCGCAAAGCTGGCGCAGTTGGTGGGCAATGTGCATTAATATGTTGCCTATGAGTACTAACCTCTTCTTCTACCATCTTCTCCACTTCATCTTCACTAGGACCCTGGTAACTGTCAATGTTCAAGCTGTTGATGAACTGTACTCCAGTCACCTTGGGCCTGACAACTTTCTCTTTACTTCTCCGCCCAGCCCGTGGGGACTGTGAGAAATGATGACAATCGCAGAGAAACCATGTTACTTTACTTCACTTTACGCCAATGTCATATTAAAAACGATGTAAAAAAGTTATAACATAGAGCAACATTTTTTGCGGGACAAAAGTAATGAACATCATCCAATTCGGGAAGTTTGCAACAAAACAGTGCACCACCAAGTGGTTACAACAGTGAGGCCATTTTCTAAACATCACAGTTTGACAAATCACTTTTATCACATCATTCATCCAGGGGGTATATATCTCAAGATTTTTTTACTTTAGCAGTATTAACCCTTTGAAGCCAGAAGACGGCAATATAGCCGCAAAACAAAAATTGCCACCAGGCCGGATGACGTCTATACACACCATTTTCTACAGCTTCAATCAATCGTTGGATTATTGGCTGTTTTGGAAACTTTTCCAAAAACAGCCCTTGTTTTCGTTAAGATTTTTTTTTTTTTCTGTTTTTTTTTTTTTTTTTCTTTTTCAGCCAAAATGCCCATAGCATTTGTACACGTTTTCTTTCTTACCGGCACTTTGGCTACTTTTATGGTGCCGATTGGCTTTAAACTTGGCAGACACTTAGACCAACCGCTCAGAATGTATGCCGAACATTTACGGCATGATGACGTCATCACGTGATTTTTTATGAATTTTTGAAATTTCAAAATCGTAAAATTCTTTTCAATATATCTAGCGAACAAAACAAGATATTTTCAAAATTCTTTTTGTTATAGCTTCGGTATGTCTCAAAGATATGCACTAAAAGGGACAAAAATGTGTGATGTCATGATGACGTCATCAAAAATGTGCTTTTTTAAAACACATATAAGGATAGGTCCGATCGTCATGAAAATTGGTGGGTAGGTAGATACTGTCACTAGGATGCTGAATCCAATGTGACGTCATGATGACGTCATCACGTGATTTTTTATGAATTTTTCAAAATTTGAAAATCGTAACATTCTTTTCAATATATCTAGCGAACAAAACAAGATATTTTCAAAATTCTTTTTGTTATAGCTTTGGTATGTCTCAAAGATATGCCCTAAAAAGGAAAAAAATGTGTGACGTCATGATGACGTCATCAAAAATGTGCTTTTTTAAAACACATATAAGGATAGGTCCGATCGTCATGAAAAGTAGTGGGTAGGTAGATACTGTCACTAGCATGCAAAATCTGAAATGATGTCATGATGACGTCATCGTCAATTTTGTTTATGATTTTTGAAATTTTAGAAATTTCATTTTAATCACAATTTTACACAAAAAAACAAAACAGCCCTGTGTTTGTCCACAAACACTGTACCAGATGTCTAGTTGTGTATGTTACGCTTGGCTGCACAAGCACATTGTGTCCATTTCGCTTGGCTGCAAAAGCCGGCCTGACACCCCAGCGCCTCACCGTAATAACCGTACTCAATGGGTTAAATAACAATTCTTTGGAAATCTCACCAATACAAACAATCATCCACCAGCCAGGGAAAATATCCAACAACTTAAAAATACTTGGGCGTCCACCAAACGTAAAGCTGCCAAGTTTTTTTCTTCATTAACACAGTCTGTGTCTGTATCTGTATAGTTACGTTGCAGAAACCAATTCTGACATTAATGCAACGGAGAGAGAGGGTGCACGCCGGTGTGTTACACCGAGTGAGGTCTGTAGACGAGTAGAGTTTTTAAACTACTCAACCGAGTCAGCTTGGACAAGGTTTTCGTCAAGGTGGTTCCAGTCTATAATTGATCTGTTAACCCTAAAACTACCCCAAGCCTTGCCAACTCCAACAGCAGGTTTTGTCAAGTTTTGATGGGTTCAATACTGTCTGGCTTTGGCACCATTACTTTACATGGAGCTATGATGCCCCAATTTGTCGAAGTCCAAAGAATGTGCTATAGGTATACTGCACAGTGTTGGATTTTGACAGGTTGAGGAAGCCTCCAAGTAAAAAAATGCCTAAGGGGTTAGGGTTAAAGAATGAGTTTTTTAAGTTGGTCACCTTTTCCCATGATACCCTGCAGAAAATCGCCCATCCGGAGCGTATTATTGACATACTGTATCGTGAGGAATTGTACAAGGAACTCAACCAGGACACGTATCTCACCTGACTTTTGGCATCTGGAGGCTTGACCATTGTTTTCAGCTTGCCGAGGTCTAGCTTGGAGATCTTCTTGGTGGGAGCAGGGGCCTTCTTAGCTTCTGACGCAGATTTCGACTCTGGTGAAGGTGATCGTCCAACTGCCAAAACCGAATTACAGATAGACCGTTTCACACAGATTTTCCCAAATGAAAAATAATTTCCAACAAAGAACAGAAAATAAAATGAGAATGTGAGGAAGAATGGGCTAAGAGCTGAGTGGTTTGTGAAAGAAAAAGAAGCATTACAGTTTACATTTTAAAAATATTGCAAACTAATGATCGAAATAATACTGAAAACATACACATCATATGCATTGCTGTTCAGGTTAAAGACAAATTAAGGAGATCATTTTCTGTTTGCGAAATTGCACACCAACTCTGCTGTGCACACCAGCACTTACAGGTCAATTTCACCTACATTTATTAAGCTCTAGAATACAGACGACGGCCACAGCCACGATTTCAAAAAGACCAGCTGGCTGGTTGCCATCTATACGCGCATTCCTGCACGTACTCAATCCATTCAAGTTTCAACTATATTGTTCTTGAATGGGAGTGTAATGAATAGATGGAGCTTTTTCAAATATAGCTTTCATTCACATGAAAGGGGGGGGGGGGGGGGGTGGGGCTCCAAGTGCAATGAATAGGACCATTACATTCAGTGTGGTGCCTATTGTTTGCGTTTACGCTTGGCTGCACAGCCTGTTCTTGGCATACCAGCACCCCATCAATAACAGCCAGACACAAGGGGTTTATAGTCAAGTCAGTAACACGACAGCAACATGCATGCATGTGAATTTTTATTGTACAAAAAAAGGAAAGATCGGATCCCACCTGAGCTGCCTCCTGCCCTGGACGTTCTATCACCCGAAGCACCCAGTTTGGGCGGCACGAGGGTTGTATACGGAACCCCAAGTTCCTTCTCCGCCGCCCTGTTGACCACGTCAGCCAAGCCTGCTGTCCTCGGTGGCAACCTCGGGGTGGAGCTGGGAACTCTCACACTCAAGGCTGTTGATGTTGTGCCTAGTTGATCTTCAGCACCCTCCGTTTGCAACATCTCTTCCATTTGCGATTCTGTTATAAATGTTAATAAATGCGATGGAAAATGTATCAAAAGTTAGTTGATATGATATCAAATTTGTAACACCACAGACAAATTTAAATAAGACAAGATTTGAAACTGACACACCAGGGTCCAATTTCTTAAAGCTGTTGAAGCACACAAAAAACTTGCTTAGTAAAATCAGGTTACCGGCCAAAGCTCCATGTGATGTATATTGCTCGTGACTGGTATTTAGCTGTTGTTTAACCCCTTGGGCACGGTATTTTACGGGAGACGTCGGGGTGTTGCGGCGGTTCTAGCAGCCAAGCGAACCGCTACAATGTGTTTGTGCAGTCAAGCATGACATACACAATAATCCAACAACGGATTGAAACTGCACAAACAGCGGCCATTGGCGTCATCCGGCCTGGTGGCACTGTTTTTTTTGCGCCATATAGCATCATCCGTACGCAAGGGGTTAACTCTCCTACTATTATAACTATCACAGCCTATCGAAAAACCAAATCCTCTCCTCTCCCACCGCTTGTGTATCTTAACCTGTCACTCGATAGGTTTTGATAGATAGGGTTGTTGGCTCCAGTTTTGCACCGAGAGACGGAGGGTTAATATTATAATCATGTGGCATTTTGGGCTGGTAACCTGATTTTACTAAGCAAGTTTTGTTTTTAATTAACCCTAACCCCCCGGCTGTTTTTTCTAGGAACCTTCCCCAATCAGCCAAAATTCAACACAATGGGGTGTTTGATTTTGGCAGGTTAGGGATGGTTAGGGTTAAGCAAATTTGTGTGCTGAAGCAGCTCTATGAAATTGGCCCCTGGACTACTCCGGCAGTTACACACCAGCCCCGGGTTGAGCCCCAAAAAGCCAATTAATCTCCGCTTGCTTGCTTGCCAGTTTAACATTGGAGCTAATTGTGCAAATTCTTTGCAAGCCACCTTTTTTCGAAACATAGCATTCAAATTATGGCAACAGAACAATAATAAGAATGCTCTTTTTGGTCGAACTAAATCACTTTGCTAAACAATGTGAGACACTAGTAAATTAGATCAAATAATTATATGGTATTTCAAAACAACAATTCAAAGTAGGATTGTTGGGCGTGATCGGTGGATCTGTATGGTTTGCGTAATAACGTAGCGCAACCGCCCGATCAATTGTTCACGCAAACATCAGTCAATCTCGCAGGGCCATCTACCAATCACACAGCAAACTTGCACAATCAGCAGATCGTGAACCCATCCCTGCTTGATCTACTGATCATGCAAGTTCTGCCTATCGGTCGATCTCGATCCTTCATGATTGATCGTTCCTGTATCTACCAGTCGTACAACTTTAGCCAGGCATGACTGGCAGATCGCCCGGCAAAACTGCCCTGTAGATCGCGTGATTGTATAGATCAGCTGATTGCCCCCAACATGATAACAGTTAATCTGACCTTTGGTAGATGAAGATATTGCTTCCACATCCACAGTTGATGACGGCAAGATGTCATCGGCATCGGACTCCACTTCCATCTGTGCCAGGCCTTGACTCATGCTGGATCTGTCTGAGGGAGCAGGGCTGATAGCCTGGAGTCCGGGACTCAAGGACTTAACTCGGGAATTGTGGTGATCTGTGCTCGGGCTCCTCAGTCTGACAGACGGAACTGAACTCAATCTCTCCTGGGTGCCGTCTATCGCTGGCCACTGGCTGCTGTTTGTACTCTCTTGGTAGAAATCCTCCTGGTCTGTGGGGTTGTCAAGCACCAATGCATCATGGTCTACCAGCAATGCATCTTGGTCCACTAGCATTGCATCTTGGTCAACTAGCAAGGCGTCTTGCTCGATTTGGCCATCCAAGGGCAGTCCATTTTGGTCTAACTGGCCGTCTTGAACAGTCCTTGGTACACTGGTTGTCCCTGAAATATACGTGTGGTGGGAGGCAGTGCTCGTTGGCCTGCTGCCCTGTAAAAAAGTACAAGTTTGGAAAACCGTTTGCAAAACAGAAAATAGCAAAATGTTCATGTTTTTAAGACAAAAATGAAGATTACATATACAGTGGTATGCAAAATCATTCGAACACTTGGCATATTTTAGGTACTTTAGTTGTTTGTGATGAAATGGCAATCAATATACCAATGTACATTCAAATGAAACCCTCCGGAATGAACTTTAGAAGACTTGGAACAGCATTTAGTGTACAAACTCTCAGGAAATATATAGACTCTATGCCCGAAAGATGTGCCACAGTGATTGCTGCCAAGGGTGGACACACCAAATATTAGAGTAAAGTTTGATAAAAAAGATGGTAGGACTGGCAGATACTAATGTGAGCTACATGTATGCTCCGAACAATTACCTTTTCTATTTAACCCCTTGCGTACGGATGACGCCATATGGCGTAAAAAAAAAAGTGCCACCAGGCCGGATGACGATTTCCAGCTGGAAATCGTTGGAAAACTGCCCTGTAGCCTTTAGTCAAGGTGCGCGTGACTACCCGGACGAGTAGAGCGCCTTGGACACGCTGGCATATCTGAGGAGTCACGCGACCAGGTAGCCACGTGCGCCTTAACTAAAGGCTATCATCTGCCCGACGGTTGAAAACAAGTGCCGTTTTTCTCTCTCTTTTTTTTTCCATCCAACAACGCAAAACTTTGAACAGGTCAGTGGAATGATATACAAGTTTCCTATAAAATACTAACCACCAAATCCGCCCATTTCTGAAAATTGCAACAATGACCAATCATGTATACTACCTTTAATACAGGTGAAAAATGTAAACCAGGCATTGTAAGGCATTAAATATCAATTTCTTAAGATAATGTCAAGTGTTCAAATAATTTTGCACACCACTATACATGTATTTCGGAATCTATTTCAAATTCACCTCTAAATATACAAAATTGAAAATGGTCTTTTGAAAATAATTTCATACATAGCAAAAAGAATCTGACTGAATCACACAAATTTCCTCGTAACTCTTGGCCTGGGTTCAGTGTGTGCGATCCCTTTCCGTGCTTCTTGCGATGTTTCTTAAAACTAACTTCATGAAGATTTTTTCATATTAAACATGAACATTTCTTTTTAAGTCTCTTCTTTATCTGTGCCAGGTAAATGGATGGAATTAGGAGATAAAGAAGACGGTTGTCTTCACTATGTGCACAAATGACTTACATAATGACCCACAGGTTGGTAAAATTGTTGCTCCCGGGTGAATTCTCCATCCGGATTGGAAGTTGTGGCATCGTACTGACTCATTCTATCAGCTACAGAATCTGACAAGGGACATTAAAGAATCAAATAACAGGGATGTAGTTGAGTCCATCACAAGTCCCTGCAAGTTCCTGCAAGTCCATCACAAGCCCTCCAGTCCTAATCCCAATCACAAGCTATTCATATGAGCTTTGACAAAGGCATTCCTTTGTCATTGTTCATCTAGTTACTTGTGACTGGCTTTATGAAGGACTTCTGACTGGACTTGCGAAAGGACTTGTGAAAGGACTTGCAGGGACTCGACAACAACTCTGTCAAATAACAATACTTCTAAAACCAGCTTGATATTGGAGGACTATTTTCCTTTGGCAAATATCAGGCATGGATCCAGGATTTTTTTAAGCGAGGGGCATGTGCACAGACAAAATGGGAAGTTGCGAGGGGTGACGCCTCCCTGGCAGGGAGTTCAAGGAGCTGTTGGGTTTTGAGTATACATAAAGACTGATTCAATAGAGTATGTTTGTATCTTATTACTACATGAAGTATTTTTTTATTGTAGGGGTTTGCGGCCGGTTACCGCTCCCCTCAAACGTTTTGTCAAAATTGCATGGGGGAATGTGCCCCTGCGGCCCCTCCCTGGATCCGCGCCTGAATATTGGAGTGTCAGACACTAAGAGTAACAGCTTCCAGATACTTACCATTATCAATGGCTAAGTCTGCTCCTGAAGGGCTAGATGATTCCTGCTGCCACTGTCCATGATGTCTAGGGGACATGGCACCTGATCTGATGCTGTCGCCATGGTAACTCGCATCATCATCAAGAAAGAGCAGACTTCCATCATGTGACATGATGCTGTGAGCATGCCCACTGCCTGCCCCCTCCTGTCCATATTCGAAGGCTGCCGAGTTCCCCCCACTCCCCTGCGATGTGCCGTCAAGCTCCATATCGGGCACACGACCTCGCAATGACCCCTGTGACCTCACCGAACGGGTGGAGGAAGCATTTCTTGAGCGGGTGGATGCCAGAGAGTGTGCGCTGCCTTGTCTGATGACCGTGCCAGAGTTTCTAGAGCCGGCGCTGCCGTGTCTGGGGCAGGCTTCCGGGGAAGGCAGATAGCTTATCAGATCGGGTGGATAAGGAGCTTTGATTGGGTGACCCAAGTACGGAGAGCTCTTTAGAGATGCAGCAAGTCGTTCGGCAGATAGCGATGTGCTACGGCCAGATGTAGAGGTGGACGGTCTATACCACAAAGAGATATACACAAATACATCCTACTACGTATGTATTTCAGGTTAGGCAAAACCAAAAATGTTTTCGAAAAACAAAGGAGGCACTTTTTTCTTTCATACTTCTATTTTTAGATTCTACCAGAAAGTATTTCCAAGATAGCCATGCCATTTTTTAAATGACTTCCACCGGTGGTGGAGTCCACAGAATCAATTCAAACCACACATTTTGCATTTTTTGATGGATTATTTTGGAGAAAGGTAAAATGGGGGGAGGGGGAGGAAGGAAGCAACCTCGTAAAAAGGAATGGGTGGGGATGCTCCGCGACATGTTTGTCTTAACTTAATTTTGCCTCATTAAAAACTCAGAAATATGTGTAAAATTGTTGCAAGTTGAGAGAACTCACTATAACAACATGCTGGAGGCATGTTAAAGACATTCTGTCCCAACAGGTTTTAAAAAGGTAGTATGCTAATGCAACATTTGCAAACATCAAAAAGAAAAAACTACTGAATTATTACAAAATACCGTACTAGACTGTAAGTAAATAGCAGTCTCAAGCATCCTGTGAAATCATGACACCTGGGGTGCTGCCGTTTTCAAGAAAAGTGGAAATTAAAATTATTTTCTGCCATTGTCGGCCGTCAGTCGTCGGAAATAGTCTAGTTCCCGACCTGATAGTTCCCTGACTCTATAAATTGCTCCGTTTTGTCTAAAGTAAGGTCAGGGAACCAAACTACTACAACAGAATTGTTGTCTCTAATTTCCCAGCATCTATGCACAAAGAACTTTAAACGGGTCAGTGTAAGCTAGCACGCTGTAAAATACTTACCCCCAAATCCATTTAATTCTGAAAATTACAGCAAAAGCAAATGATGTATATACTACCTTTAAACTGTGGCTTTTAACTGTTAGGAGACAAATTTTAGTCTTTCTCATTTTGGTAAAAGCATTTGATCCATCAGTCAAAGCTGTCAGTCTGTAGTATGCACAGTGAAGGTAAGCAAATCATAACTTACCTTGATGTTGCATTTCTGGAGTGTTGCCTGATGCTGCCAGCACTGGACGCATTCCATCGCAGTGACTGGCTGGCCAGCCGCCGGACATCCGGTGATATTAACCCCCTGACCTCTGGTGACCCTCTCGGGTCAATGTTCTGTAAAGCCGCGGTCAGTTCTGCTGTGGAATCCACCGAGGCTAGTGACTGTTGCGATGGCGTCCGAACCAGACTGCGTACCCTGAAAGAGACAGAATCGGACTGTAAATCTTTGACTTCCTTAAACCTATTTCTATACGAGGTCTAGCTGCAGTTTTGTACTTACAAATGTATTGTTATGGAACAACTCACTTTGTAACCAATTTAAACAAACCTTTCTGGCAAAACAAATGTACTCATCATATTATCAATTTATGGCAAAAATGCAAAATAATACAAACTTAAAGTGCACCCCCCCCCCCACCTTCACTTACCCTCTGCTCACCCATGGACCAACCTCATCTCAAATATCAAATAAAAGTTCATGAGGTCTAGCTACGTGCCTGAAAGTACCTGCTCTGTTAAAACTGGTTTGTATAAATTAAAAAAGTCATTAAAATGCGCATAGTCCCCAGCAGCATTGCAAATTACAGATATGTTCTGTCGTGACAGACACAAACAGGGACAGACAGTCAGCAAAGGCGGACCAAGTTCAACTTTGAAGAATATCTGTGTCTAGTCGTGAAAGTAGGTCCATTCAAATGCACGTGCTGGCATGCTGTGGGTTCAGCGATGTTCTCTCCACCTGAATGCCAAGAATCTGTCCCAGGTCATCCTTTTGACAAAGGAAAATAATTTAAGTGAGAAGTTTTTGACTATTTGGATGCCAGTTTTGTTTCCGTTTTCCAGCCGAATGACATCATGAACGAACTCGGCCTCAACAGTGTCAACTTTGTCTTGCATGCTAATGGCCTTTACTTTTTTCTTCTTGTTTTCAAGCAAGTTCTCCCCGAATAAGGCTAAAAGGCGCTCAAGGTACATAGCTACAAAAGGAAAAAAAGATGCAAGAGGTAGGAATTAAGATTCCTCTTGTAGGAAAGATCATAAGATGAATGGAAACATGCACCAGGCAAAGAATTCTATTGAGATACAGAACGAGAGAAAAAGCTATTGGCATAACTTTTCGTTCTACATCAACAATATAGGTACAGCTAGAGTACATTGTATATTGGGATTAACATGAAAACTGTCCGGCCTGGCCTATTCACCAAGACTTACACAGCTCTGGATTGCATGTCTCTGAGATAGAAGACAAAGTCTGCCCCGGGCTGTGCCCTGTAGTCTACTCCTTCCCAATCTGCCCGGTCGTCTCGTATAAATTCCATGTGAGTCTCATCCCTATGATCACTGTCATCGCTATCAATGTCATCTTCGGGCTGCAAAATATAAAATTTCAAACGTTTCAGAAAATTAGGGGGGAGAGAGAAGGAACTTTCTTTTGGTTTGCATTATTTTACATTAGGCACTTGTCAGCACTATAACCCCTTGCGTACGGATGCCGCAAATGTGCGCCAAAAAAACAGTGCCACCAGGCCGGATGACGCAATTGGCTGCCGTTTGTGCAGTTTGAATCCATTGTTGGATTAAACAGTGCCACCAGGCCGGATGACACCATTGGCCGCTGTTTGTGCAGTTTCAATCCATTGTTAGATTATTGTGTATAGGTTACGCTTGACTGCACAAACACATTGTAGCGGTTCGCTTGGCTGCCAGAGCCGCCGCGGCACCCCGACGTCTCCCGTAAAATACCGTACTGAAGGGGTTAAACAAATACCAACCCCAACATTTTGCTTGAGATGAACTTTAAGACTGCGCACTTGTCCCAAATTTTTTTTTAATTCTTTAAACAAACCACAAGGGAAACTGACTAGGTAAATTTGAATACATTTTCAACGCGAACAAAGAAAACTGGCAGGAGCGCCGGGATTAGAAAATGAAGATTTTTACACACTGTACTATCAATGTTGATATTTCAGAAAAATACCTGCTGTTGACTTCCATATCGAAGCACTGATGTCGTCAACTTATTGACAGTGCCCAGTGTTAGTGACAACTTGCTGACATCATTTTCATCCCGACTGTTCCTGAAGGAGTATTTCTGGTCAGGCTCAGAGAATATCAAATTCTCAGGTGCTGTGAACAGCATCAGTGCACCCTTACGAGTCATGTACGTCTTTGGAAGCTCAATCTGACCACCATCTGGCCTTTGGCCTTTGACCTCTGTCGAGGCTGGCTTCTTAGCGGCAGCCACTTTTCTTCTGGGATGTTGACCTGCGACATTCTTGGCTTTGGTTCCATATTTGGCAAAAGCTGTGCTGGACGAGACACTACTCAGGTAGCTGGTACTAATGGCGAGTTCTGCCTTCGACTTCTGGGACAAAATACTGGTAGCTGACTTGGATCGCAAGATTTTCTCCCGGGATTCCTGGGGTCTCTGGGAAAGACCGCACACTGATTTGGGTCTGGCATATTCTGTCTTGGGTCTCTTTTCCTTGATGGCATCGGCAAGCGAGGTGGCACTCGGGACTGACGAGGATGAGGAAGACTTAATCACAGGCGATCCCACAGCTAATTTGACTCGCAGGGGGATGTTGACGGACTTCTGCAAGAACTTTGTGTCTTCCCGACTGAGGCTGGTCACAAGGACAGGTTTCTGATGACTGGCCTGCTCAAAGGATCAATAACGTGAAACACCAATGAATGAAACAAAGTAACTACATGTATCAGAAAGATGTAAATTCCTCTGAGGTTCCTCATACTGTACATTTATTTTTTACAGTTCCATTTTATTTTACTCTAAATTTTTTATGATTTTTTTGTTAAATTCACTACACTTTTTAGAGTCCGTTTTAGAAATCCATTTCTTGTCTTGTAATTTTTGGCTTTTTTAATAAATCATTTAAAACTGTTTAAGTCATAATTTTTTTTCACAATTTTAAGGTATAATAGTTGGCTTAATGTCTAATATTGTTTATATTCTTAGAGGTTACTGTTTGATTATTGAAGTGAATTTTGTTATTTTGCAATCACTCCAGTCAACAAAACAATTAAAATTTCAAGGCAAGATTTTGAAAAAATGGTGTTCAAATTTGCAATGAATTGAGAAACTAGGTGTTAAAATTGTTCAGTTATAATCTTTTGCAAATGGCAAAAAACAAATAGGGAATCCAAGTTCAAAATAGGGAGCTTTTTAGACACCCAGACACCCTTCTAGATAAAGAATAAGAAGAGTAAATATATGCACACAACTATTTGAAAAGGATGGTCCAAAAGGCAGCATGTTGTTTTATATTAGGAGCAGATTAATAGAAAAAATGAGGCATTAACACAAGTTGACTGACCGTTGCATCGGCAGCCTCCAGATCCCCAGTCCAGGAACCATACCCCCTCGCTAGGGTACTCAACATTGCTGTGGTAGTCAGGCTCCCTTTAGATCATCCATCTGGATGCTAGAAATGAAATTGTGAAAGCTAGGAATTAATGAAAGCTAGGAATTAATGATAACTAGGGTAAACATATTAGAGTTTGTAAAATGTGATTTCTACATGCATTAAATTTAATTCCTTCACTCTTATCAATGTCAGTGCCTTTTGGGTGTGGCACCCCCCCCCCCCCAACAATTTTTCTAACCCTTAGGATTCTTCAAGGATTTCACACCCACAGAAAATTATGGATGATTTTTGCAATTATTTTTCTTCTCTTAAAAATCCTGGAAATGAGCAATCTCATGGTTTAGATTAAAAAAATCACAAAAAATAGGCAAGTTACAGACCTTACATATATAGTGGCATTTTTATTAGGAAGTGTCCTCAACCTCTTAAAATCCAACACTGTGCAGAATATACAGGTATGGCACATTGTTTGGACTAAGACAAATTGGGGCATCATATCTCCATGTAAAGTATTGGTGCTACAATACAGTCCTGAACCCATCACAATTCAACACAATCTGATGTTGGAGTTTGTAAGGCTTGGGGTAGTTAGGGATAATTAAGGTCTTTTTTGCTATTTTAATTTTGTAAGCATAAACGGTGTACCTATATGTACAATGTATGCCTGTCCAATGGTACAATAATTTCAATTACCCGAGAGGGGCACGATGAACAAGGTCCTTTTAGAGAGGTTCTTTCTCAAATATTGAACATTCCAGAACCCCTCCCCCCCAACCCATCCCCACTTTTTTGCATGGGTGTATGCTCGACTCAGAAAGTCTGGTAACAACTTAACCCAATGTATGGGGTTAATTATTACACTAATCTCCATGTAAACAAATCTGGATTGTTCAAGTTGACGGCACCGCCCGCCATCTTCCCACTCCACGTGATGCGCGAACGTACCTAAAACTAGTACAAAACTACAAGCATGACGTAAGCAGGCACTATAGGCTAGGCAGCAATGATTTATGGATGTTCCACAGGTGGTAATGGCGGCTGCTCATGTCAGTTGCTCGTACAGTGTGCAACGGCCAATGAGCTATCCAGATTTTCATGTATGTGGAGATCATCAGTGGGTTATTATTTACCTATCAAGACAACAGGCAGACCTGTATGGGCATGATGGATTTGAATTACTGTGTAAGCATGATTCAAGTGTGCACACATTTGGTCATTCATGGTGTATGCTTACATACAGCCTGTATTAAACTGGTGACACTCCATCTGGCATGTCTGGACCAACCTTTATTTGCACGGTACTTGGTTGCAGCTAGGGCCGTGCATCAGAACCGGGTACCCGACCGCTGATGTCAGCAACTGGTTCCAGATTATGGAATCGAGTACCTGTGACCGAAATGAACATAATCCTAGGGAATTAAGCTTTTGAATGCCATTTGTGGAGAATTTTCAAAATGAAAACTAGGGTACATTATGTACAAAGACTAAGCAAAACGTTTTATGAATCTTGCGAAAATTCAATTTACACTGTAATGCTATACAGCTCACTGTAAACACTTGCATCTTGCTGCATTGATGCACCGAACAATAATTATGAACAGCAATTTCCCGAGATTGAAGTTTTGGGATTGGTTTTTTCAATCGGGTACCCGGGTACATGGGTACTACCCGTCCGTTTTTCAATTGGGTACCCGGTTTCCATACCACCCGTAAATGCACAACCTTAGTCACAGTCAGAAACACACTCTTGAAACACACTCTTGACTATAAAGAAACTACCGGTATTCCGTTTGGTTTGTGGCATTCTAGGCTATCATACACAACACGGCTCGAAATTTGCACTGAACCAGTGGACCGAGTACAGTAACTTAGCAATTGGTCTGGCGACTCGCAAGATCGAAGTACGTGACGTGTACATATATGCCAGTGGGCTAGTGATTTTTCTTTCAACATTTAAAAAAATATGAATTGGAATGACTGGAATGAATAAAGTCTGCTATGTTTATTTCCATTGAGCCAAGTTTTATTGATTTGTATATTTCAGGTCAATCCAGTCAGTTAGCAGTTTGCAGCAGTTCAATTAATTTTCAAATTTGAAATTATTAAGAAGTTGGTATTTGACTATTAAAATGTAGTTAACATACATGTACAATAACAGCACAATTTTGAAATCCACCGGGTTTAATCTGATGTAGTGGATAACTTGAACTAACTACTAGTACTAGATATAAAATTCAAACAGTCACACACCATGATAGTCACCATACAAAGATAGCACAACTTCCCAACCTTTTAAAACTGTAATCAAATATAATGAGTAGTGAGTATACATGTATACATAGTATTCACTCACACTTTTAAAATTTAAAGTTTCTGCTCAAATTAACAGTGGACTATACTGTCTTAACACCCGTTTCTGTAGTTAAAAACCTGGTGGGGCTACTAGCGAGCGGAGCTCTGGTGGCTGCCTGGGTGTAATGATATCACCGGCTAGCTGAAACTACGCAAACATGGCGGGGAAGTCGAAATCGACATGAGTAAATGTACAAATGTACATGGTCAAGATCTTGCCGGGTAGAGCGGACGACAGTGAGCCTGTGTTAACATTACACTTTTTAAAGTTCTTGCCCCCAAATTACCTTTGACCATAATTTTCCCAGCATGCCTAGGCGAATAACGTTACACCGCAGCGTTCTATTTACCTCATTTCGTGGCTTCCCTGCAGTGTAACCACGTGTTTACGGTGCTGTAAGCTAATCGAACGCACCCACTGTGACATTGTTAGTTGTTCTAATTCCAGAGCAGTTTGCATCCCTGAGTTCTGAGAGTGAGAGGGATTCCCCGATTATTTCCTTATTTTTATTGCTATTAAAAATTGATTTTTCTGGTTAGGTTCCTATGATCTATGCAAAGATATGTGAAAAGAGTATCTCTCAACTCATGACAGATATTTTATATAAAATCAATTAATATTTGGACTGGTTCACATGCATTGCCATAGGTTTGTGTATTAAAATTACATGGTTTAGCGTTTGGCCTCCATACCCACACTGCGCATTGGCATTGCCATTGAGTTGAGAATGTCGAAAAGGTTTGTGGCGTCGTGCAATTCGCAACAAACAGATCAACAAACAGTCACATTCAACATGCAGGACATGACCAGAGAAGGCTGGTATTTAGCTGTACCTATCCTAAATAACACAAATACTCACCATTTAATATCCAAACCTGCTGCATGTCAAAATCCGCTAAGAAGATAATCGTGCCTCATCGTCTCCCGTTGTTACCGTGTTGTTGTCTAACTGATGACTTGGCTAGCTACAAAACAGACTGTTCTATTTTTTTATAAGGGATTATTGAAAAAATCGCAAATCAAGTTTATTTCAAAATATTTTTCTTGTATCATCTTTACATTTTTATGAATTTCCAACAATAAAAGTATTGTATTTGTATAGGAAGAGAAGTTTATGGATGGAAAAGATATATAAAAAGGGTTCAAATTCGTTTTGAAAATTCTTCTCTTACCCATTCATAAGTGGGATAGCTAAATGTACCACCTGCCATATTGGAGTAACGCTTTAATCGGCGAACAACCGCACATGCACAGGGGATACCGTACGTGGAAAAATGGTAGGATTTTTTTCAGATCACTAGACATTTATAATCGTTATAATCTGAACATTTCTAACAATCATCTATATTTATGAAGGTTGATGAGTGTACAGAAAAAGTTTCTCTAAATATCTGCTGGCATTTTTAGTCTTTAAAACCTATCGTGTGTCTTAAAATTTGAAGGGATGGTCAGCTGATGATTGTGTTGTTTATTACAAATTTGTATCAGACTACTTGGTAGTTGGTGTGTACGTGGCACTAGGCTAGTACTACCCCAGTACTACGGGACGGGACGCTGTATTATCGCGGTACTTGTCACGTTTCCCGATCGGAATAGAGATTGCTCACCAACCTTCCCGAATTGTCCTGTCTTTTGTGTTGTATAACTCTTGCCTTTTTACACTGACATAAAAAAATCCGACGGTGGTTTGGTTTATTCCATATTAGTGATTATTAATATTAGTATTACGATGCCTGTGAAAATAGACATGCTCGTCGTTGCTCGGCGGAGTACAGACTCTGTATTATCGCGGTATGTGGGAAGAAGTGGTTTTTACAATAATCTCAACTTTTTTATTCATAGTTAATGTTTGACCAAAACATCCCCTGAATAAAGTATGATATTTTCCCTTTAAAGTTCAAGTTGATTAAAGACGATTAGGCCACTACCTCCATGATTAGTCCGAGTAACTTGGACCCTTCATATCGCCTTTGTTAACATTTGGATATGATCTGGCGATAGTAGGGTCCAAGTCGATTGCGCGATAGAGAATGGCCAAAAACTCAATCCAAACAAAAAACATCAGAATTCAACCTTACAACGGCCACCAAAATACTAGATACGCCACCACCTGAACAAGTGGGGTTCCATGATCAGATAAATGTACCAAGGTTTACTTAACATCCAAATAAAAAGTGAAATTTTACCGTTTAATTCCCAGAGACCCCCGCAGAACATGTCTTTTCGCTTTTTTTAAGTTCAAAAAGTGACTCCTCCATCTTGCATGACGTACGTCACCCTGATGCGCAGCGCCCGCATGCACCGCCCGACAACCTGCCGGCGACTGTTTCGCGAGTGGTAAAACGGTCGCTGTACGTGTTCGTGTGTATAGAGTTATACATGTAGCATGTGTAGTATATTGATTCGAGGTTGCACGCACGTCATGAGGTAGGAAATTCTTCACGAAACAGTCGCCGGCATAAACAGGTTGTCGCGCGGTGCATGCTAGTCTTGGTTCCAAGACGTCCTTAGCGCGGTGCGACGTACAGCGCGCACGGCAGCGCCCTCTAGCTACACAAACACAAACACACGCCTTGGCGAGAGGGCGCTGTCGGCCGGCCGTGCGCACCGCTAAGAACGTCTTGGAACCTAGACTAGGTGCATGCGGGCGCTGCGCATCAGGGTGACGTACGTCATGCAAGATGGAGGAGTCACTTTTTGAACTTCAAAAAAGCGAAAAGACATGTTCTGCGGGGGTCTCTGGGAATTAAACGGTAAAATTTCACTTTTTATTTGGATGTTAAGTAAACCTTGGTACATTTATCTGATCATGGAACCCCACTTGTTCAGGTGGTGGCGTATCTAGTATTTTGGTGGCCGTTGTAAGGTTGAATTCTGATGTTTTTTGTTTGGATTGAGTTTTTGGCCATTCTCTATCGCGCAATCGACTTGGACCCTACTATCGCCAGATCATGTCCAAATGTTAAAAAAGGCGATATGAAGGGTCCAAGTTACTCGGACTACTCCATGATTAGGCCCTGCAGGATGATTTCTTAACACCCTGTCCCCCTGGAAGGCGACAAAATTCACTGAGACAAGTCTACTGATTGACGATTGGGGGCGCCATTCACTTTACACAGTGCGTCGTTAAATTTTTTTACCGCACTGTCCTTATTTTGATCCCGGAGAAGTTTTTACGATTTCGCGGTGGAAATATCGTCCTTCTGCGTCATTTTACATTTGCAGCTGTAGAATGGGAACCAGACAATGGAACTTCCATGGACAGACCACCATTAAAGATTCATGTTAAAATATAGACGGTACTTTTTAGCAGACACGGTGAGGCAAAATTTAAAAGTTTTTGAAAACTTGAATATTTAATAAAAATCATTAAAAGTCCCGACACAACATTTTATAATCGTCATTTTTATACAACTCAGCAGGAAGTCCTTACTGCCTGATGAACTGGATAAAAAATCGCCACACGAAGGAGTTTTGGCAACGCAAAAAAAGAGAAATTTCTGATGCCGCGATAATAGAGTTGCCGCGATAATAGGGAGTCCGACTATACCACATATCATAAAAATCTGGATTGCGCACACTTAACGCACAACTGTCGACAGCAGCCGCAATAGACCATATACTCCCAAATACCGCCTGGTTGAGACGTCATGGTAAGGGATTGTGGGAAGGAAATGGGAGCGATTTTGGTGCGCGTTTCTTTTCCACAATCCCTAGTATAATACCATTGCATTGTGACGTCTCATCCAGGCAGTATAAATTATTTGCGATAAGGTCTATATTACCACTCCCCATTTCCAACATTGAAGGCATGTCATCCCAAGTGAGATTGCAGTGAATGAGCCAGTTTGCGATATCTCAAACTTTCAAAGGTCAAAGGTTATTCGGGATAAAATTGCTGATGTAATGTAATGCCATGTTACGCGAACACCCATTCTGATTGAATTTAACGTGCACGTTGTGCGACCACCTTTTGCATTCACGCGGGATAAAATGTCATTGTGCACATGCGCAGTTGAAATACTGAACTGGCTTATTGCAAAGAATAATTATTTTTCAAGACTGGGAGTAATATACCTTTTCTACATTCTCAATGCATTGTGGGTTTGGAGGCCAAACAAACCATGTAATTTATACACAAACCTATGGCACTGTGAACCAGTCCAAATATTAATTGATTTTATGCTAAATATCTGTTATGAGTTGAGCGATACCCTTTTCACATATCTTTGCATGGAACATAAGGAAAATAATAACCAGAAAAATCAATTTCAAATGGCAATAAAATAAAGGAAACAATTGGGGAATCCCTCTCAGGGTACCAGTTACTGATAAATGCAAATTTCTGGAATTAGAACAGCTAATAATGTCACATTATTAGCCAATCAGAAGAGGATTTTTGCAAGCATGACAACGAACATGTGACCAATGCAACCAATTACGTCCGTTCTAATGTGCTTGCTCTTCTAATGCCAGTTAGGGCCGATGCAGTTCCCATGATGCTTTGAGAATGTCGAAAAGGTTTATTGCAGAATACCCTTGCCACCTGAAAGTATCTCCCTAAAAAACGCGGATACTCAGATCGGGGGTGAGAGGGAGTCCGGACTCCGGAGGGGCGATAGAGGGTGCCATTTTTCCTTTTAAAAAAATCCTCCGAGTGGGCCGGAATCGGATGTGCGTAATTCGAATAGGAAGCTCAGTAAAAAGTCTAAGTCCAAAGTATGTCCCAGGAGGTGGATACGCGGATATGGGGATGCAGGGATTTGGGTGGGTGATAGAGGGCACCATTTTTGTATGTGAATACTTTATTGAGGGCAATGAACCGTGACCCCGTATCCCCGTATCCGGATACGAGGTGGAGATACGAGTGGCGGGGTATTCTGCAATTGTGCCCAAGACTGTTATCATAATGCCACATTCATAACCAGGGGTCAAATTTCAGGTAAAAATATACTAGACAGCTGGGCTAGTAGCACAAATTTTTACTAGACCGGAAGGTATTTCACAACTCACAAGACCAATAGTAAAAATAAGAACACAGTGTTTTGAATGAGTGAGCTGTTTCGATTTTTTTTTCTCCCTTTGCTGACCTTGTTGAGGGAGGGGTTAGAAATGCTGTTTTGATTGAAACTCCCTGCCTCAAAACAAAAAATGGCCATTCCAAAAATGATGGGGCCTTTTCAGTTCACTAAGTACATGTAAAGTGTGAATTTCTAGCATAGGGCTCCCATGCAGTTCCCTGCACAAGGATGCCATAATCATGATGTTTCCTTGATTATCATTTAAACATTTTTTTCTTCGAAATTCAAAGGTGTACATTTACGTGTTGCTTTTCAGTTGATAACATTTATTGATTAGATTTTTAAGTCAAATCTGTGTTGACTTTTGACAGGCTGCAGTGGAGTCTATGTCCCGGTACCTGAGTCCGGTCAATCCGGCTGTGTTCCCTCATCTGACCTTGACCCTTCTGTCCATTGGAATCTTCTTCACAGCGTGGTTCTTTGTGTATCCTTTACTGTCACATATACGTACATGTCCTTAAATACATTGTACAACTCATTGTTTCTGACTCGACCAATATTGGAGATAAAGGAGGGAAAAGTTTTTTCTGCACACTAGGGCCCAAAAAAAAAAATAGTTCTGCTTCTGGTTACCCTACCTACGGTACCGTATTTTAATGGCCGCGACCCTTATTTATTTATTTTTCGGGAAAAAGGTACAAAAAAATACAAAAACACATAAATGCTGTAAATACTCCCTTTAAACCTTGAGTACACGTAGACACCAACATATGATCAGCACAAAAAAGTGGCAACAAAAAAATTCCTTTCCTACCCTATTTTCAAATGCCATGTAATCGGAAGCAGAACTATTTGTGTTTTTGCCTAATCCTTGTTCTTTTATGCACAACTTTCATTAAACAGGTATTGTTTGAAGCTTTGCATGGTGGAGTTGTACGCTGGAAAGTACGGTGCAGGTACACCATGAAATATATCTTTGTGAGGAGGTGTCGACTCTGAAAAGAGCCGATGGTGAGATAAGGTCTTGAGGTTTCAAACAGTGTGCTCTGTTCGTCTTCAGTCAGTCTCCTGAGCACTGTTTGAAATGTCGAGACCTGACCATTGGCTCTTTTCAGAGCACACTTCCTCACACAAGAGATACTTTTCCATGTTGTACCCACAACCCACTTTCCAGCAAAGTCTTGACAGCAGGGGTCCTGTCAAATTTTGAGGTCTTGTGGAGATTTTGGAGTGTGCCCGATACACATAAATGCTGCTGAACAAAAAGAAAAACGTCTTCCATACTTTGCAATCTTCTGATGGCTTTTAGCCTTGTATTGGATGATTTTAATATTAAAAAAATGCAAAATTGCTGGCATTCTTGACTGAGATTCCAGATACGAAGTCACGTCAACCAAGTACACTCGGGACTTCTACAAGGAGCTCCTAGTGGCAATGGTGGCTAGTCTATTCATGGGCTTTGGTGTACTGTTTCTGCTGCTATGGGTGGGGATTTATGTCTGACCACGGCTGTGTCAACCTGTGTGTGTGTCCCTGTCCGTCATAAATGGTGAGTACTCTTTAATTTAAATGACATTGCGAATCAGTTTTCTTTCTGAACTCAAAATACATTTTAAAATAGTTTTTTTTGTCATAGCATTTGAATGAACGTTAAAAGCTTTTTGGTATGAGGGCTATAACTGCTAGCTTTCTAAAACCTTTGGCATCAAGATATTTTCCAAGTACAGTACATGTTAAGCCAAAAAAAGTTACCAAATGTTAGTTGTACATAACCACCAGATATGTGATAGAAACCTTCCCGAGTCCTCACAAATGAAACACCGCGTGGCCCAGTCTTTGAACATCAAGCCCCCCCCCTATAAAGTCACAGGTCTCCAATTTCCTTGATCCCGCAAAATTGTCTGAAATCTAACAGGAAGTCAGGTTAGCGCAATGGTTACTGTCCCCGCTATTCACCGCTGTGGCCCGGGTTCGATTCCTGCCCTGGTCCACATGTGGATTGGGTTTTCAGTCCCTACCTGATTCCGTGGGTTTTCCTCCCACCTCTAAAACTTCTTCTCATTGTCTTCTCTCTTCAGGTTTGTTCAGGCTTTCGAGCTGCAGTGCCTAGGGCACTTTTGAGGAATACAAATACAATTGGATTTTGAATGTTCTGGGAGGGTTAGAGTTAACCCCTTGAGTACGGTATTTTACGGGAGACGTCGGCTCTGGCAGCCAAGCGTAACCTATACACAATAATCCAACAATGGATTGAAACTGCACAAACGGCGGCCAATGGCGTCATCCGGCCTGGTGGCACTGTTTTTTTTTGCGCCATATAACCGAGGTAGTAGGTCTTTGACACTAATTTCATGTTGATTGCATCCATATCTTGTGTTTGTACAGATTAAATCGGCTATTGGGCCAACCCAGCTGTCCGCAAGCCTCTCTTCATGTACCCAATCTTGGATGGAGCCAGTCAGTACCTTTGTACTCCAAAAGCAGTGGAGGGGGCAAAAGGGCAGAAAAGCATTGGAATTGTAAATTAAAGATATTCTTTGCATTTTATAGTAGGATTTGACGCCACCTGGATACAAAGAAGCCTTTGTTATGCATTAGGCAGTTTGTTCTGAAAATGAAACTCATTAGAGGGAGGGGATTGTAGAGGGATATGCATATCCAATTAAGCAGAATGATAGAGGATTACTTTCGGGTTGGCTGAAAAGTTGTACGTATGTTGCATTGAAATTTGATGATCTGCCTCACATGACTCATTTTTGTATTATTCAGCGTACAAAGAAGACCATTTCCCAATACAATTTTTGGAGGCAGCTTTTTTTTCTTTCTTTTTCTGTGCACACAAGATGTGAGATTTAATAGAGGATATGTCATTGGATGGATGAATGAGTGAATTGAAATTATCTGACATGTCTTAGATTTGGTCTCCATGAAAGATGTATAAAAAGAAAAACAGTAAGTTACATTTTCTAAAATATTGTTTTGGAAATGTCATGTATTTGTCCCAATGAGAAAATAAAAGGTATTTAAAATTTCAAATGACTGCCAATTTTGTGCTTCATTCTGGAATTGTTTAGTCAGTTGTATTTGATTGAAGCAGGCATGCAATTTTTCCCTCGGATCCGCTAATTTCCTCATACTTACCCCATTGTAGAAAGTCTTGTAAAGATTGGAATTTCCTCGTATTTTGTTAATTCCAAGTTGCATGCCTCTTGAAGGAAAGTCTTACATCTATAGGCCAAGGACATAAGAAAGTGTTTGTTTTTCTCAGTACATGTACTTATTTATTTCACTGAAATCACCTTGCAGGACAATACACACAATATAGATAGCTACAATTAATCAAAAAGTACATGTATGTGCTTGTACACAATCATGGTTTTGGTACAATCTCTCTGTATGCTCCTTAAGACCAGGGGCCAATTTCATAAAGCTGTTTAGCATGAAAATGTCTTGCTTAACAAAAACAGGTTACCAGTCAAAAGCAATATTCCAATATGGTTGGTAATCCAGTTTTTATCGAGGAAGCAAATTTGTGTGCTTAACAGCTTTATGAAATTGGCCCCAGGGGCTAAACACAAACATTTGGTTAGCGCAAAAATGTCTTGCCAGCCAAAACTCCATGTGATTTTTATGCTAAGCAAACGACAGCATAATACCAGTCACAAGCAATATACAACACATGAACATTTAGTTGGTAATCCAGTTTTTATCAAGGCAGATTTTTGTGCTCCGTGAAATTGGCCCCAGTGTACAAGTACAGTAACTTCCCCTGCTTTTAACTACCGGTAATACGCAAGATGACCTGTGATCCTCACTGGACAAAATTAACAAGTATGTGTGTGCACATGTTCAATGCGAATATAATTAATAACCCCCAAGCATTTTTTGCCTTCCTGAATCCTCCAAAATCCACCACCTTGCAGTAACCCATTGGCACATCCTTTGTTCTTCAAACGGTCAAATACACAAGTCCAATGTAAAGTATTACTAAAGATCTACTCTCTTCAATCCTGAAAAATCTGTCTAAACCTGGTGGATTTTAAAGCATCAGGGAGAGTTAATTAATGTTCAACCCTTGATTATGGTTGTGCTGACAAATAAAGCAATGATCCTCCTCACAACCAAGGAATCTTAAATGCTTCCACCAATTTCTTGTTGCCAGACAAAACCTTTACATTAATTTAACCCTCGTACTATTTAAAAGGTCAGAATCAGTCAAAATTTCCTTCCACCTTCCCTCTATACTTTTACACAGACATGATCAGATTACATGTGGTTTTGTACTATGGCAGGAGGGTCAAAAACAATCACCTTGACTGATTTTGACCCATACAACAACATGGCTCAGAATGTGTGTTTTCATAGGAGGGTTTTAATTAAGAAACTACAATTGCTGATGGAACTTGTGGAGACACCCCAACCCCTTCACACGTACATGTACAATGTAGTCTGCATACAAATACATAGTTCACCAATACACTTGACAGTAGACACATCCTCAAAGCTGTGAGTTGATGTTGATTGCTGAAAAGTTTGGGTCATTTTTTTCTCTGCCATGAAATAACCAAAAAGTGACTTTTGAGAGCTATTTTTATCAAATCCCCTCTGCGGGCAGCAAACAATTCTGACGTCCCAGTATGAACTCCTCTTTTCTTCCTAAGGGAGTTCGTCCTATGAAGTCAGAATTGTTTGCTAACCACAGCGACGACTTTTAGACAAATTGCACCAGCGGGCTAGAGGGGACTTGATAAAACTGCTCTCAAAAGTAACTTTGTTTTGTTATTTCATGGCAGAAAAAAATTTGCTGTTGTATTTTACAATACAGAATCTACATGAAACAAAAAAATGACCCAAACTTCTCTCAGGAATCAACATCATCTTTAAATAATTCTGTACTAGGTGGCAAACTACTGGAGGCATTCCCACAAGTTTGTCCAAGATTGTAATACATGTATCAATTTTTTTTTACCACAGAATGTATAATTTATTTAAAGTATGAGATAATCTCAGCTTGGGTTGTAATTGGTCCGACGACACCAGATTTGGACTCGTTATCGCCACAGTGAATAAAAGGTGTACCAAAACTTTATTATGGAAATTTAAGGGCATAGGCCAGCCAAATGGCAGCATGCCGAAAAAAGCGCTAGAGCATCTTTTCCAACTAGAGAAAAAATGCTCAGGTATAAGATGCAACAAGTTACAGAGACACAGTAAATACCACACCAGGACGTTCACAAATTAATTATGTTGGTCTAGACGTTCTGCTGTATTTATCTCTTCCTGAAAAGGAAGAAAACAAAAATCTGGATTAAAAATAGGCAACTGATTATTGTTATAATTAATCCCTTGCCCCTGGCTTTTATAATGGGGCCAGACTGGTTTGTGCAGCCAAGCGTAACGCACAAAATAGGTGAACAATGGAATGAATATGCGGAAGAATGCGGGTACACATTACAGGCTTTGGAAACAAATCTTGCTCAATATCAGAAATGTACAAAATTAGTGGCAAGTTAAATTGTTGGTTATAGAGCTGTTAATTTTCAAATAATTTAGTATTCGATTATTCAAAACTTGGTTTGACCAAATATTCAATAAAGGTGCCGCACCGGTAAAAAGAAGCACGCCGGTGTTTTATGTGCACAATTACTGGGTTTTTGCAGCAAATTATTTATAATTATTAGAGGTTTTATAGACGGGAACAATAAACCTCCGTCCACAAAAAACAAAAAACGTCGAAATAAATGCGGCATTTCACACTACTGAACGCCGTACCTTTTCTATTAAAATAGCATCAGAGTCGTATCTGTACTTGCATATTTTTTCTCTAATATTCGAACTGGCAAAAAGGTATTCGAATATTCAGTATTTTCGGGACAGCCCTAATTGGTTATCATGGTGCTCTTCACGAAGTGATTTCGGAGGGCAGCCTGCGTTACCTTTTTACCACCACACATTGATATCACCTCCCCCCCTGTCCTAACTCTACCGCCCAGCACTATTTTATGAGCCCTCTTTTTTTAACATGTCCAGTATTCCACGGTAATCACACCCACAATGCACCATGAGCTATCCATATTTGTTCACGTGGAGATACAGAGACGTCAATGGACTAACCTTGGTGCCGCCTTAATGATGTCGTCCACACGGAGGATCATCTCGGCCGCCTCCGCGGCACTGTGGAGGACTTGTTTCTTCAGATGATATGATTCAATCACTCCCAATTCTATCATGTCCCCAACAGTTCCCTCGTTCATGTCTAGAAATCCAAACACAAGATGAAATTAAACACGTCATTTCTCGAAGCTACTTTTAATTGTCAAAATTCGACTGAATCGACGATAAAAAATGTTGAGGTGAAAATAATTATCTCCCTCTCATAGGAACGGGACATGATTTCATTTATTATTTGAAAAATCACCAAACAGGTTTTAGAAGATTGTACAGGATTGTGTGGAGCTGAGCCACTGTACATGGGGCTTGACGTCCCTTGACAGATATAAAGACAAGGGATGAGTCTCGGTTTTGGGAAATTCATTTTTTTGTTCTTTTCTTTTTGGGGGGGGGGATTTATGGGCTATGCAATATTTTGAAACATGACATTGCGATCGTACAAAGAAAAATCACCGAATTCAGCTAATTCACAAAAATGACTTTTCCCTTAAAAACAATGCCACTGGGTTACTCCAGTCGTGGATTTTGGAGGATTCAGGCAAGATTGCCACAAGGTTAAGTACGTACACAAAGGATTTTAAAAGTAAACACAAGAAAACTGGCAGGAGCAGGATTTGAACCTGCGACCGCCGGAATACCGTACCAGTGCTCTACCAACATTGGCAGTCTCCGAAATTATCAGTGTTTTTGTTCGGGGGCGCTAGTCAAAAGTAATGCCGTATAGCCAGGGATCACGCCCCAACGATACAACCTGGGAAGCGACATTGTGGGAATCACTCAATGAAGATACGACTTTTTAACTTATATCATTGCACAAACCACAAAGGAAACAAAACAAGTGAGCATAACCGAAGCAACTTACTGAGTCCCATTGTGTGTTTTCCCTGGGTGTGGAGGGCCCGAAGATGTGACACGAGCTCTGCACTATCATACCCTGCATTATCAGCAATGATGGTTGGCAGCTGTAACGTGGGAATAAAATAGCATGAAAGTCTGCATCTCAATCAACTGGTGTCGCAGGAGAAAATAAGCGTAAGTAAATCCTGGTAAAGGAATGTTATTTTAAACCATGAATATTCATGTACAGTGGTGTGCAAAAATATTCGAACACTTGGCATATTTTAGGTACTTTAGTTGTTTGTGATGAAATGGCAATCAATATACCAATGTACATTCAAATGAAACCCTCTGGAATGAACTTCAGAAGACTTGGAACAGCATTAGTGTAGAAACTCTCAGGAAATATATAGAAACTATGCCTGGAAGATGTGCCGCAGTGATTGCTGCCAAGGGTGGACACACCAAATATTAGATTAAAGTTTGATAAAAAGGATAGTAGGACTGGCAGATACTAATGTGAGCTACATGTATGCTCACAACAATTACCTTTTCTATTCAATACAGGTGAAAAATGTAAACCAGGCATTGTAAGGCATTAAATGTCAATTTCTTCAGATATGTCAAGTGTTCAAATAATTTTGCACACCACTGTAAAGCGAGTCCAACCTTGCTAAGAGCTCTTGCGAAAGCCTCAATGGCTACTGCCTCCTTCCCAGGGGTCAGTACAGCCAGCTGGTTGACTGCATTGGCCATCAGCATTTCAGAGCAACCTGCATAAGTACATAGAAACTCTGATCAAATATTCTGCAAAGAAAAAGTTGATTTCATAGACTTTGGCTAACTAAACCAAATTGATGAACTAATTTTTCAAAGCGAACAAAGAAAACTGGCAGGAGCGGGATTCGTACCTGCGACCTCCGGAATACCGTACCGGCGCTCCACCAACTGAGCTATCTTGCCCTACGTTGGCGGTCTCCCAAATTGTCAGTATCTTTGTTCAGGGGGCGCTAGTCAGAAGTCATAAACCCAGGGATCATGCCCAATTTTTACTATACAACATGGGAAGTGACATTGTGGGGATCACTGGTTAACTTATAATTCATCAAACCACAAGGGAAACTGACTAGTCAGTTTCCAATGTGGTTTGTTTGATGAAATTGATGAACTAATTCGATGTCATCCCGAGCTTACTGCCCTATACCGTAATCATGTGAAAAACACAGTACTGGGTGGGCACTTAGCTTCACTCTCCATTGTGCGTCCGTTCTGGGGTGCGTAATGATGCAAAATTGAGCTTTGTTTGTTTGTTTGTACATACATTGAGTTGAAAACTGATGACATGTATTTGATCTAGTCACAGTTGTTATTGTATGTGATCTGACTTAGTGACTAGGAGCAAGTTCGATCAAGGACCAATGGTTAACTTGTGGTTGGTTTGTGACGTACGTAGCGCATGAGCACTGAAGTTGAAGTGCGAACGACTCTAGTCGAACTATTGTCATGTCAACGCGACCATGAGAAAATGGCGGTGGCTACTTTGTTTACGTTTTTAGACGAGTTCATAGATGAAAGCGAGACGGACGATATTTGCTCAGTATATCAACAATTTCACAAGTGGTAACGTGTGCATTATTTCAACATGTTCAAGGAAAGACAAAGTAACAAAAAATTATCGTTCACTGCTGCTGAATATTTACGTTTTTTCGCCATTTTTCTGATAACTGGTCCTCTCTGCACTGTGCTATTAAAACGGCTATTGGTAACCAGCGATGCGACCAACCTCGGTAGGCTGGTCGCGAATCGTCGACTAGACTAGTCCAACCATCGTCGACTAGCGTGCGTTCGATCAGAGTTAGTCGAACTATGGTTAACTATAGTCCTTGATCGAACTTGCTCTAGGCTGTGTGTGAGGTACAGACGATGCGCCCTCTGACGTCACATGTTTACATGTACATTGAAATGTGCCCGGCGGTATGTGCACGCATCGTGTTTTGCATAAAATTTGGTTTAGGAGCGACGCCTCAGGCAGGGGTGAGATCTGATGAAAATGAAAAATCCCAGAAGATTCAAAGGCATTTCATTTGTACGGCATTGCTGAAAAAATGCACACAAAAATGCATTTTCTACCCAAAGAAACGGTTCAAAATTGCCAAAAATAGGGGTCATAAGACTTTAATACTGTTTCAGGTTGCAGAGATCATTTTCGAATGATAAAAACATTTTAAATAAATCTGGAAGACGTCTCGCCCAAAATCCTGCGATCAGGAAAAATCTGGAGAAATCTCACCTTTGAATTACGTGACCTTTGATGTCATGACTCCTTAACAAAATTTATGGAAACACGATGCATGCACATACCGCCAGGCACATTTGAATATAGGCCGGTTTAGACGTAAACAAAGGGCACATGGTCTGTAGCGGGGGTAGTGGATTGAATTTTTGACTCTTCAAACAACAGAAGGCTTAAATAATTAACACACAGCATCAACTTGTTAAGACGGGCTAAGATCAGGGGTGAGATTGGTCAGAAATGAAAAAATCCACGAAATCCATGAAAAATCCACGAGGACCCCAGATCAACATATACATGATATAGTTTGTATTTGCCTGAAGGCACCCCCCCCCCCTTAAAATATCTGTTTTTATTGGTCTATATCCACTTTTACAGGTAAAAATACCTTTAGGACAACACCTCAGGAATTCCAGATTGCAAAAGAGATTCTTTAAAAAAATCTAAAATCCCGACAAAAATATCCTCAAATCAGTAAAAACAAATCCTGACAAATCTTAGTTTTAATATGAGAGCGCTTCAATAGTTACCTCCTCCTAGAACGGTTTTTGTAGTCTTGGTGGTCTGTGACAAGACGCAGAGTGCATCATGTAGTGAGCGCTCGACCTCATCCAGGATCTGCTCCGTTGCCCCTCTAAGTACGATGGTACATGCCTCCCCAAGAGCAACCCCTGAGAACCGAATCAACTTGTCCTCGCCTGTTTTTAAAAGGAAAAGGCATCTTCTCCAGTCAAAATCTCGAGGTGGCAGAAACAACTTTGGCAACTTATTTCTTGAGTAAACAATACATTTGGTTGATGATTTTATTGATTTAATTTGTCAACTGATTATTTGTTTTATTCCAATCTTCAATAACAGAAAATGGTCATTACGGAAAACAGTCATCGAATTGAATTTAACTCACCAATCATGATCTCCTCGATCACATCGCATTGGCCCAGTTTGACCATCTCAGGGTGTTCAAAGGTCGATACGATTTCTCCCCCAGTGACAAGCGCTAGGCGCTCAATGCCGTCAAAGTCTGCGTGTTCAATGGCCATGATGCCGTTGTCTGCAAACAGCTGTTCAGGGTAGTTGTAGATCAACTGCCTGTTACAAAAAGACACATTCCACACTTTTCTCAAGAGTTTTTATCTTCTGTGATTATACTCAACATAATGACATTGCTCGTTACTTTTGTAAAAATTGCAATTACCTAATACAAGGCTAAAAGCCACTCTAGGTAAAGGGTTACAATCGGAGGTGATAGGGTTAGCGACATTTTGAATTGCCAACCCTACCACCCTTACAGTTTGCATTGGCCCAGATCTAGAAAGAGGATAAATCTTCAACAGATTCCAGAGAAATTATCCCAATTTTCAGACCTGCAGATCTAGGCGGGGTGACTTCAACCGTTGGTGACTACAACTGACCTGACCCTAATTCTGTTGCAAGAATTTTGATAGGAACATACCTACTAGATACAACTATATCAAACAACTACTGATACAAGAGAAGTACAATGACTTAAAGACCTAGTAGAACGCTTTGAAAAAATGTGAAATTATTGTCTCAGTCTACAGATATGTCAATATAGAGAGCAATACACAAAAAATATGTTGTATTGTCCTTTTTAATTTGGGGAAAAAAAACTGCAAATTGGCTCACTTTTGAAAATCCTATCATCTGAAAAAGTGTACGTCACGTCCCATTTGCATGTCATGCGTTATGCATTTATTGCGCGTGACGTCATGGTGTGTAGTCTGATCGTTGCACTTGGTACAAGTTCATACATGAGTACGCGGTATTTACACAGAATACATGTTGAATTAACTTAGTCTCTGTATCCCTTCATGTAAGCCTACTATTTCAATTCCAAATCTGAGTTTAGTATGGAAGACTACACGCGATGACGTCAAGGCTAACAGCGCGCCGCCGACGGCAGCAGGGGGAGATCTTGGAGTAAGCGCGAAATTTGAATATTTAATTAGCATCTTTCTCTCATCCGTTAATTAATAATGATGGATAGAAAATGACAATATTTAGCACGAATTTGGTTTCTTGTAAATTCATAATCAAGATACTAATCTTTTTTAGAGAATTAAACTTTGGTTATAGTAGGTCTTTAAACAACAGCTTGTAAAATGATGTCTAATAACATCAGATATAAGGCATCATTTCATATTGTCTGAACGCAATATCAATTGCGGTAACATTGTGCCGATATGATGAACTCATTCTATACAGGTTAGTGCACACAGGCAGTTCTGTCACTATTCATGACAAGTGCTTTACAAAGAATCCAATTACAACATCACTAATCTGCTAGCTCTCTGGCTAATCCATTTCGGTGGACAATGGGGGATTTCAAGTGTTCCAAGGCAGAGCTCTTAAACATTCATTGCAGTAAAACATTCACTAATAGGGTTCTTTGTCTGTGGTCGACTGCCGAAAACTAAAAAAAAAAAACTTTGACAAAGCCAACTGGGCAGTTATTCAAGCCGCCATTCATCAGCTAGGTTTTAAGGTAAAGAATGCAGCACCACAAAGAAAACCAGCTGTACCGCAATCCATACAGCATCTGGACAAAATGAATTGCTCCCTAACTCAGGAGTATAAACACAGGTTTAAAAAAACACAAACACAAGATGCCACATGGCCAAGGTGAACTAATTATATCTTGAGTACCTGTTGATGAAGACGTTGATGTCGTGTTTGACGATCTTCTGCACTTTCTCCTTCATTTTCTCCTTCTCTGCCACTTCAATTTCAGCGACTTTTGCCAATCCGTCAACGCGCACTCTGGAACCAAAGACCTGCGCAGCCAAAAGCAAGGATTTGTGTTTCAGGACCAAAGATTTCAATTTTCGTAAAAAAAAGAAAAAGTGTCCAGATTTTTGGAGCCCGGCAAAACAATTTCCGCCCTGCATTTCTGCCCACCTTAATTTTGTCAGTATCCATGGGCGTGTTTGCGATGAGGATGCGTGCTTTCTCCACCCTCTGAGGCTGGTTGACACCAATCTTCTTGTCCAATAGGAAGCCAGGTTCCAAGTACGAGTCACTCATGTTACCTCCCAGCTTCTTGATGACCTGGATGGCCTGCAGGTCCGTCTTTCCCTAAAAGTGCCAAAATAAAAGAAACAGCCGATTTCACAAAACGGTAACTTACGGTACCAGCATAGGATTTACACAGTACAACTGTTGCAGAGATCCGCAATGTTCTCCAAATTGATTTCAGAAATCATGGTGTTGCGCCATAAACTTGTAAAGATGGCTTGCATGTAAGTTTCATCAAAATCCATGGAAGCATGTAGAATGCTACAAACTTTCTCCCATAAACTTAACCTAAAACTTTAACATTACATACGGGGATAGGGACATACAGATTTCAGGACCGGTAAGTGTCCACCTAAAACATTCGTTTCGGTGACACAATAAAACATCTGTTAATGCGACACAATAAAACATTGTTTTGGCGACACAAAAATGAAGATCCAAATTTGTGCAAACTATAAGCCAAGTTAAAAAAAAATAAAAAATAAAAAATCCCCCCCAAAAAAGTTTGAGACTGAATTCAGTTTTAAAACTTTGGGGTATAACAGAATAAGAAAATGTGAAAATGTTAAAATCACAAAACTGACTTTTTAGAAAAAATAAAAATGTTTCTGCTTGTCACTCAGGAAGCCACAGTGGGACTCCCCACTTATTTCATGCTGCCAGGTCAGTTATCCCGATTTTTATTCATATACTTTAGACGTGCAAAACCTCTCTATTAACCCTCCCTCTCCGGGTGCCAAATTGGAGCCAACTACCCTATCTATCAAAACCTATCGAGTGACAGGTTGAGACACACAAGCTGTGGGAGAGGAGAGGATTTGGTTTTTCGTGATAGTTATAATAGTAGGAGGGTTAAGCGATAAGTTCAGTCCAAATACTGGATGCGTCACAAAGTGGACAAGACACCTGTCACCAAAGGATGTCCACTGACAACTCCTACCTTTAGTCTCAACACGGCATCCACAGCCAGGTTTGCAAACATCTCTCGTCCCTGCTGCACAATCTTGGAGCTCAGCGTTGTCATGGCAATGTTGAAGAGATCCTTGCGGAATTTCTCCTTATCGGCACTGGAATTGATTGACGGTCAAGAAATCTATATCAGGGCCGGACTAAATAAATTCTTTAACCAAAAAAATCCAAGTGCTGGTAGGGAGTTGAACAAAAAGCGACTGTCCGCTACAGTACGCCGGTGCCCCGCAGGGTTTTAAGCAGCTCCATGAAACTGGCCCCAGGTCATAATGAAATGACATTCAAAATCAACTGAATGCATTATAATCATGTGACAAAGTTTGTAGACAGTTTCACTGTCCAATTGCTCATGCCCTACCTGTTATCCATGGCAGCTTTGGCCAGTGCCTCATCAGCAGCTACGACAGCCTTTCTCCATCCCGCTATGATAGTCTGTGGATGCAACTTCTGACCAACAAGTGTATCTGCCTCCTGAAACAATGGGAAGGACAAAATGTGACCCGCTCTGCAAAAAGGGCACATAAGTCGCTGTATGCTTTTACGAGTTATGGGCCGTTCAATGTGAAGAGGGTAAAAAATTCTTCAAACAAGTGATTTTTAAGGGAGGGAATTTTTTGCATCTTTGATACCTATATTATTCTATTTCATAACAAAAATCTTTGATTTCAGTGAATAAAGTTGGAAAAAGAATGTTTTTTATGAGTGCTTCCATCTATTGCTTTGCTTTTTGGTTCTTTAAATGGCTTGTTTCTCCTTAAGTCATTTCAAGAAATTCCTGAAAACAAACATGCAAATTTCCAAATATCTCGTGATTGCAAAATGCTAGAGACCTCAGACATATACCATAATTATGAAAGCTTATAAAATGGCCTTTCCAGCTATATATAAAACACTATTTTCAAATTTTGCAACATAAGTGCCCTTTTTGCAGAGCGGGTCACAAATGACCAGCTCAACAAACACTAGTGCCAGTCTTTATGAGTTATTTTAATGCGATACCTTTGTAATCTTCATGTGTGTTGAAATGTTTTGTCAATCACATGTAGCTTGTGTTGTCCTATTTTCTCGTTCTCCTGTCATGTCCGTCTTCACTTCTCTTTTTTTTTTTCGTGAGAGGGGAGGAGGGGGAAATTTGGGCAGGGCCACCTTGAAACAGGTATCCTTTAGAGGGTCGAGCTAGGTGAAATTAAATATGTGAGTGTTCAACTCACCCTGAGTAGTTCACACGCAAGTACTGTGACTGACGTTGTACCATCGCCCACCTCATCATCTTGCACCTTGCTGATTTCTAATAACAAAAATCAACACTATGTAGCAAACATCCCTTACATGTACATACAGCATAGAAAGTGTTATTCAATTGTAACTGTGCAACAGAATCAACATGAAGTCCATGATTCATTCAATATTAATAAATGTGATTACCGAGATTTTATTTCCATATATTAGTTAAAGATACAAATGTATGCTGTCTGTCCTTTTCAAAGATTTGATTATTTTCCGTCCAAATATCAACGGTGAGATTTGAGGAAAATGAAAAAACACTCGGAAGCATTTAATTTGTATGGCACTGCTAATAAATACATAGGATAACTGCATTTTCTACCGCACCAAAAGGTTTGGTTTAAAATTGCTAAAAATAGGGTCATTGGAATGAAAAGAAGGCTGTTGCAGAGATCATTTGGGATTATTGGGAAATGATAAAAACAATTTTAAGGGCCAACAAGTCTTCCGGAAATCTGTAAGACGTCTCACCTAAAATCCCGAAATCCGGAGAAATCATATCCTGAAATATTTCATGACATTTTATGTTAACTCTCATTTAAGAGTAACTCTTGCATTGCTAGAAAAATAGCAGTTTTAAGAAAAAACAATTATTTTTCGGGGTGAAACTCAAAAAGAGCACGGACACTACTTCTTTAACATCCACTTTTAATTTTCTGGGTTCATCTGAATGTGGTTTAAACACGTGTACAGAAAAATGTGTGTACAGAAAAATGTACGTACATCGTCTGAGAAAGATTGTGGCACGATTCTAGGTCATATCAAAGTGATTTTGAATTTGATTTGAAAACTAACCAGGGTGATCGGACACTTCCTTGTGACTTGCAATGATGGCATGCTAAGGACTCCATTATAAATCAGGGCTCGAAATTCCCCCAAAAATGTACTTGCGCTTTGCGCAAGTTGGCATTTGAAACAACTTGCGCTAACAAAATTTAACTTGCGCTAATTTTTGTAATTCAATGTATGTATGACATAGGCCTATGAAATACAGGCAAAGCTTCGGATGCCAGCCGCTTACTTTTGAAGAAAGAGAGCAGACTTTTCTGCTTCGGTGGTGAACGTTTCATGATGATCGGAAACCCCAAAATGCAAGAAAAAAATGTCACAAAATATCTCGCTTCTCCGTCATTTAAAAGCCGATCAGTGCGCGAAACGATGTCAACAACGTTTACGTGTAAAATCCCCGCTCCACGCAACGCACGCTCGCACCCGGCGGTTTCAGTTACATTCAACGACTGACTTGTATGAATGGGAGCGAGGTTACACATCACCCAGCAGCATGTCTGGTCCCCAACGCAAGACATGCATAAAAAGGCAATGATGTACTGTACGTGCAGTCTGCACCGTTCTATGTACATTAACATTGCACGGATTTCGTTCCGATCTGCATGCAGGGATTGTGCGAGCGCTATGATCATAAGTATAGCTGCTGGGCCGCGGGACAGACAGACAGAAAAGCTATAGTAAACCATGTTTGTTAAACTTATTGTTTTAATCAAATCATACAGGTTATCATTGTGGAATATTAGTAGACAAAAACCGGTACTTTTCCAACTTGCGCAAAACGCAAGCTTGAGTCGAGGATAACTTGCGTTCGGGTATATTTCACTTGCGTTGCGCAAGCACTACAATGGTAATTTCGAGCCCTGTAAATGCTTGTAACTTACCCACTAGGATCTTGCAAGCCGGATTATCGATGCCGATTGATCTCAGGATGGTGGCTCCATCGTTCGTTACTGTCAGAGGACTGTTCTTGTTGGGCGACTGAAGAATTTTGTCCTACAGGTAATTGACATCAGTCATGATTAGTGCCTTTTGCGGTAAAGGATTTCAATGGAGTGATAAATGTTTAATATTGGTCAGCTTTTGGTCATATCTCAAAAATTCGGAACGGCAATATTCAGCTAGACCATTCCGGTTCAGTTAGTCCTGTTGGATTTTGTCGTAATTAGGAATGTGGAAGCAGACTTCAAAGTAATATTTTTGTTGGATTTGGCAGGGCCGATAGAAACAAATTCCTGTTGTATTTTGTTGGATTCAGCGAGGTACATATACATGTAGCTGCAAAATGCCAAGGCTGATGTGTAGGCGGTACACAGCAGAATCCAACAAAATTTGCTGTTTGATTTTTTTGTACCTGTATTTAGCAGGCTTCTCATTTTTGTTTTGTTGGAATATGTTGGAATATGTTGGATTTAGCAGGGCTGTGTAAAAACACTGAGGAGGGGGGGGGGGAGTATGGTTAAAGAGTCAGGAAACACCAGGTGCTATTTGGGAGGGTGGGTTAGGGTTGAAGCTGTTTAATGTGTGTCTGTGTTTTGGATGCGTTTCCCTCTATGAAAAATTTATTTTCAAATTGAATTGCTGATTTGTCAGCATATATATATTTTTTTTATGCAAATCCCCCATCACAAGGCCAAAGGCCACTCGAGGTGTGGGCTACAGAGGAAAGTGTGGAAGAACCAGCCCCTCACACTGAAATAGGACAAGATAATCTGATATCTTCACAGTATGAATAGGGTCGGGATGGTTAACTAGTCCACTGCAAGGCATAAATAGTGCCTCTTACCCATATTAAGCGTAGAAGTATTAAAGCGTAGGGTATTAAAGTAAGATCTTTCCAAGAAAACAGTATATTTTAGAAATACCAAACAGACTGTACAGTGAAGTGCTTTTTATTCAACAAACAGAGTTTTCTTCCATAATTAAAATGTTCAGTCACGGCTCAGAGATAGCAGCTTCAAAATTTGCCACCCTTCCCTACCTCCTTACCATTCCTTTGGGTCCCAGTGTGCTCTTGATGAGGTCACCAATCGCTATGGCACCCACAAAAGATGACAGACGAGCTGTCTCCCCCTTCTCTTCCTCGGCATTCTGCTTCAGGATCTGAATGGGCGCCAACTGAAATATAACAAAATTAAATTTAACAAGTTCAAATGTGAACATGAAATTGGTTGATTAACTCGAGCATGATTTGAGCCGAGTACACATTGGCCTAGGCAGCTGGGTACCAGTTAATCGGACTTGGGTACAAGTTGACATTGGTACATCTACATGTACACATTCAGGGAGAATGTACAAAACATGTACTTCAGCCATTCCAGCGTGACTCGCGTGACATTTCTACAAAAATCTCACTTTTACTGGTCTGGTAGTGCTATATTGGCTCCATGCCACTTGTTTTAAGTCACTATTTCAGCCAAGGCATCAACTATGCATGTTTCAGCACAGAAATGATTGCTGTCAAACTGATATTTTCTCGGATATCACACTTTATTCGTTGTGACTCGCGTGACAGGCTACTAACAAAGGTTTTTGACCACACTTCACACTTATGACTTTTCGTAGAATATTACAAGTTTGATCTGAGTTATACCTGGTGAACTCGGAACCCAATACCCATCATCACTCCATGCATCAGTTGCATTGCTTAAAATCTTCCTTGTAAGCAACAGCCTCCTGAGTATGTGACTCGTGTGACACGTAATGTGACTCGCGTGACATAGTGGCTCACAGCATTATAAAATATGTGATTGAAATTTGATGAACTGCAATATAATAACGCATGATCAAACAGTGACTACTATGTGAACAAATACCTTATTAACCCTTTGCGTACGGATGACGCCATATGGCGTCAAAAAATAAAGTGCCACCAGGCCGGATGCCGCCATTTGCCGCCGTTTGTGCAGTTTCAATCCATTGTTGGATTATTGTTTATGTTTATGTTACGCTTGACTGCACAAACACATTGTAGTGGTTCACTTGGATGCCAGAACCGCCGCAACACCCCGACGTCTCCCGTAAAAATATTTACTCAAGGGGTTAACCCTAACCCCTTGGGTAACTTTACTAAAAAAGTATCCCGAATCCGCCAAAATCCACCTACATTGTATTTTGTCATGCACAAAAAGTTGGTTTTGGTGACTGCTCAATATGGAGGTATCCTCAATCCATCAAAATCCCCCAGTTTTCAATATGGAGGTATCCTTAAATCTGCCGAAATCCTGCAAAACAGGGTTTGGATTTTGATGGATTTAAGTAGGTTAGGGTTAATTGTGAAAGCAGTAAAAATCAAATAATTGCAGATAATCAGCATTTTCTTTTTCTGATTCATCTCTCTGGAGGATTTTCTTTTTTTCTATTAAATGAAGTCCAAAATTGCATTTGGTCTGATTCCCATCTCGTGAATACAAAGTAGGAATGACAATGAAGGCATGGAGCCAGACAAAATTCGTTATGGTAATCATTTCTAAGTCCCCAAAACACTCATCACTGCACATATGTTCAAGTGCCATGCCGGTCAAATAGCTAAAATGAAGTTGATCATGCTGATGCCGGTTGACAGCAAAATAACCAGTGGTACTGCTTCTTATAAACGATATGCCCTCTAACGTCAAGTGTTAACATCTAAATTGGGAAAGAGTTCCACATACGGACATCACTATTTTAAAGTTTTATAAACTCCAACACGTGTAAAAAGTGGCGCCTATATTTTTAAGGGGATTTTAGCAAGGAAAAATAAAAAATAAATAAATAAAACAAATTTTAAGAAATTAAATTGTTTGCTAGAAATCGTCTACATCTCTCCTGTACATTCCTTTGTCCTCCGTTCCCCCACCACCATGCCGCCTCTCTGTCACTGTCTATGTGATCCTTTTTCCATTCCCTCGCCGAGGTTCGAACCTCCATCGAAATCAAGCCTGTAAGAGAACGTGTGTCAATACATGGTATGCTTACCTGCTCGGCCATGAGCGCTTGTTACTCCTTGAAGCATTTTAGTCATACTTACGGTGTATGTCGCAATCTGGCTTCTGAAATATTTAAATTAGGAAAATTAATTTATGACGTACACAATTTGGAATACTCCAAAGTAACACGGGGTGGAGCATACTGTTGAATTCTGCAAGGAGCGTGGAGTGTTGCAAGCTGCCCGTCCAACCATGGCCCAACTACTATACAAGCACTTTGCGGCCGTTGTGCGCGCGATCGACATACCTAACTCTAACCCTAACTCTAACCCTAACCCTATTCCTAACCCTATTCCTAACCCTATTCCTAAACCCTATTCCTAACCCTATTCCTAACCCTATTCCTAACCCTAACTCTATTCCTAACCCTAACTCCCTCCATACTACATGTTGCTCCCTCTCTTAAAAAATGGTAGAAACCCAAAGTGTTGTTTATTCATTGCATGAAATCACACTGCTTATTGGTTGGTGCCTTGTCACGCGCACATCGTGCACTTCCTGATACACGTGTACTTCAAGTTCAATGGCTGCCTACATGATTGAATGTGCGAACAATATGTGCACTCAAAATATCGCCTAAAAACCACTTGTTCCTGAGAGAATTTCAGTTTTCCCCAGCTGAATGGGTTTATCTTCAATGAAGACACAAGGTGAGGTGAAATTTGTTATGTTTGGTAGCGATTCCGTGATGTCCGTATATGGAACTCTTGCCCTAAATTTAAATGTGTCCGGCGGTATGCACAGGCATTGTGTTTTACATCAGGGCCTAAATCTGGTTTAGCTCAGTCATCAGCTGTCAGAGAGCCTTCTGTCAGTCTAAGCATGGAGGAAGGAAAAGAAGTTTGAAGTACGCTAGTCATCATATGCGTGCATTTCAATAGGCCGATTGTGTAGTGTAGGGCCTTGTTATAAAATATATTAAAAGTTAAAGGGAACAAAAATCCACTTTTAGTACTTTTAGGTTAATGGAACTGCCAAAACTACATAGACAAACCTAGAGGTAGGAAACATTTCCTACCTCCATGGACAAACCAACAGGTATGCCTATGCCGTAGTTGCGTAGATAAAGGGTAGGGTTTTCCTTTTTGAGGGAAATTTTGGGGTAAAGTGGAAATGAAGACGACAAAACGCAATGCGAAAATAAAGATGGTAATCACCACGACGCACAGTCAACCGCGTTGATTCGCATGGCAACTGCCGTAATACTAATACTAGGTGTAAAGCGCGTAACAAAATTTCATTTTCTACCGCAACAAACTGTTCAAAATTACAAAAAAAGATGTCAACAGAATTAAGAAAAGTCTGCTTTAGGTTGAAAGGGTCATTTTGGAATGAGAAAAGATACCCTTGACTCTAATTTGATCAAAACTAAAGAGGGGCCCTAAACTCACATGACTCATGACACTACACACACAAGTCCAATAGAACCATCGTCCGATTACTGGGCAACCTTAGTCATTGCATTGTGTTCATCAACTTCAAGTCAAATAACGATATAGAGTTTGTTGTAATCACCACTTTCAACGCAGGAATCCACCTAATTTTATTCTTGAAAATATTAAAAACAATCTTACCATTATGTTAAAATGTCACTGATTTGTTTATTGCAGATAGATAGGTCTTGCAGCAGCACCACTTTGACTTGAGTTCCAGAAGCTTCTTTACTTACAATGCAGGCTCTGCATGCCTCGCACGTGAAATATTAGACTGGTTCCTGCCCCAAAATATTCGGAGCGGTAGCTACAATGGCGATTTTGAATTTTGACTCAGAGATTGATCGATGGGCTGCGCCCACTCAAGAACACACTTAATAATGACGTTTCGAGCGCCAGCTGAATGGTGGTGTACGCAACAGTTGTTGGCTTTTGCAATAATTGTTAATTAAAAAAAATGAGTTTGTTATTACAAATAAAGACACAGTGGCTGGGTTCGGGCGGCAGGCTGTTCTTGACACGCGAACTTGAAATTGTTTACAAAACCCTGATGGATAAGTGGTGTGTGTGATCGATCCCGGGTGCAACGTATGTTCTTGGGTCGCGTTCCCGCCGTTCGATCGAGCGCGAGAACGAGTCTTCGCGTGTCAAGAACAGACCGCCCGAACCCAGCCAGTGTTTGGGTTTTTAGGTTTGATTACATACAAGAAAAGATCACATCACCTTGTGAAACATGACGTTATAGTCAAAGAACTAAATGTTCATTTGTGTGCTTTTTGCTTGTAATTTTAACTTGATGACGTCATCATGACATCACCACACCTGTGCAAATCACCAAACCTATTATTTGAATGATGTGACCTTTCTAAGAACGCAGGTGCTATAACCAGGCTCTCAAATCTGCTACACATCAAATGTAAGGCAAACAAAAGAAAAATTAATTTAGACACTTTTGTTCTTTTTATACATGTATACGTGACTGATGACGTCTGATGACATCACAATGACTTCATCAAATCTCGGCATACCTGCATTTGTTTGCATGCATGTTCATGACTATACAACTGACCCCGCTGAAATGGTCATACTCATAGGGTCGATCCTCGTATGATTGTTTGAGTTTGACCCGCCAGTGATCCTGGAAGGAAAGGTCAAATAGAAACAATGTACAAAATGTAGATCAACATTAAATCTCTCTGATCCCCAAATATGAAAACCTTGTGAATTGTATTTCACGAGATATGACATTTCATTTCACACAAAAATGTGCTCGATTTGAAAATGTCATTGACCTCATTTCTTGTAGCAAAACATATAGGGAGGTCAAACTTCCGACTCGATTTCTGAGTGGGCATCTCATAGGCCAAGTAAAAAAAACGTGTTTGCTGGCGTCCGGTTGCTTTTTTAAGGAAGGAGGGGGATTTTTATGTTCAAGATGGCCACCATTGTTTTCTAAATTTCCGACAACCGCTATAGGTTTTTCAACTGCTCAAAGGCACAAAAATGAAAGAGATATGTTGGACAAGAGAATTAAACATATGTTTGCAGTGGTTTAAGAAGTTTCGACTGGCAAGTATTTTATTTTCCGATGGATCGGTTGATATTTTGGGGGGTTTGTTTCACCTCATTTTCCACAAATCCGGGGGGCCCCCAAAAGGAAACGGGCGCCGGGGACGCTAAACATGTTTTTTTTACTTCGCCTTATCGAGCACGCTGCGCGCTGACATGTACTTTTTTGGGGTGTATTCGAAATCCCGTTCTCATCTCGGGTAGCTCAAGTTCTCTCAGGCTGGTTGCCGATTACGAACGCGCAGTTCCGTGTAGAGAGTACATCTGGGCGAAAATTTAAGATGGCCGCCGCGCCGTATTAATACTACGAATGAAAAGAAAGGAAGATTCACGAAATCCTGGAACAATTCCACTCTCATGATCACGTACAAAAATTGTATATACAGGGTGTCCCCCAAAACAATTCCAGGCCAAAGGCAACCTCAGAATCTAGATTTCGACAGATCCTGTTACGGGAACTTCTTACATGAAAAATAGTCTTTATTTCATCAAAATCAGTCAAGCCAATCAGAAGTTATGTCATTTTTTGTGCATCAAGGTCAGCCACCAACTATTGGAGTGACTGACTGACTTTTTACATTTTTCATTCCAAGAAGATGCCGTCTGTGGTTAGTTATAGCAGCCCAGTCATGAAGAGAATCTCTCTGATCGTTTCTTGAGTCTGAAGTAAACTCCCTGGGTGGATGGTCTTTTGCTGCATATAACTATAGGCTCTACTGTTTTGTTTGTTGATGCACCCGTTCAGAGAAAACTTTGCCTCATCACCACAGATAAATCGTCGTCGCACAGCAGTGAACCATCTCGAATTCCGCATCCTCCGCTCTGGATCACCTGGAGCCATGCCATGCCTGGTGAGGACTTTGTAGGGATTGAATTTTACCTGTGCTGCCATTTGTGAAAAGGACGAATTTGGAATGTGTAGTTGGTTACGCATGGATGATTGTCTTGGGTCGTCTTCCATGCTCGTGTATGTGTCCATGTATATGAGGCCTACTTATTGTAGTAAAGAACTTCTTTTGATTGCCCCAATGCCAAGATGGTTGGCCAACAGTTCACAACTAAGCAGCGAGTCTTTATGGTCAAAACCTTCCATGAAACTCAGGATGTTGCCTAAACGAACGGAAGTTTCCAGCAGAGATTTCCTAACAGGGACCCACCTGCTGGACGAACAGTCAAGCGAAATGTGGCAAAGTATGAAAATCATGGCACCCTTTGAATCGGAATAAGGAGAACAGTGGCAGGCCAAGGACATGGAGAGACATTAATTCCTTGGCACATTTTCGAGCCAGCATGGAAGACGACCCAAGACAATCAGCCACGCGCAACCAAATGCACATTCCAAAGTCGTCCTTTTCACGAAAGGCAGCAGAGGTAAAATTCCATCCCTACAAAGTCCAGACCAGGCATGGCTTAGCTCCAGGTGATCCAGAGCGCAGGATGCGGTATTCGAGATGGTTCACTGCTGTGCGAGGACGATCTATCTGTGGTGATGAGACAAAGTTTCCTCTGAATGGGTGCATCAACAAACAGAACAGTAGAGCCTATGCAGCAAAAGACTATCCACCTAGGGAGTTTACTTCAGACTCAAGAAACGATCAGAGAGATTCTTTTTATGACTGATGGGCTACTATTGAACCACAGACGGACAGCTTCTTGGAATGAAAAATGAAAAATGAAAAAAGTCACAGTCAGTCACTCCTATAGTTGGGGGCTGACCTTACTGCACAAAAAATGACATAACTTCTGATTGGCTTGACTGATTTTGATGAAATAAAGACTATTGTTCATGTAAGAAGTTCCCGCATCAAGATCTGTCGAAATCTAGATTCCGAGGTTGCCTGGCTTGGCCTGGAAATTTGTTTGGGGACACCCTGTATAAAATTTATACTGTCCGTGGACTGAATGAGTGCTTCCTGAATTTCACAAAAATTAACGCAAGTTCCGGAAGGGCCTCAGTCAGACATCTCTGTCAGGCGTTCTTCATCTACTCCCAAGTGCGGAGTGAAAATCCTGTTCGTGAACACCGTTCGCGTGCTGGTTCTCGTCATTCGAAACTCTTTAGACTCGAAGACAAGTCGTTAGACATCAGTCGCGTTTTGCCCGCAGGCGCCGTGTCACAATAAGCCAGTTCGGCATCTCAAAGTTCAAAAGGTTATTCGGGATAAAATTGCTGACGTAATGTCACGCCATGTTACGCGAACGGCCATTCTGATTGAATTTAACACGTGTGCGTTGTGCGACCACCTTTTGCGTTCACACGCGCGCGTTAGGTCACGCGGGTCAATCGGGATAAAAAGTCATTGGGCACATGCACAGTTGAAATTACAATCGTGGCACGTTTATGTGCGGCGCCAGTCTGAATGTCAGATGTCACTGATCCAGTCTTTCCTCTTTTCTTAGAGGCCCAGTAGAAGTTTTGACCCAGACTTTAGAAACGTCACGGTAACTAATCAAAGAGATTCAGATTTGGGGGAATTCAGGGAACTGTACCTTTAACGAAAAAGTCAGGTCCTCATCAGTTTCCAATAATTAAAGGGACACATTGCCTTCGACTGTCATGAAATTTTGCCGTTTGGAATTGTTCTTTATCTTTTATAAGAGTTGTTCATGCAAAAAAGCACGTATAATGTGTTGTAATTAACGAGTAGTGATTACAAAACAAAAAATTGGCCTCTGATCCCCGACATCTGACCCGCGAAACAGACTTATTTCCAGTAGTAAATCCCACCGTCTAAATAATGCGCAAAATACGCTGTAAGAGTCTTTATGCCGGCGTCGCAGCCAGTGACCTTGTAAACCTATCAGATGATCGCCAGGTACCATTCTCTACCTCGCGACACGTACTTTAACCAGCTGCGACTGGAAATACGACTGGTGAACACGGTCCGCCCTTGTGGAGTCAAACATTTGGTTCTACAAAATAGCGGACCGTTATTTGTCACAGAATTAAACAAAAACCACGCAATTTGAAGGGATAGTTATGTGAATCTTTATATTCTACTTTTAAAAAAGCTTCCTAACCATATCCATTTCAGTTTTATATCCCAAATCGCAAAATCCAAAGCAATGTGTCCCTGTAACTTTCTGTAGTACCTATTTTCTTCTGAAAGTAATGTTGTGAACTCTGAGAAAGAAAAAGTTTACTGGGAATTGCGAAAATCTTTTTGGAAAGTCTAGTTAATGTTCTGGTAGTTAATTACATTATTAAAAGAAATGACTTGAAACTACAAATCGATTGATCACTGCAGGGTTCTCAATTTATTGGGAAATTAAATTTTGGTTAAAGCCAGCTAAATATTGTGGGAAGCACAAACGTAATTACCATTACGATATTCAGTTGAAATAATTGGGTTAAATATTAAGTGTACTTTAATTATATGACAGCTTTCAAAAGGAGAAACCAACTGAAATTATTCCAAAACCATCGAAATTTGAAATAATAATCCATACCTTATAACGTAATGTCTTCAACATTTGGAGAAAAAACCTCATTAAGCACCACTTGGTTAAACGGCAACGCTGAAAATTAATCTAATGATAAATATACACAATGTCAATCTACAGAAAAACCAATTGTAAGCAGACAAGTTCAAGCACACACAAAAACGTATTATGGAAGTCTAGTGCGAGAAAAAGTCGTGATAACCAAAACGAACAGTATGGCAAAATCACTTGAACCATCCGCAACGCGAAAGTTCATACAGTCCGTTTTAGTACATGTATAGGGGATTGCGGATTCCGCTTGCCAACATCGAGATTCCAAGAATTTAATGCACGCGGGTCAGTTCATCTCGCATGGCTGGGATGAGACCTTTACGGAAGGCATAATCGAGCAGTTCATCGGCATCGGACATGTTGGGATACTCGTGTATCGCCCACTTAAGGTAGACCAAGAACTCGCTCCAGTCCACCTGGCCGTCACTATCCATGTCGATGGCCTTGAGGGCGAGTTTGGTGTCGGAACAGCGGTAGCAGGAGAAATACTTGACCATGAAGCCGTTGTAGAAAGAGTCGTACTGCAGCTTGTTGTCCCCCTGTGTTACATCTTTCAGGTCCCACGTTTCCCACATCTTGCGCACGTCTTCGATCAGGTTGTTGGCGTGGCTGCTTCGGATCTCTACGTCCTCGATGCGGTCTCGCATGTTCTCGTTGAGTTTTCCCCCGGCGCGATCGAGCAGCATGGCCAGGCCAACCATGCTCATGTATTCCTCCTTCCTGCAGATAAGGAAATTTAAGAGACGAGAGCAGGCTAAAACTAGACGCAAAAGTACGTCAACTTCCTGCTCCGGAATGTTTCGAAAATTAGGCCTACTCGAGATTGGATTTAAACAACCGTTGCCAGGACCAAGCACAGTTCAGACTATACCACTGCACAGTAATAACAGTAACCGTTTTTGTATTAAAGTGACGTAATTTGGATCCCGAAATGAAGTAAATATGAATTAAAATACATGTGCAAGTAGCTATACACGCTTATAGAGCACCGAAGAGATGACGTCAATGCAATGTTTGGAACCAGAATACTTATGTTATGCGTTTGCATGACTGGCTGTACAAAGGAACAGTCTAAATTTACATTTGTTTGGAACCAGTTGTCATGCAAATCTGACGTCAGACTTTGGTACTCTATTTGGATCATGTTAACGTCAGTTACGGAAAATAAGCGGACATACAACTAAAGCCAATGCACCATTTATAACCTACACCTTAATACCAATACAGCCATTGCATGGTTTTAAGTTGGCAATACCTGCGATAATTCCATTGAGCTGCCAAGCATATACAAATGAACCTAGCACGTACAGTACCGGTAGTTTCACAGAATACCAGCCAGAAGGGCATCCGATTGTTTATTCGTTTTTCGGCTGATTTTGCTTGGCAGGAAAATTTGCAAAATTTGCCCATGGCAAATTCTAGTATTAGTCTCGCATTGAAGGATTTCCCAAGGTAAAGGGTCTTCGTACCTGCCCGTTCGGAGATCTTCCAGAATCAGCTCCTTCATCTGGTGGGTCAAGTCCAGAGTGAACTGCGGGTCATTCCCGAAAAGGTTGACCAGGCGGGTCTTGATCATCTCCTTGCTGGCCATAGTGGTGATGCGCACGGGAGCCTTCTCGCCGAAAAAGCTGGCCAGGTCGAACTCCTCGGGCTTGAGGTCGAAGACGAAGTCAGTGGCGCGGGGACCGAAGACCGGTTGCTTCTTGTGGGGGAGCTGGCCCGTCGTGATCTTAGTCACGTTGATGGCAGCCTTCCTGAGGTAAGTGCAGTGGAACTTTTCCAGGACCTTCTTGTTGCCCAGCCGAATGAGGTTCAGCAATGTGACGCAGGAGGAGGCATTGCCCAAAGCAGCACCCTCGGCGCAAACGCTAGCCCAGATGCCATCAGCACCGTCCATCAGCACCTGTTATGAAATATAGAAGTAATCAATCATATATTTCACTGTTGTGCCCCCACCATAATCAGTCCGGGGAAGGTGATAAACTTCTCCAGATTATTTTCTATTTGTTTATTCCCACTTCTGGCGTGTTGGATGAAAGGATATTGCTAGTCTTATTGTTTATTCAATATTGTCCTGAACGGTTCTTTTAGGATTTTTTATATTTTGCCAACTTGACAATGAAATATGTTGATCTGCTGTGGCATTCCATAAAATGTCCTTTGTCCTTTTTCTCACTGACCTATATGCTCGGAATTGCGTGTGCAAACTACGCGCATTGGGCCGCGCATTTGTGTCCAGAGCCAACTTTTTCCATTTCACACAAGTCACGTTTTGCACAGATACAGAAATACAAAGGACTATTGCCGCCACCCGATCATCCATGGAAGACTTATCCAAGACTGGCGTTAAAAAACGACGGGCGTAGCGAGTTCAAGAAATGTCTGGCAAATAGTATTAGGTTAAAACTGAAAACGCCCCGCGTTTTTTGTTAATTTGCCATGGACTCTGCATATTCAGAGTTCACTCATCCTCGTTCCCGTTAAACCATGTATAAAGAGTTGGGCTCCGTACCCTATAGGCATCCGTGTCCCTCGACTGTCGGGTGGTTCGGGCCTACGTACCTTGCATCAAATGTACAATTAAGTTGCTGAATTACTAATGTTTGTTTTGGATTAAAGTTAATTTGTTCTGGAAACCTGTCACAAGCTTGTCCCCTTGCTGTGGCGGCCCATGCCACGCCGCACAGCCATAACATTTTTTCTTCAACTCTTTTGTGTTTGTGGATGTTTGGCTTTGGGTAGCAGTTGCTTTTTTGAAAAGGTTACTAATGATATTAGACTAGCCTACATACATTAAAAATCCAAACCATATGGCTGGGAATTGCAAGTATCTTTGGTGCTCGTTACAGAACCCAAATACTTTGACGTCTGCCCATACTAGTCCTATTTTACCGTCCGAGGATTGACACCAGTGGCGTAGCCAAGGGGGGCAAGGGGAAAAAATTGCCCCCCCCCCCCCCCGTGGGAACTCTTCCCCCTCCCTCTTGCCCCCCTCTGGAAAATTGGGATATGTGTTACTATATGCGTTACTATAGCGAATTTCCCCCCTTGAAAATAGCCATGCCCCCCTCTATAGGAAGAGCCTGGCTACGCCACTCATTAACTTTATGTAAATAAAACCAAACAAACCTGGAGAGCAGTGGCGTCACCGTAACCAAACTTCTCGTGCACGTGGACCAGCAGATGTCCCTTCCATCCGTTGTCGTCCATGATCTTACGGATGTACTTGGCCCAGGTCCCACACTCCTCCGGCAGCGTCTTCCCCCGTGGCTCCTCGAACATAATACCGAATGGGCGCTGCTCGGGCGGCAGGCTGGCCAGGAAAGCCACGGTCTGAAACATCCGTTCAGGGTGGTCCGGCATGGTGTCTGGCAGATCACGGAAGCTGAACATGAGCTTGGCCTCGGAGTGCAGATGCTCGTGGCACCAGACGATCCACTTCTTGAGCAGTGCGCACATCTTGGTCATTGGGAATTTCTGGAAGTCGTAGACCCCGTCGCCGAGGTCCACTTCGAAGATGACGTTGTACAGGCCGACTTTCTCCAACTTCCGTATGCCCACCGGGACTGACTCGGTGTCCGGAACTTTGGCGTTTGTACCTGGGTACATGATAATTAATTCCTAATGATCCACAGGTTTCGTCGTGATAATCGCAAGCCTAGGTTCAGAAACTGGGGGGGATCTTTATTACGAACGATTCTGGTGCATCTGAATTTAATAGTTCTAGGAATTCAAAATTCTAATTTCCTAGCATGCACAATAACTACCCAACTTTAAATGATATCTCAGATTGATCGAATTAAATAAGAAAGTTTACTGCTGACCACGGGGGGGGGGGGGGGGGGGGTATGCAAGGAATTGTAGTTGTGAAGGCTAGCTTGTATTCGTTTTGTTATAGGCGTTCTGTATCCAACCATCCTACCAACCAGAAACGATAAAAAAAATTCCTTTCCAATACCTTCAGTGATCTCCGAAAAAGCCCAGAGGCCCTTTCGGTCCTTGCCCCGTTCAGTCAACTGCTTGATGAAGACGTCGTCCACACGGGTCATGTGGGAGAAAGAGGCTACGATGGTGTGCTGGAAGCCGCACTTCTGCACCTCGTCGTAGATCTGCCACTTGCTCTCCAGGGTGTGTCCCCGAAGCTGCCCCACGGTGCTCTCGCGCATCGAGTTGTCCAGCACGAAGATGTCCAGGTCTCGCAGAACCTGGTACTTCTCCAGCCGCTTAGACACGTCTGACCGGTAATCGGCGATCATTTGCTGTTCGGTCGAAGACATCTTCCGTTTCTTGCTGTGCGCGTCATCGAATCGAATAGACAGATATAAATAATAGGAAATAAAACATTAATTTTAAGACATGAAATGACAAGATATACTGCAGAAATCTAGACAAATTGCGGATTATTAGATCGAGAAAATTCGCAAGCGAGTCCGAATTCTGATAAATTCTGACCGGCCACAAGCAAGTCGTCACACTAGGAGAAAAACCTATTGAAATCGTTGGCATAGTGCATGCAGAATATAGTAATATTGAAGTCGGGTTGTCTCGGTATGGTTTGCACCTCCGAGCCGGCCCGGGTTCAACTCCCGCCTGGGCCGACATGGATTGGGTTTTCGGTGCTTGCCTAAATCCGATTATTATCCGTTCAACAGAGCCATGCTCCAACGTTCATTAGTAGTAGACGGGGTATTTTGGACATATGGGATTTCCTCGGAATCTCATTCGGGTTTTCCTCCCAGATGCATCTGAACCCGAGCATTTCTTTATCTTCCACTGCTTTACGAGCTAAAGTGCCCTATGTACTTTCGAGGAACCCTTGGTTTTTATACAAGAAACAACATTGCATAAAAGGTTCAAAAGGCGATATTAAGTTTGATATAGTGGTTGGCGCACGTGTGCAGCTCCATCCCGTTTTGTATTGGCGTACGTCGCACACGGTGTTGGGAGGCCCGGAAGAGAGAGAGAGAGCCGATCAGCAGTGACGGCGGGCAATTGACGCCAGGAATTGACTGCAGCCTATGGGTGCGGCCGCGACGATCACGCTGGGGACACACACTCTTCGTGTCTTATCCCTGCTGTATGGCAAGTGCTGGCTGGTACTAGGCATAGTTAATCAAGACCGACTCTTCTTTTATACTGGGTCCTTGTTATCGGTTCAGTGTGCCTCCTTTACAAAGGCTTTTCGTAACTTCTGATACTTGGCATTCTTGTCATTTTTTCGACGATCCGGAGTAGGCCCTACTGCTTTTTGTGTTTTTTGCTATGTCCGGATTGTGTAATGTCTTCTACCGTTTCGTCAGGTATGTCGATGACGGGATTGAGGAATTTTGCTTAAAGACTAATTCTGGAGCAGCTGAATTTCAGAAATAGTGAGGTAATTTGTAATTGCATAATTATGATTACTTGTGGAGGCGTTATCTGGTGCACTTGTGAGTTTTCATCTTTATTACGTACAATAGAAGAAAAAAGCCCAGCTCTTTGTTTACACGCTCAATTCAATGCATTCTTTTAATGGGCTATTCTGTTCTCTTTAATTACTTTTTTCGTAGTAATTTTACTACGCGGTTTCCCTCGTTTTCTTCGATATTTTGCTGTATAGTTTTGAGGCTCTGCTTATTTTTGTCTTGTCTTATTTTCTATTTTTTTTACGAGAAATTGTTATAGATTCTTTTTTATTTGTTTTTATTCCCTCTTCTGACGTGTTGGATAAAAAGATATTGCTTTTCTCATTGAACGGTTCTTTTAAGATTTTTGTTATATTTTGCCAACTTGACAATGTGATAATTGGATCTATGGAATAATTTACCATTCTCTCTTAGATGTTCAAGGTCATATAGTATTTTTAAACGCAAACTTAAATTGTATCTTACATGTATGTAATATAATCTATGTGTCTTGCCCCTCGAACTTTGAATGGTGATCTTATTCGTAGCCCATTACTCACAATTATTTTTGTAATTAGTTTTTGTATCAAATAGTTCGTCTGTTTGTTTGTTTGTCTGTTTGGCATGCCTACTACAAGCTATATGCTTTTCAAGTGTTGCCACCACTGGCCTTCATATCTAAATTCTAACTTGTATTCTTTTTTTGCCATTAAGAGGAAATAAATATATTGAAATGTATTATTGTAATGTAATTGGATCTGCTGTCACATTGCATACATTTTCCCTTGTCATTTTTTCCACTGACCCATGCTCAGAATAGTACGGAAGTGATGACGTCAATGCAATGTTTGGAACCAGAATACTTTTGTTATTTTGTGTCAATCTGTTTGCATGACTGACTGTTAACAAAGGAACAGTCGAAATCTCCATTTGTTTGGAGCCAGTTGTCGCGCCAACTGACGTCAGACTTCGGTACTCTATTACGTGCGCAAACTACGCGTTCGTGTCTTGAGCTACATCTCATCACAGCATTTACACTGCTTATTCTACGGAAGCTTAAAGTGACCATCCACGTTTCCGCGTTTCTATGATAGGTTTTCACGGAAAGATGGAATACTGAAATATTTCAGACGTCTAATTATTTCCACGATATGGTATCTCGGAAAGACGTCTTTCCACGATATGGTATCTCGGAAAGACGTACGTCTTTCAATGATATTGTATCTGGGGAAAACGTCTTTCCAAGAAAATCGTACTCGGAAAGACGTCTTTTCATGATATTGTATCTCGGAAAGACGTCTTTCCATGTGATCGTATGTCGGAAAGACGTCGTCAGGTGCGCATCTAGCCTTGTACCTTGTAGATCATACCTCCTCAAAACATCCTCATGGGAGTATAACTGACCTCAGGCTTGATGGGGGTGGTGGACAACTGAGAACTAGTCTCTGTCAAGTGGCAGACGTCACAATTTCACTGTGACATCACAAGAGGGCGTAAGTCACAGCATACGCGGTAGTGGGAAATTTGTAAACATGAACCGCGTGGCAATTACAACAATCTACAAACACAACTAGATAAGACTCGACAAGATGAGAGTTTCATTCTTTTTGAAAAGAAATTGAGCCAGGATCCTGAAGAAGCCAGTGGAGAGGTAACAAATGGTTTAGTTTTTATCATTCTAAAATGGTATTTGCGACCTTGCATTGCACTTATCTTTTCCTTCCTAGTTCCATCGCACCATCCGGTGATATTGTCGAGCGCAATCTGGAGTTTTGCGCAAGTTTATTCATTGAGTGTACTCCATCCTGAGTTCATATCCCTATGAATGGATTTCATTCAAAGGGAAATTAGCTCAGGAGGGATTACAATAAACTTGTGCAAAACTCCAGATTGTGCTTGACATTATTACATGTATTTGACTGAATGAGAAAAAGAAGTATGATGGCATTGGGTGATAAAAGCAGACTTTTATTTAACATTTTCACCAGTCTTTCTGACTGGCATAAGATGAAGTGAAATTGTGTGCGTGGTTTTTTTTCTCCTCAGATACAAAGACAAGGTAATGGCCTTAATTGACGCTAAGTTCCAGCCCTGGGCTGTGGTGAAGGATCAACTTCAAACTATCCTACAGACTGCGGACCCACAGGAGATGTGTGTGACCATTCCGTATGGACTGCAGGTGCTTCAACAATCTAACGCAAAACCAAGACAACTGGCTCCACCTAAATTAGAGATAATTTGGGTTACAATACATCATGCATCCTAATGATTCAGAGCTGAATTTTGACTGGTCAATTCACCATCATGTGCCAGCGGATATTTTTGCTAAGTAACGTTAGCCGTGCGTACTCAGGGACGTTGCGTGTGGGGAAAAGCGCTTACACAGTAGATTAGCATTTATATATGGATAACCTGTGTGTTAATCTAACTGTGTGTATTAGGGATGGGGACACAGAACTAGCACATGTGTGGGTCAATACTTAAAGCTTTGCACAGAGCGTAGTGGTGCAGCATTTTATGCCATGGAATGGAAAATAAACTAACACTAGGTCTCGACAAAATTATATAATTTTGGACCACAGGTAGGGGTGTGCATTGGAACCGGGTACCCAAATACCCGACCGTTCATGTCAGGAACCGGTTCCAGATTATGGAATCGTGTACCCGTACAACTTTACATTATCGCATAGTAACTTCCCAGACAATAAAAAGGAAAGGTTTTGAATGTTATTTGTCAGGAATTTTCAAAATTAAAACCCAACTACATGGGAAACCAGCACAGATTTCACATTTATGATGCTCACAAAAGTTGACAATAAAGGGAATTTACCGGTCATGGTTTTTGTAGGGTATAGAGCCTCGAGACATAATAGCATGTCATCTGAGGCACAGCAGGGGGTTTGACATTGTTATACTGCATAACAATATCAAACAAGACTACTTTTCTATTTCTAGTTGATTTCCATATATTTAAAGAAAAAAGCTTGTGTGGAATCCGTTTCTAACACCAACATTTCCCAAAACTTTGTTGGTGAAATAAATTTAGTATTGTTATGATTCAGTTTTCACAGGCAATCCCTTTTATAACCAAATGAAAATAGCACCCTCTTGCACGGGTGAACTGGAAACATTTTAACTAAAAACAACCGCCTTCATATACTTCAAATACAAAGAAGCCGATCATCGTCATGTTGTGAAAACAAGTTAATGAAATGCATATTTACTGCATGCTTTCTGTACATTGTCCGTACTGTCTCAATTAGCTACTTTACAACATGCACCACCCCCACGTTGTCCGCTGCCTAACCTTCTACCACTCAACGACCGGTGATATCTACGTCACGCACATTGACACAGGGGCTTGCAATGAAATCTACGTGTGGACTATCAGCAGTCTGGACGAACAAGTTGTCAAATGTACCAAGTGAGTATTTCAGTGGTTCTTGCATAAGACTTTTGCTTATAATCCATAACAATGACAAATTGTAACAAGTGCTTTATGCTTGTAGTTTTAACTCCCTTCTGGCCAGCTGTTATTTATGGGGTACTAGCAGCTAATAGCGGCTTGTGCAGCCAAGCGTAATGCAAACAATGAATTGAGTATGCGCAAGAATGCATGCATAGATGACAACCAGTCATCAGGGGGTCTATTTTTTTTTAAACTGCGGCCACAGCCGTCGTCCGTACTATCAAGAGGTTAACATTTGTCAGTCCTGTATATGTGCAAGTGTTTGCCCGTTGGAAGTCATCTTGCACCTTGTTTACACTGGATCCGGCAAAGGTGGATCGGGTTTTGCAGGTTAATACAACCACAGGGAAGCAAATAAACTGTGCCGCGTTTACACTAGATCCCGATCCTCCTTCGATCCACCATTTACAGCGGAAGGAAGGTCGTTGAGTGCGTGCAGTAGCCGACCTTGCTATTAAATTAGTGTAAAAACGTAACATACTTTGTACGTAAATGCTTGCCGTTTGGTTACGATTTTGTTGCATCATTTGTTATTTTTTGTCGCTCTCATCACGGGATATGGAGATGGATGCTTTCATTACTGCCTTAATCATGTCGGTTCCCCTGATATTATCGTACTTTCGGTATACACATCTTCAGAGAAGGGCCGTCATGGAGATGGTACGAGTCGGGAAAACGTTGCCTGCACTTCCCTCTTTTCTTTACAAAAGGAACACAAGGTCTGGCCAGAAGATCCCTTGGTCACGCCCCTGAACCTAAACTCCATCCCATTTGACTCAAACACGTAACATAGAGGCTGCATGTATGATTAGTCCCCTCCTAATAAACACAATGCATTTGCGGTGCAACGCGGTTCCGGATGGGACCAGCTCAGTGTGCACAGCTCCTCAATAAACTTTTTTTTTTCACCGGACTTTCGGGCTTCCTATAATCCACTGCGTCATGCATACTGGATGAAATTGCAGAGTTGCAGAGTCTGATCCACCAATTGCGTTTACACTCAAGCATTGCGGGTCTGATCCGGATCGAATCTCCCCCGAAAGGGGGATCGAGAAAGATGGATCAGATCCGGATTAGACCCCAATCCACCTCGCGTTTACACTTGCGGTCAATCCCCCTTCGATCCTCCTTGCCGGGTTCGATCCCCCTTTTAATCCCTGGTGAAGTTCAAGCACCATCTATAAGTAAAGCCTCAACTATTTTTCCTACGTGTACATTGTACATGAACCTCACCAGCTGGATTTAGTATTTGTTATTACGAGTGTTATTGTTATTTATGTTTGGTACTAAAACCATGGTACTGAAACCCTTGCCTACGGATGACGTGAAATGCCGCAAAAATATTTCCCCCCAGGCCGGATGACGTCTATACATGCCATTTTCTGCATTTTTAATCCATTGTTGGATTATTGTGTATGTTACGCTTTGCTGCACAAACACATTTTGTCCATTTCGCTTGGCTGCACAGGCTTCCCTGGCACCCCGGCACCTCACTATAATAACCGTACTCAAGGGGTTCACAGCACATATAGCTCAAAAGACTGAAGAAACCTGTGAAGAGAAAGACTAAGTTTTAGAGGCGGGAAGGAAACCCCAATTTATATTCTTGGGGAGAACCCACGGAATCAGGCGGAGAACTAAAAAGCCCAATCCACGAGTTGGCCCAGAAGGGATTCGAACCTTGGTCACGGAGGTGGAAAGCAAGGAAACTAGACCAACCCGACTGTCCTTTATATTGCGAGTACAAGCAGATGTACAGCATAGCTTTTACTGCAAGTTATGATCCTGAGATGATGGTTACTTTTACATATATTCCAATGTTTACTGCCCATAAATGAGATCTGAGTGCTGGGAGTGACCACATTCAGACCTTTACTTTATCTTGAACTTTTTCTTCAGCCTTGTATCTTTTCTTGTCTATTTTAACTCTTTTTAAAGTCACTGTACTGCTTTTTTTCTCATCTTTTGATGTAAAGAGCACAATATATATTTTTAATTTTTTTTGTTGTTCATTCTTTGAAAAATTTTGAAAGGCTAAAAATACAACTAATGACTTGATTTGTTTTTATTTATCCAGATTTCCCTTAAAAGCTGCCATTTCTAGACTGATCTTCATTCCGAATCATAGGGTAAATATTTTAACGGTCGTGTTCTTGCTTTTGGCCCCTTATTCAAATTTCTTCAAATGTTTCATCCTGATCAGCATTTCTTATTCTTGAAAACAAATTGTCAATCGAAAAATTGTTGGAAGATTCAGGTGATCTAAGTCATTATCATGCCAGGCCCTTCATAATATAGCACTGGGGCCATATACATATATTATGTATGCAATATTATAGTGCAAATGCATGTGGACTTTATAGTTTGGCCATTTCCAAGAATTACTTGGTCTCAATTCTGGCATAGAGAGGATGTTTCTCACTAAAGCTTGGTTTTTAGTTTACTGAAAATGATATTTTTTTTTAATGAACCCAGAGTAAGTAGGTGAAACTAGGTACTGTAGTTGCCTACGTAACTGTTTGAGACGGTATTTTACCACTTTCTATTAAAGAGCTAAACCTATCCATTTCTTGCACCTCACGTGCATCTGAAAATCTTTTAAGACAAATTTGTATTAAACAAATTGTTTTGCCTTCCAAATGTTGGCAACTACGCATTGTCAAATTTTATGTTTCAAGAAAGGTTTGCCAAATTAGAGCACAGTTGCCATCACTACCCAAACTAATTTGGCTGTAAAAAAAATATACATAGAAGTAGAATAAACCAGTTCTTGCTGTTTGTCATTCTTTTCTCTCCCCACTCCCCTTCCTGAATCAGGTGTTTGTGGGTTTCTGCAGTGATATGACCCTGAGGACGTTTAGTGATTTGATACATCAGTGTGCCGAGCTGACCCAAGTCACATGCTTGTCTACTGTGCTGTGGTAAGCAATGCAGATAAACACTGGCATGTGCTATTACATTTCCAATCAGTTTTTGTAAACCCACTAAGCATACTACCCCAGTTTTGAAGTTAAGAAATTTTAGAGAAAAGTTGGAGGGAAGCTTCAGAAATCTGGATAAAGCCCACATGGTATTGTAGGAAAGACCAACATTATTTTGTTCTGTTTATTGAAATCACCCAAACACAAGGTAAGGGGGTACAATTATGGGTGGTAGGGTTGGCGACTTTTTGAATTGCCAACCCTACCACTCTTACGGTTTTCCTGGGTCTAGGAAATAGAGGATAATTCTTCAACAGATTCCAGAGAAATTATTCCAATTTTTAGACCTACAAACCCAGGAGGGGTAACTTCCACCGTCGGTGAGACCAGCTCACCTTTACTAAACGTTATTGAATGAGTTTGTGTTTGCACTACCTCGGTCAATTAGTTTAATAGTATGATGACCATCAAAGCCAGGGCTGTAGTCGAGTCCCTGCAAGTCCTTTCACAAGTCCTTTCCTAAGTCCAGTCACAAGTCCTTTCATAAAGCCGGTCACAAGTAACTGGATGTACAATGACAAAGGAATGCCTTTGTCAAAGCTCATTTGAATAGCTTGTGATTGGAATTAGGGCTGGAGGTTTTGTGATGGACTTGCAGGGACTTGTGATGGACTGATAAAAGCACTATTGGTTGGTCTCACCAACTGTGCAAGTTACCCCACCTTTATAGTTTATAGGTCTGAAAATTGAGATAATTGATTTGGTATCTATTGAAGATTTATCGTCTATTTAGATCTGGACCCAGGAAAACCGTAAGGGTGGTAGGGCTGGCAACCTAAAATGTAGCCAACCCCCACCACCTCTGTTGTAGCCCTTTACCTAGAGTGGCTTTTAGCCTTGTATTGGGCAACTTCCATAAAAAAGAAGAGACTGCCAACATAGGGCAAGATAGCTCAGTTGGTAGATCACTGGTGCATCAGAGGCCCGTCATTGGTGTTTCCATGGCATCAGACGATTTTTACATTTTGTTGGAGAACTAGGTTTCAGCTAGTTGATTTTTTAGCCGCAAAAAAAATCAGTGCCACCACAGGCCGGATGACATGCCATTTTCTGCAGTTTCAATCCATTGTTGGATTATTGTGTAAGTTACGCTTGGCTGCACAAACCTCTTGTGTCGGTTTTGCTTGGCTGCACAGGCCGCCCCGGCACCCCGGCGCCTCACTATAAATAACCGACTTCAAGGGGTTAATAATCCATTTGTAATTACCAACATTTCTTCAAAATATTATTGTCAATATTTTTGAGAAGGATTTGTATACTGTTAACCCCTTTAAGCCGGTTATTTAAAAATGACCCGCCAGGGTGCCATGGCGGCATGTGCAGCCAAGCGAAATGGACACAATAGGCTTGTGCAGCCAAGCGTAACATACACAATGATCCAACAATGGATTGAAAATGGAGAGAATGGCGTGTATAGACGTCATTCGGCTTCAAACGGTTAATATGCTCTTTTTGACAGGGAGTTCCTTCCGTTACGAAACAAAAACAGCACCCTCGCATAACTAAACTGGAAAGATTTTAACCCCTTGAGTACGGTATTTTACGGGAGACGTCGGGGTGCTGCGGCGGGTCTGGCAGCCAAGCGAAACGGCCAAAATGTAACACAATAATCCAACAATGGATTGAAACTGCACAAACAGTGGCCAATGGCATCATCCGGCCTGGTGCCACTGTTTAATCCAACAATGGATTGAAACTGCACAAACAGCGGGTAATGGCGTTATCCGGCCTGGTGGCACTGTTCTTTTTGCGCCATATTCCGTCATCCGTACGCAAGGGGTTAACAAATTGAAAACCAACACCAGCTTTTTACTTCAAACAAAAATGAGCATTTAGTTCCTGCTTGTGTTGCTGCAAGACATGGTTACCGGTACTCGGCTGTGGATGAATGTTTGCATACACCGCACTCTGGCAAACAAATTCCCATAGCCTAAAACCAATTCAAAATGATTACACATGCACAAGGAAGGACTTTTGAAGCACGACTTTATTGAGAAATTACAGAAGAACAAGTGAGGGAAAAATTATCAAAATGTAAACTTTCAATTTGTTCGATTCACAACTCGGTATGGTGGACAGTACAGCAGTATGGATTTCGTGCGAATGCGAGTGGATGAGTTAAAGCAATTTTTGACTAATCGGGGAATACCTTGTGTTGGAAAGAAGAGAGAGGAGTTGATAGATTTAGCGGAGAAGGGATGTAAGAAGTATGATTTGATAGAAACGATGTCGACTTTTTTTTCCCATGATGCACTGCGTAATTTGGCCTCTCCCCGGCTTGCCGCTGCCGGCGCACCGAGTTGTGAATCGACAGAATTGTAACTGTACGGGTATATGTGTGCAAACCAACTGAACTGGAAAGGTATATGGCATATAGTTCCGTTAATGTTAACTGGTTATTTGTCTTTTTCTTGCGTTCGGTCAACCATGCATCGTTTTGTGATTTGTTTCAGCATGGCATATATTGAATGCAATGATGAATTGATAACTGGAGGTCACGGCTGCCTTCAGACATGGAAAATGACTTACATTGAGGTAATCTGGAGTCGTATATCCCACAAATCATGGAAAATCATGCCAAATAATGGAAAGTCGTTGAAAAGTCATTGAAAAGAAGAAAAAAAGTCACGGAAATGTCGTAGAATCTTGCACCGTAACCCACACATGGTGATATATGATATTTGGCTATCTTCAAGAAAGTGTGAAAAAAACACAGGTTTTGAGCTCAAATAGCCTTGGAGGCACCCAGTTGGGATACAAAAAAGCGTTATAATTCATTCATTCATTTGCATCGTGGAAACCTTGCCATTATAGCCAGTGATTTATTGTTGCAACCTATCCTTTTAGGAAACCTGACTCTAGTGGGCACTTGTTCATTACAGCTTTGAATATTAACAGAAGGTGCTATTTAAAACCCTTCGCAACCCTGATTAATGTAGTGCTCATTCGTTGAACGGCCCTATGCAAGCCCCTTTACCCTACAATCTTCCCGTGACCTGTCATAATTGTTTAAAAATCCCACAGATAACATGTGCCCCATATATGTTTGTGTGCAAAGTATGGGTCAGAGGCCTCTTTACGGTAAGTCCTAGACTGGCTAAAAGCCATTACTTAGTGTGAAAACAAGATTTTAGGGGGGCTAGTCAGTATTACCACATTTGCAGTTAAACAGTGTTACCTGGGTCAAGGGTGTGGTTTTATTTAATATTAAGGGTGGAGGGTTATAACCCCAATTGTGTCTGCCTATCATTGATGAGGGCTGGTATGTCAAGAACAGGCTGTGCAGCCAAGCGTAAACGCAAAGAATATTAAGGCACCACACTGAATACAGTGATCCTGTTCATCGCACTTGGAGCCCTCCTTTCGTGTGAATGAAAGTTTTGTTTGAAAAAGCTCCATCTATTCATTACACTCCCATTCAAGAATAATATAGTTGAAACATGAATGGATTGAGTATGCACAGGAGTGTGCATATAGACGACAAGCGGCCGATTGGTCTTTTTCACACCGTGGCTATGGCCGCCATCCATATTCAAGTTATTATTTCTCAAGAGACCTATGATTTTTTTTTTGGATAAGCTCCGAGACCCTCCGACTCCTGGCCGGCCCATTGAGTGCCAGATTACCAAGGAGGATTGGGTACGAGACCTACAGATAGACAAGAAGCACCGTCAGCTGGTGGTGCTGTGTGATGAGGGAGTCTGCATCATCGACTACCAGACCAACAAGCAGGTGTTCTTCATCCGCAATTGGCATGAAACGGCACTAACGAGGTCAGACAGAAAAACTTACACCAATAGACCCATCCATTCAGCTCTGCCCTTAAAGTAGTGACTATAATATCTCAGTCACAATGGTCAGTGTGATTCGTCAAATGCATCAAGGGGTGGTGCTTAATGGATTGTCTATTGCACTCTGTACTTTTTTCTTGCTGTATCATATTGTCACATATTAAGTTTGTTGTTAATGTCTTATATAAGGCCCAAATAAAATAGTTGTGTTGCCCTCAGCGACCGACCCTAAAAGTCACAAAAGCCGGGTCGCATTTTTTTTTTTTACTTTCTTTCTTTTTTAAGGAATTTTTATAGTTCTGCTTCCGATTACATGCCTTTCAAAAATAGGGAAGGTAGGTCAGAATTTTATTTTATTTGCCAATTTTGTTGTGCTGATTGAGTGTGGTATTGCGAATTTCATTCTGAACTGTTTCTATTTACGCTACCAAAGCTATAAAAAAATGGCCACAAAAAGTGATAACAGCTTGCCTTAATTAATGTCAAAAATATTTGCGATCGATAATTCTTAAAAATAATGGAGAATTTAGGTCGTGCACACCAGACTATGCACAACGCTAGCCACAACGGGAAACTGGCCAACGCTGTCCGTTTGTTGTGCGGTATAAGCGTGCGTGATGCACTGTGTGTGGCGGGCGACGAACCTCGTGTTGCAGCAGGAAATGTCGGAGAAACACGCTGCGCTATCACTTCAAGTACAAGCAGTACAACCTCGAAATCAATTCATGAACACGGAAAATACTGACCTGGAACACTGACCTGGAACTGCATAGCACTCTGCAGTGTGACGCTATATTGGTCGGCCATATGCATAGACTGGTTGCCACATTTCCATCATGCCTTCTTTGGCACTTTTAGTGGGCGGTGCGGCGGGAACCTAGCATTGCTGCATTGAGCATTACGCACATGTTTTCATCACGGTGATAGGAAATCTCGCACCGAAGGGAACTTGTAATCTCAAAAAATAGCGAATGTAAGTAGGCAAACAAATTACAAGCCTTTTTGACGTAAATAGGTTGTTGAGAGGCATTTTGTGAAGACAGAAAAGACAACAGGATTAAATTATTAACAACATTTTTTTTTTTACTTGGTGATACCCTAATTTTACGGCCGCGACCCTAAAAATTGTATGTCGGGTAACTGGAAGCAGAAAAAATATATTTTATTTTGGCCTAATCTCACCTTTTCCTGCGAAAAATCTTCAAAAATCCTCTTTTTCTTGAAACGCCATTCATCCTCAATCCTCCAAAATCCTCCAAAACTGCAAGGAGGATGTTGGAGGATTGAGGTGGGTTAGGGTTATTAGAATCCTACTTTAACCTCTTTTGTCCAGCTTTTATTGATGAGGTAGTCGTTTGCCAATACGGGCTTGTGGAGCCAAGCGTGATGCAAACAATAGGCAAACAATGGATTGAGTACGTAGAGGAATGCGTGTATATAGGTGGCAACCGGCCAGGTGGTCTTTTTCAAACCACTGCTATGGCCATCATCCGAATTCAAGTGATTAAGTGACACCCGAGATGTTTGATCTTCCCTCAGCTGTGTGTTTTACCGGCGGTTGGAGTATTTCATAACAGCTGCCATGGATGGTTCCATCAAGGTCTGGAATGCAGTGGTCTTCAGCCAGGTACACGAGTTCATTGGGCACTATGACTGTGTAACAGGTGAGCTGCATGTATATCTGCTGTCCACTTTTAACTTAATAATAACTATTTTCAAAGTGAACAAAGAAACTGGCAGGAGCGGGATTCGAACCTGCGACCTCCGAATTACCGTACCGGCGCTCTACCAACTGAGCTATCTAATTGCCCTATGTTGGCGGTCTCCCAAATTGTCAGTATCTTTGTTCGGGTGGGCGCTAGTCAGAAGTCATAAACCCAGAATGCCGTATACTGACAATTTGGGAGACCGCCAACATAGGGCAAGATAGCTCAGTTGGTAGAGCGCCGGTATGGTAACCCGGAGGTCGCAGGTTCGAATCCCGCTCCTGCCAGTTTCTTTGTTCACTTTGAAAATGTATTCAAATTTACCTAGTCAGTTTCCATTGTGGATTGTTTGATGAATTATAAGTTAAAAAGTCGTATCCTCATTAAGTGATCCCCACAATGTCGCTTCCCAGGTCGTATCGTAAAATTGGGTGTGATCCCTGGCTATACGGCATTCTGGGTTTCTGACTTCTGACTAGCGCCCACCTGAACAAAGATACTGACAATTTGGGAGACTGGCAGCATAGGGCAAGATAGCTCAGTTGGTAGAGCGCCGGTACGGTATTAACCCGGAGGTCGCAGGTTCGAATCCCGTTCCTGCCAGTTTCTTTGTTCACTTTGAAAAATTAATAATAACTAGGTAATTGGATAGATTTATCCTTCATTTAGATCTGCACAGTTTGAGGGGTTGGTTTGTATAAAATGTGACGTGACGTTCCAATAGGCCTCATCAGTGCAACCTCTTGGCTTTGCATTGCATTGCTAATTGCCAAAATTGTCACTTGGTATTTTTTAAATGTTTGTTTGATTGTTTTGTGTGAACAGGCCTGGTAATGCATCCCACGGATCCGCTGTTGATCTCAAGCTCCAAAGACGGCACCATAAGAATGTGGAGATTGGACACATTTGAGCTGGTAAGGATTAAACCTTCACTGCTTTTTGTTCTGTAAGCGTTTTGGCAACCTACTCTCAGCGTGTGGTATTAGCCAATTTGAAATTGCGCCGTCACGAATTATATAGTATTTATAACAGAAAGAAAAATTTAGAAAATGAAAGCGAAATGGAAGTTTAGTTTGACAAAATCTGAACCTTGATTGTTATTGATGTCTGATATTATCTGAGCTGCAGTGACAGCCTTTCACTTAGTAAAATGTGTCTGTCGGATTACGGCTTTCCCAAATAAGAAGTGAATAAAAATAACTAGCAAAAATGTATAGCGTAAACTTTACTTAAGGGAGGAGTGGTTAATCTGTGGTCGGGCCAGGCCTTTGAAAAGCCCAGCTATGCCCGGGCCTTCAGGCTTTCACTCTTGCTATTGTGAGCCACAAATCACCTAACAATAGAGCATCAACTAATCAATAAAGCCCAGCCTCTGCCAGGCCAGGCCTGGTTGTAGCCCCTCCCACACTATATAATCTGTACCTATTCACAGCTGGATCAAAAGATGCCTCAGCTGTCAGTCAAGTCTGGGTGAACAATGGGAGCCGGCTGGACTCTAGAATTAATGTGCAGTTTATTGTGTACAATCAGGGGATTATCGAAGCCCAAAGGCCCGGGCGTTCCAGGGGCTTGGCCAGGCTTTCAATGGCCTGGCCTGACCACAGATTAACCACTCCACCCTAAGCGGTCTAACTATCTGAACAATTTTATTTTTCAGACACAGCGTTTGGATGTTGGGGAGAAGATTCTTGGCATGAGACTGGCCAATCACAACCAGCTGTATTATTACACTCTGCACGACGTCAAGATCTACACTTTTAATCAGGTATAGGTGTGTGGGCACGATTCAAATGCAATCATCGCACTTTTGGCCCAAACAATTCGTCGGCTTATTTTGAGGTGGCATGTTTGAGGGGGCCAGTGTGAGTTCCAAATAGCGTGTAAAATGGGACTCAAGTTTTCCAAGGGGTATAATAACTGGTCATACAAACATATTGACAAGATCATTGTGGCCACCTATCATTGCAGCCACTGTAAGCCTATTTTTGCCATCTATTCCATCGTGGTTACCTGTTCAGTGTATAGCCACATGTCCGATATTCCATGTTAATTTTTGAAACTTTCCAATGGTAGAAACCTGTCCATTGTGGTCACCAAGAGCAAGTTCGGGTGCTGCTGACCTAGTCCCTTTTGTCAATTTGCAATTTAAATCACGCATGCGTGGTCTGTTTTTCACTCGAACGCGTCTAGTCGATAGACTACGTCAAATCTAGTTAGTGTGCAGCATGCAACAACAAACTGCAAAGAATGTCGTCTGCTAATTGTTAATGAAGCAAATGTTGGCACTTCATCTTTTTTTTCTATTATTTATTTCTATTATTTTCTCTACTAACGTTAGTGCAATAAATAATTTAATATCTTATTGCAAAGAGCTATTACGGTATCATTGGCCAAAATCAACAATTGATCGTAAACGTTTCCCGAACTTGCCCAGTTTATCTATCCTCCATCTTGAAACTGGGATGTAACTCGCAAATTTAACTAGAGAAACCGTGGTGCGGAGCTAGGTTGATCCAGTTGGACTAGCTAGTCAAACCACGCAATGTTCAAGTGACATCTAGATTGACTATGGTTAAGTCTAGTCACTCTAGTCGCCCAACCGAACTTGCTCCTAGCTGCTACCCACAATGACCTTCATATTTTGACATCCGTGTAAAGCAGTCATCCGATCATTGTTGCTATATACCCTCATGGCCAGTTTAATCAGTACAGTAGGTGGCCACTATTAATTTTTTTTTCCAATTTGGTTTGTTCATAGTTCCACCACATGTTTACACCCGTGCAATCTTGTGTCCACAAGCTAGCCCGTGTCAGGACTACATCATCTCCCCCCAGAATCATCTGTGCTGCTGAGGTCAGTTTTTTTTTCCCAGCTCAGTTGGTACAGCGCCAGTAAAGTAATTTGGACGTCGCAGGTTCAAATCCCGCTTATGCCAGTTTTTTTTTTTCTTTGGTCACTTTGAAATTGATATTTTATTCCAGTTGGACTCCAGAAGCATTTTTCACAGAGCTGTAATGAGCAGTTCCTAGCAGGCATTTTGTCATTTACTTTCTCACCAGGACCCAATCCGTAACGGATAGTCAAAAAACGCCGTTTAGTATAGCAGACAATTCTGCGCTAACGGTTAGCGTATTTCACGGGTTAGCACGGAAATTTGGCTTTTGCATTTAGCTACATTCCACCCGTTTTGTGGTGTCCAGTCATATATATATATACCGTGAACATGATTGTCAAAACTCACACACACAAGTGTGTAAACGGGTGCAATCGGGGACCTCCTATTGTCCCTCTTTTGTTTGTACTTCAACTTTTTTGGAAGGCCTCCCATATGTTTTGTACACGAATTTTAATCGTGGACATTAAGTCAATCGTGGACCCTTTATCTACGCCCTAACCTTTTTGTCCCTAGTCCACGATTGCTGGTATTTACACACGCATCTTTGTTGGATGTAAGAGTTGAAATCAGCTTTTTGTACAGCAGACAAGTCTTCTGTTATTAACTCATAGGATGGTGGTGTGCGCCTTATATCTGCCGTATCTGGAACCATACTGACTATCATCTACCCTATGGCCACATACCAGGTGAGGACATTATTTATGATTTTTTAATGATTTTTTTTTTACCATTTTACTTCACGGCCGTGTAGGTCATCTGTCCATCCTGAAGGCTGTGTGGTTTCCGTACAATAACGTGTATTAGAGTCACTTTTTCAGTCTGGCTGATACTTTTAAGCAGCTTCAGTGCAGTTCATGTACTATCCATTTAGTGGGTCATTATAATATTAATAATAATAACATGAATAATAATGGACATTTATAAAGCGCACGTATCCACAAAGGCCACAGTGCTCACGGCACTATATTATTACCCCTGGTCATCGGGCCCATTAATCATTCCAGAAATCTCAGCTCCCTGGGGAGAATACAGCCCCGGCTGCTATTTAAGCACACACGGGCTAATCAAACACATAACTACCACTGCCCTCACAGGTATCCATTAACTCCTGGGTGGAGAGAAACAACTTGTGACAAAGTGTCTTGCTCAAGGACACAGGCACCATGGCCCTTACTGGTCTCCAACGCACAACTGCAGTATCACCAAGATCTTGAGTTTGATACACTAACACTATGAACATCTAACAAAAGAAAACCCACGCAGTCCTTTGTTTGTAACAAAGGACTGCGTGGGTTTTCTTTTGTTAGATGTTCATAGTGTAAGCCACGAGGCCATAGCGCTCCACCACCTCTTCTCTGTAGGGGTGTGCATTTACGGGTTGTATGGGAATCGAGTTCCCGATTGAAAAGAAAAGCACGGGTACCAATCCCAAAAATTGAATCTCGGAAAAATTGCTGTATTTATATTGTTGGTAAAGGTCCGCACGTTAATATACTACCACATCTGTGAATCAATGCAGCGAGATGCAAGTGTGTACAGTGAGCTCTATATAGCTTTATTGTGTAAATTGCATTTTCACAAGTGTCTTAAAATGTTAATCTGTTGTGGGTTTCTATGTACCCTGGTTTTCATTTTGAAAATTCCCCACAACAGATGAAATTCTAAAACTTTACTAAGTAATATGCTAATTCGGTTGCGGGTACTCGATTCTGCTGCAAAACTTGCATATTTCCTATTATTTTTCGTTTTTAGTAGGTACCTTGATCAGTTATCTAGATATACGTTCTGTGTTATTATCATGTACAGTTGCAGTTGAAAATTTGCATAAACTGCAATCCTGCAAGGAAGTGCCGTGGCCTAGTGGTTTGGAGCATTGAATTCGTGGTCTGCGGGTAATTCTGCAAGTTGTGGGTTCGAGCCCAGTCCTGGGCGTTGGCACTTCTACGCTTAACCCTCCTATGCAAAAATAAATTCTGAGCCATGTTGTTGAATGGGTCAAAATCAGTCAAGTGTCTTGTTTGTGACCTGTTGGAATTCTATGCATAGAACTTCATTTTTGACCTGTGATGACTGCTTCAGTAACTAGCTATGAGAATGATTTGGCAAGCTGTGCGCCATAGAAAGAGTCAAAACTGATTTTGACCTGCCATAGTACTACCACATAAGTAATCTCACCATTGGTGCCTGGTCTGTGTTAAAAGTATAGGCAGGGGAGGTGGTTGGAAATTTTGACTGATTTGCAGTGGACTAGTTACCCATCCCGACCCTATTCATACTGTGAAGAGATCAGATTATCTTGTCTTGTTTCAGTGTGAGGGGCTGGTTCTTCCACACTTTCCTCTGTAGCCCACACCTCGAGTGGGCTTTGGCCTTGTGATGGGTGACTTGCATACAAAAAATAGAAAAATATTTAAAATTCCCTTTTAATCTGAAAGCTGTGAACCAAGTCCAAAATGTGATTACACATGCACGAGGAAGGACTTTTGAAACGTGATTTGATTGATAATACTGAGCATTTACAGTAGAAAAAATTGCAAGAAACGTAACAGCTACAGGAATAAGACTTGAAGGAACAATTTCCAAGTATAAGTGCACTATATTAGTCTATGGTATTATGTATATCAGGTCCTGTTTCTTGGTAGGCAGAATATGCAATTTAGGTAATTAAACCTTGCATTGATTTTCTACCAGATATTGACGGATCTTGTGTATGACCCCAAGCATGACATGATCTACACGGTCATGGCCACCGGCGACGTCTTAGTCTTCAACAGCGCCACCAACCCATGCACGGCTGACCAGCTGTGGATACCAGGACTGCCCGATGAGTGGGTGCTGTGCCTGACACTGATCAAGCTGGTTAGTGTGTCCGCAAGTCGGAGCGGTCTTTCTTTGTAACTGAGAAATTGTCAACTACGACAGTGTCATAGTAACCTTTTCTGGCCGTCTGTTATTATAATAGGGTGCTGGTATGCCAATATGGACTTGTGCAGACAAGCTTAATGCAAACAACAGGCACAAAAATAGGCAAACAATGGATTGAGTACGTGCAGGAATGCGTGTATAGATGACAACCGGCCAGGTGGTCTTTTTTTCAAACCACGGCTATGGCTGTCTTCCGTATGCAAGGGGTTAACTTTTTTAAGCGGCTTATGACTTGTCTGGAGCCCACTGCGCAAATGAATAATTGAATAATTATGCAAGCCGGCTACCTCTTGACCTTCAGGTTTTTGGACCAATCAGCGGGCGTCTGCTATCATACCTGGACTCCATGGCCTCTGTACGTGTTCCTTCACTAGCCCCTGCACACAATCACACACAAACAACCTTACGAATGGGGTTTACGGGGTACTTGCATTGTGCTCCCATTATCTCTAATCTTTAGAATTTCTCTTGTGGGCCACGTAATACACAAAGACCAACTTGTGGGGTCGTATTGATCCCATTGTGTGGATTTGTCAGGTGCTTGCATTGTTTTCACAATATCCTTAATCTTTAAAATTTCTCCTGTGGGGTACTGTCAAATAGAGACAACTGGTGGGCACCATTGTTCCAATTGTGTAAATACCCGACAAGGCTGTCTTTAGAACACGGTGACTCTTGAAAGCAACACCTTTTGTCAATGCATTAACCCCTTGAGCACAGAATTTTACGGGAGACGTCGGGGTGCGTTGCAGCTGTTCTGGCAGCCAAATCGAACCGCTACAATGTGTTTGTGCAGTCAAGAATGACATGCACAATAATCCAACAATGGATTACTGCACAAACAGCGGCCAATGGCGTCATCCGGCCTGGTGACGCTGTTTTTTTTGCGCCATATGGTGTCATCCGTACGCAAGGGGTTAATATCATGTGCGTGCACTCAATTTCATTTTTGTGCATGCGTTTATAACCCTATGTTTTACTTGAATGGGCAAGTTAATTAGTAGGGTCAGCTGTTGACCGTTCAATAGCCTAGGTGACAAGTCTCCAAGCATGAAATTTGAACTTACACATATTTCAGATGTTTGTATTGGACACCACTATATAGAATTGTCTATAGCGATTCAGGTTTTTTATCCTTCGTAATATCAGTTTTGATGACTCTTGACTTGTCTGTAGGATTGCGCTCTCGGCAAGATCGAGTCGACCAGCTGTAACTCCCTGATCTTTGCTGGTTTAAACAGCGGTCAGATAATTCTATTAGAGGCTGACCAGCACTACATGAAGAGTCCTGTCCAGGCCCATTTCGGCCAGGTTACAGCCTTGGAGCACTCCCACGGCCGGTGCGATGGGGAGGGGAATAGCATCGGAGCAGCCGACAGGTTGATGTCATGTGGATCAGACAAGGTTTGGTCCACCGCACACCATTCCACTACAATCTTTGACAATGTTAGACTGATTCCCAGTCCCTCCATTAGGCAAACAAAACCAAAATAGTTGTGTTGCCCTGGCCTCAAGTCACAAAAGTCGGGTTGTTTTTTTTTTTTTTTTTTTTTAACTTACTTTACTTTACTTTTCAAAGAAATCTTCAAAATCTTCAAAAATAATTGTCTTCAAATACAGCTACGATGGCACAATCATGCATTTTGCCTCCCGACTTTAGAGCTACACAACTGGTAAAAAAAAAATTACCGACTGATGATGGCCCTCCCTCCCAATTTGTCCTATTTAAGGGCAACACAATTTGTTTTGGGACCCTATCATGTTGACTTTCATTTTGAATAAGAGAGCATATACAGTAGTTTTGCCAGGCTGTCTGCTGATCACGTAGGGCTAAACTTGTATGATATAGAGTTTATATGAAGGATAGGGTTTCCGATAGACTGATTGCACATTGTAGAAGTTCCATGAATCGAGCAGGACTGGGTTCACAATCTGTCACTCACGCAAGTTTCCTGCGCGATCAGTAGATAGCACTGCCCTGCACATGCAGTCGTACTTTCCCAATACTTCTGAGGACAATGCTTTGTGTTTCCTATTGTTCCTTTAATATAACCCTACCCCATAGACTGTTATAAGCACGTATTTTTACGTCCGAGGACCGATTTTTACAAAAGACCGACTTGCGAGAACAAGAAAGGTTCCTTTGTATTTTCTCTCTTCTCAATCTTGTCCTCGAACGTATATACAGAACCTGTACAATTGACGAGATCCACTGATCACACTCAACATACGGGGCTTTAAATTTAAATTGAACATCAGTGTCCAGTATAAATCCTTTTTAATTCCTCTTTTGTCCGTTTTGACGTTAACTTTGACCAGATTGTCCGTGTCTGGGTCATTGAGTTGACGGGATTGAAGGGCCTCCAAGTCAGACTGACTTGCAGAAAAATGGTGAGCAAAGAAGCACAGCAGTTACAAAAACTTGCTGCGAAAGCTTGCTTATAAATTGAGGCTGTACTAACCATTCTTCTGCATTTACATGCATGTGGATTTGTTTTTGTGTGTAAAGCCCGGTTTCCATATACTGTCGTTATAATCACCGACAGCATCTCAATCGAGTCCCAACGGCAACTTAAATGCCGATTATGGGAAACATTCTGTCACGATTGATGCAAACAGTCACAGCGATAGTCGGCAAAGTTGGACCATGTTCAATTTTTCTGAAACTTCTGTGTTCAGTCGTAGGCCCATTCAAATACACCTGCTGTGCGTTCAAAGTTGTTCTCTACACTTCAGTGCCACAAATTTGACCTGTTTTATTCTTGTGACCAAGAAATGTGAGCATAAATGTCAATCAATAACGAATATCAGTTCAACTCTAATAAAAGTTATAACTACCAAAGAACAACATTTTAGTGAGAAACTTTGGACACTTTTGTTTTCACTTATTAATGACGCCATGAACCAACTCTATTCTGACAGTCTGTGACTTGTCGTCTTGTGTGCTGTTGGTGTTCGTTGCGTTTATGTGCAAACAAGGCTTTAATTACATGTATCATAACCTAAGCATATGTCTTCAGACATAATGGCAAGATACATGCAGAATGGCCATGTGATGTTGTTTTCAGATAATTTAGATTATTCTTCAGTCAAGCACACAACACGCACCCCGGCCCCCCCCCTCCAATCTTGGCCGAAGTATAGCTTCAAAGTGCCTGTATATGGGAATGAGAAGTTAGCACTCCAGTAATTTGACAGAGCTTGGTGGTTCCAACGTTATTACCATTGCTCATGTCATCACTCAAAAGCTTTTCATAATTCCTAAAGCTTTTCATAATATCTAAACATACCCCTGCATATTTGAATGCCAAATGTCTGAGTTTACCAATCCTCTACTCATAGTGCAAACATTCATGTGTTGGAACTGGTCTACTTTTCACTTTTCTTACTCATTCATTGCACCTTTTTCTGTGATGTCTGTTTTGGCTAACCTTGAGCAAACTTGAGCAAACTTGAGCAGCAGCCGTTTGACGACCATTGGTTGATTTTGCCCGGTACCCAAGACACATGTGAAGAATACCCTATCACTACGACTAGTGGTTGCCAAGGACGTGCTGCTGCTCAAACTTTGCCCCTTGCTGTTCATGTTTCCCTGGTAACTCATCACCCATCTCTTCCGCCGTAGATAACTTGCTCACTCTGTCCATCCTACGTATCAATGCTCGGGCATTCACTTTGCATGGTCCTGCCAAACAAGTGAGTATTGCCAACGGTGATCGCAAACCTACGCCCAGTTTCTTATGATTACTATTTGCATGATCTTCTGCTAACAGAACCTCGTCCATTTCACAGAGTTCATAAGCTTTAAGCACAAGAAAGAGCTTGCTAACTTCAGAGCCAGACTTTGCTTAATAACATAGTAACACAACTTTAGAAATCTCTATGGACGAGCAAGCATTAGCACGACTTGGCTGTGAAATAAAGCATATTCTACTGGAACATTTCTGTTTAACTGTTAATAAGCAGCCGTATGAAATTGGGCTCTTGTCATAGCTTTAGTGGTTTCATTCTCTTTGTTGCTTTGCAAATTAACTTATTAACAGTCCAAACTAGAGTGCATTTTCAAAGTGAACAAAGAAAACTGGCAGGAGTAGGATTTGAACCTGCAACCTCCGGAATACCGTATCGGTGCTCTACCAACTGAGCTATCTTGCCCTACATTGGTGGTCTTATAACTTCTGACTAGTGTCCCCCAAACAAAGACACTGACAGTTTGGGAGACCACCAACATAGAGCAAGATAGCTCGGTTGGTAGAGCACTGGTACGGTATTCCGGAGGTCGCAGGTTCAAATCCCACTCCTGCCAGTTTTCTTCGTTCACTTTGAAAATTCATTCAAATTACCTAGTCAGTTTCCCTTGTGATTTGTTTGACTAGATTGTGTTTGAACTGATGAAACTATTTAATTCATCCATTAAGGATCCTTCTTTATAAAGTTTAGACTTACTCCTGATATAGCTATCGTGAATATAAAGTCCAAATGATTTGTCTTTTAATATTAGTTTGAGTTATTAAGTGTTCAGATTTGTTTTGAACATGGACAAAAAATCATGGATTAAAGGCGTAAGATTTTTTCCATAAAAATCATAAAACACCACAAGATCTTGACAGTCAAAGCATTGTTATTCTTTTTTTTTTCTTTTTTTTTTATGGAAGTTGCCCAATACAAGGCTAAAAGCCACTCTAGGTAAAGGGCTACAACAGAGGTGGTGGGGTTGGCCACATTTTAGGTTGCCAGCCCCACCACCCTTACGGTTTTCCTTGGTCCAGATCTAAATAGATACCAAATATTTTCAAAGTGAACAAAGAAACTGGCAGGATGAGCGGGATTCGAACCTGCGACCTCCGGGTTACCGTGCCGGCGCTCTACCAACTGAGCTATCTTGCCCTATGTTGGCGGTCTCCCAAATAAACGATCCCGATTTTCAGACCTATAGACCCAGGCGAGGTATCTTCCACCGTTGGTGAGTCCAACTCATCCCCCCTTTATGAAATTCATTGTTCAAATCATTAAGACTTTTGTGGTCAACATGGAGTTGATGTGATTTGCACCTGATCGCCTCAACATGTGAGACTAACAACAGTCACTTGTTGCAGTGTGAACAGTTTGTTAAACTTAACAATCCCATTTGCTTGCTTGATACACTAATTCATATTTACAACAACAAAAATGGCGAATAAGACTGAGTGATATCCTTGTTTCTTCTCAGCATCATTCACGTGTACGAGCTCCATGATGAAACGAATCTAAATGATACAGACAGTGAAGGGAAGACTGGTATCAAGTCCAGGCTGCTTGAGAGTGCCACGCTGCACACCCATCTTAAAGAGCACAACCACACAAAGATGGTGAGGTCTCCCTGGAGTTGGGGTTGTTGGGAGGGCTTGCTTGCCACTATTTTTCTTTTCTTGAAATTCACTTTCTTCCATTGTGTCACATTAATTTTCAAATTTAACCAAACTTTGCTTTGGGATTATGAATAAGGGAATAAATATGTGCTGGGCCGGTTTTAAACAAGTACGTTTAAAACCGCCTTGGGGCCTGGACAGCGAAAACCTCCGAAAATTATAAATTTCCAATGATTTTGTTCAATTTTTTGGTACCTTGGTTTGTAAAACATCCCTTTAGCAATTTAATGGTCCGTGCCTCACGCGAGTAGTGCTAAAAATGTCCTTATATGGAAATTGACGAGCACGTGACATGGCGTGATGTGGCGCAGAACGCAGCAGTGTCGGTGTCGTCTAAATTTCGTGTGACACCGGAAAAAGTGTTTAAAACCGGTTGGTGTTTTATCGGCTGTTTAAACCCACCCACGTGACGGGCTCTCGACCAATAGGAACGGGTAAACTGTCTTGGGTATTTATGAATCTGTATTTATAACAGTGATCTGAGGTGTCTCTTGTATTTTTTGGATGGCAATTGAAGCATTTTCGCTTGTGTAAGCATTTATTTGTTTGTTATAATTACACAATGGCTAATTGTTGAATACACTTTTTAATTGACCTTCAGTTCCCACCTACTTTTTGAGCATATATACCTGCGCATATAGCCAAGTTATCGTAGATGTCGGATCTGAAGGTGTTTGAGGCCACAATCCAAATTGGGCATTTTGTGGCTACGGCTTTTTGATTTTGCTATTGGTGTACCACGGTGAATAGCCGTAGCCATAGACAAAATTGCTCATTTCGAACACGGCCTGACTTAACCCTGGATATCAGAGGTACAAGAGTAGAAACAATTTACACAAGCAATACCACACATGTTGCTTTGAGAGTTGTAGAAGAAATTTACTCTCAAAATGGCCATAATTTACCCATCTCGGTTAAATCATGTCAACGTAGCTCGTGAAATACTGTCCAATTACATTAGTTATAATTTCATAGGGTACGTGTAAAATCTGAGAAAAATAAACATTACTGCAAAAAATTCTGTAGTATTGTCTAATTTGTCCATCAAGGGATGTAGTTAACTCACAAGTGGTCAATTGCTGCAAAGTGTGACTTGAATGGATACCTTTTATTTCCACAGGTAACTGCTCTATGTAGCTGTCAGTCTCTGGGTCTCTTTGCTACAACCAGCGATGATGGTTCTGTCAAGGTGAGTGTGACTGTGAACAGGTTTGAGATTTGTCAGAATTTTCCCCCGATTTCAGGATTTGTTTGTAAAGAAATTTTTTACTGATTTCAATTTTTTTTAAAGAATCTCTTTTGAAATCTGGAATTCCTGAGGTGTTACCCTAAAGTTGTTTTTACCTGTAAAAGTGGATATAGACCAATAGAAATTGAAGGTGTACCTTTAGGCAAATACAAACCATAGAACCTACGTTGCTCTGGGGTCCTCGGCGACCCCCAAACACTGTAGATTTTGTGGGTTTTTCAATTTCAGCAAATCTCATCCCTGCTGAGATGTTCTACTACCTCCTCTCAGTAAATCTCCCCCACCCACTTGGTTATTTTCTGGTTCTAAGGGTCACCACTTGTGTACTGCAACAGAAGCCATATATCTCCTTGTTCGAGCACACTCTAGATACACAGTTCAGTTCACAAAAAGTATGGAAAACACAAGACGCAATACAAGCAATAAATATCAAATAAACATCAAAGCTTGTGGAGAAAATGCTGTTAACCCGTTGCGTACGGATGACGCAAATATGCGCAAAAAAACCCGTGCCACCAGGCCGGATGACGCCATTGGCCGCTGTTTGTGCAGTTTCAATCCATTGTTGGATTGTTGTGTATAGGTTACGCTTGACTTCACAAACACATTGTAGCGGTTTGCTTGGCTGCCAGAGCCGCCGCGGCACCCCGACGTCTCCCGTAAAATACCGTACTCAAGGGGTTAACAAATAAATGCTGAGTAAAAGAAAACATTATAAAAGCTGCATTTAGGTAAATTATTCATTGAAGGACAGCAAAAATAACAAGCAGACAAACTCAGAATTAACATTTACAATACAAAGCTAGTAAGTGGGCTGGAAGGCTAGGTGGCTTAAACCAAGATAATGAACATTAGTTTCCCGAGAAAGTTTACATTTCATGAAAAATTTAGGACTCGGACGTAACAGTGTCTCTTGTACACGTTTCTTTGTGTCCTGTTGCAAGATTTATTGTACAAACCTAACTACTAACTAACTGACATAATATGAACTGACCACAAAATGGAATTACGCATATTTTTACAGTACAGTGGTGTGCAAAATTATTCGAACACTTGGCATATTTTAGGTACTTCAGTTGTTTGGGATGAAATGGCAATCAATATACCAATGTACATTCAAATGAAACCCTCTAGAATGAACTTCAGAAGACTTGGAACATCATTAGTGTAGATGAACACTATGCACAAAAGATGTGCCGCAGTAATTGCTGCCAAGGGTGGACACACCAAATATTAGAGTAAAGTTTGATAAAAAAAGATGGTAGGACTGGCAGATACTAATGTGAGCTACATGTATGCTCACAACAATTACCTTTTCTATTTAATACAGGTGAAAAATGTAAACCAGGCAATGTAAGGCATTAAATATCAATTTCTTCAGATATGTCAAGTGTTCGAATAATTTTGCACACCACTGTAGATAAATTACAAGGGATACGCTGAAAAAAACAATTCAGCGTAGCAAATGTCACACTATTAAGGTACTGATTCACTTTGTATTTCAGGTAAGAGTAACTAAAAGTTTGTATGGGGTCCATTCTGTGTGTTGTACTTAAACATGCATATCAAAACTGTGTAGTGATATAGAAGTACTGAAATTGCCTAACAACATGTTCTGCATGTAACATGGACACCGTCTTTTCTTTTCTTGTAGATGTGGGATCTGACTAATACATTAGTCAGAGAGCTTTGTTTTGATCCATCGTTGCGTAGTGTTTGCTTCGCCAACGAAAGAGGTGACCTTCTAATCGGCTTCCAAAACCATGTCAGGTAACGTGTCAAATACTCACAATGAATACATGAATTTCACATAACCACGTCTGTGCACTTCCGGGTTGAAAGTGAGGCTCTCAGTGCTTAAACATACACAGTGCTATTGCATAAATTGTTCCAATGCGTGAATGAATCATGCCATAAATGGCAGTGCTCGGCACGTTCAGCATAGTAAGTTGTTTACTTGGCACTGAGATCCTCGTTTTCAAATCTAGAAGTGCGCAGATCGGTGCTATTTCCGGTCAATTTGGGATTTGTGTATAATACCTGAGACAGTGTCATAAATCATGTTTTCTGCTATCGGTCAAGGAGTTCTCACAGCCGGCCATGGGATCTCTTGCAGCTTTGCTAAAGTGGTCATTTTGGATTTTGTTCATCAACACGGTTGTGTGTTGTAAGACAGTATGCGACGTGGCTCAACTAAAATGAGAGGAAAGTCACGACATGGCATTCTAAGTTACAAGCATAAACTTGGGAATTGGATTTTTGAGTTTTAACATTTTTGCATCCAAAAAGCCTTTTGTGACCGGATCCTACAAAATGAGTCTTAAGGTCATTTTGTTTTTACTTGTTTGTTTTTGCTTGCATTGGATAGAGCATACTTAGCTCTTCATTTTGATATATCACTCAGTTTGACATCCTGATGAATACGGACATTATGTGGGTAAAAACCTTGACAGTTCCTATTGATTTCTATTGGGTTGTACATCTCAAAAAAATTGCTCTGGCAACTTATGACTCATTTAGTTGGGTTGGGTCGCATTTGGTATTAGATCCCAAAGTTGTAGAACTGAATTAATTCTTGAAATATTGTTTTAGGCTAAAGTTTGTTTTATTTGTGCACTTTTTGCACTTCATTTTTACATGAGGTGTCCCAATTCTGATAACTTGAAAAAAATAATAGCACGGGCTAGGAATGTGCTGCAGAAACACATAGTGCATCACATTAAAGATGGTAACCTGTACGTACTTTGGGGAAATACCATAATCTTAATTTTCAACTCGGGCTACCTGCCAACTGTTTCATTGGATCAGGTCACAGCTGATAGTCATATACCCGTCTTCAATCATCTTTGGATAATAAGCCAGTTCGGTATCTTAAAGGTCAAAGGTTATTCGGGATAAAATTGCTGACGCAATGTCACGCCATGTTACGCGAACGCCCATTCTCATTGAATTTAACACGTGCACGTTGTGCAACCACCTTTTGCGTTCACATGCATGCGTTAGGTCACGCGGGTCATTCGGGATATAATGTCATTGTGCACATGCGCAGTTGAAATACCGAACTGGCTTGTTCTTTCTGTTTTAATTAGTTACATGTACTTTGTTCTTCAATCTACTTTTCTTTGTTTAACATACTTCACCCATATATTGCTATCAATTAAACTTTCAATGGCATATTTGTCACTCAGACACTTGACTTATTGTGGCTAGATATTTACCATTTCTTCAATTACTTATGCTCAATTCTACTATTTTATTACTTTTTATATTTCTACACAGAGAAGTGTCTTAATAAAATATTGAAGTCCGCATTAAAATATATAGTTTTAATTGCACTTACCTCCGTTCCATCCTCCGTTACCATAGTCACGTCAGCATCAGTACCTACCTGCCTCTGTCCTACATGGAGAAGCTTCTGGATGGGATGGATTTCCAAGACGAGGAGATTGAGGAGCCCATCAGATTCAACCCCGACCTCCAACTCTGGTAACCTGACTTCTTTGACTTCTGTCCTAGCACGTATAAGTAAAGGCACCTGCACATCTACTGTTTCCGAGTCCCGAGCCATGCAGGTCGAGTCCAAGTCATGAGTCATACAACTCTGAATACACAAGCTCATTCACTTTATTTTTTTTTCCCCCGCCAGGTTTAGCATCAACAACCTGCCCACCTTTCCCACTGATGTCATCCTCAGACGCCACCTGCAGCAGTCTGCCGACCATCTGCAGAAATATCGGCTCAGTATAGTGCCCCCTGGAGACAGGGGTGACAGCGAGGCCTTACTAAGCCCAGTGGTCTCCAGCAGGCTGAGTGTAGGTAGGTGAGATGCCTGAAGAAATGTGTCCACCATGAATGAAGTGACTTCTGAAATTGTAATGCAATATGTTTTTATCTTCAGGATGCTCGTTTTTGTGCAAAAGGTCAAGTTGTGAACAACCAGGTCCATAAATATTTTACTGAGAAGTCAACCACTCGGTTTGCTATTTTGGTGAATCAGCTGACAATCGGCCAATACATGTACTGCATAAAGTCAGGTTGGCCTTGTGGTACTTTCCTGGCCTTCCACCGCTGTGACCTGGGTTCGAATCCCACCACGGCCAACATGTGGATTGGGGTTTTCCTCCCACTTCTAAAACTGAAAATGTCTTCGTCATCTTCCTACAGGTTTCTTCAGGCTTTCGAGCTACAGTACGATGGGCTTTTGAGGAATCCTTGATTCATTACAAAAAAGAATAAAAATATAAAAAAGTTTTCCATAATAGTAATCTTCTCTTCAGCTGCAAACGAGTCAAATTGCAGTGCCCATACGTCTTGTTTGGACAGTCAATGATATCACAATACAAAGAGTGCCTGATTAGAGACTAAAATCCATATTCAGCTTGTAAACAATTTTCAGAGTGAGTAACGAAAACTGGCAGGAGCGGGAAAGTGAAACCTGTACTGGTGCTCTACAATCTGATCTATCTTGCCCTATATGTTGGAAGCTACCAAGTTTGTCAATATCTTTGTTCAGTTGGAAGCAAAGCAGAAATTCCTGTTCCCCCATTTGTAATTGTTTATCAGAGCATGACGCGTCGCCTTTTGTCTCTCCGGATGAAGTCGACAGACAAAGCCGGGCAAAAACCCGCGTCCGTTACGGCAGTCTCATCAAGCCTCCCGTGGAGAAAGCGGCTTCCCAGAAACCACAAGACCAACCGGCTGTTACATCTCAGAAAGCTGAGGTGGGCTCTAAGGAGATGAAAGGAAGTCCAGAAGTCCAGGGTAAGATGAGTTAACTGTGGAGGATGCAGAGCTTGTTGAGTAGACGATGAAACAAGCAGTGTTGTAGCAAAGGCTTTGACTCTCAAGGCCAAGGGTTTGACCCTCAAGGGCAAGGCTTTGACCCTCAATGGCAAGGCTTTGACCCTCAATGGCAAGGCTTTGACCCTCAATGACAAGGCTTTGACCCTCAATGGCAAGGCTTTGACCCTCAATGGCAAGGCTTTGACCCTCAAAGGCAAGGCTTTGACCCTCAAGACCAAGACCAAGGCTTTGACCCTCAAGACCAAGACCAAGGCTTTGACCCTCAAGACCAAGGCTTTGACCCTCAAGGCCAAGGCTTTGACCCTCAAGGCCAAGGCTTTGACCCTCAAGGCCAAGGCTTTAACTCTCATCATCAAGGCACTACATCACTGCAAACAAGTAAACCTAATTCTGAAACTTACTTGGAGCCGTCTTCTCCAAGGTTCATACTTGTTGCAAGCTCCAAGTAAGTTCCAGAATTAGATTTATTTGTTATTTCGGTAGAGATTGGTATTTAACTCTAACCCTCCAGGGCATTTTGGCGAGAATCCTGCCAGACGCATCAGATTTGCATAGTTTGTCAAATTGACTTGCGTGGAGAGTGCAGCAAAGTGGAGCTGTAATTTTGTTTTGGAAAGTAAACATCTCAACACCTGACGTTTTGTGAAAACAATATATTCCTTAACCCTGACCCTGAGAGACGCATCATAGTGCCTCTGTGCTGACAGCTCCACTTTGCTGCACTCTCCATACAAGTCAATCCCACTTCTAGAACAAACATCTTAACCACTCATTAAAACATTCTGACAATGTACCATACTAGAGTTTGCAATGCTGTGGGAGATTTAAATCAACCAACCGATCCCATCAAGCTTGGTGGTTGAGTGGTTAAGACGTTTGTTCTAGAAGCGGGAGGTTGTAGGTTCGAGTCCCTCCAGAATAAGCCTCTAAATTTTTTCCCACAAGCTCTCGGAAAGCACTAAGCATACAGTACTGACTACCTCGTCAGGAAAGGAAAAATCACCTAATTGATCTGTTTTCACGGAAAATGTTTGTCCCTTACAGATGGATCCCAGGCTGAAGCCCACATTCAGGATAAGATAGCATCTGGAGACGAGGAAGACGTAGGGGATGGCAGAGATGAGGCAGATCTTGAAGGACATCGTATGGACGAGGAGGAGGTCTACAACCCATGGCCCATTGCACCAGATGGTAAGATGGCTTAATATATAATGTTTATTCAACATGCAAAAGGCCATGGTTAAGGCCAAGGCCATGGTTAAGGCCAAGGCCATGGTTAAGGCCATGGTTAAGGCCAAGGCCATGGTTAAGGCCAAGGCCATGGTTAAGGCCATGGTTAAGGCCATGGCCAAGGTTAAGGCCACGGTTAGGTTAAGGCCAAGGCCCTATTTTGTATTTTGGTCTTCGTCTGGGGCTTAACCTTGGCCATGATGACGTTGGCCTTGAGGGTCGAAGCCTTTGCTCCAACACTATTACGTGCCCTGCTCATTTTATTCCTGCAGCATTTCGTTCATTCTCTCTCTGCTTTGCATCTTCCCCAGGTTATATTCCCAACTCCGTCATCAGGAGTATTATGGGATACCGCCACACACTGGAACCAATACCGGAATCGCCTTGGAAACTTAAAGCTGTAAGTTATGAGTACTGTAGGTTTAGTGGCAGTAGTACAGTTGTATAATCTACTCAGTGAATTTAAGGGCCTTGTGAAATGCAGTTTAAACATTACTATAAAAAAAGCCCAGTGCAGACGTAGTGCTTTTGTCAATGTACAATGTCAAATTTTACTGTTTAAAGAGGTAAATGGCTTTTCCGACACTGCCAGTCGGAAAAGGCCTTGTTTTTGTTCTGATTTTTTTTTTCTTCCTCCTTCTTCTTTTAGTTCTGACCAAAAGCCCATAGACTTTGTACACGAATTTTGTCCGCGGCACTTTAGGTCTTAAAAAACCTCAGATCTTGACTAAACTTACCTCAAACATAGACCCTAAGCTGAAGTTGTATGTCGAAGAGTGACGTCATGATGACGTCATCACGTGTCACGTGACGTCATCTTAAAGGTGCATTTTTCAAGGGCCCGTATCTAGAGAACGGTAGGTCCGATTTCCTTCAAATCTGGTATGTTGGTAGGCTAGCTCGTGTTATAGATCAAAATTGATGTGACGTCAAGATGACGTCATCATACGATTTTATAGTAATTTTTAAGTTTTTGAACTTCAAAGTTTCTTAAAGCCATATCTCACCAACAGAACATGCTAAATTCAAAATTCTTTTTGTAATAGCTTTGTTAGCTCCTATATTCTTTCACATAAATGTGAAAAATGTGTGACGTCATCTTGACGTCATCAAAAATATGCTTTTTAAAAACACATATAAGGGTACGTCCGATCATCATAAAAATTAGTGGATAGGTAGATAGTGCTACTAGCATGTAAAATCCGAGGTGACGTCATGATGACGTCATCGGCTGATTTTCTATGATTTTTTTTGTTTTATCCCAAACCCCATACCCAGCTAACAATTTTACGTTGTGACAACGTTGCCACATGGTCACGTTTTCGTTGCGGCAACGTTAGGAAAATGACGTTGCCGCAACGAAAAAATGTCGACTCCCATACGCGTTGCCACAACGTTATCACGCAACGTTAAGAGGACGTTGCTGCAACGTAAAAGAAACGTTTACTGGTACTGGATTACAACCCTGACGGCACGTTAATACGACCTAATCGGCACCTAACAGCAACGTATATGCACGTTTCTACAACCTTATGGGGACGTGATTACAACTTGATTATATTACGTTACAGCAACGTATTATGAGGAACGTTTCTACAACCATTTACAAACGTTATTGCAACCTTGTGGGCACATCTCTGCAACTTTGTTGAAACCTAAAAGCAACTTTATGGGACGTTAATGCAACTTTATTGGGGACGTCACTGCAACCTAATTTGCACGTCACTGCAACCTTTTGGGCACGTCACTGCAACTTTGTTGGAACGTAATAGCAACTTTATGGGACGTAATTGCAACTTTATTGGGGACGTCACTGCAACCTAATTGGCACGTCACTGCAACTTTTTGGGCACGTCGCTGCAACTTTGTTGGAACATAATAGCAACTTTATGGGACGCAATTGCAATTTTATTGGGCACGTCACTGCAACTTAATTGGCACGTCACTGCAACTTTATGGCACACTATTGCAACTCTGTGGACACGTTCCTGTAACATAATAGGGATATTTGAAGTTAATTTCTGCAAACGATAACAAATCAAATACATGTACATGTAAACGGAATTAATGTCATTCTAATTTTAATACAAAGAATGTTGGAAATGATACAAACAAGTCAACTTTTCTTAAAAATGACAGCACGCAAGATGTCATGATTTCTCAGGATGCTTGAGACTATTAATAATTCACTTACAATCAAGAAACATATTTCACAATAATTTGGGAGTTTTAATGTTGATATTTGCAAATGTATATTGCATTAAAGAAAATAAGTAAGTTCGTAATATGACCTGACCAAACTTGAAGGTCTAAAGTCCAGGTAATACCCCAGGCCGCAAGAGCAAAAACAAACGAATTAGATATCGGAAATATTCGCTTCAATATTTACCGGAGTTTTTTTCTCCCTTTTCGTAGCGCATGCGGGAATAATTTCCGTGACATTAACAATTTGCGTTCACTTTGGCTTTCTTGCAATAATATGAACTTGTCTTTAACTGAACGAATAATAGTGTGATGGAGTGTGTATAGTGTTGACAAAATATGTTACGGGTCTGGCCAAAGGCAATTGCGACGGGCCCCTTACCGGTTTTCAACATCTATGAAAGTCCCCCATCACACCATTATCCTCATAATAAATACCTTTTTGATAAAAAGATAAAAAGTCGACAAGTTAAAAAAAAAGTTAAACCATTTCGTTCTTTCAAATCAAATTAATTTAGGTAACATACACAATGGTAAACATTTACATTGAAGCAAAAATATACAATAGTCAGTTTGAACGTCGACAGGCTAGGGAGGTGAGTTTTAAATCTATAAAAAAAAAATAAAACAAATAACAAATGACAACGTAAATGAAGTACATGTACACATTATTTTTTAAGCCGTCCTCTGCCACTGGCATTCTATATAAAACGTTTTTACATGATCGTTTTATCTTGCTACAGGGTTTATGAAACTTGTAGGGCCTACATGTAGGCCTAATAGAAGTACAGATTTTCCTTTTGTGAAGGTATATCGGTTTTCAGTAAATTGCAGAAATTAAAGTTAAAACAGACGCATTTTAAAATGGGATACCACAAAATGGCGTCTCGTAACTTTCATACATTTCAAAGGAGTGTATCTCTCTTAATGTAAAAGAGTGAAAAAATCACTCTCCTTCTCAAACCACTCCAAAATGAGTGAATCTTTTATTAAAACCACTCGAAAAGAGTGAAATTTCAACTCTTTCCTGGAGCCATATAAGGGACTACTCTTTTTAGAGTTGTCCCTTATATGGCTTCTCGAAAAAGTGGAAATTTCACTCTCTTGGAGTGGTTTTCACTCTTTTGGAGTGGTTTGAGAAGGGATTCACTCTTTTGGAGAGTGAGTTTTGCACTCTTTTACATTAAGAGATTATTCAATGTGTTTTAAGAGTTAGGCTCTTTTCACAGACCGTTTAATAAGAAATTCCAAAACATCCAGAGAAGTGCAGGTTCATTCATCGGCAAGGTTGTAAACATGGCACGTCCCTCATTATGACGCGATTCTGACAAACAAATAACAGGAAAAAAATGTATCAGATTATTATGCCTGACGGATAGTGCACTAATTCTCTAAACTATTCCAAAACCAAGCCCTTCTCAGAGGCTGACAAAAGCCAAAAATCGGTAAAAGGTTTTTTGTCGATAAAACAAAACATACCGGTACCAATTGAAAATTGTTAGGGGAAAATAAAAAAAATTGAGAGCATGGTCAAGCATCTTTATTCAAAACACGACTGGGAAAAGAACACTTAATCACTTCACTTATTCCAAAAACCGTGTGCCTTTTGCACTTTTTAAAAGTTATTTTTATCCTCTTAACAGGAATACAGATGTGATCGAAAAGTCAACTCTATATATGTACTTACGGAGAAAACCAAGAGATGATTCAAAAGCATCCCGCACACGCCGTATGAAGAAGACAAGCAGTTCACAGCCTGTCACCCATTGCACTCAGATAAAGCATAACTGCAGTGTGGGGACAAATTACAAAACATTATGAGTAATTTTAAGATTAATATACCAATAGAAAACGAAAACAACGGAACACGGTTTGTTGTTGTCCACATGGTCTTGAAGGAAACATTTTAAAAGCACTTTACAAAAGGCTGTTACAAAAAGTTAGGGCAGTTCTTCTTTCATCTCTTAGCAACGCTGACCTAGCCACGAACCTTACCCAATCACACACAGTTCTAATATTTAATGCGGTCACTACAGATCACGCCAAACACTTGAGCTATAACCGGAACGTCAAATTTCCGTGTACATGTACTTAGACATTCCAGCGAAATCTAGAGGACCGTTACGCTGGAATGATTTGGTGTCTGAACTTTTGGCCAGGCCCTGTGACTCAATGGTACGCACGTAGCCATGACAACGACCTCGCTAATGTACAAACCATATGGTGCAGGCTTTATTTGGGGGGAAATATCTTAACGGGTTAACTGTATTATTTTGCAGTTAAATTTGCAGTGGGCCTACTTTCCTTTGAAAATAGAAATCAAATTACAAGATACCGGCACGTATATACCCCAGCTAACTCTTTCATGTTGTTAAAGCTGGTGTGGTTTGACCATTGCTTAATTGGAATCAAAATGGTACTGGTAGGCTACACTACAAAGGTATAATTCTCGGCTTTTAAACACTGTCAGACATTTTCCATTTGCTAATAAATCATATAAGATTTTTCCTTGCACAGCTTTGTAAAACTATAGCCAACAGTTTTTTTTTTTAACCCTAGCAGTCCCAAATTCTAAAATTTTAATAGGATTTTACATGCACCTTAGGGGTTAATTAGCTATGTCATTAATGCCTGCGAATCTGCCAGCATATATCCGTATCATACTCAGTTTCCTTTGGACATGTTGGGAAAAATACGACTTTTTCAACTAAACAAGACTTAGAACGTTAGGGCCTACATGAACCTAATTTGTATTTTTTCCTAGCCTATTACCCACCTTGATTTGTACTCTTCACAAATCTGAATCGACGGAACATTTTCATTCAGTATCAACTAAAAACAAAGACTGTGTCCTTTCGTAAATTACGTTCGGAAAACTAGTTGCCAGTATATGTATACGTAAGAATACTGAAAAATCGTATCCCCGAAATTACACGAGAGAATGTCACTGATAATTTTAAGATTTATAGAAAATATACAATTCCTACCTTCTGAAGAAATGCTGCTCTGAAAAGCTATACTATTAGTACGTGTGGAGCCTGACTCAGCCGGGCATCAACTGGAGGGCGACCGTTAATAGTGGCTGCTTGCTCCCGCTCGCTCGGTAACTGAGCACTGCGATTCAAATGATGCGGAATTCGGTGCCGCGCATGCGCCGTGGTATTAGTTTTCTCTGAGAACGGGCAAATTTATGTAAGTTGTACGCTCCATACAGTGCCGGAATACGATGCACAGATGCAGGTACAAGGATTGGCGGAAAAGATATGTCTAAGAATCGCAACATAACAGCAACTTTTTGAAAATACCATAGCACACTTTCACAACGTGATTTGCGAGTGAACAACAACGTTAAGATAAAACCTTCATACAACGTCATCACTATACGTTGTGAAAACACCGAAATACAATGTTACCACAACGTCATTATATCAACATCAGAGCAATGTTGTGAAAATACTAACGCCGTAACAACGTGATTATTACAACTTAATGGCAACATTTATTAAATAACCTACACACGACTTAAGTACAACGTTGGTTATTACAACCACACTGCAACGTAGTGAAAATATTTAACTACAACATCATGGCAACGTGAAATTAACAGCATAAACACAACGTTATAAAAACACCGAGATACAACGTTACTGCAACGTCATGATTACAGCATTGTAGCAACTTTGTGAAAATACTTAACTGCAACATTATTACAACGTTATTATCACAACTTAATAACAACGTTTATGAAACAACCTCCATACAACTTTATCACAACGTCATAATTACAACCACAGATTAACGTCGTGAATATACTTAACTACAACGTCAAGACAACGTAATATTGACAATTTAATGACAACGTTATGAAAAACCTTTATACAACGTTAATGCAACGTGATATGATAACTTTTATACGACGTTGTCAAAATAACCAATATACAACATTTTTACAACCAATAAATGAACGGTCTAATGTTGTAGCAAAGTTGCTTTAACGTCCTCGTGAACGTTACCAAATGACAACCTTTTCACAACTTTGCAAAACGTTGTAGCAACGTTATGTGTTAGCTGGGTAGTCTTTGTACACGAATTTTGTAAGAGCTACTTTGGTCACTAAACAACATCAGATCTTAATCTGGCTTAACACAAACAGAGACCTTAAGCTGAAAATGTATCCCGAAACGTGACGTCATGATGACGTCATCACGTGTCATATGACGTCATCTTAAAGGTGCATTTTTCAAGGGCCCATATCTAGAGAACGGTACGTCCGATTGACTTCAAACCTGGTATGTTGGTATGGTAGCTCGTGTTATAGATGAAAATTGAGGTGACGTCATAATGACGTCATCATACGATTTTACAGTAATATTAAAGTTTTTGAACTTCAAAGTTTCTTAAAGCCATATCTCATCAACAGAACATGCTAAATTCAAAATTATTTGTGTAATAGCTTTGTTAGCTTCTATATTCTTTCACATAAATGTAAAAAATGTGTGACGTCATTATGACGTCATCAAAAATGTGATTTTTGGAAACACATATAAGGGTAGGTCCGATCATCATAAAAATTGGTAGGTAGGTAGATAGTGCCACTAGCATGTAAAATCCGAAGGGACGTCATGATGACGTCATCGGCTGATTTTCTATGAATTTTTAGTTCTATCCAAAATCCCATTGACTTTGTACTCGAATTTTGTAAGTGGCACTTTGGTCACTAAACAACCTCAGATCTTAATCAGACTTAACACAAACATAGACCCTAAGCTGAAATTGTATGCCGAAGAGTGACGGGGTGATGACGTCATCACGTGTCACGTGATGTCATCTTAAATGTGCATTTTTCAATGGCCCGTATCTAGAGAACCGTAGGTCCGATTACGCTCAAACGTAGTATGTTGGTAGTCAAGCATTTGTTGTTGATGAAAATTGAGGTGACGTCACGATGACATCATCATACGAAATTATAGTAATTTTAAAGTTTTTTAACCTTAAAATTTTCTTTAAGCCATATCTCATCAACAGAACATGCTAATATCGAAATTCTTTTTGTAATAGGTTTGTTAGGTCCTACATATGTAACAAAAAATGCAAAATATGTGCACCATCATAATGACATCATCAAAGGCATAATTTCTCGTAAGACATGTAAATTGGTAGGTCCAATTGTCATGAAGCCTCCCAGCTAACAATTTCACGTTGTGACAACGTTGCCACATGGTCACGTTTTCGTTGCGGCAACGTTAGGAAAATGACGTTGCAGCAACGGAAAAATGTCGACTCCCATACGCGTTGCCACAACGTTACCACGCAACGTTAAGAGGACGTTGCTACAACGTAAAAGAAACGTTTACTGGTACATGATTACAACCTTGACGTCACGTTAAAACGACCTAATGGGCACCTAACAGCAACGTATATGCACGTTTGTACGACCTTATGGGGACGTGGTTACAACTTGATTATCACGTTACAGCAACCTTATTATAAGGGACGTTTCTACAACCATTTACAAACGTTATTGCAACCTTGTGGGCACATCTCTGCAACTTTGTTGGAACCTAAAAGCAACTTTATGCGACGTAATTGCAACTTTATCAGGAACGTCACTGCAACCTAATTGGCACGTCACTGCAACTTTTTGGGCACGTCACCGCAACTTTGTTGGAACGTAATAGCAACTTTATGGGACGTAATTGCAACTTTAGTGGGGACGTCACTGCAACCTAATTGGCACGTCACTGCAACTTTTTGGGCACGTCACTGCAGCTTTGTTGGAACGTAATAGCAACTTTATGGGACGCAATTGCAATTTTATTGGGCACGTCACTGCAACTTAATTGGCACGTCACTGCAACTTTATGGCACGCTATTGCAACTCTGTGGACACGTTCCTGTAACATAATAGGGATATTTTAAGTTAATTTCTGCAAACGATAACAAATCAAATACATGTACATGTAAACGGAATTAATGTCATTCTAATTTTATTACAAAGAATGTTGGAAATGATACAGACAAGTCAACTTTTCTTGAAAATTACAGCACGCAAGATGTCATGATTTCTCAGGATGCTTAAGACTATTATTCACTTACAATCAAGAAACATATTTCACAATAATTTGGGAGTTTTAATGTTGATGTTTGCAAATGTATATTGCATTCAAGAAAAGAAGTAAGTTCGTAATATGACCTGACCAAACTTGAAGGTCTAAAGGCCAGGTCATACCCCAGGCCGCAAGAGCAAAAACAAACGAATTAGATATCGGAAATATTCGCTTCAAAATTCACCGGAGTTATTTTCTCCCTTTTCGTAGCGCATGCGGGAATAATTTCCGTGACATTAAAAATTTGCGTTAACTTTGGCTTTCTTGCAATAATATGAACTTGTCTTTAACTGAACGAATAATAGTGTGATGGAGTGTGTATAGTGTTGACACAATATGTTACGGGTCTGGCCAAAGGCAATTGCGATGGGCCCCTTACCGGTCAACATCTATGAAAGTCCCCCATCACACCATTATCCTCATAATAAATACCTTTTTGATCAAAAGAAAGAAAGTCGACAAGTTGAAAAAAGTTGAACCATTTCGTTCTTTCAAATCAAATTAATTCAAGTAACATAGACAATGGTAAACATTTACATTCAAGCAAAATTATACAGTTAGTGTCAGTTTGAACGTCGACAGGCTAGAGAGGTGAGTTTTAAATCTAAAAAAATAAAAAAATGACAACGTAAATGAAGTACACATTATTTTTTAAGCCGTCCTCTGCCACTGGCATTTTATATAAAACGTTTTTACATGATCGTTTTATCTTGCTACAGGGTTTATGAAACTTGTAGGGCCTACACTATAAGTACAGATTTTCTTTTCGTGAAGGTATATCGGTTTTCAGTAAAATGCGAAAATTTAAGGTAAAACAGACGCATTTTAAAATGGGAAACCAAAAAATGGCGTCTCGTAACTTTCATAAATTTCAAAGGAGTGTATCTCTCTTAATGTAAAAGAGTGAAAAACTTCACTCTCCAAAAGAGTGAATCCCTTCTCAAACCACTCCGAAAGAGTGAATCTCTTATCAAAACCACCCGAAAAGAGTGAAATTTCCACTCTTTCGCGGAGCCGTATCAGGGACAACTCTTTTTAGAGTTGTCCCTTATATAACGGTGTGGTTTCTATAAAAGATTCACTCTTTTGGAGTGGTTTGAGAAGGGAATTTACTCTTTTGGAGAGTGAAGTTTTTCACTCTTTTACATTAAGAGATTATTCAATGTGTTTTAAGAGTTAGGCTCTTTTCACAGACCGTTTAATAAGAAATTCCAAGACATCCAGAGAAGTGCAGGTTTATTCATCGGTAAGGTTGTAAACATGGCACGTCCCTCATCATGACGCGATTCTGACAAACAAATAGCAGGAACAAAATGTATCAGATTATTATGCATGAACGGGTGGTGCACTAATTCTCTAAACTATTCCAAAACCAAGCCCTTCTCAGAGGATGACAAAAGCCAAAAATCGGTAAAGGTTTTTTTGTCGATAAAACAAAACATACCGGTACCAACTGAAAATTGGTAGAGGAAAATGAATTTTTTTGAGAGCATGGTCAAGCATCCTTATTCAACACACGACTGGAAAAAGAACACTTATTAATCACTTCACTCATTCCAAAAACCGTGTGCCTTTTACACTTTTTAAAAGTTATTTTCATCCTCTTAACAGGAATACAGATGTGATCGAAAAGTCAACTCTGTATGTACTTACGGAGAAAAACAAGAGATGATTCAAAAGCATCCCGCAAACACCGTATTTGAAGTAGACAAGCAGTTCAAACATGTCACAGCCTGCCACCCATTGCACTCAGATGAAGCATAACTGCAGTGTGGAGACAAATTACAAAACATTATGAGCAATTTAAAGATTAATACACCAATAGAAAATGAAAACGGAACACGGTTTGTTGTCCACATGGTCTTGAAGGAAACAATTTAAAAGCACTTTACAAAAGGCTGTTACAAAAAGTTAGGGCAATTCTTTCATATGTTAGCAACGCTGACCTAGCCACGAACCTTACCCAATCACACACAATTCTAATATTTATTGCGGTCACTACAAATCACGCCAAACACAAGAGTTAACCCGAACGTCCAATTTCCGTGTACTTAGACATTCCAGCGAAATCTAGAGGACCGTTTACACTGGAACGATTTGGTCTCTGAACTTTTGGCCAGGCCCTGTGACTCAATGGTACGCACGTAGCCATGACAACGACCTCCTTAATGTACAAACCATATGGTGCAGGCTATTTGGGGGGAAATATCTTAAGGTTATATACCTGTATTATTTTGCAGTTAAATTTGCAGTATAGGCCTACTTTCCTTTGAAAATAGAAATCAAATTACAAGATACCCCAGCTAAATGTTTCAAGTTGTTAAAGCTGGTGTGGTTTGACCATTGCTTAATTGGAATCAAAATGGTACATTTTCAGTATCAACTAAAAACAAATAAGAACGTGTCCTTTCGTGAATACGTTCGGAAAGTTGCCACTATATGCCAGTATATTTAGTGATTTGCTTGAAAAAGGTTTTACATGTATACGTAAGAATACAGAAAAATTGTATTCCCGAAATTACACGAGAGAATGTCACTGATAATTTTAAGATTTATAGAAAATATACAATTCCTACCTTCTGAAGAAATTATGCTGCTCTAAAAAGCTATACTATAGTACGTGTGGAGCCTGACTCAGCCGGGCATCAACTGGAGGGCGACCGTTAATAGTGGCTGCTTGCTCCCGCTCGCTCGGTAACTGAGCACCGCAATTCAAATGATGCGGAATTCGGTGCCGCGCATGCGCCGTGGTATTAGGTTTCTCTGAGAACGGGCAAATTTATGTAAGTTTTTGGTACGCTCCATACAGTGCCGGAACACGATGCATATGGATGCAGGTACAAGGATGGGCGGAAAGGATATGTCTAAGAATCGCAACATAACAGCAACGTTTTGAAAATACCATACCACACTTTCACAACGTTGATTTGCGAGTTAACAACAACGTTAAGATATAACCTTCATACAACGTCATCACTACGTCACGTATTGCAACATCACAACAACGTTGTGAAAACACTGAAATACAATGTTGCCACAACGTCATTATAACATCAGGGCAATGTTGTGAAAATACTTAAGTATAACGCCGTAACAACGTGATTATTACAACTTAATGGCAACATTTATGAAATAACCTACACACGACTTAAGTACAACGTTGGTTATTACAACCACACCGCAACGTTGTGAAAATATTTAACTACAACGTCATGGCAACGTGAAATTAACAGCATAAACACAACGTTATAAAAACACCGAGATACAACATTACTGCAACGTCATGATTACAACATTGTAGCAACTTTGTGAAAATACTTAACTGCAACATTATTACAACGTTATTATCACAACTTAATAACAACGTTTATGAAATAACCTCCACACAACTTTATCACAACGTCATAATTACAACCACAGAGCAACGTCGTGAATATACTTAACTACAATGTCAAGACAACGTGATATTGACAATTTAATGACAACGTTATGAAAAACCTTCATACAACGTTAATGCAACGTGATATGATAACTTTTATACGACGTTGTCAAAATAACCAATATACAACATTTTTACAACCAATAAATGAACGGTCAAATGTTGTAGCAAAGTTGCTTTAACGTCCTCGTGAAACGTTACCAAATGACAACCTTTTCACAACTTTGCAAAACGTTGTGGCAACGTTATGTGTTAGCTGGGCTGGTGGGTAGACAGACTTGTCACAAGCAAGCAAAAATCGCAGTGACATCATACAAAAATAGTCCGGAAAAGCCCTATGTTCTGTTCAGCGAAGAGACATAGAGTCCTAGTTTAATTAGTCTTTATGCCACAAGTATGTTCGTCTGTTCTTGCTGATTGTTTAAAATGCAGCAAGGGGGACGGAATAAAAAAAAATAAACTTTTTTTTTCATTTGCCGAACAGGTACCATCGGGATTTGAAGTCACCAAGACACCAGTAGAATCTGACTCTTATGTGAGTTTTAAATCATTGAGATACTCAAATGTTTAATTAGAACTGCTTAAAGTACAAAAGGTTTGCGGTAACACCATGTGAAATTGTCCCAATACAGTGTCCCAGTGTGTTTTCAGCCAATAATCTTCTGAAGTCTCCAAGACTTCGCTGCTCTGATGACCTGAGATCATTAAAAGTGTAAAAATGTTTTAAAATTGCAAAAATCGGCTTCCCAATGAATAAATAGGTTGTTTGTGATGGTATTTTGAACTCGGAATGCTGTAGAGTCTCCGCTCATTCAGTATCTCACATCATCACGTTCAGCATTTACCGACCTCCTTTTGATCATTGCTTCCTCAAGGAGCATCACGAGCCTTTCATTTGGGGGCCGTCCTCCGATGAGGAAGAGGAGTTGGACTTTTTGTCCCTGGAGAGCCTTCGGGACGAAGACGCCAAGAGCCAGATCTTTCAGCAGCTGGGCGTGGCCAACATGAGCGTCTTTGAGAGGCGGCGGACATTGGAGAAACTCAAGCTGTCCGGGATGGGTGGGTGTGACCGATGTCGAGTTTGCAAATACCACCATCTTTGAATGAGAGTAGGGGGTCACATGATTCTAGACGGTGCATGTGGAAAATATCTGTCCCACAAAAGCCGTGTGAATAGACATTTTCTTAGTTTCTCTAAATTTTTATGTTTCCATCTTTTTTTTGAAGGAAAAACATTATAAAAATGTAAAAAATGAGGTATTCATTGATCACATGTTTTTTTGGCCACAAGATCTACATTTGTTTAACACTGATATTCTTGTTTCCGATTGATTTTACCCCGATGGATCACGTGACTGGTATTTTTTTGTTTAATGTGATACTTTTTTATTGTTGCCGATACATCTGATTCCCTTCTTCTATTTTCCAACTCTGTATCCATTATCCAATGTTTTTTTTCTTTTAAATGAATTTTTTTTTCAGAGCATCAGCTCACAGCTGTCCATGCCTTACACCTGGGACAGCTACTTTCCATATGCACCCTTAGCGATAACACGACCTCGCTCTCATTCATAGATGACGGTATTAAGAAAAACAGCTTGTTGGTCAGAAACCCATGGAGTGCGTGGAAAAACCACTTAGGATGGATATTTTGCAAAATTGAATGACTTATTTGTGACTTTCCTGCGATAAAGTTGTCTCCGTACAAAGTTCATAAAAATCTTTCTATTTTGTTTCTGTTATGTTTCACCTGAACTCTAGCACTGCCAGGAAAGGTGTCCATACCCCAGCTTGAAGTTCTGGCAGGAAAAGCTAAGGTATATACAAGTCTCTTTAAATTGACACGTTATCCCTGGCTATACGGCATTGTACGTTATTCCGGAGGTCGCAGGTTCAAATCCCACTCCGGCCGGTTTTCTTTGTTCACTTTGAAAATTCATTCAAATTACCTAGTCAGTTTCCCTTGTGGTTTGTTTAACATTAAATTGACACATTTTAGAGTTTCAGATTTCTAATCTGGCTTGAACTCCATACTTTGTATTTAGCCTGTAATAAGACCTTATGCTGAGCAGCCATCCTCGCAGTCTTTATTTTTTGTGGCCATTTAAATTCTATAACAGTATAAGCACAAAATGTTGATCTATGCCTGTCCAACAGAGCTGTAATCAAGTCAATGACAAGTCAATCACAAGTCAGATCAAAAGGCAGATCACAAGTCAATCACAAGTCAGCTCACAAGCTACATGGGATGAACAATGACAAAGGAATGCTTTTGTTATATAGTGTGTTTGAATAGCTTTTTTTTTTACATGGCTTAAGACCAGAATTGTGAAGTGACTTGTGAAGTGACTTGTGAAGTGACTTGTGAAGTGACTTGTGAAGTGACTTGTGAAGTGACTTGTGTAGTGACTTGCGTAGTGACTTGCGAAGTGACTTGCGAAGTGACTTGCGAAGTGACTTGCGAAGTGACTTGCGAAGTGACTTGCGAAGTGACTTGCGAAGTGACTTGCGAAGTGACTTGTGAAGTGACTTGTGAAGAAACTTGTAATTGACTTGATTACAATTCTGCTGTCCAATAGAGATATTTACCCCAAAGATGACTGTCACACATAAGATCTATTATGGTACTGCTTTGGAGGATTTTGCAAAACTCCAGTTCTAGCCAGGAACAGGAAGTATAACGTGTACAGTGCCCTATTTTATGAGACTACAAAGCAACAATGTGGTTTTGTAGCTCAGGTAAAGAAGCAGACTTCTTTTTTTAGAGTTAGTAACTTTGAATGGCGTGTCTGCAAACTGAAATTTTTTCCGGTGCTCAAGAGTATTTTTGTACATAATTTGTGTGTACTTTCAAATACAAGGATCAGCTCTACAATATAGTTCTATCAAATATTGCGTGCTAGTTCCGTACGCTCCAACTGACTTTTAGCACGGAATCCAGTAAACCGAGGTGCTTTAGATTGTTTCAAATGCAGCTGTCCTAAACTGTGTCCTTACTTGTTTCAGGGAAAAAGAAAAGGGCGAAGAAAGTCAAGGGGAATTAACATGTCAGAAACTGCAGCCGTGAGGCAGAAGGTAGGCTCAAAAGCCAAGTTTGTTTTCAGCAAGTTTATGTTCAATGTAAGGATAACATAATGATGCAAAAATTACGGCACAAGGGCATTGTCATAGGCAGTGACATCTTTGGTAGTGCATGCTGCAGTTCAGTTGAAAACTGATCTTAATCATTGTACAGTCAAACCTCGTTAACCCTAATGTCCTAGGCATTCGTTTGGGGTGAAGTACACTATACAACAAAATATACACTTGTATATGAGATATTGTGTAGTAAGAGTACTGCATACTACAGTTTACTACTAGTAGTATTTTGTAGCTTTAGGTGAGGTTAGGGTTAATATGAGGTCCTCTGGACTTACGCAAATAACTTATAATTATCTGGGATCTCGTCCTATCTGGGACGCAGGTTTTCCCCTTTATTGTACATACATGTGACGTCTGAACAGGCCACACTCATAATGTAAATGCCACGCACATCGTGTTTGATAAAATTGTATTGCTTTATATATGCTGATGAAAATGTTGCAAGCAGATTTTTAATCAAACAAACAGTAATATTGAATAAAGAAACACCTGAGCACAAGAACAAGACCGCTGTATAGATCACCAAAAAATCACTGCACTAGCTCTCTCAAGGGAATTGGAATTTTTCTGACCTTTGAGATTCTCCCTGAAACTAAAACTCTCAAGAAGTCTTCACCGATTCATGATTTCTTGGGACAGATGAGAGCACCAGGTATGAAGATGGAATCAGAGGAATCTGAAGATGAGGAGGAGGAGGTTATTACAGAGGACCTGACTCCTGAGCTGCTGAGGACCATCGCCGCCAACGACTGGTTCCCAAGAGGAGTCACCCTAGAGGTGGAACCGGTGGTTCGAACACTGCGTAAGTTCCTCTCACTGTGTAAGCATGCAGACGGGGGGGGGGGGGGGGGGGGGCGAGATTTTTCCTGATTTCAGATGTCTTCCAGATTTCCAGAAGATTTTTGCAGTCCGTAAATTGTTTTCACCATTTCCAAAATGACCTCCGAAACCTGAAACGTATTCTTTAATTTCTAACACCGCTATTTTTGGCACTTTTGAACCATATCTTTTGGTAGAAAATGCATTTTTCAGCGACGCTGAATCTTTCCTGGAGTTTTCATTTTCCTCAAATATCATCCAAGCAACGGTGGAATTTACCCCGCTCGGGTATAAACATTGGGATAATTTCTGTGGTATCTATTGAAGATTTATCCTCTATTTAGATCTGGACCCAAGAAAAACGTTAAGGGTGGTGGGGCTGGCAACCTAAAATGTAGCCAACCCCACCGCCTCTGTTGTAGCCCTTTACCTAGAGTAGCTTTTTTCGCCTTTTATTGGGCAACCCCAAACAAAATTTGATTCTAGAAAGTATTAAACTTATCCTTTAAGAGTCCTGAGATTTTGCCCAGTTTCTTCATATTGAATTTCTGTGGTGGTTTTTTTTTTCAGTGGAGCTTCTTGACGATGTTACCGATCTTCAATACAGGCCTGTGTGTGAGGCTGTGGTCCAAATATACAAGTAAGTCTTATCATCAACCGACACTCGGCAAATCGTCTTCGTTTTTTTTTTTTTTTGGAATGAGTTCTGCCATCACTCACATGTGCAGTTTTAATAGTTCGAAAGTTTCATGTTACAATTAGTACCACCCCTAAATGATTTTCAATTTGAACGTATATGCTTACAGAACTCTAATTTAGTTTAAAAGTAATATTACAACATTTGCAAACATCAAAAAACAAAACTACCAAATTATTATGAAATGCCTTACTTGACTGTAAGTAAATAATAGTCTCAAGCATCATGGGAAATCATGGCACCTGTGCTGTCATTTTCACCAAAAAAATGGAATTTTTGTATCAATTTCAGGCGATGGTCGGCCGACCGTCATTGGGAATAGTCTAGTTCCCTGACCTGATAATTCCCTGATGTCTATAAATCGCTCTGTTTTGTCTGAAGTGGGTCAGGGAACCAGACTACAAGAACAGCATTCTTTTCTCTTTGTTTTTCCAGCATCTATACACACAAAACTTTAAACAGGTCACTTTTACATTATTTGCTACAAAATACTTACCCCCAAATCTATTCATTTCTGAAAATTGCAGCAAAAGCAAATATTGTATACATGTACTACCTTTAAAGACTATTCGTCACACCATCCACAAGGGAGGTCGCAGGTTCGAATCCCGCTCGTGCCAGTTTCTTTGTTCACTTTGAAAACACTTTTAAAGACTATTGTGAGTCTCTAAAGCTAGTGGTTCTTTGCTCGTCTTCCCTCTCTGGCAACTCCTGTTCAATTCCCATCCAGGTGGGTTGGGTTTCAAGCCCCTACCTGATTGCGTGGGTTTTTGTCGTGACTATACTTGTTCACATGGCACTCAAGGCATGATATTATTATCCCTGCTCATCAGGACTATCAATCATTCCTGAGACCATTCCAGCTCCCTGGGTAGTATGCAGCACACTGGGCTAATCAAACACTTAACCACTACAGCCCTCACATGTACCAATTGGAGAGAAGCAATTAATGACAAAGTGTCTTGCTCAAGGACACAAGTGTTGTGACCAGACACGCCGTGATTTGACGATGACTGCCACCAGAATCTTGTGACAAGTCTGTAATTTGATTTTATTTTCAAAGTGAACAAAGAAAACTGGCAGGAGCGGGATTCGAACCAGTGACCTCCGGAATACCGTACCTGCACTCTACCAACTGAGCTATGTTGGCGGTCTCCCAAATTGTCAGTATCTTTGTTCGGGTAGGCGCTAGTCAGAAGTCAGAAACCAATAATGCCGTATAGCATTTGAAAATTTATTCAATTTACCTCGTCAGTTTCCCTAGTGGAAAGTCATATCCTCATTGCGTGATATCCCCTCAATGTCGCTTCCAGGTTGTATCGTAAAATTGGGCCTGATCCCTAGCCATACGTCATTCTGGGTTTATGACTTCGGACTAGCGCCCACCTTAACAAAGACACTGACAATTTGGGAGACCGCCAACATAGCTCAGTTGGTAGAGTGCCGGTATGGTATTCCGGAGGTCGCAGGTTCGAATCCCGCTCCTGCCAGTTTTCTTTGTTCACTTTGAAAATTTATTCAAATTTACCTAGTCAGTTTCCCTTGTGGATTGTTTGACGAGTAATTTGATTTCATCTGTAACAGACAACTTGGTATCGACGATCATCTGATGGAAGTAGTCCTCAAGAAATACCGCATCCAGCTGAAGAGCAGCCGAGCCGTAGTCAGAGCCAATGCTGTGAAAACCCTGACGGCTTTTGGTCTGGATCGCAGAGACGTCATCTTATGTCTTCTACCAGCACTGGCTGATGATGCGGTAGGATTTGCAAAATGAGTTTTGTTTATATGTTGAGATCAGCGAAGCGTTACAGAGTAATCAAAGAATGATTCAGGAGAAGTGTTTATCCAACTGCAATCAGGGGACTGAATGAAATCAAGTAACCTTATAGTATGGGCTCCGTGCGTCACCAAAAGAGGGCGCTGTCCACATAGCAACCGCACTTCCATGGGGAGTACATCGCTGGTATTACACACTGCGCTTCGCGTTTATTAGATAGTTGTATACCAGTGGGATTGCTTTGTCTGTTTGCCGACTCTCGATAATTGAGTTTTCAATAAGAATATCATAGCGGGAACCAGACACTTAAATTGAAGTCAGGTAAGATGGCGTCGATATTGACCCCCAACTCGCCTTTTCTTTCCGCTGAGGGGGTAGTTGTGCACGGAGCCCATAAACCGAGTATATATACCTCTAAGTTTTTTTTCTTTTTTATTGAAATGCATTTGAAAGACCTTTCAATTGTAACCATTTTGGCCGTGACTCTAACATCTTCAAAATGTTTCAAAGTCACACACATACATCAAAGCAAAGCTCATTACCCGTACTTTCAGGAAATGCCATCATCTCAATATCTGCTACATTCCACTCATTTCGTAGTGACAGGTCAATTATATTCCACCATCAGACACATGTTTTGTTGGTTTCTGTTGGCAGGCTGACGTGAGAGATGAAACCATAAAAGCCGTGAATGCTCTGGCCGGTATCCAAGACAGGTCCGGTCTGATGGAGTACCTGGAGAAGATCGGCTTTTTCACGCCCTACCGAGGGCAGGAGGTATAAACATCCTTTAAACTTTACAGGATAAGTTGAATACTTTCTAGAAGCAATTTTTGGGGGGGGTTGTCCAATACATGGCTACAACAGAGGTGGTGGGGTTGGTCACAATTTAGGTTGCCAGCCCCACCACCCTTATGGTTTTCCTGTTATTGTTATCTTATCCTTATGGGTACAAAAGCCCATTGATATTTAAATTTGTTCGTAGAGAGTTAGGGCTCATTGCTACAGTCATGCTCTCTCCGCAGGTCTTTTGCCAGCATCAGTTTGTTCTTACAGATATTGTGTATTGTAAATGCTTCACCAGTCGGTCTAATTTGGGTTGCTTGATTTTGTTAGGCCATTTGAAGGTGAAACTCGGTTTTCCAGCTTTTCACCGACACCTAGACATAGAATGAAAGTAATCTATTCTGCTTCAAGAGGAATCTCAGTCAGCTCCTTTAAGTCATTACTTATTGTAGCCCTGTATCTTGAGGATAGGCCTTGTTCCGGGCAGCTGTACGTTAAAATAATGTTTACCAGAAAATAAATGCCTTACAATGTTCATCAGAATTCCACTGACTGCTCTATGGATGTTGTGGCTTACAGGCCCAGGCCTGATGAGTTAGCCTGTGAAATACGATAGACACAATATGAATTAAATCGTTTTGTTTCCTTCCATGTTGTGCGTTAATCGTTCCTGTGTAGATTGAGTTGTTGAGACTTTGTTTTATAATTCAACACAGCGTCTTCAGAAAAGAAGCTGCTTTGATCAATAGAGGGCGCAAGTCTTGCAATTTCACAATTGCTTTGTTTCAAACAGTAGCTAGTCTAGTGATGACGGACGTTATTTTTCCTTTCACAAGACCGCATCATTGTAGTTTTCACGGTTCAGTCCAATCAGAAAACAAAATAATTTCATAAGGACAGATGCCGTACACTTGTAGCTCCAGCCCGGTGTGCCTGGGATAGTATGCATTCTCGCCAAATCTCCTTGCATTTTGAGGTCAAGTTGCATGCTCGATTACAAAAGTTTGCAATGCTGGTTGATAACCAGTCAATATTTTTTTGGGATTGCATTTCCAGAAGGAAGTGATTCAGGAACTTTCCCGTCGCTACATCCCAGACCCGTATTATCGGCCCGCCCTGCACCCCTCCTGCATCCAACTCGTCCCTCGTCGGAGGCCAGCAGGGGCTCAGGAGGACCGTCTCCCGTCCCCCATCCAGGCTCTGCCCTGCGTGTCACCGGTCCTCAATGTCCACAACTGGCTGTCCACCTACCAGATGGAGTTGGGTCAGTACCCCAGCGAGGAGGACATCTTTCTAGGGGTGAGTTGAGCACCGAAATGAGTACGCCTGGGATTGTGACATGGCCCCTTGTAAAAAGCGGAAAGTCGGTTTGGGATTTTAACTTTCTGTCATATCCCACCAAAGTTGATAACTGAATTCAAGCTCAAAATATTGTTTCCGGGTTGCTTTGTACTGGGAGTACAGTCTACACCGACTTTGAGCTCAGTTTTCTCAAATAATCTTCAAAAGGTTATAGCCTGTGCTAGGAAGAAGTTGTAGCGACATGAAATACATCAAGTTCAAGCTTAGTACCCATTCTTTGAGGTCATGCTGTCATCTCAATTTTTAAATGTTGATACCTTCCGCCCAGTTCGTTGTGCCAGGTAACATTTAAATGTTTAAACTGTATACGAGAGGGAAAAACATGTAAACCAAAACCTAACTAGTAAAATTGAAACCTTTCTTTTTTCAGAGTAGTTTCTGAACGTGCTAACCACGTGATAATCCAGGGGCAATTAAAATGATGTATCGTTATTTTGTACCAACTCTGAAATTATTATTCAGCCTCAACAAACACATTAGACAAGATTCCTGTTTCCTTGAAGCTTGTTAGGCATGAGTTTAATCATTGTGACTGGGGTCCTCCATATTACCTTAAACTCATACTGTGCAAAACTTTTACCGAGAGTCTTTATTTTTTCTCCGGTTATCCTTGGAAGGACGCCGATACTGGCCTGGCAGGTCACGAGATGTGGCAAGGAAAAGTTTCCTCCGCGCAAAAGAAGTACACGCCATTCCAAAGCCAGATCCAAAGGAAATCCCCCCTGCCGCCCGCTGGAAAGAGAAGGGCATCTGTGAAAGACACTCTAGCTGGGAAGCCCACCCCGCTCACACATGACCGCCAGCCCTCACTGATGTCCCGGACCGATGTTAGAGAGCGCCATGAAGCAGGCTTTGGACAGCAGGTCGGGGGTCCGGCGTTCGATCGCTCATTGGTTTACACTCAGCAGCGGAAAACGTTGCATGCGGAGATACTACAAGCACACGATGAGTCTTTGGGGTTGGAGAAAGCCAAGATGGAGAACCATCTGCAAGTGAGTATTAATTGTGTTGCATTGTTAAACCCTAACCCCCAAGAAATATTCTCTGAGCACCCTGCCAAATGCAACAGAATGCAACAGAATGCAACACAGCTGAAATATGAACCCTGGCAAATGCAATGTTGCACTGTGCAGTAAACTCATCTGTACCACCAGCCTTGTTGCTGGAGGCTTATATAATACTAAATACAACAGAATGCATCAGACCAGGAGACATGCCTTGACTGCTAAATGCACCCAACTTTTTACCATTGGTTTATTCTGTTGCATTTAGCAGGGTTAGGGTTGAAAGACAAGTTGATAGCTTGATCACCTAGACACCCTTTTACTGATAGCCTGCCTATGGGATTTTGTGCAGAGAAATAGCACCAACTGTCACTGAATGCAGTGCAAGATATACCTTCATGATCACTGCATGCATCTGGTCTGTCCATAAAAGGGTCTAGACAAACAGTTGAGTGACCCTAATGATCAACCCAACATGACCCAGGCACTAATGGTATGTAATATATGACCCTAGAGTGGGCAAATAGTTTGATCTATGACTGATATATATCAGCTGATTGCTTTATTAGTGACAGCTGTACAAGCGATGCTGCCTAACAGCAGAGTAATCCTACTTTTCCTACTTTTTTCTTGAAATTCCTATTTTTCTACTTTTTGGTCCCACAACTCCGAAAAATGAATATTTTTCATAATGGTGCTATACACACTGTCATATGAAAATCACACAATGAAGGGCTTGGGTGCAGGAGTACTGCAACTTTACTTCCAGAGCTAAGTTGAGGATGGAGCACAGGTGTCGTGAGTACAGAACATGCCAAATGAGGCTTGTGATGCTGTGGACATGGGTGAGTATCAACAAAAACTACTCCTGAAAGCCTGCAAAAGTCCTACTTTTATCCTAATTTTGAAGTCCTACTTTTGTCCATTGTATTTTTGATCCTACCATTCTCCTTTTTTTCATCCGGGTCTGCTTGAAAGCCTGAAGCAGTTTTTCTCGATAAAGTCTATGCTGACTGCAACAGACAACATGCAGCAGTGCCACACCATGATAACACTGTCATTCTTCAATGCATGGTGTCTTTTGTTATGTATTCAAGATTGTTGTGGTCCTTTTCCAAGAAGTTAAATTTAAAAATTTAAACATCTTAATGTGGATGAAGGGCAAATTTGACGAAATATAGCAGATACCCCAACAATTACGTACGACACTGTTTCGTGAACTTGGAATGGACGTATACTTGAATACGCGCAACATGTGAAACTACAATGCATATGCACGTGCAGAAGGGGCAGTTCACAGTGCGCCACCAAGGGATTGCACCGGAGAGCCCATTTTCAAACTACAAAATTGCCAGCTTTTTTTCACTTTTTGTAGTTAAAGCTTCGGCATCATCGTGAACACTACGAGCGAGTTATGCAACGCCAGCGGCTTGAAAGAGCTCAACAATCCGGACTGGTCCCCAATAAACCCGGCCTGTATTCGTACTACAATAGGCGGGCCCAAATCGAAGCATCGATCACCGAATCTGAACTCTACGAGACAGATACGTCAGAGTGGAGTGAGACTGCCCTCGTGCGTGCAAAAGCAGTCATCGCGGCATTTGCAGACATGCCGTCCAATGTCGGCAGCAAGCCTCTCTGGGAGATCCCGAGCGAATCAGGCATGAGAGGATCCAGCCGCTTGGGGTCAAAGTTGACAGCAGAGACTCTGCAGAGGCATGATGCGATGGGCGGAAAGACCAAGATGCTGATGGATGAGGTACAATTGAACTATCTCCGTTTATAAGCATTAGCCAGTCAGAGTGTCTCTTGAATATCATGTGACACTCTTAATCTCAGAGACAAACAATTGACTTCTTAACCCCTACAAGTGGCCGTATTTGTTTGATGAAATGCAGTATGTGATCTCACATCAAATGCAAATGTGATTCAACTACAGGCACTATAATGCCGTAGTGCGTATGTTCGTGCACGTAAAGACGATGAGAAAAGTTGTCAAACAAATCCAACTCCCATCAGAGATACGGTCAGTTTAAAGTGCTTTATGACAGCTTGTATTTGCAGTGTACCATTGTACACTACTGCACGTGCTGCACTTGTGTAAAGTTGTCTAGAAACTCACCAATGGCCATAGATCAATTTGTCAGAACACATCGGCACAGTCAATTGACCTATCGCCGTTCATGACCATTATCCAATCGTAGCGTCTGTTGAACATCACATGATATTCCAAATCTTGGACAAACAAAAAAACATTCCAAATACGCGCATTATTCGGCCGCATGTGCGCCCTGTTCCTTGAAACGCAGTACGCGAATACACGTCAAATTTAACGCAAACGCTCAACCGGCCCATCGCGTTTTCATTATACTAATTTTGTTTGCAGCACATTGGCCAAGCCCGTTTAGCGTAGTTTGTCCTGTATATATTTCTTAAGTTTGTCCGATTCTCAGACGGTGAAAATTATGTGAGTGGGTTCCGGGGAGTCTTCATTATTCAGATACGCGTTATAACGAGCGGCTGGAGATTGGGAAAAGCTATTTTCCCACTTTTTGCAATAAGTGGTAGCACGAAAGTCTGCATGCACATGTGGACAAAGTTGTCTCAGAAATCTGAGACAACTCCTGCATCCGGTCAGAGAGAGCGTGTATGCAATGATTCCCCGTAATACGCTACTGCGCGTTTCGCGCATCGCATCCACGTGCTGCACGTGTGTAAAGTTGTCTAAGGGGCGTGGCTAACTCACAAACGGCGATAGGTCAATACCATCTGTTGTTTCCGCCCACTGGCTGTTTGAATTGAGCCACATCCCTTAGACAATCCTGTGAATTTGTGTGCAGTAATTGAAGACGCTGGTGGCAGCTAGCAGACATACCGGTCATTTTCCATTGTTTTCATCACCAGCCGCGCGCACGCTCAGAACTGCGCACGTATGCTTAGGACTACGCACGATTGGCTCAGAACTAGCAAAACGGACCAGTATGTCTGCTGCCACCAGCGTCTCAAAATTCTCCCTTTCTTGTTTGTCGTAGTTTTTGTTGACTAGTATCAAATTATAATTGACGTAATTGGACAATATTTCTCGAGCTATGTTTTGTGCATCTCTGCCGTGATAGGTCAATAATTACACAAGGTTTCGTGTTTTGAGTACACTTCAAGTTTTTTGTATACACTCTAAGCAGTGCCTTCTAATTAGCGATAAGAGACCTTCCCAGGCTATGTAAAAAGGTTCCAAATTGGAGCTTAGCCCTCAGTTTTGAAGAAACGTGGCTGGTTAAAAATTTCCACCAACAAACTCTTCATTTTGTTGACTTAACTTAGAAAAGACCTTGATCGGGACAAAACTTTTGACTTGCCTTTGGAAAAGTTATCCTTGATTTGTTTTGCATTTTTTGTTTTATGACTCGGTTTGCACAACTATAAGCGTATTTATAGGGGATGTTTTTTAAATACAAAAAGGAGGGCAGGCTCAAGAATTTGCTGGTGTCAGTATTAAATATGGGACATTCAGTAACCCTCATAAAACAATTAAAATTTCAGTGTTTTCTAATTCCAATGTTAGGCATCTGCAAGGAGAATACCCGCAAGAATTTATGTTATTTGTCCTTGGGATGATTATGTAATTATAGAAAACATGGTGCGTTATGTATGGGTCTGCAAGGGGACATTGTCTTGGACTGATTCCTCCCATATTTTGTTTTTTTTATAAACAGGGTACCCTCTCCACTGAAACTGTCACTAGCCACCAGATGCAAAGTGAGTCATTTTTAGTTGTCTTTTCCTATCCATCCTCTCTTGTTTGCTCAGACTTGTAACTATTTTGAGTGCTTTCAGAAGTTCAACACATGATGGCCAACAATGACTTCATCTTCCTGTTTTTAGGTAATTTTTTTGAGTACCAAAGTATTAACAGTAACTAATTTTGTTTTTCTTTGTGATAGTGTGGAAATAAGTCCACAATTATTCTTTTCCTCTTTTTAGAAATACATTCTGGGCCTTCTTTTGGCACTTTCCTTCATGGAGAGAAATGTTATAATTTTTTTCTTTCTGTTTTGCTAAAAAATTGTGATAACCTATAGCGTGTTTTCCCTGTTGTTGTGGGGACTTTTCTGATCTTTGGAAATCCATGCTGATGCTTTCCCTTACACCTTAAAAACCAGATGTATAGCTTGAAAAAGAAGCTTAAAGTTTGAAGAAAAAATATTAAAAGGGATGATCTTGGGCCTTAATATTTTGGTGTAGTCTAAAGTTGACAAAAGCGGCTCATCTTTAATAAGAAAGGGTTAAGATTTGTAGTGGCTGATGGGAATTACTTTTACATTAAAAAAAACGTAACTTGCAAAATATGATCTGAATTTCCGTTCACACAAATTTGAAAAACACCAGAGAATTGGAAGGAGTTCTTCAGGCTTCCCTCCGTCCGACGGAGGAAGAAACGAAAGGCTGCCGTGCCTTCCCACCATGAACCCGCCGCCACCGGCCTTCAGCCAATCAAATGCATTTCATCCAGGGTCAAAGTTGACAGCTCACAGGGGGAGCGGGGTCAGAGGTTATTGGAAAAGGTCACGGTGGACGGGCAGAGGGTTGAGAGAGGGGAGGGAGCGGGGGAGGTGTTTTGCACACCAGTGCCAGAGAAATTAACCGTCGATACCACGAACAGGTTGAGTATCATAGCCACTTTTAGAAGAATGTTTCAATTTTTGAAGTACTTTTCTCGAGGAAAATCGATCACAACTTTGATTGTACGGCTTGCACCTTTGCTAAATCAGATCTGGAACTTATTTTTGGTTTTGAAACTCATGTTAAATTTTTCGTACTTGTTCTGGAAGGAAACCCTTCACTGCCAATTTTCTGTTTGAGATTTGTGCGCATAGCAACTTTTTGAAGTTAGCAATGATAGAGTAGACAATGACGTGTCTGATACAGATAATAATCATAATAATGATGGGATCAAGCAAAGTTGACCTAAGACGACGAAAGTCCCTATAGCTTGGTCAACTTTTTAGGTGCTTGAGAAGCTTTGGAGGGATAGATCGGTCACACTGAATGTCAAGACACGAACATGACGAACGTAACATGCACATCTGTACTTCTGTATGGATGTGAAACATGGATAGCGGTATGGAGGAAAAGATCAATGCCTTTGCTACCTCGTGTTACCGCATCATGTTAGGAGTCAAACAAACAGATAGGGTCCCTATGGGCTTGTGCAGCCAAGCGTAATGCACACAATAGGCAAACAATGGATTGAATATGCGCAGGAATGCACATATAGCAGACAACCAGCCAGGTGGTCTTTTTTAAACCACAGCTGTGGCCATCGTAGTCTTCAATGAGTTTACTCTGTTCTGTTTAAAAGGTTAAAACACACCCATGTGACAGGCTCTTTACCAAAAACTGCATCAGGTATTTTTAAGATCCTTGCTTAAACTGGACCTTCCCACATGACTTACATTTTCTACAGGTCGTCTGGTGTTAGCCATTACGGCAACCTGGATATGACCTGGACGACCGACGGTCCAATCAGAGCTGAAGCCGGGAAAGGTCAACACAAGGTCATCTCCTTGACAACTGTACACCCAAGCCTTGATGGGGAGCAGCGCAAACAGTGGCTAAGGCAGCAAATGCTGTTTCCTTCTTTGTACAATATGAGGATTCTGGATGAAAACCGAAAAAGGTATAACAGGAAGAGAAATATTCAAAGTATAAAGTGTATATTTAGAGTACTGAAGTGATGACGTCACTATTAGTGATCTTCATGCCAATATGTTTGCTTGACTCTATAAACCCCTTGTGTCCAGCTGTTATTGATGGGGGCTGTGCAGCCAAGCGTAAACGCAAACAATAGGCACCACACTAAATAGAGTGGTCCTATTCATTGCACTTGGAGCCCCCTTTAACCCCTTGAGTACGGTTTTTACGGGAGACATCGGGGTGTCGCGGCGGCTCTTGCAGCCAAGCGAAACGTCCACAATGTGTTTGTGCAGTCAAGCGTAACATACACAATAATCCAACAATGGATTGAAACTGCACAAATAGCGGCTATAGGCGTCATCCGGCCTGGTGGCACTGGGTTTTTTTGCGCCATATGGCGTCTTCCGTACGCAAAGGGTTAAAGCGCATGAAAGTTTTATTTGAAAAAGCTCCATCTATTCATTTACACTCCCATTCAAGAACAACATAGTTGAATGGATTAAGTACGTGCAGGAATGCGCATGTAGATGACAACCGGCCGGGTGGTCTTGTTCAAACAGCTCCTATGGCCGTCGTCTGTATTCAAGAGGGTAATACAGGAATAGATAACAAAAATACCATTTTCACTGCCACTCAGCAGTCTTTTATCGCAAGTATGTCAGAACCAGTTGTCATGCTAACTGATGTCATACTCCAGTACTCTATTAATTGGTAGAGGCTCCTTGCCAATGAACACACTAGACTGGTATTATACAGATAATGAAACAGCAATGAAAGTGTCGTTGTCTTATGGGGCATCTTTTGTTAAAATGGTCCTCGGATGTACAAATGTGTACTTCGTCTATGTGAGAATGTTTCAGTAAATGTACAATTGAGCAGAATCATCAATTTTTTTTGCTGGTATATGGCAATACGGCCTTGTGTAGCCAAGCGTAATGCAAGCAAAAGGCAAACCGTGGCTTGAGTATGCGCAAGAATGCGCGTATAGACGAAAACCGGCCAGGTGGTCCGTTTTTTTCAAACTGCATGCAGCCATGGCTCACGTATGTTGACGTATATACTATTGCGGGTGTATCCGTTTAGTTTATTCACAGGCTGGTATGCTGCACTCGCACAGTATAAGCCGTTGCCTGGATCGGATCTGTTGTGGCTGCGGCTTCGAATTTGGCCATTGACAGGCTACGGTAAAGAGGCGTAGATATTGATAATAATGTCTGTGATGTAGTCTTACATCGGGATGCAACTGGGCGTGTTGCCAAAATACTGCACAAACGCTATGACAACACAAACCATTCAAATTGTCTCCTATCGGGGTTTTCTGTCAGATGTACCCCAGAAATATATGTGCACAAGAAGTTTCCCAAGATACACATTATAAAATCAGGCGTGCAAATTATTTTAAAGTAATATTTATATATTTATTTGTAACTTTGTCAGGTAAAGTCGGAAGTAGATAGTATCAATTGTTGTCATATTTCTATAGCGATTGGTATCGATATGATTAAAAGCCATTGAATTATGCATTATTCGAAAATCACCAGGATCGCTGTTTCAGTTAATCAATTCCTGCTACAGAATCGAAGCACAGCCTACACCGGGTTTGAACTCGTGAATCTGACCAAAAAGAATTATTGCACACTAATAATCACCAGGAAGGTTTCAAGTTGGTCGTTAGCTTCACTTCCATGGGATTCGCATTCTTGTAAAAACCCCAGTTTCAAAGAATCTCATGAAAACTATGACAACAACAGAAGAAATCAACGGATATCACTGCTTGTAAAAGGCTATACTATGCAAATCAATTACGCAACACCATTATGCCTATTCAAACGCAAATAGGCACCTCATTGCTTAAAAAAAAGAAACTGATCTGACGTCACTTGTACAGCACAAAGGGTAAACTGTAGATCTGCACAATGAGCAAAACTAAGTTGGCGGAAGAAACATAATGTGGGCTGTCATCCATATTCAAGAAATTAAGAATGCTATTAACTGAACTCCTGATATCAGATATTGGGTTCTCAAATATTTTTCTTTCATCAAACTCAATTTCAATTTCAGACATGCAACCATGGTCCATGCCAAACAGAAATCCCCCCACTTCCCTTCTCTGAAGCCCCTCCCGCCCTCATCAAGGAATGCATCGTACCGATGGGAAACTCCAGAGCCGGTGGTCTTCTCCAAGAAACTCAAGACAAGGGCGTCGCTAGTAAGATGCCTGGATGCTTCATGGATCGCTGAAGTTAAGAAAGAACAGTGCAGTGAGACTCAGGTGAGGATAGTCAGGAAATTTGGGACTCCCGTGTCTAGAGTATGGGAGTCCTAAAACATCACATAGTAAAAAACTGGAAAAAGTTTCTAGTTGTGACATGATTTAACTGTTTACGTACCACAGAGATATTATCGTCCAAGTATTCCACATTGCAGAGAAAATGCTTTGAAAATTCCACCTGTAAAATTTGGAGTCTAATTGTGATTCTAAAAAGTGCTTTATGGACAATCAAATCCTAGCATGAGGTGTTATTTACCGCGATTTGAGCCAGAGAGCTGCAGTATCTCATGTGATAAAATTTGGAGGCATTTCTACCTCATACCTGTAAGAACTGATTATCTGTCCATTTCTATGGGTATCGCCTAACACAAGGCCAAAAGGCCACTCAACGTGCAGGCTACAAAAGACAAGAAAAGACAGAAATCACAGTAATAAGATATCTACTCACATTTCGTTTGAATTGTGAAAGATTATAGTTGGAAGGGAAGCAGGTTACAGGCAAGGAGTTCCAAAGAGAGGCAGTATGGGGGGGGGGGGGGATTGAAGAGTGAAAGGATGTGATGAGACAGCCAGGCGATTAGAGTGCCTGAAAGTTTGGACAGGGGGAACTAATGATGAAAGGTCATTGGAACACCTTCCATGATAGTATCGATAAAAGAGGCTCAATGATATTTGAAACACGCCGCTGAATCATGTGTTTCTAGTCTGGCACCCAGTATACCTTTCATTAATCTGTGCACATTTCTCCCACATTCATTATACCCAGCACGATATATACACCTTCCAGACTATTTTTACCTAACACATCCCCCCCCCCCCCCCCCCTAGACATCTGAAAAAAAATCCTGAGATTCCGGGAACACAATGACCAACACAAAAGATGGGGGTTCCCTCTGCCCCATATCGTGCATCATATGACATTCATACTAACCAATAGTTGGAGGAAGAGCCCACAAAATCCTCTGTCGATATGATACTTCTAGTTGTGAGTCACAGTGCTTTACAGGTCCCTCGGAGGAACACTTGCTTTTATTTTCATACAATAACCATCGGCAGTGAAGGTCTTGCTTTTCCGTATATTTCAATATTTGCTTCTTCATTTTTGTTGTCCCCTGAAGCGGCAACCTGGAAGCAAGCGAGCCCACATCTACCTGCCCTACCTCCCCTTGGACATTCCGGACATGCCAGTGGTGCCCCAGAACTCCACCATCTCCCATCATGGTTCAGCCAGACCGTCCAAGATCTCCAGCGCTGCCCTGACCAGAAGCGGTATCAAGTGCATAGCGGACATCCAGGAGAATATGGACGAAAGCCCCTCCAGGAACACTATAACTATTCCGTTCCAGTGAAACCCACTCTCATGAACTTTAGAGAATTAATTTTAATAGATGACTGATTTAGCCTACACCCATAAAGCAATTCCTACCAGGAATCTTAAGCTCCCTGAAGTCTCCGAAATGCACAACCGCCGCAGCAGCGTAGCTAGGGAGGGGGGGGGGGGGACATGGTGGGGCGAACACCCCTCCCCATAAAAAATGTTTATGTAAATTTCGCAAACGCATGAAATAATAGTATTATTGAGAAAAATACTGTGAGTCCCCCCCCCCCCCCCACTGTAACATCTATTCCCCTACTCCCCCCCCCCCCCCCCCATGGAGAGAGCCCTGGTTATACACATTCTTTGTACTGGATCTTTTATGGAGATCAAACCCCATGTATGAAATTAAGGGAGGCTTTCATATTGTCTAGTTCCGGTATTTTTTGTGGTACCACTCATTTTATTTGATGCACCGCATTTCCTACCTCAAACCTAGCTGATAAATGGGAAGCCAGTCAGCTTGAATAACTGATTTGGACTCGAAGATTTGAGTCTTTACTCTTTTTTATTTTTTTTTTATTATTATTATTATTATTATTATTATAATGGAATCTTCCCGAAGGTGCAGATTTTTACATCTTTTTTAAAAATGGAATTCATGAATATATCTTGATCTACCATATATATATACATACATACATATATATATGTATATAAAAATTACATACATGTATTGTCACAGGTTTCAACAAAAATCGATGTAAAAACTATGTCAGTTAACTGTCATGGTGGAAGAATATTCACATTTCCAAAGTTCACAAGTCCTTTCACAAGTCCATGCAGTGAGAAGTCCTTTCATAAAGCCAGTCACAAGTAACTGGATGAACAATGACAAAGGAATGCCTTTGTCAAGGGGGCTTGTGATGGACTTGCAGGGACTTGTGATGGACTCGACTACATCTCTGCACATTTCTGTGAAAAAGCCATACTTTTACTTTTACGCTAAAAATAATTGATGTCAAGATTAGACTTGAGATGTCCAGAATCAGACTTAGTTGCTTCAAGTCATTCGACAACTGTTGGGTATAAAACGGGCAAAAGTCTTCCTCATTGAAGTATATAACATTATATATACTTATTCTAATATATACATGTAGGTGTGTCACATCCATTGATTAAAAATGTGTGTGTGGTGAATTTTGGAAACGGCTTATTTTATGACTTTACACATCTTTGTATATCATAAATAAATACATGTAATATTAATACAATCAGTAGACACAGATAAGGTTAATTATTTTTTCTTTTTATTTTAATGGTCATATATTTTATTAAAGTTTCAATAATAAATGCAAAAAGAGGCACCCTTAATGTTAGTTGGGTTGGGTGGGTGGGGTAAGCCGGTAGGGTGGGGTGGAGATGGGGTCGGGCTGGGTTTAAGGTCAGTTGGAAAATGGGTAAAAAATCTACCAAATTGCATCTTGCCATTTTTTTTTCATTTAAAAAAAAAAAAAAGCCGCCTTCAAAATTGCATCAGAGATACATAATAGAACGTAGGCTCCGACCTTGGAATTTCGGATGTCTGGAATCGACATGTTTTTATGAATTTTTGACATTTTGATTTTCTTCGAAATTTATTCATAAATTGCTCCATATCTATCAAATATGCTTTGCTTTCTGTCAAAATGAGTTTGTGGAACTCTTACATATCTGTAAAATCAACTTCAGGCAAATTTAGAAAAATGTCCCTTTTTGGCCAAAATCGACAAAATCAACAAGGGTTACCCCTTGCCATTTCTATTTTTTTTCATGTCGAAAAATAAGTTGCCTTTAAAATTGCATCAGAGATAGGGAATGGAATGTAGGCTTCAGCCTTGTATTTCCAGGTGTCTAAAATCCTCGGGAGTTTTTTTTAATGAATTTTTCAATATTTTGATTTTTTCCCCCAAAAAATTGCCATATTTCTGTCAGACATGCTTTGATTCCTGTCAAAATGTGTTTCTGGCATTCAAGCATCAATTTCAGAACAAAATTCAGAAAATGTTGTTTTGGGGCCAAATCAGCAAAATTGACAAGGGATACCCTTACCATTTTATTGATGTCGAAAAATAAGTTGTCTTCAAAATTGCATCAGAGAGAGGGAATGGAATGGAATGTAGGCTTTGCCGTGTATTGGATTTTTCAATGAAATTTTGACTTTTCCCCCAATATATTCAAACATAGGCATATTTCTATCAATATGCTTTAGTTTCTGTCAGAATGGGTTTGTGGCACTCTTACATAAACACATCACAAAAAGTAAGTTCCCCCCTAATTAACTCCTCATAATTTCTAAAGTAACAATTTCTTACAGATTACACCTAGCATAGAATATACCTATGGTTATCAGGGAAATGTGTGAAGATTGGAGGCATCCATGACTTTATGGTTGACTGAGCACAAATTGAAGACAAAATCACCCAAAGTCAAAGTTCACAAGAGTGAAAGAAGCTTGATTATCAAATGTGTTAACAGTTTAACTCCAATTGTGTGAAAAGCATGTTATATGTTACCTGTTGATGTTCTTCGTCTTAGTGTTCGGTTGATGATAAGTCGATCATCTGCAGCAGTCGTCACTTTGGGTCGTCCAATACGAGGTCTATCCATCACTTGACCAGTCTCCATGAACTTTTGGCGCAATTTTCTGATGGCATTTGGGCTAACACCCATCCTTCGGGCTACCTGTTTAACAGGGGTCCCAGCCTCTAAAAGCCCAATTGCAATGGCTCTGTCTTGGTCAGATAATTTGGGCATGATTTTAAGTACAGAACTTCAGCATGCTTTTTGAATTCTAATGTTCTTGGTGTATGACTAGTGAATGAGGCTGGTCAGACAACTTACTGGACTAACATGTGAACTTTGACTTTGGGTGATTTTGTCTTCAATTTGTGCTCAGTCAACCATAAAGTCATGGATGCCTCCAATCTTTACACAACATTTTCCTGATAACTATAGGTATATTCTATGCTAGGTGTAATCTGTAAGAAATTGTTACTTCAGAAATTATGAGGAGTTATTTAGGGGGAACTTACTTTTTGTGATGTGTTTATATCTAAAATCAATTTCAGGCAAATTTTGAAAATTTTATTTATGTCGAAAAATAAGTTGCCTTCAAAATTGCATCAGAGATAGGGAATGGAACGTAGTCTTCGGCCTTGTAATTTCAGGAATCTGGAATCCACATGGATTTTTAAAAAAAATTTCGATATTTTAATATTTTTCCCCAAAATTATTGAAAAATTGCCATATTTCTGTCAGACATGCTTTGATTCCTGTCAAAATGTGTTTCTGGCACTCGAGCATCAATTTCAGGAAAAAAATCAGAAAATGTCCTTTTGTGGACAAATCGGCAAAATTGACAGGTTAGTGAGGTTACCCTTACCATTTTATTGATGTAAAAAAATACGTTAGATTCAAAATTGCATCAGAGATAGGGAATGGAACGTAGTCTTCGGCCTTGTAATTTCAGGTACCTGGAATCCTCATACGAGTTTTTTTTATGAATTTCCAATATTTTGATATTTTTTCAAAAAACATTGAAAAATTGCCATATTTCTCTCAGACATGTTTTAATTCTTGTCAAAATGGGTTTCTTGCACTCTTTAAATAACTCCAGCATAAATTTCAGGAAAAATTTAGAAAATGTCGTTTTGGGGGGCCAAATCGGCAAGTAGTACCCCTTACCACTTTGTCAAAAAATAAGTTGCCTTCAAACTTGCAGAGATAGGGAACGGAATGTTTGAAATTTTGACTTTTTCCCCCAATATATTCAAACATAGGCATATTTCTATCAATATGCTTTGATTTCTGTCAAAATGGGTTTGTGGCACTCCTACATATCTCTAAAATCGATTTCAGCCAAATTTGGAAAATGTCGATTTTTGTTTGCCAAAATCGACAAAATCAATTTCTTAGAAAGAAATAAAAATACACAATGACTAACTGTACGTCTATTGTCAGATCAAAATTTATGTATTACATGATAAATTTATGAAGGCATAAAATTAATCACGAGGTCATGCAAAATAAAATTCTAAACAATTTCAAAAGTGTCCCCCAACCCAAAGGGTTCAGAAAAAAAAGTAGATTCAAACGATTCCTCCCCAGAATGAAATGACTATTCAAGCATCCCCGACTGTACAAAGTACTAAAAGCATTTTCTGAGAATCGTACTAAATTCTAAATATGCAAATATACAAAAGACTCCTAACCCAGGATAAACCAAAACATATCTCATATGCAAATACAGTACCGAAAAATGCCTGTCATTCTGTTCAGGCCAACAAGGTGACGTACAAGAATACACAATGTACATGTTATAGTACAAATATAAGGCACACTTTAGCATTTATGAAAAATGGCATACTTTTTTTCAACATTAAAGAGCAACTCCAACGGTTTTGAAAAGTGTTAGAATTAAATGTTATTGTGTTCAATATATGTCGTATCCTCATTGAGTGATCCCCACAATGTCGCTTCCCAGGTTGTATCGTAAAATTGGGTGTGATCCCTGGCTATACGGCATTCTGGGTTAATGACTTCTGACTAGCGCCCACCCGAACAAAGATACTGACAATTTGGGAGACTGCCAACATAGGGCAAAATAGCTCAGTTGGTAGAGTTGGTTCGAATCCCGCTTCTGCCAGTTTCTTTGTTTACTTTGAAAATTACTTATTCATTATATAATCATGTTTGTTTTGCGTCTCAATGTTGTGTTATTTTGGGAGAAATTATTACCATTTTCTTTCGAGTTTATGAAAACTTCCCACAAATTGGCCGCTGGTGGCGCTGTTGAAAAAATGCAAAAAAAGGATGTAGTACCGTAGAAATTAAAAAAGCTGCACGCGATGTTACCCAGAAATACGTCATAAATGAATATTCATTAGATGTAAATGCTTTGATGTCACGCTCGTTTTCATGAAACTGGGATAGACTCGCGGAAAAAAATACAACAAAAATGCATTTTTTCCCTATAAAAACCGGCGTCAAAGATGGGGATCTTGACAAGTATCCGTTTTATTTGACATAGCTCTTCTCAATTAAATCGAAACCTAAGAAAAGTTGGGAATCGTTGGAGTTGCTCTTTAAAATTGAAATTGATAACAACATTTTAATATGGTGAAGTTAAAGTTAGTTTACTTTACCTTGCTTTGTACACTGACGTTTTGAGCCATGACACTATGAATTTCAAAAATTGGTGGAAGTTTTTATGAAAATGATTCATCTTTTTACTCAATTCCATAAAGGCTCCCGTAAATTTTTACAAGCAAAAACAATATTACAAGCTGCTCCCCTGAGAGAACCGCACCTGCCATGGGCACCCACAGGATGTGGAATTTCCTTTGAAACTACTCCTCGCTCAAAACAGCCCTTAAAATCTGTCCTGAATATGCCTTCTGAACTCATCTTCTCATCGCAACAGCATGTTGTTCTGCTTCTTAATTTACCCATGGGCAAAGTTACTGGCAAGGTATATGCCAATTTAACTTTTGTATAATCTTTACATTGAAAAAAGTTACTTGCTTTTGTATGTGTTTTTTACAACAACCTCTCACTCCTGGAGTTTGTATATGCCGGCAATCGTGGACCTAGGACAAAAGAATTCGGGCGTAGACAAAGGGGTCCACGTTTGACCGAACGTCCACGATTGAAAATCGTGTACAAAACCAATAGGAGGTCTTCCGAAAAAGTTAAACAAAAGAGGAACAATGGGAGGTCCACGATTGCACCCGTTTACATGACTGTGTGTGTACAAATACCCCAAATTATTCATGGTACAATATATATCAAAAAATTAGCTGGTCAAATTCTCAAAGGCAAATGAGAAATATAAATCATAAATCTGTGAAATTATTTGATTTCCAGTTTGAAGAGACCTTCTAGTCCGATTCAGCAGCTACACTGGTTCCTATCAAACATCGCATCCTATTCAAATTACTCATGAACCTTTATTTTTCATTTCATGAACCGGGTAGGCAGGTATTTGTGTCTCCATTTACATACATGTACATGTATACGGACCTTGCACTACAACACTGGTTGAAAGAGGCAAAAGTTGACAATTGATATTATGGTTTCCCTTTAAAGTGCAGCACGAGCCTTAATCTGAAGTACTGTGTGTTGCTGTAGTTCTTTCCTAGTCGAAGCTATATAACCTTTCAAAGTTGTTACAGTCATGAGCCCTTGCTTGTCAGAGAAAACTGCAAACTATCATCAGTGCAAAAGTCCCAAAACAATATTTCCCCCAAAAAATAGTATACAAATATTGACTGCTTTATCTCGAAGTGTAGTAAAACTAGCCTCCCTGGGTGATCAATGCAGCATTCTATTTTTCCGGCGGGAGAATGCTCTGTGGATCACCGGTCAATAAATGTATTTGTTTTGTAACACCTCTCCCACAGATTTTGCTTGATTTAAGCGCTAACTGATTAATTTAAATTATACAGTTAAATGTACGTCTATTTGAATTCAAAATTAGTTGAAAATGTTTTGCCCTTTTCCAAACTACCCCTTCACAAAATGTTTGAACCCAGTTCTGTAGCGCTTGAAAAGAATACGCACAACGCGCACACGCGTATGCATTTTGCACACAATACCGCTGCTACTTTTGGTCGTTTCGGGTATACATGTAGTACTTTTTGTCACTTCGGGATAAGTACTTTTGGCCATGCACAGGAAGATAGCAAAAATAGCGAATGTCATGTGACTCGCTCTTGGCCAATCAATACAAAGAATCTGTGGGCGAGTTGTTATTAAAAAAAACAACATTCTACTAGTGTTTTTGTGCATTCTTTATGTGCCTAGTTTGAAATTGAAATAAGTTGAAGATATTCAGATAGTTTTCTCAAAAATAAAATTTCAGATGGAAATATTTCTCAGGATTTGTACATAATAAGCTTTTAGATTGAAACTAATCATTTTGATTTTTAATCGTTACCAAACCTATAACATACTTTTAAAAGCAAGAGACTACAAATACCAAATTTATTACTGGTTTTTTTTTATCATGAATCATAAATCAAGATTTGATTTTTTTTCTTCAGATATCTTATTTGAAAGTTCAAAATTTTAATGTCCAACTTAAAAAAAATACCAAATTGATCTATAAATTCTTTGTCTACGGTTGAAGGTAACTTTTTGTGAGCATGTACCATATAAGCCACAGCAAAATGACATTGCGCATGTGCAGATATGACACAAATATTTCATAATCAAACCTCCATGTACAAATTGATCCGAGGTCATCGGCAATTTATTTTTCAAATAAGTTTACCCCAAATTCATGAGGGAAAAATCATATTTCAAGCAGATTAGTGACTCCACGTGTAATGATCCCTTAATTTTTGCTATTTTGGAGTAATTGAATGAAAAGTTCAAAATCTCTGATTTATTTGCTAGTTTCCCCATTTCTTGTGTTCATTTAAATTTAAAGCGTACTTTTTATTTAATTTATTACTGTATCATTAAAAGTAATCTTCATGTCTGTGCTTGTTATATCTGCGTGCCCTTCTATCTTTGATTTTGGTCAGGGTCTCATACGCCATCTGGATTTCCATGAACTTCTCGGCAACCTCTTGTTGGTTGCCATTGCGATTCTTGTCCGGATGGTACTCCCTGACGAGTTGTCGATAACGTTTGGTGACTTCCTCCTTGGTAGCATCCTTGGAAAGCCCCAAAACCTGTTGGCAATCACAAGCAACAGAAATATAACCGCCGAACTCCAACATTAAACCCTCTCCTGACCTAAACTCTACATGCCACAGCACCCTCACTGCTCATCAATGGGTGTGTTCGATTTAATAGCTTACACCATAAACACAGGGTTACACCGCGGGGAAGCCACGAAATGAGGCAAATCGAACGCTGCGGCGTATTCGCCTAGGCATGCTGGGAAAATTAAGGGCAAAGGTCGTTTAGGGGCGGGAACTTAAAAAAGGGTAAAATGTTAACACAGGCTCGCTGTCGTCTGCTCTACCGGCAAAATCTTGACCATTACGACATGATAATTCTAAAATTCACAATTTACACACAGTCTAGTCCCCAGCTGTCAGGAAAATACACTCTTTGCTTTCCAATTTCTGTCACAATTTGTACATTTACTCACGCAAAATTTGAGTACCCCACCATGTTTATGTTTTCAGCTAGGCGGTGACGTCATTACACCCGGGCAGCCACCAGAGACCCGCTCAGTCGCTAGCTGGGGTAGTGGTGGTTGACACCGAGGCAGACACGAGTATCACGTGATGACTAATTGAACGGTCTTGTGTAAGTGTGTACGCCAATCAAACGCACCCAAATGTTATTAACATTACTTGACGAAGAAACCACACACACAGCATTCCAGCAACAGACATTGCATCCGTATACAAATGAACCAACCGAAAGATCATTTTCCGACCTTTTAATGGTGCTATGAAATGTATGTCACCATTAGTTTCCCTGTACAGCCTTACAGACTGTATAGACTGCCATTTGTTCATGTGACATATAGTTTTCCTGTTCGATGACGTGGGCCAGAAGAGAACTTGACTATTTTAGCAGATATACAATGTACATGTACATGTATGACTTTCATTTTTATAGCACGATATTTTCCTTTTCTATCAACTCTTGATTGTGAAAAGTTCAGTTGAAAATACAACCATTCAGCAAGCAGTTGGCCGTTTTTCTGCTTCAAATATTTATGCTTGATTGAACAAAAACATGATTCTGGGGGAAGATAGGCCAACAATGTGCTTATGGCTTCTGGCTGGCCAGTTTATTAGGCCAATAAAAAAAGAGTGCCAACATTTCACTCAAAAGTACATCTCAGACCACCAAGTCTTGGTCTTGGACTTTAAAGTCTCCGTCTTGGTCCCAGATGTTTGGTCTAACCTACAACACCAGTGAGAGCAAAAGTCCCTGGATACACTTGCCTCATATGAATTCTGCTCTCCCTCCGGATCTAAAGCTGCAACAAATCGACTCCACATATTCTCCCAACCCTTCTCCTGCCCCTCCGAAAACAGCTGCTTGATGGTCTCTTTGAACTCCTTCCAGAAGGGAGAATTGAAGAAGTGATCAACTGCATCCCTGAATTTGATGGTTTCGCCATCAGCGGTTGTGACCGAGGCATTGAAGTAGAAAGCCGATCCCCACATGGATATGATTAGAGAACCTGTAATTGTGTCGAGAAAAACGTAGGAAAAATTTTTGAAAAGGAACAAATTTGGTTAAGCCATTTGTAACAGTCTATTGGTTGAAAAATATAGCAATGACTTTTTAGGTAAAAGTTTGACTATTGTTTGTAGTAATTTCCAAAACAAAATACATGTACATGTACGTGCACAATATGTTTATGGATAGGCTTAGTGTAGACTGCACTTGATAATTCTGTGTAAAATCTGTAAGTGTGCAACACATACAACTGTACATGTACCATAAGCCAATCCAATATTACAAATACAATGTACACATGTATGACTATACAGCACCTGTACATCTAATTAAGGCCACTTTTGAGCACCGCTCAATTTTGTGCAGAAGTCAATAGGTTAACTGGTAGGGCTGTAACAACCGATTCATCGTGATTCTGAAATGCCACGATACGGCATCATGATACAAAACTGTGTATCGCGAATTCGCAATACAGAGATGCTGTGGAATGTGTGATAAGAAAATAAAATATGCAAAAAGTTGAAAACAAACATGACAAAAAAGCAGCTCACGATATTTCGGGCATAAGGCATCATATTGCTGTCCAACCCTTCGAACGGATACAAATATAATACTGAATGTGGAAACGGAGCATACATGTTATTTCATTACTAGGATATATGCATTCATTTCTATATCGTGTGAAAATGACACATTTGCTTAGAATGTTCAATTTAAAAGGGTATTTTTTTGAAAGTGCGTGGTCTTTTTTCTTTATTTTTTTTTTTGGGGGGGGGGGATTTTTCTGTTTTACAATACGTATCGTGATACGTATGGTATCGCGACCAAAGTATCATGATTGTGGAAAAGTGGTATCGTTACACCCCTAGTAACTGCTAACCAAATTAGAACTTTTCACTTTGTCACACAATTTACAAGATAAGCAAAAAAACTTTACAGATCACACAGCTGTGATCCAGTCATCTGGACAGTTTAAACATAATTTGTTTTTCTGCTACCTCCCATGATGTCTCAAACTGGAGGGGGGATTTTTTTTTTTTACAAAATTGCTTTCTTTTTTTTAAACTGAGTGAAAAAGTTCCAATACTGTTACCCGACTGATGCACAAATTTTTATCCAAAATTAGCATGCTACATACGTGCCATATGGTCATACTTGTAATTCCAATTTTATTGGAGCGACACTTCAAGTGATGATGCTCGGTATTTTATGTCTGGTGTTAACATACATGTTTTATAACTGTACATACCTGCAACAAAAAGCACAAACACACGAGTGCAGACTCCGCGTTTTTGTGAATGGTCCGGCATCTTTTTAAACCCTCGGACCCATTGCGACAGGATCGAGCTTAGTAAGGCCATGTACACAATAAAATGTGGATTGCCGGGAAACTTCAGAGCTGGTAGGCATGCACCACACATGGCCCACTTGAAAGTAACCGTCTCTCGACCGATGTTCCCCACGATGTGGACTGCAACGGCGACAGCAAAGGGGACAAAACAGTATCTGAGAGTTGGATGTTCGACGTGGAATTCCTCGGAAATGCTCAGCATTGCGAGGTACCCGATGAAGGTCCCAAAGCTGGTCTGGCCAATGAAGCGCATGGGGTTGAACCGCGGTGACTTGCGCACCTTGATGATTTCCTTGAACTGCTGCATGTAGTACGGTTCTTTATTGGCAGCATCCACATATGTCGGTATCCACCACACGTCACGCAACCAGCCCATCCCGAAAAAGCCACCCCACGTCGACCACCAGACGAATGCCTGTCTGTCCCGGCCCAAGTAGAAATGATGCACACCCAGCCAGCCAAGGAACAACCACAGAACGTACGCCACAAACAGGTTCTTGGCCATCTTGGGTCCCTGGCGAGAATTCTCAATGTTCAAAGTCAAGGGGTCAGGTTGTGAGTTGACTGCAAATGGATTCACGACGGAATGTCATTAAGCTTTTCCAAGTTGAAGGTTCAGCTCAACTGGTCTATGGCCAAAGCTTGTCATCTACATGTAGTTTCAGGAAAAGAAACAAAACAAAGAGAATAGTGTCACACATTAAAAAAAAAAAACTATGAAAAATGTTGTCATTACAAATAATGCAATTATTAATTTCCCCCCGCGGGGTGCCGCGGCGGCTCTGGCAGCCAAGCGAACCGCTACAATGTGTTTGTGCAGTCAAGCATAACCTATACACAATAATCAAACAATGGATTGAAACTGCACAAACAGCGGCCAATGGTGTCATCTGGCCTGGTGGCACTGTTCAATCCAACAATGGATTGAAACTGCACAAACAGCGGCCAATTGCGTCATCCGGCCTGGTGGCACTGTTTTTTTTGCGTATATTTGCGTCATCCGTACGCAAGGGGTTAAATTCAGACGCACATACATGTACATGTAAAATGTAGGGCAGTTTTGGCCTATTTTTGCCTTTTAAATGTGTTTTGTGCTACCTCATCTCCTCCCCGGCCCCGGTACATGTATGCCTGGTGCGACATTCATAACCGACCCTCTGGAATAGCCACAAATCATATATGCTCAGCCACATCACTCTCCACTTTCAACACTCTCACTCATCTTTTTCACCAATAAATACTAACTCATTAGTTTCGTATTTTTATTTATTTATTAAAGTGAATTGTTGAGGTTTTACTCTAAATAACCACACGCCGTAGATTATGGCTTATGCTGGAAACCTCTCCCTTTTTAGTTACTTCTTTATAGTCACTTGTTTATTAGTTTAATGTTAATTTTAATTTTGATACCTTGTATAGTCTACTGTTAGTTTAATAGACTTTTATTAAGTACATTTCGATCTTATTTTATACATCGTGTTTAATATAATTAGTGTCTTAATTTTTTTAATTTTATAGGCGCTATATAAATGTATTATTATTATTTTTATTATTATTGTGATAATAATAAAACCATAAATTTGGACTCCGTGCACAGCTCATGCACAGGCTTTTACCCATGGTTGGTTGTGGGGCTAGGGATACAGTGTTATACTTGACACACTTGACACTTGTACCGTGGGGTTTCTGCCAATCCCATCAAAAACATTTAGGCAGTGGTTATTTGACCGTGAACTGGCATCAGACTCATTTGAGCTAGTTGACCGGCACGGCACTGAGCATGCCCAGTGAGTGTTTTGGGGACTTAACCATTTTTTAAATAACAAATTTTGTTCCATGCCTTCATTGTCGTTCCGACTTCGTATTCACGAGATGGGATCAGACTTTACTTCCCTTAAAAAGAATCCTCCAGAGTGATTAATCAGAAAAATAAAATGCCGATTATTTGCAATTAAATCAGGATTTAATTTTTTTTTTAAAGCCAATTCTTACTTTTTTTTGAGAAAATTTTTTGTTTTAAATCTACATGTGGCATACGGGACAGCGCCACCACTTACGTGCTACATGTAGGAATGTCAACCACGAAACCACTGACTGCGCATGCCCAGAGAATTTCACAGCTGAATAGCGGGGCACAATTGCAGAATACCCTGCCACTCGTCTATTGGGTTGTCGGTCACTTCGCCCAAAAACCACATCGCCCTCAACCACTTCGCCCTCAACCACTTCGCCCAAACGCCACTTCGCCCAAATCCCACTTCGCCCAATCACCCCTTCGCCCAAACGCCACTTCGCCCAATTACTACTTCGCCCAAAAACCACTTCGCCCCAAAACCACTTCGCCCAAAAACCACTTCGCCCAATTTTTAAGCACCCAAGATTTTGTTCCCAATGTGTTCGTTTTCGTTTTCTATTTCGTTTTGATGGTGCATTCAAAACTTTATTTGCGTTGTGACATCCTTTTTGTGACCATGCTTTTATTTTCTTATTAGTTTATAGGCAATTGACCGTTTACGAGTTAACCACGCCCCTTAGACAACCCTATGGGATTTTTGTGTGGTAATTTTTGTTTGTCTCAGATTTTGCGCGTTCCACGTGGAATTTTAATTGATGTGATTGGACAATAATTCATAAGCTGCGTTGACGCGATTCCACCGCGATAGGTCAATTATTTTTATCAAGTGGTCATTCAAATTATTACGATTTTATGACTTCTGACTATAGCGCCCACCCAAACAAAGATACTGACAATTTGGGAGACCGCCAACATAGGGCAAGATAGCTCATTAGTTGGTAGTATATACCATGGAGGAAGGCTTCCTCCATGGTAGTATAGAGCGCTGGTACGGTATTCCGGAGGTTTTTATAAAAAATTTGTGAAATTTATAACGTAATTTTTTACAAACATTTATATTCTAACATATTAACTGATATGAGGGATGATGTACAATTTATGTAACAAACTAATGAAATGAAAAAAGGGCATACGGATCGGGCATGGGCGAAGTGGTTTTTGGGCGAAGTGGCGTTTGGGCGAAGTGGCGTTTGGGCGAAGTGGCGTTTGGGCGAAGTGGCGTTTGGGCGAAGTGGCGTTTGGGCGAAGTGGCGTTTGGGCGAAGTGGCGTTTGGGCGAAGTGGCGTTTGGGCGAAGTGGCGTTTGGGCGAAGTGGCGTTTGGGCGAAGTGGCGTTTGGGCGAAGTGGCGTTTGGGCGAAGTGGCGTTTGGGCGAAGTGGCGTTTGGGCGAAGTGGCGTTTGGGCGAAGTGGCGTTTGGGCGAAGGGGTAATTGGGCGAAGTGGCGTTTGGGCGAAGTGGCGTTTGGGCGAAGTGGCGTTTGGGCGAAGTGGCGTTTGGGCGAAGTGGCGTTTGGGCGAAGTGGCGTTTGGGCGAAGTGGCGTTTGGGCGAAGTGGCGTTTGGGCGAAGTGGCGTTTGGGCGAAGTGGCGTTTGGGCGAAGTGGCGTTTGGGCGAAGTGGTTGAGGGCGAAGTGGTTTTTGGGCGAAGTGACTGTAAAGCAACAGATACACGGATACGATATCACGGTTGAATGCTCTCAATAAACCTTCTCACATAGGTCTGTGCACACAGTCGTACTTTCCTATACTCGTGAGGACAATGCTTTGTGTTTCCTATTCTTCCTTTTAAGAGCAACTAAAACGCAAAATTTTTGACTTTTTGGACTTTTTCCGACAGTTTACTCTTAACTGATGGAGATTAGTTTGCAGACGAGAGGAATTTTTCTATTTAAAAAAAAAGGGTTGTTATTCTAAACCATGTATCCTGTTTCGCGAAAGCTCATTATGTATGTAAATGTATGTACGTGACCCCGTGAAGTACACGTGTAGAGTCGGTTGATGCTACAGCCAAACACTATGTATGTACGTACGTGGAGTTGATGCTGCTGGAAGAGTTTTGGTCGACATAACTCCTCCGTTTCCCCGTCTATTTTGTCTAATTTTGATATTATTTCAGTATGAGCATGGTTCTGAGATAATCATTATGCCTCGATCGTGTGTAGTTAGGGGTTGCACGAGGAACAGCGACAAAAACCCTGACCTAACCTTCCTGTGATTCCCAGTGCTGAATGGAGTTCAAAGGCGACAGTGGGACTGCTTTGTAGACAATACAAGATCTGATTTTCGGCTGTCAAAATGGTCGAAAATATGTGCACCCTTTTGTGCAGAACATTTCGCCAAAGACTGTATTGATGATACAATTCCGTTTGAAGGCTGGAGCCATTCCAACTCTAAAGGCACCGAGCATTCCAATCCTGTCCCGGACTCAAGCGCACCAGACCACGACGACGTTCCCTGCGGTTGCCGGCTCGAGCAGCCAGAGCCCCGGCCGTCTCCCTTTCCACGCTGGCTTGACTCAACATGCATTGTACATGCACAGTACCGCATGTGCTGCATGCGATTGAGTCTGGTACCTTAACAGAAATTGTGTGTACAGTTCGTAGAAGGTGCTGGTCCTTAAGAGGGCTGCATAAGCAAAGTCACCAGACTAGAGTATAGCATCAGCTCACACACAACTCACCGCGCAGGTCCCAATAAAAGCCGACTGCAAACAAAGGAAAGTAGGACCCATAACTAGCTTTTCAGCAAGAACAAGCCTACAACCCCAATTCTAAATGTGTCTCACAAAAATGTCAACACTTTAAAATATGTTTACCGTAGTGTTACACCTGAATCATGTGCAAAAAGCACAGCAAGTAATACAGGCCTTAGACAAAAAATACGTACAGACTCTACGTAAAACATTGTCGTATAATACAGTGACGTCATATGTTTCTACACGTATACGTCATCACTCGCGCGATACGGCACGCAGTTGACCTTGGCCTTTTCTGAATCGAGTCAAAGTGGCTCAGAAGGAAAAGGCTCAAAAACATGTTTTTTGTTTTTTCACAATCATGAAACTTCGTCAAACAATCCACAAGAGAAACTGACTAGGTAAATTTGAACACATTTTCAAAGTGAACAAAGAAACTGGCAAGGTCTTCCAGCTTTTAAATGGCGAATCTCACATGAGCTTAGAGCTGGAATTTTCAAGCTACATGTGTGTGTACCTTATCACAAATACCGCCTGGTTGTGACGTCAAAATGCATTGGGGAGGAGAAAGGCACAAACACTGCTCATTTTTCCTTCCCACAATGCCTTTTGACCATTGTGACGTAATCGTTATTTATTTTTTATGAGTTCCGTTCAAAACTTACTTTTGCAGATGACTTTACAGTACCAAATTGACTTTTGCAGGCTAAAGCAGTCTATTTTTTCTTCAGGGCACTCGAGGTGTGAGCTACAGAGGATTATGTGGAAGAACCAGCCCCTCACACTGAAACAAGACCAGCTATAAATCTCTTCACAGGGGTCATGCTATTTAGTGTCACTGTCAAGTCAACAAGCGTCAACAAGCATCAACAAGCGTCAACGACTTGTAAAAGCACTGTTGTTAAGCTTAAACATGTTGTTCACAATATTTATTGGGCTCCTGTGATTATTTAAAAGTATCATAAGTATTTAATTAAAAGTATCTTAAAATGTGCGATTTTTAAGCGAAAAAGTACGACATCAACGGTGCTTTTTCCCGGCAGCCATCTTGTTTTTCTGGGACATGGTGCAATCGCGCATGCGCAAAAGAGAAAACAAAGATAGCGGCGCCCATTCATCGTAATTTTGTCGTCATAAAATGTTGTTTTTATGTGGGATTGTGAACGAGAATTTGCCCAATTTCTTACATAATACGAGATGCGAGAGTTTGTTAAATACAAGTATAGCTTTTGTGAAGCATAAATGTGCATTTTGAGCTTGTTGACGCTTTGTTGACGCTTTGTTGACGCTAAATAGCATGACCGCGACACAGTACTTCCAGAACTGTAAGGTTTTTACAAACCTTACAGAAAGACACATTGAACCTGCTGTGGACGATTTTCTTCCATAGTTTTGACCCTCAATAACTTTCTAGTCACGAAATTTTGTGCCCCAAGATTTCACATGCCTTCACTTGATATGGCCATGTACACATAGGCTAGGTTCACTTCCTTGAAATGTAACCCAAAAAGTTAAATTTTACGGAAATTTTGCTTACCAAGACCACATCAATCGCCAATCCGCAGTTTCGCATCCGTTTTTGTCGACTGAGGGCGCCCCAATGCTCTTGACCAACCACAGCGCGGCTTTCATATCAACGCGTGAGGCAAAAAACACACAAAATTGATGCATTGTTTTCGCAGGAAACAGTCGTCCAAAAAAACAAAAAGAGGCGTTTCCGCATGCATCGCGGCGCAGTAACGCGGCTGCTAGCATGCCGTACGAATCTGAAACAAATATTCATGACTGTTTCCTGCGAAAACAAAGCATCAATTTTGTGTGTTTTTTGCCTCACGCGTTGATATGAAAGCCGCGCTGTGGTTGGTCAAGAGCATTGGGGCGCCCTCAGTCGACAAAAACGGATGCGAAACTGCGGATTGGCGATTGATGTGGTCTTGGTAAGCAAAATTTCCGTAAAATTTAACTTTTTGGGTTACATTTCAAGGAAGTGAACCTAGCCTATGTGTACATGGCCATATCAAGTGAAGGCATGTGAAATCTTGGGGCACAAAATTTCGTGACTAGAAAGTTATTGAGGGTCAAAACTATGGAAGAAAATCGTCCACAGCAGGTTCAATGTGTCTTTCTGTAAGGTTTGTAAAAACCTTACAGTTCTGGAAGTAGCGACACAGTATGAATAGGGTCGGGATGGGTAACTAGTCCACTGCAAGACATTAATAATGCCTCTACTCTAGGCTCTACCTATATTAAGCGTAGATAGCCCAGGACTGGGCTCGAACCCACAACTTGCAGAATTACCCACAGACCTTGAATTCAATGTGCCAAACCACTAAGCCACAGCACTTCCACATTTGTCGCCATCTTGTTTTTTTTCTTCTCGTGCGGGTCGTCTGTGTTGCCGTTTTACTCCATAATTTCCCTCATAAATCAAAACCCTGCCCTCTTTCAAAATTAAGCTTGCTCATATTCAACATATCTTAGCGAAGTAGTATTCACTAGTATTTAGTAATAATGATTTCAAGCACACAGAGTTACTTTTCCTGCCTGTATCATCGCCAAATATTGAGGTAAGTTCCGAAACAAACTGTCCCCTTTGGCTTTGTTCTCTATATGGAACAGGGTCCTTTACTTTAAAGATTACAGCGACATCACAACCGGAACTAGCCCCACCAGTGTGGCTGGCGGATTTGACATCGGGCTGATCCTTAGCCACACGTCCTACCCATATGTTTGTGTGGTGAGAACTTCAACAATTCGTGCGGTGGGGTAGCGCTATCTGGACCGCGGTTTTAACGGTCTGGCTGTGTTCTCTACCTTCTTAACTATTCCAAACTGCTAGCGGCTTGTCATCTTACTCACCATTTTCCGAAATATTGGACATTAAACTTGGACTCCATAGTCTTGCGTGCTAACGATTTCAACTGGTATCAGCCATTTTAAAATGACGTCACTGGGTTCGAAACGGCTTGCCGACGGCTGTTTGATGAGAGCACAGCTTATCACGAAATTTGCGCGAGATGTTCCACTGAAATCGTGATAAGCTAGCTGTGCTCTCATCAAACAGCCGTCGGCAAGCCGTTTCGAACCCAGTGACGTCATTTTAAAATGGCTGATACCAGTTGAAATCGTTAGCACGCAAGACTATGGAGTCCAAGTTTAATGTCCAATATTTCGGAAAATGGTGAGTAAGATGACAAGCCGCTAGCAGTTTGGAATAGTTAAGAAGGTAGAGAACACAGCCAGACCGTTAAAACCGCGGTCCAGATAGCGCTACCCCACCGCACGAATTGTTGAAGTTCTCACCACACAAACATATGGGTAGGACGTGTGGCTAAGGATCAGCCCGATGTCAAATCCGCCAGCCACACTGGTGGGGCTAAACCGGAACCAGCATGACCAGGCGGTAGGCTAGTCCGAGTAACTTGGACCCTTCATATCGCCTTTTTTAACATTTGGACATGATCTGGCGATAGTAGGGTCCAAGTCGATTGCACAATAGAGAATGGTCAAACACAAAATCCCCCCAAAAAACATCAGAATTCAACCTTACAACGGCCACCAAAATACTAGATACGCCACCACCTGACCAAGTGGAGTTCCGTGATCAGATAAATGTACCAAGGTTTACTTAACATCCAAATAAAAAGTGAAATTTTTACCGTTTATTTCCCAGAGACCCCCGCAGAACATGTCTTTTCGCCGTTTTGAAGTTCAAAAAGTGACTCCTCCATCTTGCATGACGTACGTCACCCTGATGCGCAGCGCCCGCATGCACCGCCCGACAACCTGCCGGCGACTGCTTCGCGAGTGGTAAAACGGTCGCTGTACGTGTTCGTGTGTAGATCATAGAGTTATACATGTAGCATGTGTAGTATATTGATTCGAGGTTTCACGCGCGTCATGAGGTAGGAAATTCTTCACGAAACAGTCGCCGGCATAAACAGGTTGTCGCGCGGTGCATGCTAGTCTTGGTTCCAAGACGTCCTTAGCGCGGTGCGACGTACAGCGCGCACGGCATGGCAGCACCCTCTAGCTACACAAACACAAACTGGCGAGAGGGCGCTGTCGGCCGGCCGTGCGCGCTATACGTCGCACCGCTAAGAACGTCTTGGAACCTAGACTAGGTGCATGCGGGCGCTGCGCATCAGGGTGACGTACGTCATGCAAGATGGAGGAGTCACTTTTTGAACTTCAAAACGGCGAAAAGACATGTTCTGCGGGGGTCTCTGGGAAATAAACGGTAAAATTTCACTTTTTATTTGGATGTTAAGTAAACCTTGGTACATTTATCTGATCACGGAACTCCACTTGGTCAGGTGGTGGCGTATCTAGTATTTTGGTGGCCGTTGTAAGGTTGAATTCTGATGTTTTTTGGGGGGATTTTGTGTTTGACCATTCTCTATTGTGCAATCGACTTGGACCCTACTATCGCCAGATCATGTCCAAATGTTAAAAAAGGCGATATGAAGGGTCCAAGTTACTCGGACTAGCGGTAGGCTACTTTGACTTTGTGCTTGCGATAAGGTCTACAGCATGTCTAAACACTTCAAAACACTTTACAACAAAGACGAACTGTCAAACTTTTCCTTCCCAACACCCCCCACCTCCCCCCCCCCCGTCCCTTCCCCGCCTCCCCCGTCCCGCCTCCCCCGTCCCCCCCCCCCCCCCCCCCCCGCCTCCCCCCGCCTCCCCCGTCTCTCCCCCGTCCCCCCGGTCCTCCCCAAAAAGCAAAACAAAACTCATGAACGCGCTGCATTCATAAACTTACTCTTATCATGGACGAAGATATGCAGAACAAAAAATGTACTGAATGTGCTGCAACGTTGGTTCCTGCGTTTCACAGGGTTTTCCCGTATTTCCAAGCCGTGAAACAAATACATGACTCGACTGGTCGGCACCAACTGCTAGTATAGCACAACTAGTGTGCCCACCACGCGTGCGCGTACGTAAGAAGAGTAACGCGCGCGATATAGGGCCTACGTGTATTATTTTTTTTATAACTAGTCAGTTTAGAAGTATTTACTAGGTAAACGTAGAATACGTCTGGGTTTATGACCAGCTAAAGTTGGCTCCTTCTGACCAACAGAGGTCGCTGTCACCACGAAATAGTTCAGTCACAGAAGTCTGGTACCCTTTCCATCCACCTAACGGCTCCTCGTCGTGCGGATTTGGTTTGCAGGTGTCCGTCCATGGTCCAAAGTCTCGCAGCGTCCATAGCGACGCCCTTTCTTGACATTTTAAGACAGGTTTTGGGCATGTAACTTTAGTTAGTTTAACTTATTTGGGGTAAATTTTTAGCAAGGACTTACATTAATAAATGTGTGAGGGCGCTGTTCGTTTAGTGACTCATTTTCTGCATAGGAAATTGTGATTAAAAATTTGATTTTATTTCAAATATAATTTTTGAAATCATGAATGATCATGATGATTGCCATCTGCCTTTTATTCATTAAAATAAGGCATGAATAAAGACAACGATTTTCAGAAAATGTGAGTTTTAAGCATTTCTGTCATAAATTTGTGTACAAAATAATTACACTTTACTCTGCATTTTAATAGCCTACCGTACACATTTCAGGGACCAAAATATCCCTGCTTTAAATCAATTTTTCTTTAGGCTTAAAAAATTCCAGTTCTCATCTCATCATGGTCAGATGGTGAGATTCGCTGTTGAATCTCACGTCATGAGCCTAGAGCTGGAGTTTTCAAGCTAGTCTGGGAGAGGACGTGGGAAAATAATTGATGGTTGCATTAGTCTTTAGACCATACTGCACTTCACTTTAGCTGTCAAGGCAAAACACAAAACAAAAATGGCATGAGCCGGTATAGAGTCCGACTAGTCTAAATACTGTACTAAAAGGTGTCGCCCAAAAAATGCAAGTGTCCAGTTGTAAGTTGGGTCCCTAGGAACTGATATTAGGCCTAGTAGAAGATTATAATGAAAGTACCGAGTCCTAGTGTGTTCTTGCCTAAATTTACAGGAAGTTAAAAAGTTGCACCCCACACCCCCCTCCCCCCCCCCCCCCCCCCCCGACCCTGCAAATAGATTTCTTTTGTTCTTGCCCCGAGGTGTAGATGTCGTGATGGACAGAGAGCCCGGCCATCTACCCATCTCAGTCCAGGATGTAGTCTCCTCTCTCATCTGGGTTAAGATCATCGCTCTGGGAGCAGCAGCGGCAGGCAAAACCTGTATTATTAAGCACTTCTGCGAGGACAAGGTGATTAACCGATTCATTAATTTATTCCGCGTTATTTTACCATGGTAGCCCCATCAGTTGTGAATGAACTGTTTTCCCTGGGAATCTGGCTTACATAAAAACAACAAACATGTATATTGGTAAAAATAGAGTCAGAAACATGAACTCAATATCTAAAACACTGCCATAAGCTAGACAAGGATTTAAAAACTAAACAAGCACGAATTTGTGCAGGAGCCGCGTCGGTGACTTGCGTGTGTGAGAGTTTCATCATAGACACATCCACAGTACAGCCTGCGGTCTCATAGACTTTGCGTGTGTGAGTTTCGTCAAGGAAAACTGTCTCATGACTTAACAAATTTGAAGAACAACCCTAAGCGCTTATACTAGAGCCCTGTCTGCGATGCGACACGGCTAAAAAAACAACTAGATTCAAACAGGTGATGTATAGATAAAACATTTTAAAATGATTATGTGTATCAAAAATGTAGTGTGTGTGCAGGTGTGGCAGTGTTTTAGACTTTTGGTTTGCAGGGGTGAGATTTGTCAGAATTTCCTTTCGGGATTTTCAGGATTTTCAGACTTCGAAGCTGATGTAATACCTCTTGAAAGTCATTCTTGTAAGATGCAGGCTACAGGAAATGAGTGTACAACTATGTCTTGGCCAAACTCGTACAGGCCTTCGCCTGAATTGCGAAACTTATTCTGCATATTATGCAGAGTTGTCGTCGAGTCCCTGCAAGTCCTTTCACAAGTCCCTTTCCGAAGTCCAGTCAGAAGTCCTTTCATAAAGCTGGTCACAAGTAACTGGACAACAATGACAAAGGAATGCCTTTGTCAAAGCTCATTTGAATAGCTTGTGATTGGAATTAGGACTGGAGGGCTTGTGATGGACTTGCAGGGACTTGCAGGGACTTGTGCATGTGATGGACTCGACTACATCCCTGATATAATGTATATTAATTTTCCAAGTGAACAAAGAAAACTGGCAGGAGTGGGATTCGAACCTGCAATTTGGACATTTTACATTTGGACACAAATGAAACCCGACTTCAAATCAGACTTTTTTGGGGGAAAATTGTTGATTTGTTTTCATCCACTTTCAGTTTTCTGCAGCCTACCAGCCTACTGTAGGCGTAGACTACGGGTTCAAGATACAGAAAGTCAAGAATCTTGATGGTAAGTAGAAACGAGCGAGTCAGATTGGCCTCGTGGCAGAGTTGTATTCGAGTCCCTGCAAGTCCATCACAAGCCCTGCAGTCCTAATTTCAATCACAAGCTATCCGAGCTTTGACAAAGGCATCCCTTTGTCATTGTTCACCCAGTTAATTGTGACCGGCTTTATGAAAGGACTTCTGACTGGGTTTGCAAAAGGACTTGTGAAAGGACTTGCAGGGACTCAAATACAACTCTGGCTTGTGTTACTTTCCTGGCCTTCCACCGCTGTGACCCGGGTTCGAATCCCACCAGGGATTGGGTTTTCAGTCCCTGCCTGATTCAGTGAGTTTTCCCAGAATATAATTTTGGGTTTTCCTCCCACCTCTAAAACTGAAATTCCTTTCACAGGTCTCTTCAGGCTTTCGAGCTACAGTGCGATATGCACTTTTGAGGAATCCTTGGTTTCATTACCAGAAAAAAAAATAATAATAAATAATAAATAAAAACAGAAAAAAATGCTTCTCGTCAATTTCTCACTCCAAAAAAAAAAAAAAAAAATATAAACAGCAAGAGAGTGGTTATTACCACATCAGACAATCATTACATCCAATAAAACCAACTAATTGTCAAGTCACTTCAATTAACAAAACTGATCTTAGCTAGGATTTTTCTGGGATGCTGGGGTCTTTCCGGTTACAGGTTCAGGGCTGCTTATTGAGTGATACCAGAATAAACCAGTGTCCTTGTGCTATACCAACAGACATTTTCTTTTCTAAAGTCATTTTTCCATATGGTCTGTAGTACGGGTCCATCTCTGGGATCTGTCTGGCCAGCTGGAGTATGCAGAAGTCCGCAATGAGCTTTATGGAGGAACGCAGGCCTGCATCCTGGTATTTGACGTCACCAATCGCAACTCATTTGAATGCCTGGATTACTGGCTGAAGGAGGTCATGAAGCACCGAGGAGGCTCAGTACACACAGTGGTAGTGGCCAATAAGGTATTTACTGAATGACAGCCATTGGCCAACTATTAATAATCGCACTCAGTGTCACAGAAATTATCTTGAAATGTAGTGGAAATGATATATTTCATGAAAATATATTTCTTTCAATAGACGTGTCAGTGTGGCCTTACAAAACCTGAGAGTTGAAATGTTTTTAAATGAGAAAATGGGCTCTTGAGAATTGAACTGCGAGTAGGAAGGTTGAAATAGGAACATGTTGAATGACATACTGATGCAAACTGCTGGACAACTTGAATGACCTGAAATAATCAATACCAATAGTTATGATGGCCCGGCATTTTGATGAAAGATTCTGCTAGGATTGAACATCAGGCCCTTCCAACTATTATCATTGAATTTTTGCCCCAAATGAAGATCCAACAAAAATATGCAGCAGGGTGGAATGTCTTGGATTGAACTGTTCCGTAAGAAAAGTGTTTAAAAAAACATAAGCTGTGTTTGTTTGTATTTTACCACATCAGATTGACATCCGAGGCAAGCGGGCAGTTTCTGCTGAGGAGGTAGCCAAATGGGCGGCGACTAAGAAACTCAAGTAAGTTGAATTCATCCATCAAGTTCCCCTTTGCTGGTATTGACAGTCGGCATGGGGTACGCTGCACGTAGACATGATTCTCAACCAAATATATTGTCAAAACTTTGAGCACCAGTAGTGTATTGTAAATGTTTACATGGACATTTATGGAAATATTTCAAAAAAGATGTTCCTCTTATCTTAACCCCTTGCCTCCAGCTGTTATTGATGGGGTTGCTGGTATGCCAAGAATGGGGCTGTTCAGCCAAGCATAAATGCAAACAATAGCAGGGGTCGAATTTCAGGTAAAAATCTACTAGACAGCTGGGATAGTAGCACAAAATGTTTACTAAACCAGAAGGTATTTCACAAGACCAATTATGGTAAAAATAACAACACAGTGTTTTGAATGAGTGAGCTGTTTCAATTTTTTCCCATTTGCCGACCTTGTTGGAGGGGTTAGAAATGCTCTTTTGATTGAAACTCCCTGCCTCAGAACTAAAAATGGCCATTCCAGAAATTATGGGGCTTTTTCAGTTTACCAGATTTAGAAAAAATGGACTTTAGTGATAGCATTTCATGCAGTGTATGAACAAAAATCACTAGTTCGGTCAAGCGTTCACAGCACCAACGCTCAAATCACTGGACTCATTGAATATAGTGGTCCTATTCATCATGTGGATGAAAGCTTCGTTTGAAAAAGCTCAATCTATTCATTACACTCACATTTAAGAATATAGTTGAAACTTGAATAGATTGAGTCTATAGACTACAACCGGCCAGGTGGTCTTTTTCAAACCATGGCTGTGGCCATCATCTGTATTCAACAGGTTAAACAAAATAAAACACAATCTTGCAAAAGCTGCCCATAGAATTCCATTTAATCCGACTTATTGTAATCTATTTTTAGGTATTACGAAACGTCGGCTCTGAGTGGGGAGGGAATCCTGAGGATGTTCTGTGAGGTACTGGAAGTGGCCTCAGCTGATGCACCCAAGGGACAGAGTGGAGTATCGGAAATATGAGATCTGCATGATCAGTGCTGGCTTCATCTCCCACACTCAGCGACACCATGAACCATCCATGTTTTGTATTGCCCCCCCTGTCGGGATCGGGTTTGTGACGTCCTTGCTATGCCCAGCACTCTCAGCCCCAGTGTCCTGGAGTATTCCTACGAGGAAGGTCATCTGGCTACAAATGTACCTTGTTGGTGCCTTGTACCACCGGTTCCCAATGCACAAATGGCTCACAGGCAGTTCAGTCACAATGGTGCTCACTTAAACACATCCTCTGAAAGGCTACTTTGTTTCCACCTTCGAAGTTCTCTGTGAATAACGAAGATAGGCACATGGTCTCACCAGCTGATGCACTACTCCGAGCATAGTTTTTAATATTTTGAATAAGTATGAGCTCTGCAGTGTTCCCCCCCCCCCCCAAAAAGAAAACCGAAAAAAAACATCAATATTACTTATAATGGGGGATTATCATAAAAATCAAAGCATATGTATTGGAAAGATCAACATCTCAGCTTTCATATGTAAGATTAATTTTGCTCATGCCTTCATCATACCGGGAAAAAAAAAACTCTGAAAAAAAAAAAAAATTGTTGCAAATTTTGTTTTGAACACTTTCTTTCAGGTATGAGGCATTTAAGCTAGGGCACCATGATCATTTTCTCGGATGTACTTGAACCATTCTGAACAGTGTTTTGGTCAAGCAAGTGTCGCATCTTTCATCACAATTATCATGATTAGCGTTATGGCTCACATAACTTACATATTATGGGATTTTGGTGTACTTTTTTTATTGCTCCAAGTACAATTGGTGATTCCAAGACTGCTGGATATTAATGTCCTTAGTTGTAAAATATTTTTTTACATTTTGTAAGATCAAACACTATGCAATAATAAAATTGTATGTACACTGTATCTGTGGATGTATTTTAGTAAGACCTTTCTTTAGAAGGGATAAAGAGAAGGTAAACTTATTATTAAAAATTGAACATTTTTAGTTAAACAAATTTTACAGGCTTAGATTCAGCATATCATGTATGACAATATTTTAATTGTATTCTGGGAGAAGAAAAAGAAAATAAATAAGTTAAAACGAAAATAGATTGGTTCTAACAAACTGATGAAACAGAATTTCAGCTACTCCGTTTCTTCCCTTGACTTGAACAGTCTTAAAGGAACCATGATATAGGATTTACATTGCATTATTCCTGCTTAAAACAATAAAGTATTATCTTGACAATGATATTTTGTTACCAGAGTCAATTATTTCCCAGATTAAATATGAAAAAACATTTTTTGAAAATGTTTGTCCAAGCTACTCCGCCCCTGAGTGGGACCCTCATTAACATAAGTGAGTGACGTAGATCGAGGAACATTACATATTCTGCTCGAGCCAGCACCATTCATCACGCGTAAATTGAGTGTACATTCTTCGTCCAAAATCTAAGCAAAATATAGCGTTTTTCGGCCATGCCGGCAAGGTGTGTGGCTGCTGGATGCAGCAAAACAACGAAGGATGGAGTAAGCCTTCATTTATTTCCAACTGATGCGAAATATCAGAGAATTTGGACGGCGAAAGTGACAAGAGCGAAGTGGTCCGGTCCCAGCAGCTTCTCAGCGTTATGTAGCGACCACTTTGGGCCGTCGTGTTTTGATACTGGTATTTTCAACTCCTTTGGGATGGCCATTAAAAATATGCTCAAGTCCACTGCCATCCCAACATCTTCCCAGATGTGGGTAAGGTACAGGCGAAAGCAGTTAAACGGCCCATTCCCCGAGGAGCTGTCGCTAAAAGGGAGAAAATCAGGGTAAGTTCAATGTGTAGTTGTTGCAATGTACGAAATTGTGTGTGTATACGGGCCGGGTCCAGACTATCGAGTCCATTCATGAATTTCGGTGCCTCGATCTACGTCACGAACAGCGCCCTCAATTTGAGTCTCAACAAATTCCAAAAAGGGGGGGGCAATTTTTGGGCGGCAAATAATCACACTAAAACTTCACTTGAACCAGTTTGGCTTTTAATTCACATTTAATACATATAAATGAATGTATTTATGAAATAAAATGCTATCCGGCAAATTTGAGAAGCATGGTTCCTTTAAGCAGCCAGCGGAATTTGTTAGTCCTAATTACTGCTTGGAAAGCAACACAATTTTTTCTTAATACAAAATACTACATCATCAAGTTTCATCTCATGCACTGGCAGTCTTGACGGAACATCCTGTATTCTGTAAATACTTCTGCAGTCACCAACTGGACACGACCTATCTCTACTGGTAGATCCCACGAGTACTCACTCGTTCCAGAATGGAGAGAAACATGGAGAGAATGCATGTCACTCACTGCTGGAATCGAATCCATTTTGAATATAGACTCAAGGAATCAAAATTTTAAATAAATTGGTATCCAGATTGTAAAGTTATCCTTTTCCATGCAAGTATAAACAAATAAACCCCCTTTGGTTAACACCACGCCCAAGTCCCATGTTCCAACTACTGGACCACGACTCCCATTTTACTGTACACTATTTACATTCCAATTATATTAAGTCACGAAAACAAGAGACATTGTACCAAAAAAGAAAATGTACTTCGATAATGTACAGCTGACACAATGAAATAATACCACATTGAAACAGATTTTTCTTTGACCATTTAGCCCCTTGGGCACGGTATTTTACGGGAGACGTCGGGGTGTCACGGCGGTTCTGGCAGCCAAATTGAACCACTACAATGTGTTTGTGCAGTCAAGCATATCATAAACAATAATCCAACAATGGATTGAAACTGCACAAACGGCGGCCAATGGCATCATCCGGCCTGGTGGCACTTGTTTGCGTCCACAGACGTCATCCGTACGCAAAGGGTTAAAGTGTCAATGCCTATTGAGAGTGCTGTTGCTGTAATGTCGGTTTAGGCACTTTATTGTACAAAAAGACTACACAATGTTTGGCTTATTGTAGCAATCGATACACAAATGGAATGGTTTTTTTTACGTAATAAAAGTGTTAGTTACAGTTTCCTATCGTCCTACGGTCCTTGTGTCTGACTGAAGTGTATCAATCATACATATCGTACATTTCGTCACCAACACTACAAACTGACACTCTCTAGCGCGTGAGTGCCAGGGCGCGCGCGTATTTTACAGAACAGAGTAATTTTCGTTTTCACGAACTGACACCCAAGTAGGGGAGCGCGCGCTAACCACATTTTCATTTTCACGAACTGAAACCATTCTTAATTTCACGAGTTTAGAGGTTTTCAGTTCAATGTTTCTGTAAACCCACAAGTATACAGATGGAGTAGATTCGTGTCAAAGCTTTTAAAGCATTTTTCTTGGAATGGTATTTCCGCTACATGCTTGTGTGTCAATTCGTGAAAACAAAGTCTTCTCTAGCGAGTCAGTGTCCGATGTGTGCGCGCACCACCTGAGTGTCAGTTCGTGAAACCGAAATTTACACAGTACGCGGTTTCACGAACTGACACCCAGGTGTTAGCTCAAGTTCATTACTGTCTACAAGCAGTGCTCCAGAAAAGAGAACTTTACAGTAGCAAAAAAAGTCAAAGAGACTGTTCATAGCGTCATGAAACGCCCTTAGAAGGCCGGAAACAAATATATTTTGAAAACTATATTCATAAGGGTAACAACAAACTGGGAAAGAGATTGGCATTGTGACGGACATCAAACAAAACAATTTAGTGAATCGGTCATAAGGTAAAGTGAATACAACAGTTTTGGAGCCACAGAGGATATTTGGTTTGTCAGATGTTTCACACAGCAGTGTTCACTATAGCAAAGTTTAGTCCGAGTAACTTGGATCCTACTTATCGCCTTTTGTTTAACATTGGGACATGATCTGGCGATAGTTGATTCCAAGGCAAATGGCTGCCATGGTCCTTCGAAGACCTAACAAAAACCATCAAATTTCATCCTTAAAACGGCCACAAAAATACTAGTCACGCCACCTGAGATACAAGTAGAGTTCCAGGATTAAGATGGAGGTACTAAGGTTTACTTACGATCTGGATGAAAAGTGAAATTTCCCGTTCAATTCCAAATGGCACCCGGCCTCGTTGCACGAGTGCTTGTTCAGTGATGGCCATTGTAATGATCGTAACGTCACGTCACGGCAATGCATATACCGCACTACACATTCGTCATTGCGTGCATTTGTGTTAAAGTCGTGACCCGGAGTGACCTCGCCTATCCTAACGGATTGGTGCAAACGCACACAATGTACAATAAGTCGGGTCCAAGTTACTCGGACAAGGCAAAGTTCAGACAAATATTACATAAATGCCTGAGGAGAAAGGAAAAAACTGCCTTTTCTCTATTAAGATCCTACCCCAATGTGTCCCCACAGCAGAATGATGTTAACATACAGTCAGTCTCATGGCAGACCTCCCTTTCCATGTACCTTGTAGATAGGCATGCCGTTGCACTATAGAGTACCGAGGTCTGACGTCAGTTGCCGCGGCAATGGTTCCAAACAAATGCAGTTTAGAATGTATTCTGGTACCAAACATTGCATTGATTGACGTCATCACTTCGGTACTCTATAAGCCATAAATAACCCATCGCTCATCGGTCGTCATTGCTGTCCGACTGCTGTCTCCGTTTGTGCTTGTGGTGCTTCTTGGGTTTTTTTCTCTTCTCAGAATGTGATTTCTGCAAAAATTTCAATTTTGAAACGTGGGTGCTGTGTGGCATATTTTGGACTACTTGAGTTATAAACTGCCATTACTTGTATAGGAGCCAATTCTGCAAAAAAAATTAATAAAACATATGCCTGACCAGTAAGGTCAGATTTAACCCTGTGGTGTGCCATGACAATATGTGACCCGCTCTGGAAAAAGGTATATTATGTCGCAAAATATAAAAAAAATTGTTTTATATATGTTTGGAAAGCCCGCAATGTAAGCTTTCATTTGGTACATGATAGAGCTCTAAAGTTTTTGCATATAAATTAGTTCCATGGAGTTCAAATTGCACAACAGAGAGAACATGCTTTGAAATAGCTAGTTCTTATACAATGCAATGGAACAATGCACTCTAGAAAGGATATTTTTTCATTTTATTCACTGAAATCAACATTGTTGTGCACCAAACCTGAAACTTCAGATATTTAAGATGTCATTAAAGACAAAAAACCAAAAATGAATTTTGACGAAAGATTTCACCGTCTCAACATTGAAAGGGCCATTACACGTAAATGCAAAGCGCGACTTATATCACCTTTTTCTGGAGCGGGTCACATATACACGCACTGAACAAAACAACGCCATGGCACACCGCAGAGTTAAAGAGAAAACTTAACATTACCAAAAGAAAATCAAAATGTACCACATAAAAACTGACCTAGTACGAGAGCATTTTTGTTCAGCTTATTGCATAAAAGTCCTTATAGCAGCCAAAAGATTCCTGGTTGAAATTGTGAAGTTGATTAATACTCCACACAAATTTAAAAGAGAAGCAACTATATTAGGGTAATTGTAAGCATCACAAGGAAACAACGCTTTTGTTTGCACATCATCGTGAAGTACGTGTATTAACCAACCTATAGACCAACATCTCATTACTTTGGACTTGCATCTCATTACGTTTCAACTTCAACTAAACATGTCAAAGGTTACCAGAAGACAGACAAAATTATGGAATCAAATACAATAGTTATGTTGATAATTAGACGCACCAAAATCGAGCAATTTTTCACAACTGTGCGTCCAGAACAAAGAGGAGAACAGACTTATTGAGACTTACAGAAGGCCTGTCGCTTTCATCATCTGAGGAATCATCGTCGTGTCGTCGCTTTCTCTTCTTGCTCTTCTTGCCCTTTCTTCTCTTTTCTCTTTTCTGTTGGTGAACGTCCAGCGATGTGTGTTGGCGTGTTTGAAAGAAGAAAAATCAAAGAGGCAAATTTGAGTGAAAAGCGTCACAATGAAAAAGTCGAGTCATTTTTCTTTTTCTGTGTCCTTATGAACAGTGACCTACAAAAACGCAATGCATCTATGTACGTTTAGTTCTTTTTCACGGCTAAAGCCCTGTCCGCACTGGATTTTTTTTTTTTAACTTACCGAGACGATGGGTACTTTTCCCATTTTAAGTCCAGTCCGGACAGCCTAGGACGTTTTCCTCTCAGTTATTTTTCCCGAGTCCAGCGGGTACTTCTACTGGGCAACTGCTGCCCAGGAAAACTGACCAGGTAACTTTTCCCGAGACAATAAGTCCAGTGCGGACAGTGCGAGTCGGTAAAAGCGGCTCAGGAAAGCGTACCATCTGGCCCGAGTGCAAGGTCATGCTTCACAGGGAAACCAGGCATGCGCTTTGCATTGTTTCACCGCGGTGCGGTGCATATGTGGCAAAATTCCAAATTCCATGCTTTGTTCCTCTTTTGGTCGCAATCATGGCAGATTTTATTATTGATACAGTCGGAAGTTTGATTGGTGCTGAAGACGTAGGCCTGCGTGTACACATTGGCCAGAAAAATGAAAAGGCACGCGTGATTTGGGTCAATCGCGTCAATGTAGAAAGGTCATGCAAAGCGCCCTCATGAGTCGTTATATTGACAGCTCGGTTACTTCTACCACGGTCTCGGTAAAATTTTCCCGTGTCGAAAGTCCAAGTGCGGACATTGGTCACATTTTACCATTTTTAACCATCATTTTAACCATCGTCTCGGTAAAACCTTCCAAAAACAAAGTCCAGTGCGGACACGGCTATAGTGTCATCATAGTGCCATTTACAGCATAGTGTAGTAGTTCAAAATAGTGCTATCCAAGTAAACCAGTCAAGCGTGCTGCCTGCAGGCACATGCTTGAACATGGCCCATATACAATACAAGTACAATACACAATACAAGTATAATGTACACTCCAAGGCGGCCACGGTCCACACATGGTTTTGTTTACATTTCATGCTATCTGTATAGGTAGGTAATAAGGAATATACATATATATATAGCAGAATTCCACAATAAGCAATCTTGGAATCCACAAAAAACATTTAAATATATAGTGAACACTTCCTGTACATAATTGACAAATTTGCAAGCGGTGTTCCTTACACCAAAGTTCTACTTCAAAATAAAGCCATATTTTTCCCCAACAACTGTTCTAAATGTTTACAGATGCGTGTTAAACAGGAATTCACAATGGCCACGCATGCAGTCTTTGGGTAACTTGTTCTTCAGTCACACACACACACAAAACCATATGAGGGTACCAGTTATATATATTTTAAATAGTTTTGAAACTCACTGGGGGGGGGGGGGGAATGATCTGTTTTCAAACATCACAGTTTAAAGCAAATAATGTGAAAAACTGAAAAATTCCTAATTTTGTTATCAGGTTTCCTACTGACTTGTGCACAAAATCAAGTCATGTTTATCCAAAATAGGCCAGTTGATTGACCTACTGCATATGCGGCATGCGCTGTACAGTCGTATTTCTTATTCCGAATTGGCTTACAGTCACATTAGGACGGTTTCAAATTAACTGGGCAAAGGATCCTTGCTCAAAATGATTCAAGAGAACGTCAGGAGTGATTGACACGTAAGCTTACCTCTACTTCTGAATCTTGCTCACTGTCGGATGATGATGAAGAGGAGGAGGATGAGGAGGGCAACTTGAAACGAAAACCAAAGAAAAAACAGACAGAAGAGAGCAAGCAAAATATGTTAGATATTGCTTACTTAGACACCATGGTTCGATACCAATCTTGAGAAGACTATTCCAAATCTGCCAACATTTCATGATTATGGATACACTGTGGAAACACTCTGGAGAAAATTGTACGATTCCATCTACACGAACTAACTAAGAACAGGGGCCAATTTCATAGAGCTGTTCAGCACAAAATCTGCTTAGCATGAAAAGGTCTTGCTTAGTAAAAACAGGTTACCAGCCGAAAGCCCCTGTAATTTTCATGCTAAGCAAACAACAGCTGAATGCCAGTCAAAAGCAATATTCCACACATGGAAATCTGGTTGGTAATCCAGTTTTTATCAAGGAAGCATTTGCATGCTAAGCAAATTGTTGTGCTTAACAGCTTTATGAAATTGGCCCTGGCACTTCAGATGACACAAATGAGGACATTTGTTACTTTAACCCTAACCTCACATAAAAATACAAAATACTAGTATTAATTAGTAGTAAACAGCAGCATGCAGTACTCTCACCTATTTGTGTGCAATGTAGTCATTTTTAGTATTTGCATTATATTTGGTACATCACCCCATATAAAGTACGTAGTAATATGGCGTACTACTATTTGTTGCTGGGGTTGGAGGGAAAATGTCTTATCATCTAAGGCGGACGCACAGCATGAACTACTGGTTTTCAGAGATGATACAATGTTTTATCTTTGACATCCAATTCATTGACACAAATATAATATTAATGGCAGTACCCAGTAAAAAATGTATTACATAAAAGTAGTACTTTGTAGTTAAAAGTACATGTACATGTACCTTAACTGCTGTCATGATCCACTCAATCATCGAAGACAGACTCAGTGTAGTACACAGGTCATCACCCAAATTAATGCCTGGGGGTTAGGGTTAATCACCTCCAGTGCCTTAGGCACCAGATTTGGGTATCGAACAATTTTTCAGAGTGTATATAGCACTCTGCAATAATCCTGTAAGCACGGAAGTTCCATGACGGAACCCTTAGTTATGGGATGCAAGCCCACAAGCCAAAATATACCTTACTAACCATGAAAAACAGTAACTGTTGGCATATTTTCTGCACCTTCAGTCGAAATGTCTGTGTTTTTGTTACGTATTTCATGCTCTTTGGTCCGGTAATCCCTGCCTGGAATATTCCAGGATTTTTTTGTCGCTGCATGCCAACATGCTACGTGCACTCACCCTTGCCCGTTTCTTCCTCTTAGACCTCTTTTTCTGAAAGAGAAATAGGAGACACCAAAACATGATGAGATTCAGACAAAAAGAACGAACCACTGGGCAGAAATCATTTTAACCAGTTCACGCTGGGATTATTTAGACATTCACCGGACCCAGGCACAGGAGTATTTTTCACGAACCTCGATGCTAGCCGGGTTCAGGTGGAATCAGGCCGTAATCTGTGGGTAAGCACACCCTGATATTTCTGGCCTCACTCGCTGCGAGCGGGTCGCTGACAGATATTACCGGCCTCGATCGAGTGCGTGTTTATCAGTCATCCGTTCTGAATACCGTAAAACCTTTGGGTGTATACACGTCATCCGACGCGAACTGGTTAAGACCCAGGGATCTGTGCTGAGAGTTTGTGGCACCCTAAACTGGCAAAATGTGATCATGTACTGCATTAGACTGGTTCTTAACTTCAATATGGAGATAAGTATCCAGAGTTGTTGTCTAGTTCCTGCAAGTCCTTTCACAAGTCCTTTCACAAGTCCAGTCAGAAGTCCTTTCATTAAGCCAGTCACAAGTAACTGGATGAACAATGACAAAGGAATGCCTTTGTCAAAGCTCATTTGAATAGCTTGCGATTGGAATTAGGACTGGAGGGCTTGTAATAGAGGAATTTCACATTAGCCCCCTTCTGCGCACTTCCGGGTTGAAAGCGAGAATGTCAGTGGCAAACAAAACAACGCTTTTCAGCACATTCATCAATGCATGAATTAATCAGGCCATATTAAGGCAGCGCAGGCGTACGATCAGCATAAAGTTGTTCACTGTGACATTGAGATCCTCATTTTTAAACGCGGAAGTGCGCAAATCGGCGCTAAACTCATCGTTGTGGGATTCCTCTATTGGCTTGTGATTGACTTCTGATGGACTTGCAGGGACTTCTGATGGACTCAACTACATCCCTGCAAGTAGCTTGATCTAATACAAAGTATTCAATCAGACATCTGCACGTGTGCAGTCATGATTTTCTATTGTTTAGAGATAGTACTTTTACATTCACACTATGGCTACAAAGTACTGCTGTTTGATAATTGAATCCACGCTACGCTGTCGCACTCGGCCTGTCATTATCAGATCTGAGGTAACATCTCGAACTGCAACAAGACTCTTACAGTAACCAAGGCCGCAAGTCTCCAAGGCCGCAAAAGCAACTTTTCAAACATTCCAATGTCATAGGTTTCCCATACTGAAAAACAGCGCCCCCTCTTCTCAATGAAAGTTGCTCAAGACACTTCGAAATTTAGCCAAAATCAATTTTGCCAAGACCGCCGCTAAAACCCACTACGGGTATATGTGTACGTGTATGCTAATTACAATTAGCAATTTTTTGTCCATAACCCTAACTTTTAATTGGGCAGTGACCCCAATCAGTCAAGAATATAGATTATTGCTCTTTAAATACAATGCAATGAATGGATCCCAGCGGCCTTATTCTCATGGTTCAGAGTATGATTATTTCTATGAATATTCATATACATGTACTTGCTTCTTTTTTCTTCTTCTCTTCTAACTTCCTCAAAACCTTCTCCCGGTTTTTCTTCAGCTCCTCTCTAAATTGCTGCAGAAAAAAATAACGGGAGTAATGTCAGTATTATTTAGTTTAAAAAGGTACGAACACACACTTTCTCCTTGTGGGCCTTTTAAAGCTTTTGTTTAAAAACAAAAAATGAGAATGTGAGACCTTGCCACTCAAAAAAACAACTGAAAACATACTATGATACTTGTGTGTAAATGAAAAAACAGAAAATCCTGTTGCTTTGTGAAAATGCTTTCGAGTATTTTTACATGTATTTCTGAAGCATTTTTGTCAAACTATGGGGTCATTCCATGTCAGATCACCCAACCAGTGGGCCAAATTAACAGAGATATGGTAATTTGAAAATTGGTGGGCGTGCCCATTTTTGCCAAAATCCCCCACAAAACAGTGGCGTAGCACAAAAACCGTTGGTCCGATCGGGCAAAAACTTGATATTTCAGCTTTTTCAGCCTCAGTTACCCCATACACCAAATTTGAGCCAGTTTGAAGAGGGTCGGGTCTAAATTTCCATTTTTTGGTGGGTGTTTTGACACGGAATGACCCTATGAATATTTGTATGAATCCACAATCTAGATGAAATAAGTTAAACACTTACAAAATAATCTGATGATGAATTACCCACATTTGTAAGTACACCCAGTACAACAGCCATGCATGTTATCCCAAAACAAGACTTGCAGTCACACAAAATGGAAGATTAAAACGGTACCAGCTTTGAATTCCTGCCGATTTACAGTTTTGCGAATCAAACAATTTTATTAAGCAACGCACTGCAAGAACAAAATATTCTCATCAGAATTGTTAAAATGATGGAAAATGGAACTTGCGGGAAATAAAAACTGGTCAAGTTTTAGCAGGTGAAATTAGCTGAGTAATTATTAACCCTAACCCTGCCAGACGCAGCACAGTGCATCTGTGCTGACAGCTCCACTTTGCTGCACTCTCCACGCAAGTCAATGTGACAAAGTATGCAATCTGATGCGTCTGGCAGGGTTCTAGCAAACATGCCCTGCAGGGTTAGGGTTAATTAAATCAGTTAAGACAATGTGACGAATGAAGAAATTGTCTTACGTCGCTCATATTTTTCTCCCACTCGGCAAGGGTACTGGATCCATCTTTCTTCTGTTGGACCATGTCTTTCCATTCCTCCCTGCATGGCAAACATAAGGGCCAGTGAAAACCTAAATGCATTCAAAATTGACAAATATCTTGTGAACAGTGCACTGCCTAGCTCCACGAGTATGGCAGGGGTAACTTGCATCCAACCGAACATAAAGCCTGAGCGTCAGCTACACTCTAGCTGTGTTTAAAGGTACTATACACCATTTGCTTTTGCTGTAATTTTCAGAAATAAATGGATTTGGGGGTGACTATTTTATATCATCCTAGCAAACACTGACTTGTTTAAACTTAAAGTTTTGTGTGCATAGATGCTGGGAAAACAGAGAGACACAAATTCTGTTCTATAAATGTAGTAGTCTGGTTCACTGACCACACCTTAGACAAAACGGAGCAATTAATAGATGCCAGGGAATTATCGGGTCGGGGAACTTCCACTTTTCTTGAAAACAACAGCACACCAGGAGCCATGATTTCACAGGATGCTTAAAACAACTGCTATTTAACTGCCATTTACTTACAGTCTAATACGGTATTTTGTAATAATTCAGTAGTTTTTTGTTTTTTTTATTTTCAAATGGTGTATACTAAATGTAATATTTGATGAAAATGAGTGCTGCAAACTGCTGCAAACTGCTGCAAACTGCTGCAAACTGCTGCAAACTGCTGCAAACTGCTGCCTGAATTGACCTGAAATATACAAATCAACAAAATTAGTTGGCCTAACGTTTCAAACTTAACCCTTACCCTGCCAGACGCAGCACAGTGCATCTGTGGTGACAGCTTGACCTTGCTGCACTCTGCACACAAGTCAACGTGACAAAGTATGCAATCTGATGCGTCTGGCAGGGTTTCTAGCCAAAATACCCTGGAGGGTTAGGGTTCTAATTAAGCAAGTTCTTTCTCAAAGGCAAATGACAGTGTTACAAGAAACAAACATGTGGGGGGATACACAAGTAAGTGGAGGGGGGGGGGAGGAGATTAAGGACCGAGGAAGAGTGGCAGTGGGTGAACGTCAAAGGGAGTACAGAGAGGGGAAGGGACAGCAAGGAACAAAGGAGTGTGGTTAGGGTAAGGATGAAAGAGGCAAGGGATGGAGATGGGAGGGATGAAGCTGGGGAGGGGGGAACAAAGAAGTCCCCGAAAACACTCACTGTGCATGTTCAGTGCCATGCCAGTCAAAGAACTGAAATAATCCGATGCTAGTTCACGGTCAAATAGCAACTGCCTTAAATAATAGTGCCCCTCTGGTGCAGATGATATATTTTTACTACCAACACCTACTGCAGTAGGATTCAGTTGCTGGCGGGAGACTACACATCTCTGCATCCTTTGCAGTCACGATCCTTTTTGGCTGGTAAAAGGATAGCAGGGTTAACCCTAACTACCCCAAGCCTTACAAACTCCAACAGCAGGTTGTGTTGAATTTTGATGGGTTCAGGACTGTAGAGCCTTGGCACATTACTTTACACGGAGCTGTGATGCCCCAATTTCAAATGTTCCAAGTTCAAATGTGCCATATGCATGTAGGTACATGTACTTCCAGAACTGTAAGGTTTTCACAAACCTTACAGAGAGACACATTGAAACTGCTGTGAAAGGTTTTTACCCATTTTTGTTATGATCCATAACTCTCTTGTCACGAAATCACAACATTTCATATGCCTTATCTTGATAATGGCTATGTACACGTACATGTAGGATAAGTTCAATTCCTTCAAATGTCACTGGAAAAGGTGACATTTTACGAAAATTTCGCTTACAAAGACCACAGCCATCGCCACTCAGCAGTTTGGCATCGTTTTTGTCGACTGAGGGTGTCTTAATGCTCTTGACTAACCACAGCGCGTCTTTTATATCAAGGCGTGAGGCAAAGAAAAAATCCTCGGATGCTAGAGTAAGTCGTACGAACCTTAAGCAAATACTATACACGACTGTTTCATGCGAAAACAATCCGAGGATTTTTGTTTTCTTTGCTTCACGCGTTGATATGAAAGCCGCGCTATGGTTGGTCAAGAGCGTTGAGGCGCCATCAGTTGACAAAAACAATGAGTAACTACCGAGTGGCGATGGCTGTGGTCTTGGGTAAAAGAAATTTTCGTAAAATGTCACCTTTTACAGTGACATTTCAAAGAATTGAACCTAACCTACATGTACATGTATGTGTACATAGCCATTATCAAGATAAGGCATAATGTGGCAGAAAATTTTATGACAAGAAAGTTATGGATCATCAAAAAAATGGGTAAAAACCTTCCACAGCAGTTTCAATGTGTCCCTCTGCAAGGCGAAATAAAAAAAATGTTTCGCGTCCTTGCCCGCTTCTTTTTTTTAAGCTGCCTGGATTTTTTTTTTTATTTTACCACAGAAAAATTATATATAAAGAAACAAAAATGTCAACCAGTCAATGGGAAAATAAATACTTGCGAGTCCGATTTTTTTTTTTTTTTTTTTGCTGATATGGTGCCGCAAACATACTAAAAAACACTTTAAATATGTTCAGTTCTCTTGTGTAACATGTCTCTTTCATATTTAATGCATCTTTGAACAGGGAAACACCAACAGTTGCCAGAATATATTTTAAATGACAGCCATCTTGAAAATAAAAAATAAAAAGCCCCTTTTCCTCCTTTTTTTCGAAAACCCGGACGTGAAACATGGTTTTTTGTTTTTTTCACTTGGCCTAAGGTTTGTGAAAACATTTCTGGAAGTATGCCATAGGTATACTGCACAGTGTTTGATTTTGACAGATTCAGGACACTTCCTAGTAAAAATGCCTTAAGGGGGGGGGGGGGGGGGGAATAATACACGTACATTTGTAAGGGTCTCTAGTGGTCTTTTTTCATACCCTGACTTACCATGTTGGTCTTGGCCTATTTAGATAGTCCCTTATAGAGGGTCCAGCATTCTGAATTGGTCCTGAAGCTCTGGCTGCTGCGATTGGATTCACATAGGCCTGGCAAAGAAACGCACAAATTTGACGTTCTACAGAATCCTTATTACCGTATTTGGAAAGATTTTACATTAATAGTACCCCCACCAAAGTCAGTCTTGAACAGCAAAATCTTTTATAAAACTAACCATTTGTTTGTGTTCAGAATTGGTTTATACAGTTAACACTTGGCACAACCTTTAAATTTGTGACTTTAGCCCGGGAGTTTTAGTGAGTGTTTTTAGGGAGACATTTTTATCATAACGAATTTTGTCTGGTTCCATGCCTTGGTTGTCCTTCTGACTTCATGCCATGAGATGGGAATCAGACCAAATGCAATTTCGGACTTCAGGCCTAGGCCTATTTCCCTTTAAAAAATCCTCCAGAGAGATAAATCAGAAAAAAAAAATTGCTTATTAGGTAATTAAATCAGGGTTTGGTTTTTAATAAAAGCAAATTTGTACTTTTTTTGAAGAAAAAAAAAACAACGCCAAAAAAACCACACATGGCGTAGCACGGCATCAAATAGTTACGTGAAATAGCGGCCCAACAGGATGCCCGGATTTGACCTTTGTTGCACGCACGGTCTCTGAATCAGTCGGGCAGCGATGAGGTCAGACTAAAGCACATTGCTTAACTGTACTGGGGTATGTGAAACTAGACCTATACTGGTAATATAGCGACATGCTGCACCACAACCAACGTATCAAATTTTGTGTGTGCGACATTCGGAAGCTTCCAAACAACGTCTGAAAATTTTGTTCGTGGATTTCATCGATATTTTACTTGAAGGGAAGTAAATCTAGGTTCCAAACTCTATAATTCGTAAACGGAAAGAGTTGCATATCCGGACATCACTTATTCCCCTTAATATGACTTAAAAACTACCAAAAAGTGTAAATCTGATGAAGAAACACGAATTTAGGAGGGAAACATTTTCAACTTATTCTTTAAAAATACTTTTGACTTTTTCTGTCATGGCCCATAGACTTTGTGCATGAGGTACATGTATAAGTGATGTCCGGATATGGAACTCTTTCCGTTTTGTGCGTTCCACTAAAACTTGGTAGACGCGACTGAAAATGACCGGGGGGCGAATTTCAGTGGAATTTCGTCGCATGATGTGCTTTCAAAATGGATATTATCAGGTGAATTTTTTTGCCAAAATTAAATTGAATGTAATGTTCAGGATGTTTTTATGCCTAGTCGTGTTTTTTAGAACAAAATATTCCATCGTGAAATGGATGATGAGGGATTTAAATTGCTTATTGTACGGCATAATCTGTGATTTGCAGCGGCACAATTCTCACATTACATTCTTCTTACCCATTTCAATTTTTATTTCATTTTTGTAAAGTTTATTTATGTATTTATTCATTTATTTATTTATTTGTTTGTTAAGTCATTTAATTATTTTATTAATTTTGTTATTTCGTAATTTTGTTTTTTCTAGGGGAGTGCCATTCTCTTTCTTGTTATTAATTAGTGCTAAAATACATTTCTGTGCCCTGGACAGAATTGAAAAGTATTTTTGAAGCTCAATCACCACGAGAAATTGAATAATCTTGGCTTGCTTTGAGATCATTTTTCAAATTTGTCACTGTTATCGTTATTCTCGCTGCTTTTTTCATTATTAATTAGCATTAATTGCATTACTGTGTGCCATTTGTCAAGTAATAATAATCTTCTTGTGAGCTTCATTCCGATTACCCACATACATGTACTGGGGTTGATCTTGGTGTATTGCCATGTTCTTATAATTAATGTCATTAATTAGTGCTCAAATTAATGTTTAATTACTTTTTGAGTGTGCCCTGGACAGAATTAAAAAGTATTTTTTATTGCCAATCACCACCAGAAATTTCAAATGAATGTGTTGAGTATTGAGAAAGTTACAAGGTATGAGCTGTTGATTCCCAAATGGCCTCAGTTTGGGCACTTCCTCCATGGTTTGTGCCACAATCTTTCCCGTTTTTCTTTAAAATAAAGAGGACAAATATACAGGAATTGTTATATCTTAAAATATTAATAACTTCATTAATATTCATCCGATAGAGCTGCTTTATACATGTATACAATATTGATGCATTTTGGAAGCTCTTTCCAAAGGATACATTTATATTTACATTACTCCTACTTTAAAATTTCATTTCACATTCCGAAGTAATTGCAGAATACCCCGCCACCCGAAAGTACCCACCTAAAAAATGCGGATACGCGGATACGGGGTAGGAGGGAGTCTGGAGGGGCAATAGAGGGCACCATTTTTCCTTTAAAAAAAATCCTCCGAGGGGGCTGGAATCGGACTTACGTGCGTAATTCGAATGGGAAGCTCAGGCAGTAAGTCCAAAGTATGTCCTACTCCTAGAACTATGAGGTTCCGACATGAACCTCATAGGAAGACGCCGATTTTTCCCATAGGCTAGTACAGCAAGAATAAGAACGTCATTCCCATGCAACACGTTTCTACATTTTTCGCCGTGAATTACTTCATGGCTGCCCCCAAAAATAATAATATGCCGCATTTACATCCTCACCTTGCGTGCGCCAAGTCAATTTTCGCCTGAAACGGGTCCAATTTGCGGGAAAAAAATGACAAAAATCTGCAGTCGTTCCGAAGCGATCACACACGCACACCATCGAGGAAGCCGCACACACGAAGCTCCTGTTTTGCGGGGGGCCCGTGGGTCGGTCAAGTCATGATTATTCATCGAAAATTTGAAGCGCGGTACGGCAGGCAACTGCCGCGTGTCCGTTATATACCATCTGCGACGACAGGCAATGCATGCAGACGGTATATAACGGACACGCGGCAGTTGCCTGCCGTACCGCGCTTCAAATTTTCGATGAATAATCATGACTTGACCGACCCACGGCCCCCCCCGCAAAACAGGAGCTTCGTGTGTGCGGCTTCCTCGATGGTGTGCGTGTGTGATCGCTTCGGAACGACTGCAGATTTTTGTCATTTTTTTCCCGCAAATTGGACCCGTTTCAGGCGAAAATTGACTTGGCGCACGCAAGGTGAGGATGTAAATGCGGCATATTATTATTTTTGGGGGCAGCCATGAAGTAATTCACGGCGAAAAATGTAGAAACGTGTTGCATGGGAATGACGTTCTTATTCTTGCTGTACTAGCCTATGGGAAAAATCGGCGTCTTCCTATGAGGTTCATGTCGGAACCTCATAGTTCTAGGAGTAAGTATGTCCCAGGAGGTGGATACGCGGATACGCGGATACGCAGATACGGGGTGGGAGGGAGTCGGGTGGGTGATAGAGGGAGCAATTTTTGCAAGGCCGACATACGGTACATGTATGTAAATAAATAGTTTATTGAGGGCAACGTCAATGTCACAACGAGGATGAGGTGTATTCTGCAATTGTGCCCACATTCCTACGTCAAACCCGTACGGGGCAGCACCACCGCTTTCGAGCACTCTAGCAAGTAGCATTTACCACTCGGATTTCACAGCTGAATAGCGGAAAAAAGGCGAAACCAGTTCACGGCAAAATAAACACTTCGTATTCGAAAACTAGCCTAGTCTTTTAGTCACATGATCCAGTACACAAAGACGTATATTTCCGACACAAAAAAATTACCCACATCGCCATCGGCTACTTTTTTAGCCGTACAACCTGCCCTTATGACATGTATTGTTATAAATTCATCAAATGTGCTTCTTACAACTCTTGTGTCACGTTTACCCATCGTAGTGTGTCCTTGAACGTGGTGGATTATTCCGCCAAGTTCCCGATGCCAAACACTTTCAACAGGCCAGCACAGAGCGAGCACATACCACAGCGCCCTCAATGTCAACTTATCGCCGGCAAGTCGACTAAGTGGTCCTACTGCGCATGCCAAAGTGGAGATAAACGGACAGTGACCGGTCACGTGAGAGTGTTTAACCAATAATAGGGAAGAAAAGCCAATATTTCATGGATCATGGAAGTCGGGTAGTAGAGGAATTTCACATTAGCCCCGTCTGCGCACTTCCGGGTTGAACGCGAGGTTGTCAGTGCTAAACAAATAACAATGCTATTCAACAAATTAATTCATGCATGAATGAATCACCCCATAAATGGCAGCGCAGCGCCGTTTAGCATTATATAGTCAGCTGTTTACTTTGCAGATCGGCGCTATTTTCGTCAATTTGAAATTCGTCTATATACGTTGCCACTGTACAGGGTCTGACTCAAAGCAACGGTTTCTATCAAAGGGGTCTGTAGGAACCCTGCAGGAACCCTACAGGAAAAAAAAAAGAATGGGAGACAGGGGCGGATCTAGGTTTTACCCAAGGGGGGGGGGGGGGGGGGGGGGGGGTTACCTGAGGTGATTGGCCTACACACCCCAGCGTGCCGATTTTTCGACACCCGACACTGGTTTTTTTTTTTTTTCAGCCCAAGGGGGGGGTTTAAACCCCCAAACCCCCACCCCCCCCCCCCCCCCCCCCCCCGTAGATCCGCCACTGCGGAGAAAGGAAGTAAATCAATGCCGTGCTTAGGCCCTATGCAGTGTTGAGATTGGCGTTTCTACACTGGATCGTTTTTACTAAAGAAGTCGCCCGATACAAGGCTAAGCCACGTACTCTACGGTACTAAAAGGGCTACAACAGCGGTGGTGGGGTTGGCCACATTTTAGGTTAACCACACTGTCACCCTTATGGTTTTCATGGTTCAGGATTTAAATAGAGGATAAATCTTCAATACATGCTATAAAGTCCCGATTTTCAGACCTATAAAAACCTGCACTGAAGCGGCGTAACTTCCACCGTTGAGGCCGACTCATCCCCAGCTGCATGGATTTTACGTTCTGTACCAAATTCATGGGGTTCAAAAATCCTTCATATCTCAGTGAAGTTTTTTTTTTTAAACTGGCTTCTTTGTATGCTCTTCTGAAGATTATTTGTTTGAGATTTTTTTAAAGCCACTCCGCCGTGTTTTGAATGAACATTTAACAGTCTTTGTATGGTAAAACATCCTTAAGGGTAGTAAATGAAGCAGCAGTTTTTAATAACCCGAGGACAACAAAACCACAGATATTCTAAAAATGTCGAGCACTGATAAGGCGATCGTTTTTAATTCAGATAAATCTCAACAGGAATTTAACATCTATTCGCTATCGTCACAAGCAGCACGTTTTTACACGGCTTGATAAAGTGGAAATTCCAAATATGCGTTGTAAGTCCGACTACGATTACAATAGTTCTATTCCCTGAGAAAAGATCCGAATGAGTATAAAACTAACACAATTTGGCAAATGATAAAGTCCAAAGTTCTATTTCACCCTACTTTTGGATTAGCCCCACCCGCTCAAAGCCGCTAAGCTTAATACAAAAGCCTTAGGATAATGTGAATAATTTAATCTTCTAAGTTTATAGTCTAAATGATTATCAAATAGATGACAAAGATAAACCCTATAGCTGCACCTAGATGAACCAAAAGCTATATGTCAATAACTGTTTTCCCTTGTTCTATGTACGGTGCATGTTAATGAGCAAATAAACTTTACCAAAAAGTACACGCACTTCGAATTTTTATTTTTATGATAAACTACAGCATTCTTGTCGGGGTAAAGTCGCTGCAACATGAACACAGCATTTTTTAATTTGTTGGATGTGTCGGGTTTCGTTTTCGCCCACATCTATGATAAACAGTTCACTTGACAACCTCTCGACACATTTCGTGTTTTCTCGATGTGTATACCGTTTATGGAACCCGTTTTCACGAACTGTTATTGATTGATGATAAACTCCATGATACGGGAAACGCGCGCCTGTGCAAACAACACAAGCAATATTATTCCTGGTTCGAAATAATGTAGGCCCCTAGGCCTACAATGCAGACTTTCGTAATAAACGAGGGGGAAGGGGGGGATTCTGGACTCGGTGTTGTATTTCCGCTTCTATATTGATGTTTTAAAGGCACATAAATTCATACATCCATACAATTCATACATTCATGCATGCATGCAATTGGCCCGTCCTGCCTGGGTGGAAGACTGTTGAACGGTCGACCGGTCATGTGACGACCATTGCCACAAGAGCAAACGTGAGAAGAACCGGGCTGCTATGGGACTGGAGTAGCAGCTACAACAGAACGTGCAAATCTCTTGACTTCATGATCGGTTTTCAGCACTTTTTTATGACCACTCCTTGGATTTCCATTTCGAGTTCAACTTTCAACACTCATTGCGCTTTTTATTAGTCACAAGAACCTCAAACGCATCCTTGTTATCTGACACGAAGCAACGTTTTCATAATCATGATAAATAAGAAACGGCCCTTCTGCCTTTAACAGACATGTGGTTCAGCGGATTAGCTGAACAATTGAATTTCAGACGTTCTGGTTATGATAATGAGGCGCTACGTGGCCTTTCATCGTTAGTTTCTCGTCCAAACTTTCAGACACTCTACTCGCCGGTCTCATCAAATCCTTTCACGTTATTCCAAAGGCTATTAAGTACTGTGAGATCATGGGCGGCGATCCCTGGGGGACGGGGGAACATGTCCCCCCCACCCCCAATATTTTTGGGGAGGGGAGACCCCGGGTTGTTCATGTGCCCTGCTTAAACAACCTTAAAAGTTTAAACAACGTTTTTCTGCACCAGAATGCATGAGAATACACAAAGATCAGCACACATTTTCAATTCTTTTTAAGGATACACAAGAGACACCGAGCACAAAATGCTTAACAATTATTGTTGCTTGTGCGCTTTTTCCTCCGTCCCCCCGCCCCCCCCCCCCCCCCCCCCCCCCAACCTTGACGAGAAATCGCCGCCGCTGTGTGAGATACTCTTCAAGTTTTGTTTCCCTCGTACTGTCTCTCTCTTTGGAACGCCTTTGCTTCCCTTCTACCTATATTTTTTTCGCAATTCAAACGAAGTGTGAATAGATACCGGTACCTTCTATCTCTGTAATTTCTGTCTTGTCTTTTGTAGCCCACACCTTGAATGGCATTTTGGCCTTGTGTTGGGTAATACACATATACACAAATATTGAAACAAAAATATTGGCTGTAAAAATAAGGCTATAGGCATATGAAACGCCACTATAACGAACAATATCATTTTGGGGGCAATCGAAACAATAGAATAACCTATACTTATTCCTGGTTCTTTCATTTTAATAGCCAGATGCAGTTGTTTCCTGAAAGGGGGCGGGGTAATGTAGGTAGAGACAATCAGACAAAGCTTTTGTGGGCAAGATGAATGCGGCCACGATAAGGACCTTCCCCACCTATAGTACTTTATACAGTACAGGTTGTACACTTTGTATGACTGCAAGCTATGATTGTATCAGCCATTTGGAGTTGGGGGTTGACAAAAGGGTGGTATGCGGAAGCTTCACGCAATGGTCGCCTGTTCCAGACTATAATTACAGGCCAGTTATCAAATAATCTATGTTATTCATAAAGGTACGCTAAGCATGCTCAATGCATTGGGTTTAGAAAACAGACATGTGAGCGTAAAGCTGGGGAATTGGGAGGATAAATCCCCACTTTTTGGCCAGGGGACGGGATTTAGACTTATCCCTTTGAAGTGTAGAATACCACGCAACCGAAAGCGTATTTACAAAATTAAGCGGAAATCTTTATTACGTTAATAATTGATTTTCAAATTTCCCAACGGTTATGGATAACGCATCCAGCTTATTCGTCCGTGCTCAGGGGCGGACCTAGATGGGGGTTGTGGGGGTTGCAACCCCCCCCCCCCCCCCCCCCCCCCCTTGGGCTGCTGAGCAAAGTTGTTTTTCAGCCCAATATGAGCAAATTCTTCGTTTAAAACCACAAATATGCAGCTTCAAACGGTGCCCGAGATGCCTTAGATTGCAGGAGAAAGCACCTGGATTTCAAAATTTTCCGGGCCCCCGGACCCCTATAGTGGGAATATGCCTTCGGCACGTTCCACGTTTGGTGGGTGAATGGTACAATCCCTCCCTAAATGAAAGGCTAGCTCCGCCCCTAGTGCTTGACTCAGAATTTCGACCTAATGGACTTCCCCCACACTGTAAAAAGAATTCCGTAAAATAACGGGTTTTTCCCTCTGTAAAAAAACAACAACAATCGCCCTACTTTAGTTTTAACGGATTTTGGACGTAAAATTACCGTACTGTGACCTACGTAGTTTTCGTGTTTTAACGTTAATTTATACAAAGAGGATATAAATTTACAAGACCACTTTGTTAAAATACAGAATTATTTCCTCAACAGGGTTGTTTATTTACAGATAATACCGTTCTCCTACACGAATTTCATTACGCAGCAACTGACCAATCAGAACTTAGGTCATGTTAAATTATCGTGATTAGTCCCAAAATACAATTTAACCATAATATTTAATTATTCAAACAATTCCACACATAGAATTTTATTTTTTATTTTTTTTGCAAAAATAGGGCTGGCTTAAAAATCGCATTACATCCCCTTTCGTATTCAACGATTGAAATTGTTTGTGTGAAACCATGACTTCATCATGGCGGGAAAGGCTGAATATCCAGTTTGTATGTACCTAGGTTATCGTAGCATTTTTGTACGCTCTAACCATAATAATGTGTAAGTTACTTATACCCAGCACGATATGGGGCAGAGGGGTACCCCCCTTTTTGTCCCTATACACTCTCCAGACTATTGTTACCTAACACATCCCCCTAGACTTCTGAAAAGAATTCTTGAGATTCCGGGAACACAATGACCAACACAAAAGAGGGGGGGGGGGTTTCCTCTGCCCCATATCGTGCATCATATGTAGTTACTATACCACTTAGTCTGGTTCTGACTTCATTCATTTATCTAAATTTGCAATTACTTTTGGGGAACCTATAACAGAACAGTTTTACAGACGAAAATAATTTTACGAATTAAGTTTCTAATTATTTTACGCAAGTCTTGCAAAAATAATCTACAGCATTTAATATAAAAATAAAAAACAGCAAAAAGTCTGGCGACGATGCTGTCATCACTTTTAATGTAAAATAACGGATTTTTTTTGTACAGTGCACCAATGGCTGCAGAAGAAAACGAAAAAAGCGCCTACTATACATTGGTAACTCTAATTGGCCTTCCTATATACAAAGACCTATACTACTTTAGTTGCTATGCGCGAAAATTGATATACGTGAATAACTGATTTAATACATTTCAATTTGATTAATTTCAAATTATATTAAATCTGTTACTTGTCGGTTGATTTTGTGTGTGGAATATCTCACCTGAAAGTATATAGCAATTCAATTTGAAAATGCATTTTCCGTGGGGATATACCCAAAAATCACCGAGACACCAAATTTTAAATTAAAATACTGAACGAATAAAAAAAGTCAGAGCAATCTATTTGCCTTTGATGAAAATTAACAATGCAAAGTTTATAAAGTACTTTATTCATGAAAGAAAATGTCGTAGTCGGTCTGTAAATATTAAGGGCACGATATCGAGGGTCCTGCCCATAGACATAGGCGTTCCACAAGGGCCACTTTTATTCATTGTTTATAGTAGTGATTTTCCATCTTGTATACCCCAAAATTGCAACTTATTTATGTATGCAGATTGACTCCACGTTAACGTGTAGCTCCTCTAGTATTAACGAAATAGAAAGGAACTTGAAAATAGCTCTTGCTAGTATTCACAACTGGTGCCTAAGAAACAAACTAGCATTGAATGCCAACAAAACCAAATGTATGCTTACAGGTTCCAGGCAGAAAATATCCAACGTCGACCCGAACGTGTGCATTGCTGATAAGGTTATCGAAAAAGTGAAATCTTGTAAATGCTTAGGTGTAGTTGTTGATGAAACATTAAGTTGGGGTACACATATTGAATACGTAAGGATGTGTGTTTCGTCTATTACTCTCTTAATGTAAAAGAGTGAAAAACTCACTCTCAAAAAGAGTGAATCCCTTCTCAAACCACTCGAAAAGAGTGAATCTCTAATAAAAACCACTCGAAAAGAGTGAAAACCACTCGAAAAGGAGTGAAAACCACTCGAAAAGAGTGAAATTTCCACTCTTTCGAGGAGCCATATAAGGGACAACTCTTTTTCGAGTTGTCCCTTATATGGCTCCAAGAAAGAGTGGAAATTTCACTCTTTTCGAGTGGTTTTCACTCTTTTTCGAGTGGTTTTCACTCTTTTCGAGTGGTTTTTATTAGAGATTCACTCTTTTCGAGTGGTTTGAGAAGGGATTCACTCTTTTTGAGAGTGAGTTTTTCACTCTTTTACATTAAGAGAGTAAATTGGGTGTGTTAAACAGAATTCGTGATTACGTTCCCCAAAGCAGCCTGCACACACTCTTTGTAAGTTTAGTTAATATGCTATCTTTAGAGTATTGTTGTACGGTGTGGGGAGGAAGGTACATATCTCACGACAATACCCTCAACAAATGTCTAAAAAGAGCCGCACGGATAATCCATAAATGTACCTCCCTCACCTCCTCAGCCGATATGTTTGCCAGACTAAATTAGATTCCTTTTAATGGAAGAGTTCAGTCCAAAAAGGCTATCCTTCTTTTCAAAAGCCTTAACAAAATGACTCCTTTGTACATGACAAATCTGTTCACACCACTCCTCCATGGTGAAACACGACAATCGACCCAAATGGCACTGAAAGTTCCTTTCGCCAAAAAGGAATGCTACGTGACAAGTTTCGCTGTGAGTGGTGCCACTAAGGCGCCTATATGGAATAATCTGCCTGAACAAATGAGAACCATAAACTCCTCAAGTACATTTAAATCGGAGCTACGTAAAGCCATCCATCAGTGATATTTCTGCCATTTACGCTGATCTGCGGAGTTATAAACTTGTTCAAAGTGAACAAAGAAACTGGCAGGAGCGGGATTCGAACCTGCGACCTCCGGGTTACCGTACCGGTGCTCTACCAACTGAGCTACCTTGCCCTATGTTGGCGGTCTCCCAAATTGTCAGTATCTTTGTTCGGGTGGGCGCTAGTCAGAAGTCATAAATCCAGAATGCCGTATAGCCAGGGATCACACCCAATTTTACGATACAACCTGGGAAGCGACATTGTGGGGATCACTCAATGAGGATACGACTTTTTAACTTATAATTCGTCAAACAGTTATAAACTTGGTTGCCAAAATACTTTGGAGCCGGATGGGAATTTTCCCTTTCTTTTCACCCTAAAAGGTCTTTTTTTCGCGGGTTTTTCACCCATCCCGTAAATCAGCAACAGGCTTCTACTGGAGAGTTGAAAAGTTAACCGAAAATATATTTATTTGTGTAAACATTATTGTATTTGTTTAAATACTTTGTATGAATGTGTAGATATTCAGTTTTAACTAATAATTTGCAGGGCCCCAATGGAAACCAGTTTTAAACTGTTTGGGCACACCCTGGGTAAAGAAATGTAATAAATAAATATATAAATAAATAAATAAATAAATAAATAAATAAAAAAATAAATGTGAATTATACTATATTCAATTAGTAATGTATATAGTTTACAATTATATTGCACTATACCTTTACACAATGGATATAGCATATATATTAATGTTAATGTTGCTTCATCAAATTATTTGATTTCAGATTAGGATTCCGATACAAAGCAGTCTGCTTAACGAATCTAGCTCTATACGCTATTGTTTACCAACACTTGATTATAGATGACGCGATACATTCTATTTGCGAAGCACCAATCTAAACTCCACAGGCGCTATATACTTTATACATGACATAAGTCTACTCTGTGCAAGCAAGTTTGACCAACCAATCCGCAAAAGAACCAATCCGAAAAAGAACCAATCCGCAAAAGAACTCTCATAATATAGCTTTTTTAATAATAAAAAAAGACATGTTTTAAAAAGTCGTATCCTCTTTGAGAGATCCCGAAAATGTCGCTTTCCAGGTTGTATAGTAAATCACTGGCTATACGGCATTCTGGGTTTATGACTTCTGATTATAGCGCCCACCCGAACAAAGATACTGACAATTTGGGAGACGGCCAACATAGGGAAAGATAGCTCAGTTAGTAGAGCGGCGCTAGGGTATTTCGGAGGTCGCAGGTTCTAATCCCACTCCTGCTTTGTTACTTTGAAAAATGTTTTTATATAGTTAAATAAAAAAGCGTTCCCTATTTTCCTCTCAGGAAATAATAAAAGAACATATATTAAAAAAGCCTATAAATAAGGTGTCTTATACAGTAAAAACAAGCCATTAATGGTTTCGTATTATTTCCGGAATTAACAAGTACATTTTGAAAAAGTGACTAATAAGGACTCTTAGAGTAAAATATGTATCTGTTTTGAGGGTGTGGCATTGTTTCTCCCGCCGCTGAAACAATGCCTATGTTCAAAAGTCAACGACTCACCTATAACATATACAAAATTTGGAGTGTTTTTCTACTATTGTACAACAAAGGTCATCAGTGTCCTTTTAGGCAAATTAAAACAAAAACGTTTACCGTCACGCCTTTTACAAAAAAACAAGAGTGTCCTTCTTAGTTCTCCGTTGAGATCCAGCCTGGCAATATTGTTTTTTTAAATGGCCACCCTCGTATTTTCCAAGGCTTTCGTCGACAGAAAAGAACACAAAATCGATTCAACAGACCGGATGATTTTGGAAGGAATTGCTTCTCTTCTCGCTTTTTTTCGGAGAAAAAGTAAACTCAAAACAGGACGTGGCCTCTATAAGGGATGCGGGCCGGACGCTAAACATGTTTTTTTTTTTATCGAAACATGCATACTTTCGAAACAAACGAGGAGAGAAATTCGGCGTTGTACTTCCTCTTCTATACCGAATGTTTTGAAGGCACGTAAATTCATAAGCAACAGTTTACCGCTATCCATAAACTGCAGCTATATATCTCCATCATCGTTGTACGTGGTGACTGCTTCAGAAATAAACGGTCTCCTAAAGAAAATCAGAAAAATGACAATTAATTTGCCGATTGTTTCACGATAATGAAAAAAAACTAATTAATAAGAAATCTTGAACGAATTAAATCAAAAATTCTTACAAAATATCACACTCCAACACACCAGAAAAGAAATGATCTAGTTTCGTGTACGAGAGTTATACTAAAAACCAGTGCTGTAATCCAGTCCGAGTCCAAGTCGGAGGTAATATCGGCAAACCAAAGTAGAAAAAGCGTCCACTTAAGTTCAAAATTAGAAATCCAGACTCAAGTCCAGACCTGACGTGAGCCCTGGCTCAAACTGACTTGACCCTGCACCCCACAGCATACCTCTTTAATGTCTCATAATGGTCTTAGAGACAGTCCGGCTCGGCCGAGCCCAGGCATGATTCCAGACGCGAAATCGTTTCATGAGTATACCGCTCAAACTGTAGTTGTCCAGCTGGGTTCTTAGTTTTTAGTGGATTGAGTTGTTTAATTTGTGAATAGCCAAGTAAAGTCAAATCCAGATTAGGGCTCTCTGTTCTAGTTTTGAACTACTACCGTAATAGTCCACTTTTTCACTGTGGAATCGACTTGGAACCGAACTCGACTAGGCCTGTATACAGCATACAAATGAGCAAATATTTTATTTAGTGTCAACTTGAGTTCCTCGAAAACAGATTTTCCAGGTGGAGTAAAAAGCATAACGAATTTGAACCGCAAATATATACCATAATAACCAAACCGATAGCACACAATTAGTGTCATCATGTAAGCTTGGAGTCTTGCCTCTAAAATGAGAGGTCGATCGCCCATAACTGAGGTGTCTACGCGAAACAACTATGCAAAAGACGTCCGTGTCCAAGTTTGTGAGTTCTAGGATCGTGTGACGTTGACTTGTGTGTACATGTTAACCGTTACGTCCGAGGACTTTGGACAATAGGGATTAATGATAAAAACTGAGGACCTGAGCCCAAGTCCTCGGTAGTGTTCATGTACAAACCTTCATGTACAAACAATGGGAACAAAAGAAGGGAACATCAGCAGGTCCTCCTAAGTATAGGTAAACATGACGGTACACATATCCGCGTTTTTGCATCCCTGTGGAGACATGGCATTGTTCTCCCCTTTTGTCCCTGTACTTAAGCAAACCCCCATTAGCCTTGAGGTATGGCGGACACAATAGGAGGGCGCTATTTGATTTGGGTAAACTTTTTGTGCCATACAAAGGGTTTACCCAAATCAAACAGCGCCCTCCTATTGTGTCCGCCATACTTCTAAAAGGCTATAATAGACTCTGTACACAAAATTCCTTGTGGAGACAACCTAACCCATAGAATTGCCTTGTGGAGACCTATATAATTATTTGTCTCTATTGTTTTCATGTCTCCACAGGGTACAGTATATCTCTCCATGTGTGTGCATGCAGGCATGTGTCATCAGTCAACATGACAATCCTACACAACCTTGCATTTGGACACGGTTTTTATTTTTATTGGTTTTATCTTAACACATCATACTCAGTAATCCGTGACCTGATCTGGTGGGGTGAGCTATCATTTTAAAATGAAGATCTTAAGCTACATCGTGATACTAATTTTGTGACATCAGTTTCAATAAATTTGGAATCATTCTGCATTTTTGCCTCGTACACATAGAGTTTGCCATTTTTGTACAGAGCTAACTTTTCAGAAATCAGGCACCGACACCACCTAGGCCTATACGAAAAAAAAAAGAGGAAATCTCACCAACTGCTTTTCATTAGCTGGTGAAGGTGTGGTAGAATCTGGCTTTGTGGGATCCAATCTGTCTGGATAATGATTCTCATTTTCCAGGGACATGTTGACAACGGGAACCTCTGCAGTGTTCGCAGATTGCTGGAAATAAAAAAAGGCAGAGTGAAATGCAAAACTCCAATGCTCTGAAAAATAAATGTGAAGTAAGCACAAAACTAAACGTCCAAGATCTTCTGCAGCCCACATCATTTGCGACAATTGGTAATGGGTTATAAGGTACCGGTAATCTCCAATATAGGTAGATACATACGTTGTTGCGTGAATATCAGACTCTCGAAAAAAAAATGCGACTTGTTGGGTATACTGGGCATATTCCGTAGGCCCCGAAAACAAAAACAATGAAACATAGAGTACCGGTATGGGGTGAGGGTGGGATTAGTATGGGAAATAGCGTTAAAGTTGGGGTTGGGGTTTAGGATAGGGTAAGTTGGGTTGGGATAAGGTTAAAAGTTGTACCATTGCCAAAATTATTGTGTTCATTATAAAAGCAGAATTGTGTTGCAATGCATCATGGGTATAGAGTCGGTGTTCATGGGTGTCGGATATTCATATGACAGCGTCACTGGATATAACGATGAAAAGAAGGGGAAACTTACAGTTGACTGGTTGGCTTGTTCTTCTATAACTACGGGCTGGTTGTACACGTGTTCATCGGCCTGATGTTCCTGTGTGTAGGGCAATCAAATTTGAATGGCTGGTTCAAACTACTCAATACAACTGAATGCAAATAATAAAAAGCCGGCCGAGTTCACGGGATGTTTCCAATAATAGGTACCTTCTACCTACTGATCAAAGTCAGTGGGATCTCCACACGGGTTCCTATTAAATTGGAACTTATAATGCACCTGTCGATAGACCTTATGAATAGCGGCCATCTTTGAGGTATGTTTTTGTCATTCAAATTCTGTAACAATGTAAGCACAAAAGGTTTACCAAAACTAACAAAGACATTAGCCTCGCTCGGAAGATGGCCGCTACACATAAGGTCTATAGACCCCTTTACCGATGACGTCACAGTTTGTTGACAAGTGCGCTTTCATGGAAGTCAGGTGGTCACGTGTAAAGAAAGCGTGCGTTATGTTCATTTACACTCAATGAAGGACCAAAGTCCCAAGCCATTGGGCACGAATTGTTCCTATACTTTGTATAGGAGATGGGGTGGGTTTTTTGGTCACCTCCGAAAATGACAATGCCCACATTGGGGGTAGGGAAGCCTGCATTGGGATAGGGAAGCCTGGGGAGGGGGAAAGATTCGCCACGGACACCACAAACTGAAACATCTGCCAAAAAATGCCAAGAAAATGGATTTTCACAATCTGACACGCAAGAGCAGCAATGTATGCGCGATTGCCCGCATTTTATTAGTCGTTATTTTTGTTTTCACGAACTGACACCCGTCTTAATCATTAAAATGTTAATTAACTAAGCATCTGTTAACACAATGATTCTATAATCCCGCAAGTACACGCATGGTTTGACCGATTAAATTCGTGTCAAACCTTTCAAAAGCGTTTTTCTCCAAATTGTATTTCTGTTACAGGGAACACCGGGTATCAGTTCGTGGTGTCAGTATAGCGGAATTGCTCGAAAGGACCAAGAACTTTATAGCAAGCTGGAAACATGTCAACCCATATGCAAATAATGAATGTCTATGAGTTTAATGGTTAATCATTTCATTTAGGTGACAGATGGAATGTTCCATTCCATCTATCACGGAATGAAATTATTCTTCCCCTTGCACGAATATGAAACATTCATTATGTGTTAGATATACACGCCTGAATGAATCCTTGTCATCTGAAACTAGCACTATCGAGTGTACTGTAAATATGTGACCCGCTCCAGAAAAAGGTGATATAAGTCGCGCTATGCATTTACGTGTAATGGCCATTTCAACCCAAGAGGGTGACATTTTTCATAAAAATTCATGTTTTTGTTTTTTGTCTTTCATGATATCTTAAATATCTAAAGTTTCAGGTTTGGTGCACAACAATGTTGATTTCAGTGAATAAAGTGAAAATATAACCTTTTTAGAGTGCATTGTTCCATTGCATTGTATTAGAACTACATATTTCACAGCCTGTTTTCTCTGTTGTGCAATTTGAACCCCATAGAACTAATTCATATGCAAAAGTGTGATATCTCCAGAACGGAAAGGGCTTTGGAGCTCTATCATGTACCAAATGAAAGCTTACATTGCAGGCTTTCCAAACATACTTAAAACTCAATTTTCATATTTTGCGACATAATATACCTTTTTTCAGAGCGGGTCACATATGTAGTGTCAGAGCCATCAGACCGCAACCAATCGTTAGACATGCAATGGAAGTTATATTTACCGTGTGATGGAACTATATTTTTGCGGTGCGGCCGCGCCGGCACGTGCCGTGCGTTTGGACGAATAATCCAATGATATTTGATCAAGGACCCACTAATCAGATGACGAGGATTTATTCATGCGTTGTATGATATCCACTCTTTCCTCTTGAGAACCTATAATGGGCTAGGCATATCTCCTTTTAAAAACTATAACTTTTTTCAAACCCGCACACACGCAAAAGCATGATTTAGCACTTTGGCAAAATTTGCCAAAACAGAGCAATGAGGTAGAAACGTTTTCTCCCACTTACCGATCCATTGTATGTTGCCTTAAAAGTCTGGCAGCTTTTCATAAGTATGCTGTCCGGATCATCATATTCGGAGAGGTAACTGTTTCGTTGCCCCGTGAAGACGTTCCTATATATATATGAATAAATGACAGAGTGTCAAGATCATTGGCGCACCCGGGATTTGGCTTTTTTAGTGCCAAGAAATGATTCTGACGTCGGTAGCACCAACCTTGCCTGTCGTATTTTAAACGTGTATTGGGGCAATTAGATTTCTTTACCCAGGGTGTGCCCAAACAGTTTAAAACTGGTTGCCATTGGGGCCCTGTATACATTTTAAAATAAAAGTGAACGTTTACACACATATAAAAATGAATATTCACACAAATACAAACATATTTACACAAATACAAGTCAGAATATTTACAAATCTATATTATCGGTACATACATTGGTACGTATATACGTACAAACTAAATACACTAAAAACTGCATGGCTTGATACAAAAAATAGCAACATTTTCAAAAAATAGCAAAATGAATGTTTAAAATAAGTACTAATTTGGAAAATTGAGTTTATATATCTAAACACACGTTGAGAGCAAAGGCCAGTTCATGCTTCACGCGAATGCGAAAGCAAAGCGAAAGATGATGACGTCATACATTATTGTTTCAAATTCATTGTGAAATTTCACCTTACCGAATTCGCTCTGCTCTCAATATTTGCAACGGCATAACCAAGATCTCATATTAACCCTTACCCTAACCCTAACCCTAAACCCTAATCCTCACAATTGACCTATCGCCATTTACGAGTCACAATAACTCAAGGAGTCAGCTTCTGACGTTATGTGATAAACACGACACCTATCAAGTAGCTTAAAATTGTATTTCTTACTTCCTTTTCGCTCGTATCCTGTAGTAACACACACCAGCGATGATCGCAATGATCAGAAGGGCCGATCCCAGACAAACCCCGACGATCAGCCAAGTTTTGCTGATTACATAGTCACACCTGTCCCCGCTGTACCATGCCTCCTGATTGTCCTGACACGCGCAGACTGGGTCGGCGTTGTCCGCTTGGCTACAGTCCCCATGGTCGTTGCAGTAATCCTTGGCGCGTTTGCAGGGCGAGTGACACTCCACGTACCCGTCCACGCACTGTAGCTCCAGATAGGGATTCGTGCAACTCGCGGTTCCGTCACCGATATCTTTGCAGAAATTCGTCTCGTCTGGACATCGAAGGGAGAAAAAAATAACTATTCTGTACGTAGGCCTACTTGGAAAGCACTGAACATACAGTTGTTAATACCTCGGTGGCAAAATGTCTTCTAATTTACATCACCCCTGACCCAAATTTCATTTACACATTAATTGTCAGCTTCAATATTGGATTTATATCGGGATCGGCCAAACGACCCCAGAAAGCTCGGTGGTCAAATTCACCCACACTAGTAAGCAGGCGGTCGTGGGTTCCAGTCCCTCCCGAGTAAGCCTGAGCACGAATGGCTTGATACACAACGTTTAGACGGGCAAAAATCACTTCATCCCTGACGCTAATTTCATTTTCACTAAATCTTCAATGTTATCGTTTCCAGCAGGCTTTCGTATTCCTACGTTCCAGGGTTGTTTGATTTAAATCACTCGATTTAAAATCATTGATTTAAATCATGATTTAAATCAATGAAAACAAATCAAAACAATCACTAATAAAAATCACGTTTTGATTTTTTTTATTTCTGTTATTTTTCAATGTAAAAACAATGTCTGTTATTCAAACCTGACTTTCATTAACTTTAAATCACTTATACTCACTCTAAGGGATGTATAAGGCCAGTTTCCTGAAACATTGTACTACATTTATCTTGTGTACAATGCATATGATTCTTAAGTGATGTACACTGTACTGCCTATACACGTACAATGTACATGTATTATACAGTATTCATCTCTTACATGTACAAGTACATAAGTTGAACTCAATACATGTAATGTGCCTATCAAGTATCAATGCATGTAATGTGCCTACCCCCGAACCCCCCCCCCCCCCCGACCCCACCCAAAATAGCATCAAAATTCTAATTCCCACCCTATAAGGTGGGGGTGTCCCCACCCATTTAGGTTGAGATTGTTGCTAGATTTTTGAACCAGAGGTGGGGATATTGTCACTTCAAAAGTGACAATCCCCACCTCAGAGGTGGGATGGCCCGGGGGGGGGGGGATCGGGGGATCGGGGGGGGGTGGGGGGGTGGCGTTGGAGAAACAATTGATAGGCTCATAAGCTCAATGTAATGTGGGCACATAAACATGATTATATAATTGAAAACAAGATTAACAATTAAACCTAATTAACAATTAAACCTAACATTGATTTGCGATCCATGATGACAGTCCTCAATTCTCAGATGATGATTTTTCACACACTCTAGGGTTATTAGGGTTTGTAACATTGTATGCATAAAAGAAAACAAAACATACTGTAAATGCCCACATGGTGATATTTATGGTGGCTGCATTAGTATTATTCCACCATGGTTGTGTAGAGTGGGGGGGGGGGGGGGGCTCCTGTTATCAGCTTGGATGAGAAATGTGCAGTATGATGGTGATGCTGTAACAGAGATTTTAAGACAAACTATGTATTCTAGAAAAGAATATGATAAATGAAAGGGATTTCAGTACTGATTTCATGAACAATTATGTGTGGTTATACTTTCAATGATGGTCATTTAAATTGACTTATTTGTAACCAATGTTTTATGCAAATAGTACAATGGTAAACAAAATTCAAAAGAAGCGATTTAAATTTTAAAAATCCGATTTAAATCAAAAAACAAAAAACGGATTATCATGATTTTTATCAACCCTGCTACGTTCTAATGTACGGTACCTTGAGGAAAACTGCAGGTCATGCAGTGCACCAGTGTAAGGTTGCCTAGATTGCCCATCTCAACCGCCGATCTCAACGTCCGATCAAAGACGTCTTTTGCGGACAATCCCTGGTCTGTAGGTCTCATACTGGTGTAGTTGTACACCACGTTGTGAGATATAACCACGCTTCCCTTCCTGCATACAAAAATATAATTAGGCCTTCACGTACCGGTATCAGGAAATGTACATACTAAATTTTGGGCCCAATCGACCTGCCCCGGCCCCGTTTGCGAGTTAGCCACGCACCTTACACAAACCTATGGAATTTGGTGCAGTAATATTAACTAGTTTCAGCGTCAAATATAACTAACAAAACGGGTAATCAGTAAGCAGGCGGGAGTCAGGCTCAATAAAATGTATACCTTTACCCGTAAAAGAAAAAAAGTCGGTGAACGAGCCTTGGGCCGGGGTGAGACCCTCATGCGCAATTTACCTATCGCCGTTTACGAGTTAACCCCTTGCGTACGGTACGGATGACGCCATATGGCGTCAAAAAACAGTGCCACCAGGCCGGATGACGCCATTTGCCGCCGTTTGTGCAGTTTCAATCCATTGTTTGATTATTGTTTATGTTACACTTGACTGCACAATCACATTGTAGCGGTTCGCTTGGCTGCCAGAACCGCCGCGACACCCCGACGTCTCCCGTAAAATACCGGGCTCAAGGGGTTTTAACCAGGCCCCGTAGCAACCCTATGGGAATTTTGTGTGGTAATTTTTGTTTGTCTTAGATTTTGCTCGTTCCACGTGGAATTATAATTGATGTGATTGGACAATAATTCACAAGCTGCGTTGACGTATGACGCGATTTGACCGCGATAGGTCAATAGCAAGGAAAGCAATTGATTACAAAATATAACTTGTGGTGCGTTCCACTCACGCGAACAGTGCATGCAAGCGTTCGCAAACGTTCGCCAATTTTTTTGTGCACATCCAATGGAAAATTGTTCGCGTAGTTGGCAAACGTTCGGGTTGTTCGCGTGAGTGGAACGCACCCCTGGATTCGCCCCCGAAAGGTGAGAGTGCATGTACTCAGAAAGACACGTATTCTATAGTTCAGCAAAGGTTTTATAAAATGTTGAGTGTCAAGACTTTTTTTCTAAAAAGGAAGGAGGAGGCCCCTTTTACTTCTTATTTAGACCCTGACCATTGATCTCCATTATACAGTCTGTATAATGGAGATCAATGACCCTGACAGACATTTTCCAAAATGGCCGCCCCTTATTTTTCAAGATGGCTTCTGCCGACAGTAAAGTCCACCACAACGATTTAAACGCGTGAGTAGACTGAGAGTCATTCTTTCGTTTTATCGTAATGTTCATTGGATTTTAGAGAGGCACAACGGACAAGATTATACTTAAAGGAAATAAACCATCCATAGTCTTTACCGAATATATTCATTTCACCGTTTCTTTTCATTTCCCCTGATCATTATATTTAATTTAGCTTTGGTGTGTCTCTTGTCGATAGATTAATGAATAACATCGGCCCAGGTACCTAAACCAGTTGCGCAAACTCACAAAGTATTCCATATTTAAACTCGACGACGGCTTTTTATGAAATTATTTATGCGTCAAAGAATACAAGCACGCAATATCCGGGCTTTTATATTTTCCTATTAAACTGAAAATGAAACCAAATGTCTGATTATGAAAGCGAAGTCCATGCGATAACACCTAAAAATATCAGCAAAATTGCTAACAAAAAACGAACCACAGCATAAATTCCTTCTTCACTAAAGAGACGTCCTTGCGGTTTTTGAACCAAACAATACATAAAAAACGCCACAAGGTTCCCATTCACAGATTCGATAAAATGAGATACTGGATACTTATTACAAGTCACAATTTGTTTATATAGGCCAGGTGTGTCCATTCATTCAGCTACCGATGTACAGTTTCATTCATTCATTCTACAGTTTTGACTTGAGTGCAATAAAGAAATCCAAACTGAGTTGCCTCAAAGAAGTAAATATGGCGTTATTTGTCAGTTGACTTTGACGATTGGAATGGAGTCCGTGTAAAACAAAGTCCAGTATTATTTCCCTCTTTCGTTCTTTGCGATCTGTGCTCATCAAGAAAAACGCCCACAATTTAAGAAAAACCTTAATTTTGCCATACCCACAGTCTTACAATCTACCGGTATCCATCTACTGCCTGAAAATGGCCTTTTAATTGGAGAAAGGATAATACGGTTTATAATAATCAGCCGTGTGAAAGAACTATTGTATTATTTACTGCTACATTATGTACATCCGCAAAGATATCATTTTGAATCCGAGATGGCAGAAAAGCAATTTTTCTGGACCCCTTGACAATCGTTCATATGGCGGCAGTACACTGTATTTTCTTACAAAATAATGAACAATGTAATCTATACCGAATGATACATGTCGCAAAGATTGAAAGCGAAAAGACGCTGTATCATGTGTTTCGTCTGAAGCCGAGTTAAGAAGCAGTATTACGCCCTTCGTCGGCATTCAGCCCCCCCCCCCTCCCCCACCCCGAAAAATAGTATACCCACCACGAAATGGGACCAAGGGATACCCCCCCCCCCCCCTTGTCCCTATACTTTATACACACCCCAGATTGTTACCTATATCCCCCCCCCCCCCCGGATATCTGGAAGGAATTCCTATTAAAGATTCCGGGAACACAATGACCAACACAAAGGAGGGGGGGGGGGGGTCCCTCCGTCCCATATCTTGCTTCAAATGAAAATGGACGAGATCATTTCAATACAACATCACCCCCTAAGATTCACTGCGATATTACAGCTCCAGTTGCCTGTATACTTGTCCTTTTTCGGGCAATGCACGAGCAAGTTCTCTCAAGTTATAGTTGACGATTGTTAGACTATGGCCGCATCCGAAACTTTTGTCTACGGCTATTGTCTATATAGGTGTGTGCCCATTACAACTACGTGCAGAAATGCTGACAATAGCCGTAGCCGTAGCTCTGGAAGCCCGTTTCGGACACTGCCTAACTTTGCCCTAGACTGGTCCTCGCCCCCATATGTGATGTGGGTCCGAAGGACAATGGATAGACCGGGAACCAGTCTAACTTTGCCCGAACGCTGGCTCCTCAACGGTAAGCACTTATCCAGAACCACCAAAATGACATGGTCATGTATTACTGAAAATGCACTAGGCCTTATTGAATAGGCACAAGGCCTTATTAAATAGGCACAAGGCGCGATGCGCGCGACGATGTCATTTTGGTGGTTCTGGATAAGTGCTTACCTGTACCTTCATCAACACGTCTTGTCGACCATTTGGAACTAGTATACAGGATACGGTCACGCTGGTTATCAACATCAACATTGATCGTACTAAACTGTGACAAGTGAAATGGGGACCAGTGACACCATAGTTTCACTAGCTATCATTCACACTTGGATGCCATTGTGCAGGTGTAAGATACGTCACGGATCGACCACTGGTTAACCAATTTTATTTGATCAAACTTGCTCATCATGAATGAATCAAAACTGCAATTTAACCCAATATATTTCAATATTAAGGTAAAACACCACAAATCAATGTGACTACTTTTCAGTGAAAATTAAAATTAAAATAAAAACTGATGTTCTGCAGTAAACCTATATACAGCCACAAATTGCGTTAAGCACTTACAGAGACCAACCATCGTGCAACCTTGTGCATATATTGTTAGGAATGAATATTCAAATATTCATGATGCATGACGACGTTGTTTTTGGTTGTTCTCAAGCAGTGCCTTTCACAAATTGCATGCAAAGCCAAAAGAGTATCTTTCCAAAAGAGAGCGACTGATGAAAAACAACAGTTAAAATGACTGTGATATTTACAGACGTAATTACCTCAGGTCAAAGATGTTAATCCGTACGAATCCTTCGATTTTGCTGTATAAAGTCTCCGCCTGTTTTGTAAAACAAATGAAGAATTATTTCAAAACAGTCATCTAGACGTGGAATTCGTTGTGCATTTTCCGAAGCTGAATATTGTGCACGCACTGTTTCAATGAAGAGATATCAATTATATCACTCGGCAAAATATTCCTCTGTGACCCAAGTCAGGTGCAGTTATACCACGTATGACATTTCGGTTCAGGAATAAGGACTTTCAGCAACATAAATTATCCCCGATTCCCATGGATCGAACCTAGCTGTAACCCTAAATGTAGCCCGAACCCTAAACGATGCCCCAATCTGGTGCCTATACGTAGGCCAAACGTTATGCAGCCTCGACCCAGTACCTACATGTAGGCTGAACGCCAAATGTATCCCGAACTCTAAATGTAGCCCCAATCTTGTGCCTATACGTAGGCCAAACCCTATGCAGCCTCGACCCTGTACCTACATGTAGGCTGAACGCCAAATGTATCCCGAACTCTAAATGTAGCCCCAATCTTGTGCCTATACGTAGGCCAAACCCTATGCAGCCTCGACCCTGTACCTACATGTAGGCTGAACGCCAAATGTAGCCCGAACTCTAAATGTAGCCCCAATCTTGTGCCTATACGTAGGCCAAACCCTATGCAGCCTCGACCCTGTACCTACATGTAGGCTGAACGCCAAATGTATCCCGAACTCTAAATGTAGCCCCAATCTTGTGCCTATACGTAGGCCAAACCCTATGCAGCCTCGACCCTGTACCTACATGTAGGCTGAACGCCAAATGTATCCCGAACTCTAAATGTAGCCCCAATCTTGTGCCTATACGTAGGCCAAACCCTATGCAGCCTCGACCCTGTACCTACATGTAGGCTGAACGCCAAATGTAGCCCGAACTCTAAATGTAGCCCCAATCTTGTGCCTATACGTAGGCCAAACCCTATGCAGCCTCGACCCTGTACCTACATGTAGGCTGAACGCCAAATGTAGCCCGAACTCTAAATGTAGCCCCAATCTTGTGCCTATACGTAGGCCAAACCCTATGCAGCCTCGACCCTGTACCTACATGTAGGCTGAACGCCAAATGTATCCCGAACTCTAAATGTAGCCCCAATCTTGTGCCTATACGTAGGCCAAACCCTATGCAGCCTCGACCCTGTACCTACATGTAGGCTGAACGCCAAATGTATCCCGAACTCTAAATGTAGCCCCAATCTTGTGCCTATACGTAGGCCAAACCCTATGCAGCCTCGACCCTGTACCTACATGTAGATCAAAATGTGGCTACTTTTCCGTAAAAATGAAAAGTCTTGGCTAAAAATCGATATCATGCAATGTAGCCTCAAATTTGGCCCCAAATAAGACATGCATGCAAAACCACGAGTAACCTAACAATAGAAAAGTATTTATGAAAAACGACATTTAAATATTAACGTGTTCAGTAAAATTCTTGCCAATAATTTGGATCTTCATACATTGACAAAAACCTTATTAGGTCCTTATCTTTGACAGTTTTTATTATGTTATTGTTCCTGTTGCTGCTAGAACTATCGCGATCACTCTTTCATGATCTGGGTATTCATTTGGGGGTTCAATTTGATAAAATTGGAAACGACAATGCAAGCTTTGGTTTGAAGCAATGCACGACTAATCAAAGTTGAAATTATTCACGATTATAAAACCTACCTGAGTTGCGAACTGATTTTTGAGAGCAGTGCATGAGCCCGACGACGGATCTTCCGCTGGTCGACAGTTTGTCGACATCTCAGAAATGGCCACTTCGATTTTTATTATTTTTTCTGGATTGTCTGGTTTCAGAAAAAGAAAAGAAAAACAAACAAACAACAGTCATTATTTATCAGATTAATTACATGGCGTAGGGGGGGGGGGGGGGGGGGGGGGGATCATTCACTGCTATCATAAACTATAAAGGTTGCAAGTCCAAAGTCTAACAATCTATTTTACGGTGCACACACGATTTCTTGCAATCATTCATTTTAGAGGGATTAGGGGCCTATAGGCGGTATAGTACAGAAATACATGCTATGAACTCGGATTTAAACTCGGTACATGATTTCGAATCTCCATGATGGTCTCAAATTCTCACCAGTTTAGGCTGTGGATTATGATTCAGGTTAGCCCAATTTCCTGCCATAACATGCACAGTTTTCTGCTACCTGACACAATTTTCTGCAAAATTGTTGTTTTATCCAGAAAAAGAGAGCGCATTTTAAACCAAATAACACAACGTTTGAATAAACGATTAATTTGACCTTTACAGCCATTTGATAAAAGAGTGGTATATATGAGGGCACTTATTGCAACCGTGGGCGTAAATTCCGAGCTCCATCAGATTATCCTCCCAGAAATTTTGTTCTACCGAATTATAATGTACGCCTATTTCCAAACGAAAACGCCAAAACGCAGTACGTACATGTTCGTTGTGTGAAACCGTTTTTTAGTAGCGCCCACACATTCTTAATGCTTACCCTAGCCCCCTACCCCCCCCCCCCCCCCCCCCCCCCCTTGAAAATATTTGGGCACCGTGAGGAATTTACGCCACTGATTGAACAGTAGTAATATACAATTTTAGGACAAACTTACTCTCAAAAACTGGAGTTTCATCTTTAGGTATGTTGGGTTTCTGCGTTGGTTTCGAGGACGTCGGCTTAACAGGAACAGGAGTTGTGACCGGGACCTCTGTTGGTCCTTCAGACATGTGCTCCGTGCTAATAGGTGACGTCAAACTTGAAAAGGTTCCTGTCATCTCAGAAGATCTGGAAGACGCTTCTGTAGAAAAACCGGTGAAGAGCGTGGCATTTTCTGATTTTGCTGTTGGCGTTGAGGTGCTGTTTAAAGGTTCCATCGTGGTTTCGTAGAAGGCGGTCTGGTTGTCCTGCTGTTCTGGTGTCGTTGCGTTACCATCGAAAGGTTCCGTCGTGGTTTCGAAGAAGGCGGTCTGGTTGTCCTGCTGTTCTGGTGTCGTTGCGTTGCCATCGAAAGGTTCCGTCGTGGTTTCGTAGAAGGCGGTCTGGTTGTCCTGCTGTTCTGGTGTCGTTGCGTTGCCATCGAAAGGTTCCGTCGTGGTTTCGTAGAAGGCGGTCTGGTTGTCCTGCTGTTCTTGTGTCGTTGCGTTGTCATCGAAAGGTTCCGTCGTGGTTTCGAAGAAGGCGGTCTGGTTGTCCTGCTGTTCTGGTGTCGTTGCGTTGCCATCGAAAGGTTCCGTCGTGGTTTCGTAGAAGGCGGTCTGGTTGTCCTGCTGTTCTTGTGTCGTTGCGTTGCCATCGAAAGGTTCCGTCGTGGTTTCGAAGAAGGCGGTCTGGTTGTCCTGCTGTTCTGGTGTCGTTGCGTTGCCATCGAAAGGTTCCGTCGTGGATTCGTAGAAGGCGGTCTGGTTGTCCTGCTGTTCTTGTGTCGTTGCGTTGCCATCGAAAGGTTCCGTCGTGGATTCGTAGAAGGCGGTCTGGTTGTCCTGCTGTTCTTGTGTCGTTGCGTTGCCATCGAAAGGTTCCGTCGTGGTTTCGTAGAAGGCGGTCTGGTTGTCCTGCTGTTCTTGTGTCGTTGCGTTGCCATCGAAAGGTTCCGTCGTGGTTTCGTAGAAGGCGGTCTGGTTGTCCTGCTGTGCTGGTGTCGTTGCGTTGCCATCGAAAGGTTCCGTCGTGGTTTCGTAGAAGGCGGTCTGGTTGTCCTGCTGTGCTGGTGTCGTTGCGTTGCCATCGAAAGGTTCCGTCGTGGTTTCGTAGAAGGCGGTCTGGTTGTCCTGCTGTTCTGGTGTCGTTGCGTTGTCATCGAAAGGTTCCGTCGTGGTTTCGAGGACAGCTGTGTATAATTGAGTTTTTAAAGGCGTGTTTCTATTTGTATTCACCGTACGCAGCTACACAACCAGGGTAATATTTCGCCAAATGACAGAACATTTTAATCAACTTGTTTCTATAATGGTCGGGTTGTCATACGCCAGAGTTGTAGTCGAGTCCCTGCAAGTCCTTTCACAAGTCCTTTCGCAAGTCCAGTCAGAAGTCCTTTCATAAAGCCGGTCACAAGGAATGCCTTTGTCAAAGCTCATTTGAATAGCTTGTGATTGGGATTAGGACTGGAGGGCTTGTGGTGGACTTGCAGGGACTTGCAGGGACTTGCAGGGATTTGCAGGGACTCGACTACATCCCTGTCATACGCCGATATTATTAGTCCTTCATGTCCAAGTTCTCTTGTGTTTCATTATCGACGATTGTGCTAATATATAAACAGGATGTTGACTGCCGAGTGAAGTCTGCGTCAAATAACAAAAAGGTGACTTTTGAGAGCTCTTTTTTTTCAAGTCCCCTCTAGCCGGCCCGTTGGTTCCATTTGTCTAAAAGTAGTCGCTGCGGGCAGCAAACGAATCTGACGTCATAACAAGAACTCCCCTTTTGTGTCAGTGCTAGATACAAAAGGGAGTTCGTGTTATGACGTCAGATTTGTTTGCTGCCCGCAGCGACGACTTTTAGACAAATTTCACCAGCGTACCAGAGTATACACCCAGCACGATATGGGGCAGAGGGGTACCCCCCTTTTTGTCCCTATACCATATACACTCTCTTTAGACTATTGTTAGCTAACACATCCCCCCTAGAGATCTAAAAAGAATTCCTGAGATTCCGGGAACACAATGACCAACACAAAAGAGGGGGGGGGGGGGTTCCCTCTGCCCCATATCGTGCATCATATGTACCAAAGGGGGCTTACAAAAATAGCTCTCAAAAGTCACTTTTTTCATGGCAGAAATAATTGGCTGTTTTATTCTACAATACGCAACCTATACATAAAACTAGAAAATGACGCAGACTTCTCTCAGCAATCAACGACCTCTTTAAAATGGGTGTGGTTAGTTTGATTGAGCAGCCATGTTGGTCTCAGTACCGATAGCGTTATTTGCCAAACAAACATTCCGGCTCCTGCTCGCGCACCGCCAGGTAGCGCCAAGTTTGACTCACTATCATTTAATTTATTGACTGGCTGTTGGCGGGCGTTGCAACCTTTTTTTTTTTGACCTTTGTACTTCCGACTTTTGAGACCGCGATATTTGGGTTAGGCCTAAGCCGAGTGGGAATCCGCAGAGAACATAGTTTATGCAAACACTGTCGGTGCATGCATGTACCGCGAATCCTGCACTTTGGTATCAAGACAATATTATTCCGACAGTGTTTGCATAAACCAAATCTGTCAATAAATGAAGGCCTATATGACCCAGTATTTGGTGGTTGATTGCTCATGAAGTGAGGTTTTGTGGTGGATCCTCCAAATATCATTCTGGTAAAACCAAATTACTTATTAACTGAAGAAACAAATCTATAAGAACACATTAATCAATGATGCGTGAAGAGAAGTAAAGCACCACGGAACTCACGCCCTAAAAAAAACAACCTAAACCCAAGAACTTCGTCGCCGTTGATCAGAAGAAAAATGCGTAGGCCATATATGCAAATTTGCAGTTTACACATGTCCGGACATCTGCTTTTCCGCTATCAAATCAGAAAATCAGACTTTACTTTCCCACGTCGCTAGCGGTTCAAAAAGGACATCTGCTTTTCCGCTTTTCTCATTACCAGAAAGGAGATTATACGTTTTCAAAAAAATTCCCGTTGATGCGTTTCTGTCTTCCAAGAAGGAAGATCAAACGGTTCGGGCGCAGTGGTCTGAAAGTGGCCAACTGCGCTGCAGCTATAGGCCTATACCTTTATGTACCCGCCAAAAATAGACTGCTCCAAGTGTAATTCCGCCCTACGTTGCTCGTCACGTCAACATTCGAGTGTACAGACGTGTACGGTGAGTGGCGAGTTATTTTTGCATGGGGAGTTTTGTAATTTGTGTTCGTACAAACAAAAAATTGCCCAAACAATTGACCCATTTGTTTGCCTGCAAACACAATTTTACGGGGGGAGGGGACTCTTGGCAAAGAGCGAGGGGGGGGGGGGGGGGGGGGGGTTCGGCCCTAACCCTACCTGGATCCACCCCTGCCCCTCTCCCTTTACTCGCTGGATACGCTACTGCATTTCAAGAAATAGGCCTAGGCCTACATACAAAAATCTAAAATTTGTATTTTCTTGGCATTAACATTAAAGGAAACATGCTTCTGAAACTGGCCGGATCACATTTTATTTCATAAATAAATTCATTTATATGTATTAAATGTGAATTAATAGCCAAACTGGTTCAAGTGAAGTTTTAGTGTGATTATTTGCCGCCCAAAAATGTACCCCCCCCCCCTTTGGAATTTGTTGAGACTCAAATTGAGGGCGCTGTTCGTGACGTAGACCGAGGCGCCGAAATTCATCTATCGACTCGATAATCTGGACCCGTAAATGACGCATGTACATCGTACATGTACATACACACTAGGTCTACAACTAATATCGAACTTACCCTGATTTTCTCCCTTTTAGCGGAGAGTAGTATGCAAATTGCCGGTTCTATGTCATTTCATGTTTTTTCACTTTTCTCTCTAATTTTGATGTGGGTACATACGTCAAATTTTTTAGAAACAAAATAACCCAAAAAATCACCCAAAATTTTGCTGGGGTACTACACACCAAAATTAGCACAAAATCAAGAAAATAAAAAGTATTTTCCATATCCCACAAGCATACGAAATATCCGGGGCGCCCAGGCGCTGCTCCTAAAATAACATATGGCAAAAAAAATTAATTTTTTTTTATTTTTTTTAAAAATATTATATTATGTTACTATAAAGATGGAAACACAACCCATGATTCGAGGATACAATAGATGGAACAAAATATCTTTAAAAAGATATATCGATAAGTATAACTTATCTTTAGGAACACCAACAGGACGCCGTAATACGTATATCAGGCGAGATTATATTCGAGCTATAAAAGAAGAAGAAGCCAAATTTAAAAATTTGAAAATACGATCTAAAGCTTCGTTAGCGCAACTCGCGCACGATAAAAATATTCGGGTCGTATCAACGGGTAGAAATGGTCGAGTGATAAAAAATGATTACGTCGAAGCTATAAAAAGATTTAAGGAGCAAAATACTTTTCGAGAAGCAGACTTTCGAGAGACTAGAAGATTTGAAAACAGTTATCGAAATTTGGAACTGATTCCGAGTCTGTTTATAGACGATCCGGAGCAATTTTACAACACCCATACGTCGATGATCAAAAACAAAATCGTAGCTGAATTAATAAAAATAAAAACGATGAAACTACAGATCGCTATTAAAATAAAGTATGTAAAAAAATCAGGTGTTAAGACTACAACACAAACCGCTATTCATTTTAGTTACCAACATCGAGTATTAAACAAGAGCGAGATAGCTACGACTATCGGGAAACAATATGAAACTATATTATCTCAGATAGATAAATTTACGAATAAAGGAAGTGGTTGGACCATAGATAAAATAGTCGCGTTTTACATAAACATAAACAGAGTTAAACCTCTGGTAGGCGCTTCTTACGTAAAACTACCCGAATATATAACTAACAAACACGCAACATTTAATATCAAAAACGAAGATCAAGAGTGTATAAGATGGTGTTTAAGAGCCGCCCTAGGTATATATACCGATAGAGTTAAAAACCAATTAGCAACAAACCCAAAGTACCAATTTCGCGGAAATAATCCATCTACTTATAAAACCGATGACGGATTAAATTTTAAGGACATAGACTTCCCCACACCCATAAATCAGATACCGAGAATAGAAAGACAAAACGATATAAGTATAAACGTGTTGGAATATGACACAGACTGCAAAAATAAAACCCATCCACAAGATAAAAGGGGCTTGATATATCCGCTATATTTATCTAAAAGACCATACGATATAGAAACTATCAGTTTGCTATTATATGACGGTCATTATTGTTGGATAAGTGACTTACCTAGATTCTTATATGGGGTTACCAATAGTCAACATCGTAAAATGTTTTGCTTAAGATGTTTAACGCATTTTAGTTCGAAAGAGAAATTAGACAGGCACATAAAAGATTGTGAAGGAATAGACTCTGCTTTATCTACCGTTAAAATGCCGCATGAAAGCGCGAACAAATACTTGGACAAAAGCAAATTAATGTTTAAAAACTTTAAGAATTTACAAGATGCACCCTACGTCATATACGCCGATTTTGAATCTATATTGGTACCCTCTACACACTACGAGTGTAGCTACGCGAGTACGAGTGTAGCTACGCAAGTACCCCAAGAAAAAACATCGAATAAAACTCACGAACATAGAGCCTGCGGTTATTCTTACGTTGTAGTGAGATGCGATGGTCGACAGATTAAGCGAAAGACTTATAGAGGTGAACACGCTATAGACAATTTTATAACCTCGTTGCAAGAACTCGAACCTAAGATTAATGAATTACTAGCTCGCATTAAGCCGATAATATATACGCTAAAAGAAGAAAAAATTCACCTAAACTCTAACGAGTGCTGGATTTGCGAAAAACCAATTTTTCCAAATTACTCGAGTAATTGCCTGTGCTGTAATCCTGTAGAACCTAAAAGTAAAGAAGAACTGGAAGAATACACATGCAAAAACGAAAAGGGATACGTCGAGAAAAAATGTATGTTCTGCCAAAAGAAAATTAACAAATTTCGAAAAGTAAGAGATCATTGTCACACTACAGGCAAGTACAGAGGAGCCGCACACGCTTACTGTAATCTTAAATTACGAGTAAAACCCGGTGAAACGAAAATACCGGTCGTCTTTCACAACTTAGAAAACTATGACGCGCACTTGATCATGCAGGGCATTTCCAAGTATCAACGAGATATCTGGTGTATACCCAAAAATTCAGAAAAATACATTTCATTTTCGATCGGTCAATATAGATTTATCGACTCGTTTCATTTTATGTCTAGCGGTCTCGACAAATTGGTAACGTCTTGCCCGAGAGGCGCCTTTAGGTTGCTCCTGAAACGTTATGGCGAAGAAAACGCGGACCTCTTATTACAAAAGGGTGTATATCCGTACGAGTATATGGACAGCTTTGAACGATTTAACGAGAGTAGTCTACCGCCTAAACACCATTTTTACAGCGCTCTAAAAGACAAACATATAACGGACGAAGACTACTCTCGCGCGCAACGAGTATGGCAGACCTTTAACATAAAAAACATGGGCGAATACCACGACTTGTATGTAACCGCGGATACTCTATTACTAGCCGGCGTATTCGAGAATTTTAGACAAATGTGTAGAACGAATTACAAGTTGGATCCTGCCAACTACTTCACAGCACCGGGGTTAAGTTGGGACGCGTTGCTGAGGCATACTAAAATAGAATTAGAACTATTAACCGATATAGATAAACATATATTTTTTGAAAAAGCGAAAAGAGGAGGAATATCGAGCGTTGGTAGTACGCGCTATGCTAAGGCCAACAATAAGTACCTGAAAGATTACGATCAAGATAAACCCGATTCGTATATTCTCTATCTAGACGCCAACAACCTCTACGGATGGGCCATGAGTCGACCGCTACCTTACGGCGGATTTAAATGGGTCAATACGAGACAATTTACCCACGATCGTATAATGGCGTTAAAAGATAAGGCTTCAACGGGATATATGTTCGAAGTTGACCTGGAATATCCAGCTGAACTACACGATCTACATAACGATTATCCTTTAGCCGCCGATAATATAATCATACCTGAAGAATGGTTATCGGAGTATCAACGAAAGTTAGCGAGTGATATAGGAGATGGAGCTAAGGTAAAAAAATTAACCGGTACGCTATATCGCAAAGAAAAATATGTATTGCACTATGTCAATTTAAAACAGTGTTTGAGGCTAGGCCTAACACTAACTAAAGTACATCGGGCGTTACAATTTAAACAAAAACCTTGGATGAAATCATACATCGATAAAAACACGCAACTCAGAACGAAAGCAAAGTCAGATTTCGAAAAAGACTTTTTCAAATTGATGAATAATTCTGTATTCGGCAAAACGATGGAAAATGTCAGAAATAGAATAGATGGTGTGCTACTGCGAAACGATCAAGTAAAAGAATACGAAAAAATAGTTTCTAAACCTTGTTACAAGTCTACTACAGCGTTTAAAGAATGCGGTCTCTCATTCGTGGAATCGTACAAAAAGAAAACGTATTTAAATAAGCCCATCTATTGCGGCGTTAGTATCTTAGATTTATCGAAGACTCTAATGTATGACTTTTATTACAATCAATTAAAAAAGACGTATGGTGATAAAGTAAGATTGATGTATACAGACACGGACTCGCTGCTTTTGATTATCTATACGAAAGACGTTTATCGGAATCTAGAGAAACAGTCTGACTTGTACGATTTTTCTAACTACGAGAAAGACCACTTTTTATACGACGATGCAAACAAGAAAGTCATCGGCAAATTTAAAGACGAATGCGGAGGAAAAGTCATAAGCGAAGCTACGTGCATCAGATCGAAGATGTACTCGATTTTATACGGGGACGTCGTACTAAAGAAGGCCAAAGGCGTAAACCGAGTTGTTATAAACAACGATCTATCTTACGAAAAATATAAGCGATGCGTTTTATCGAACGAATGCTATTCAAACAAGATGATTCGTTTTGGAACAGAGCGTCACATGATATACACAGAGTCTCAAGTCAAGCAATCGTTAAATCCTTTAGATACGAAGAGATATATTTTACCTAATGGTATAGACACTCTGGCTTATGGTCATCATTCTAACCTTTAGTCTATTCTAGCCAGAACAAGACGATCGATAAATATCTAATCGAAAAATAAATTTCTTATGGTTATTCTCGATTAACTCGCCGTCGCAGTCTCTGAAAGAAAAACTCAGTTCGGGTATTTTATTTCTAATTAGCGGTATGACAGTTTTTCTTTTATTCTGAATAGTCGCTATTGTATCTGAATCGGAGCTTTTATATATAATCGGTATAATGTATAACAAGTCTGTATAATTTCCGTTATAGAAATTATTAGACGTAGATAACTGATCGCAATGTAAAAAAATTGTATTCACATAACTCATATTATAATATCCTACAAGTTCACGATCAATATCAGAGGACCATATATGGGGCACACCCAACACTTTTCGAGTATATACATCGAAATGAATGATAACCTCACTAATACCCAAACTAGTACTGCCATTAAACATAATTTTTTTATTAATCTTGTCTACAGAAACTGTCCAGGCAGTTAATGTATTAAGTTCAACTACTAACTCATCGATAGTATAATTTCCAGCTGGAATTACCATTTCGCCGTTAGTTGTTAGGCCACGGAGGTTATCAATTTCCCATCTTATAGTCATACGTTTAGTTATATTATAAAAACCGACGGTAAATATCGCGCTGTTTAAACTTATACAGTAATCTCCCTTAGAGTTATCTATAGGTTTTGACAGACTAAACGTTCGTTCGTTACCAACCATTTCAAAAACGTGCGATTCCATTTTATTAGAACAAAAAAATCTTCAAAAATCGCTTAAAATTTACCTATCGTCAAATTAAAACTAATCTTTTTTTCTAGATTCTCGATTAACTCACCGTCGCAGTCTCTGAAAGAAAAACTCAGTTCGGGTATTTTACTCTTAATTAGCGGTATGACAGTTTTTCTTTTATTCTGGACAATCGCTATTACATCCGAATCAGAGCTTTTCGTTATCGGTATAACGTCCAACAAGTCCGTATAATTTCCGTTATAGAAATTATTAGACGTAGATAACTGATCGCAATGTAAAAAAATTGTATTCACGTAATTTATATTATAATATCCTACAAGTTCACTATCAATATCAGGGGACCAATAAGGGGGTAGACCAAACACTTTTTGAGCATGTGGATCGAACTCAAGCCGAATATATTTATTTTTTGATGCTATACCGATATTAAACATAATTTGTTTATTAATCTTGTCTACAGAAACTGCAATAAAAGTTAATTTATTAAGTTCAGCTACTAACTCATCGATAGTATAATTTCTAGCTGGAATTACAATTTCGCCTTTAACTATACCAGCGCTGCTACCTACTAACCATCTTATAGTCATACGTTGAGTTATATTATAAAAACCGACGTCAAATATCGCGCTGTTTAAATTCATACTGTAATCTCCCTTAGAGTTATCTATAGGTTTTGGCAGTCTAAACGTTCGTTCGTTACCGACCATTTCAAAAACGTGCGATTCCATTTTATTAGAACAAAAAAATCTTCAAAAAATCGCTTAAAATTTACCTATCGCCAAGTTAAAACTAATCTTTTTTCCTCGATTATTGATTAAATCGCCGTCTCGGTCTCTGATACTAAAGCTAAGTTGGTTTATCTTATCACCCACGAGTCTACGAGCGGTTAATCTTGCACGCTCAACAATCGTATCATCTCTTTTCGTTATCGGTATAACGTCTAGCAAGTGCGTGCCCCTTCCATTATAGAAATTATTAGACGTAGATAACTGATCGCAATATAAAAAAATTTCATCGATAGGCATTGTATTATAATGCCCTACATAATCTACGCCAAAAACTAAGTTTTTGACCGTTATCCCCAACAATTGTTTAATGTTTTTATCAAAGCGTAGAACGTTATTTTCTTCCGTTACATTTAAAAATATTTTTTTATTAAGTTTATCTACGGAGACTTCTAACCAAACTAATTTACTGAGTCTCTCTTCGATCCAATCTATATCGTAATATCCAGCAGGAATATCAATTTTACCATCCGTACTACCCGTTTTTTTACCAGTGTTTGGATCGATTTGATGTATAAAATAGAGAATTTCGCTATTACTAGCCATGTTGTAGAAGCCCGCGGTTAATATCGCGCTGGTTAAACTCATACTGTAATCCCCCTTTGAGTTATCTATAGGTTTTGACAGTCTAAACGTTTGTTCGTTATCAAACATTTCAAAAACGTGCGATTCCATTTTATTAGAACAAAAAAATATTTGGTTTATTATAATAAAATGAATGCTCTAGATATCGCGAATCTAGCTGCCCGCATAGGGCATACGCAAGCACAAAGCGTTAGCAACAAGCACGAAGCGATGCGCCCGGCTCTAGATATCATGAATCTAGTTAGAGGTCAAGACGACAAGTACGAAGCGATAACCCCGGAGAGTACCCCATTGAACATGCACTTGGGCCAACCTAACATCATCGTAAACGCCAACACAAATGCGAGTTTTATCGCTCCACTATTTGATATATTTATCGCTTATAAAATGCCCGACATAAAACACAACGAAGTAGTCGAACGTTACGCATCGGACCCCATGGCGTTTTATCAAAATCAACTCAACTTTGCATTTTGGTGCGCGACTTCTGGTTGCGGCGTAGGACTAGAATCGTTACTACATAAAAACCCCGTAATATCGGCTTTATTCAAGTTTCACGTATATTTCACGATCAGAAAGATACTATACTTTCTAAAATGCCCAATTCAAAACGACAATATATTCGACAATCTAAACAATAACATCGATAAAGGCACTTATAGCGATATTTGTCAATATTTTAATGTCGATCCAAACTTGAGTTTTAAACAGACCGTAGACTTAACTTCTGGAGGACTAGGTACCGCTTATTTTGACCCGTGTAACATACACCAAGACTCGAAAAAATCATGTACACCTGTACCCGTACCCGGCAAAAATTATAACCCTATTAAGCTTTACAAGGTTTCGGCTGAATATGACCCGAGTACGGGTAAATATGTGACAGCTAATAAATTGTGGGAATACGATTATGAAGCTATGAACCCCGGCGCCACATACATGGGATTTGTAGAGTCGGGCGATGCAAAACATTATAGTAAATTTACACTCGCGTATATCAGACAATCCGCGGACGTTGTACGACTCGGTTTTAGAAATTTTATACTCCAGAAGAGCTCATTTACCGACGTTGGTATAGAAAAAATAAACGAAAGCATTAGAACGTACGTGTACGCCATGCTCGGTGCGCAAGCCCAAACAAAAACGAGTATACTAACTGCAGGTACCGGATTAGATGCGCAAAGACAATTTGAAAATATAGTAGAAGATATCATCAACAGCCCTACGGACTTGGAATCTTCTATAACCAGATTTCAAGATTCTTTACAGTACGCTAGAAGCTCGTTAAACTTTGTGATTGGCCCTGGATTGTACTTAATTCCATCAAATATGGAGCTTTTAGTCGGTATTCACCGAGGTTATAATAATAATATACAGATAGCTACACCCGACGCATCGATAGGATTAAATATCAACTTGAACTCAGACGTACTCCCTACGGTCGCACTCCCTACGGTCGTACCTGCCCCTACACCGCCACCATCCCCCGTAAAAAAGAGTCGTGTAGTAACCCAGCAGAATTTAGACGATTTAGACGGCGTAACTACGTCACCAGACCCGTCACCAACCCCACCCTCTCCCATAAAAAAGAGTCGTGTAGTAACCCAGCAGAATTTAGACGATTTAGACGATTTAGACGATTTAGACGATTTAGATCCGTCAGACGATTTAAACTCTACACCTCCGCTACCTCTGAGATTAGAGGTCGTAGATACTCAAGTACTCCCACCGCCACCCCCTACGAGCGTAGATACTCAACCGCCAGACTCGCACGAACAAGAAAAAACTGCTTTGGTTGTTGGTTTAATAGCCGTTTCTACGCTCGGGTATCTAGCTTACGATATTTTACGTCGCTGAGGAAGGTGGTAACTCAGTATCTGATGGAACGACCATTAATTCTTTCTTAACGAACGATCTCTTGGGACCACGAGTCAGCCAGTACAACGCGGGCTGTCCGGGGTTTGTCGTTCTCCTTCTAATCGTATACATTTCTAAGCTCCAAATAGGATCGGTAGCTCTTCTTCTAACGTCTTTTTCGAGCTCTCCAGGAGCGTAAAGATATCTAACGATATCGTCATTTACGCTTAGCGCGACTTCGGGGCTCTTGAGCCCCGAGGAACTCAATTGCTTTATTTCTAACTGAGACATAGCCGCTCGAGGAGTTAACGGTTTACCTTTCATAGTCGATATCAATCTAGTTTCTTCGTCGTTTAACGCTTTTATAACATCGGGCAATCTTTTTACCCACTCGCGACTGCGATCGGTAGGCTCTAACATTTCTTGAGCATATTGATGACCGAATAATCTTTCGGCTAATGTACGATTAAATCTTTCTACTATACCTTGAGCTCTATGATTTCCAACCTCGCCTTTCTGTACTGCGACGTTGCGAGTTCGCATCAAAGTATTAAATTCAGCCATAAATTCTGTACCGGGGTCTACTTTTATCGTGAGAGGCCAAGACAAGGGTGATCTTTTGTAAATCTTTTTTATCGCCTCTACAACTTGAGTACTCGTTTTATTCGTCAAGGGTTCAGCTTCTTTATATCTAGTGGCCACATCGACGATCGTCAACGCGTATTTATATCTTTTACGTTTAACTACATCGTGAGGTAGATACAACAGATCCGCTTGATGTTGTTCATTAGGCCGCCCTATAACCTTATTGAGACTCGTAGGTCTCGGTATAAAACTGGGGGCTGGTAAATATATTTGCCACATGGCTTGTTTTCTCAACCAATTTCTAACGTCTGGCTCGGGTACGTTAGCTTTTAACGACAATTTTTTTATAGCGCCTGCACCTTTCCAATATCCTTTAGGGCTGTAAAATATTTTACTTAGTTTTGTTTCCATTTTATTTTATACTTTGTAAAAATTTTAACGACTTATTAAAAATGGCGAGTTTATTAATGATGGTTGGTGGAGCTCTTGTAAACGCTTTAGCGTTTAGCGGATCGAACTTTCTATTTTCGATGATGGGTGGGTCGCCGGCTGAAGAACGTAAACGACACGACCTCGCTTTAGAAAAATTAACTCGAGCTAAACAAGAGTGGGTGGAACAAAGAACCAAGTTTCTAGATTATCTAAACGATCGACTACATAAAGAAGCCAAGGCCCAAAAAGATTTTAGAAATGTAGATGATGCGTTGAGACTATATAACGAAGTAACCAACGAAGATATGAGATTACCTCGTGAACCTGTATTGTCAGACTTTTACGTATCCAGCGAAGGTCAAAAAGATGGTGAAATTGCATTTATCTTAGGAGGCACTGCTGTTTTAGGATTTTTAGTTTATAAGTTTGTCTAAAAGTTTTTTTGTTTTTTATTTTGTTTCGTTAAGTAAAATGAATGCAATTTATGGAAGCAAACTGAATCCACACAGAAGTTTAAAAAATCCTAGAGCGTTGAAGGGGTTGAGACAATCGTTGGTTCTTACTCATAATCCTAGTACCGCGTCTGCTGGCAGTCTGTTGATCGTTGAATTTCCTATGTTGAGTCAAGACGATGTTGTCGTACCGGGTACAGTACGATTAGCTTTTAATATAGACTTAGAATCTGAAGGCACTGGCGAAGACGATGCAAGAACTCTATATTATAACGTCGCACGAAATTTAATTAGTGGCGTAAGAATCAAACTAGAAGGTAAAGATTTCGTAGCGTTTACGGATGCCGATGTATATAACGCGTATAAAGACTTATGGCGACCAGCCAGCGCGAACGATGCGTATCGAGGACTCGAAGATAGCAACGTCACGAAACTCAGAATAGACGCCAGCGATGGGGTTGCTAGCGCGAATGGTGGAAAAGACAAAGCGATTGCCAACGCTTACGGTAATCGATATTATATTCCTCTAGATTTTGAAATGCTTACGGATCATCAGCCTTTTAGTCCATCGACGCTCAAAGATAGACTAACTTATGAATTTACATTTAACGATCACGCTAGCGTAGTAAAATCTACCGATAATAACGCGAAGTATAAAATTTCGGGGTTAGATCTCGAGTTTGAAACGGTGACCAATAAAACATTGGCCGATAATATCAGACAAAAATATCGAGGTAAAACTCATTTTCTATACGAAAAAGTTCAAAGATATACGGTTTTAACGCTAAACAAGTCCGATACTACTTGGAACATTAATCTTAATCAAGCCATTAGAAGTCTCAAAGGTATACTTCTTTTATTTAAAGAATCGGCCGAAAAAGATCCTCGAATTTTTTATAATCCAAAGATCGAAAAAGTAGACGTTACGATAGAGGGTAAGCCGAATCAATTGTATAGTCAGGGCATGAAGCGTTATCAACACTGGGATGAGATTACCAAGTTTTTTGGTGACTCTAATACAGAATTTGGTGCCAGCGTGTCCAAAGACTTAGAATTGCACGATATGTCTATAGGCTCCTACTTAACCACTAGTTACGGTCTTTGGTTAGATACGAGGGTAACCGACGACAACAAAAGTCACGGTTCTGGCAGGAAAATAGGAGATGTGGGTGGCGGTATTTCTCTCCATTTAGAAAGAGAGGCCGAGTCATCTGGTTCTCTAAAATGTTACGTTTTCTTGGTGATGGATGGTCAGTTGGTGTTGGAAGATGGAAGATTTAGCGGTAGTTACTCTTAAAATAGTCTTTACTATTAAATAAGCAATGCATAAAACGTTTCCAAAAACACCACACTGCGCGCTAGTATGCGGTAGGACTAATTCGGGTAAAACCAAATATATTTTAGATCTATTAGAAACTGAGTATAAAGATCACTTTGAAAATATCGTAGTTATTTGTCCTACGTTGAGCAACAACAAGACATATCGCGAGAGACGTTGGTTGTGGTTAGACCCCGAGATATACCTATGCGATTTAGAGGTAGAAAAGGTGTCTCTCAACGAAGCTTTAGAATTTTATAGAGCTCGATTTAAAGGATCGCACGTTCTATTTTTGATAGACGATTGTAGCTCGGAACAAGACATAAAATATCGTAAGGCGGCGCTCGGGAAAAACACTTGCGTTTTAACGAAATTGGCGTTTAGCGGTAGGCATGACAATCACTACTGTTGGTTGATGACTCAAAAGTATAATTGCGTAATGACAGATTTTAGAGCTCAAACTGCATTTGTCGTATTGTTCTATTGCAAAGATAAAAATAGTTTCGATCAATGTCTCGATGAAAATGATGCGGTGCCTTTAGAAGAAAGATCGAGAATTAAAAAGATTTTAAGAGATGTGCCTTTTAGTAAATTATTGGTAAAAACTGATCCTCCAGTCTGTTGGCAGTTGATCTATAGATGATCTATTAGATAACTGTTAGATACCTGTTAGATACCTGTTAGATACCTATTAGATGATCTATAGATGACTGTTAGATAGCTGTTAGATACCTGTTAGATACATGTTAGATATCTGTTAGATGATCTATAGATAACTAATAGATGATCTACAGATTATCTAGTCATCTATAAAATATGATAGAATATCTAGACCTATTATTAAAACTAGTAATAGCCATCAACTTATCTTTATTTTCTTATGATTATATTTCTTGTAGAAATAAGATTAAAAAATATAGTTCTATTTTAAATGAGCAAGTCGATAGAATCTCTAAGCACGTTATCTCAAGAACCTCATCTAATAGTAGCTGCTACACCCCCAGAAGCAACTATGCCCAAAAATAGACTTTTGGGCGTAGTTGCTTCCGGTGATTCTAAAAAATATTTCGGTAAAGAATACTCCGTCAATGAAATAGAGGGCTTGACTGTGGAAAAACAAGAAAAGCTATATAAAAGATACGAAGCCAAGCTCGGTAAAGAAATGATAGTCAGTTTGGGGAGTTGCGTGTTGACCTGTTACGCAAAAGCTTTAGGCGCGACTTTGCCGCTGGCTTCACCATTCGGTTATAAACTTTGTTTAGATTCTGAAGAAGCCCTTATCAACGACTTAGAAAAAGATCCCGTTATTTCTAGCAGCTTGTCCAGTTTACTTTGCGAAGTGCATTACAATTATGGGATTTATTTATCTCCTTTGGTGGCTATGTTGATCACGACTAAACATTTACAGGTAGATAGTAATAAAAATATAACAACAAATAATAGTAGTATTATTAAAGATGAGTCTAGAAACGACAACGACGGATCAAGTATCAGAGACCCCTCAGCCTCCCCAAGAAACTCCCCAAGAGACTCCACCTCCCCAAGAGCCGTCTCTGTCTCCACAAGAGTCTCCCCAAGAGCCGGCTCTATCAAGAGTCACAAAAAAAAGAGCAAAAGACCCTAAAAGAGTAGAGCAAGGTAAAAAACTAGCCGAAAGAAATAGAAAGATGAAAGAACAAATACAAAAAATGCAAAGTATAGAAGAAGAGCAAACGCCAGCGCCAACGATGAGAGACATTCCGAGCTGGGGATACGCGATAGTTGGTTTGGTTGTTTTAGGAATTGGATATCTCGCGCTTAAAAAGAGTAAACCTGTAGATTCACAGCGAGATGAGGGGGTAGGAGTTACGATCGCAACTTCAACCCCTAAAGTTGAAGAACTATTAGAAATGGAATAAATAAAAAAATAAAATGTTTGTACAAGTAAAATGGATATGAAGAACGTTGCAAATACTCTTTATCACGGCGCTGTGTTGAGTTTGTTGACCGTAGGTTATACTATGTTGAGTAAAAAACTTTTGAAAATTAAGCCCGCCGATTTGGGAAAGCTAGACGTAGAAGATACGATTAAAATCACAGCTACGGTAGGTGGCGCTCTAGCTACTCAGACTTGGTTGGTGAGTCAAGGAATAATTCCTCAGAATGTAGTAAATACCACGTAAAATATAAAATATACTACTTATTAAAATGGCTGAAGGTGGAGAATTTGTACCTATAGATGAAATGGGCGGCCGAGGTCGAGAAGACGAACAAGCTGATGCTGATGCTGATGCTGATTTCGAATTAGACAGAGACGCTGATGCTGATGCTGATTTCGAATTAGACAGAGGCGATGATTATCAAGAAGAATTAGAAAATCGGTTAAGACTAAATAAAGATGGCTCTACAACAATAGGACAACTTAAGACAGAGTTGGTAAAAGAAAAACTATCCAATTTCTATAAATCTATATATGAGACTACTGGATATACACCAGGTATTGAAGATACTACTAATTTTAGAAGTGATGAAGATGGGGGATTATCTGTAAGATGGGATAGAGGAAAGAAATGGGTTAAATTAACACACAAAAAAAATCCGCGATTGTTTTTAAAATTAAACACTATTCAAGGTAGAACTGACGCAGAATTTATCAGATATAATCTTGGTTTTGATGATTATGCACCTGCTAGATTAACTAGTAAACCTCAACAAGAATTAAGCCAGATACACCCCGAAAATATTGAGATTAGTGAACTTCCAAAAGCGGCCGATGATGTCAGCGATATCGTAAAAGAAGTAATCGTAGATGTATTGAGAGAAGAAGAAGTAGATTTAACGAAACAAGATGTTGATTTTTCTGGATTACAATATGAAGTAGATATACTACTTGATACATTAGGTAAACGAGAAAAAATATTAGATGAACGATATAAAGTATTAGATAAAACATCAAATATAGTAGAGGGACGAGCAGAAACATTAGATAGATCGAGAGAATTAGTAGCTAAACGAAAAACTGCATTAGAGAAACGAAAAACAGTATTAGATGAACGAGAAAAAGTATTAGCTGAACGAGAAACAGTAATTGCTAAAATTACAGGATTAAAGAACCTTAGAGAAATTGCTGGTTCAGTCAAAGCGTTAGAAACTCGCAAAGGTGAGTTAGAATTAAATTTAGCTAAAATAAGAAGGTTAGATGATGAAATTAATCAAACCAAAGCTGAACTAACTGAAGCAACGAGTGAAGAAGAGAGACGAGAAATAGCCAATCGATTAAAAGATCTAAATGATGAAAGATCCGCTAGAATGACGGCGGCGCTCGAAAATAAACGAGGAATGACAAGTCAAATCGCTAGAATAAAAGAAACGTTTAATAAAATGCTAGATGGCGATACCTCGCTAAGAGAAAAGGTTAAAACTCTGTTTCGAGAAGAGGGTGTGACGGTCGTTAGTGTATTGGCCGCGTTTGCTTTAGTTATAAGTACGATCGTTGCTTCTTTGATAGCGGCTTTTAGTGGGGGTGGTGGGGGTGGTGCGGCTGCAGCAGCTGGTGCTGCAGTTATTCCTGCTTCGACCCCCGTTACTCCTACGCCTAAGCCCGGAGGTAATGTGAAAGATTGGATAAGTAATCATTTAAAAAACTTGTCCAATTTGCTAAAAAAGCTGGGGGGTAAGTTATTAGCCGCTTTACCGGGTATTTTGGGTACTATCGCGAGTTGGTTGTTTAATCTATTGAGCAAGAGTGTCGGTTGGTTGGCGGAGCACGTGTGGGCATTATTGGTAGGTGTTGGTACTTTGATACTAGTATACATGCAAAAAAAATTAAAATAATATAAGACTTTATAAAATGACCGCAGAATCCGTTTACCCTAAATTGCCCGTTGATTATAGTGCACCTATAGAAACGAACGAGTCTTCAGTCTTTAGGTTAAATAAAATCGAACGAGTGCAAAAAGAGATATCTAACGAGAGAGATAAGAGAGAACGGTTGCACAAAAAGTATAATAAAATTATTACCTGTTTATCTAACGCAGAGACCGTTATAGAATGTTTAGGAGCTTTATCCGGTACAATAGGCATAGTCAGCGTTGTTGGTATCATTAGTATACCTGTAGGTGTGGTGCTAGAAGGATTAGCTATAGGATGCGTGGGTGTAAGTTTAGCATTAAAACGATTTAGTAAAAAGTTTAGAGGTAAAGCTAAGAAACACGATGAGATTAGAGTAGTAGCCGAAACAAAATTAAATACGATAAATGAATTAGTGTCTCAGGCTGTAGATGATGGCGATGTAAGTCACGAAGAATTTGCTTTGATTAACGATGAATTAAAAAAGTTTTATGGAATGAAAGAAGCTATTAGGACTCAAACTAAAGCGAGAGAAGAGTCTGTTTCTAACCAAAAAGAAATAGACGATGAGGTTAAAAAGAAAGTTGTTGAGCTTCTAGCGAAAGAAAAAAAAGATCTTATCGCAAAACTTACAACTTTAAATTAGAAATATGTAAAGAGTATGAGCGTGATTCTAACGTGAGTATAGATAAGCCTCCTAGCTACACAAGTGCTCAAGAGAGTTTAGAGACTAGGCCTAGCGCTCCTTGCAAAGAGTAGTTGTAGTTAGTAACGCAAGACACAAAAAAAACCCTCACTTCTACACACAGTAGAAGTGAGGTTTTTTTTTGCCTTACGACAAATCTTCGCCTGGGCGCCCCGGATATTTCGTATGCTTGTGGGATATGGAAAATACTTTTTATTTTCTTGATTTTGTGCTAATTTTGGTGTGTAGTACCCCAGCAAAATTTTGGGTGATTTTTTGGGTTATTTTGTTTCTAAAAAATTTGACGTATGTACCCACATCAAAATTAGAGAGAAAAGTGAAAAAACATGAAATGACATAGAACCGGCAATTTGCATACTACTCGGAGGCTCCTCGGGGAATGGGCCATTTAACTGCTTTCGCCTGTACCTTACTTACACCTGGGAACTTTATTGGGATGGCAGTGGACTTGAGCATATTTTTAATGGTCATCCCAAAGGATTTGAAAATACCAGTATTAAAACACGACGGCTCGAAGTGGTCGCTACATAACGCTGAGAAGCTGCTGGGGCCGGACCACTTCGCTCTTGTCACCTTCACTTTCGCCGTCCAAATTCTCCGATATTTCGCATCAGTTGGAAATAAATAAAGGCTTACTCCATCCTTCGTTGTTTTGCTGCACCCAGCAGCCACACACCTTGTCGGCATGGCCGAAAAACACTATATTTTGCTTAGATTTTGGACGAAGAATTTTCGCCGTACAATGTACACACAATGCATACCCGTGATGAATGGGGCCGGCTCGCGCAGCAGAATCTGTAATGTGCCTCGGTCTACGTCACATACTTATGTTAATGAGGGTCCCACTCAGGGGGCGGAGTAGCTTGGACAAACATTTTTAAAAATGTTTTTCTTATATTTAATCTGGGAAATAATTGTCTCTGGACACAAAATATCATTGTCAAGATAATACTTTATTGTTTTAAGCAGGAATAATGCAATATAAATCCTAAATCATGTTTCCTTTAATGTAAATGTACAATTAGTATATGCGTGTAGTTTTCATTGTGTTAGATTCCCCACCAGTTGGTAATTATAATTTTATTTCCCTAACGATAGTGTATCATTGTTTTTATCTTTGATTGTTTTACTTTCACGTGTAATCTATTTTGCTTTTACTTTTACTACATGTTCATGTAGTAATAATTAATGTACGTGTAATGGAAATTGTTAATGTATGTATGTATGAAAACCAGTTTTGACTGGTTGGGTATACGAAATGAAATAAATAAATTATAGGCAGTACTCATTTCAAACAGCTAGTCAGAGGTGCAGAATACGGATATTTCGAATAGTCTGAATGAATCATAGTGTTCATGTTTTTTCATCCAACTGATGATCCATCCATTATTTAAAAAGTGGTCAAAACACGGGTAACAGCGCAAGCTGTCCAACACATATGATTATTATTTTGTTTACTTACTACACACAAATACTCTGGTTTTGTTTGGTTGTACGTTGATGGAGTACCGGTACATTTCCATTTAGGCCTAAAAAAATCATCATTGATGGTTTTAGTTGAGTAGTTTCAAAACGAGGTGTAAATATACGGGCATATAAACAGGTGCGTTGAGGCTTTGTGCGAATAGTGAAAGGCACACATAATCATCCAGTGTTACACAAAGTATGGCTATTTTTCTTAAGCAGATGATGAATGTCGAAATGAGTGGCCGGCACCAGGTGGCACAACCAATGGGAATAGTGCAGTTTTTACACCACCAACAGATATTTTTGACTCGGATAATGTTTGAGCGTTCTGTCAACGACGATGACAGTAACGGTGGGGAGGGTTGACGGTGATAATGGTGACAAAACAAAATCAACGACGAGAGAAATTGAAAGAGATGAGAGTGATCTTGAAGAGGGATATTAATGCAAATCTTACCTGGACTTGAAGCCACGGGCATCGAGGGGCCAACAGTCGTTTCCCCCTCGGCTTGTAAGATATGCTGACAAGCCAGAATGGATGCAATCACCAACGAAGAGAGCCGCAGCTTGCCTGCCATGCTAAAGCAAACCTAAAGGTTTGTTTCCAAAAACACGGAAATATTTCGCTCGCACAAGTATCGGGAAACTACCACAGTCCACCTGCTCAAAGAATTCAAATATGGTGACACAACATCGAACTCAGTACCGCGTCTGACTGGGGGTGACTGACCATTGACCAGCAGAAAAAAATGTGCAGGTCCTCCGTACAAGTGCTTGCTCGCGATGTCGACAGCAGGCGCAATTCCCCCCAAAACACAATTGACAATTACCGATTTTGAACGACGTATGACGTCATTTCATTTAATTTAGATAGGCCTATGGGTTAATGTTTAATTTCTCTGGAAAAGAAGCTACAGTCATGTAAACGTGCAGGGCTGGGTGGGTTCAAAGTGCACGTACATTCCGGGGTGTGTGCAATCAAAAAAATCAAATATCCTTTTAATTGTGAGGTTGTCTTAGGTATTTTTGACACTTGAAAACTAGCAGGAAAATAAATGCTCAGTACGCCGCATTGCGTCGTGCTTATTTCTCAACGGGTGAGTTTGTATATGCCGGCAATCGTGGACCTAGGACAAAATAATTCGAGCGTAGACAAAGGGGTCCACGTTTGACCTAACGTCCACGATTGAAAATCGTGTACAAAACCAATGGGAGGCCTTCCGAAAAAGTTAGAGTATAAACAAAAGAGGAACAATGGGAGGTCCACGATTGCACCCGTTTACATGACTGGGTATGTGCACGGGGGGTCGCTAGAGGGGGGCTGTGTGTCGGGTTAAGGTTGCGTTATCAGGGGCGGATCTAGCCTTTCATTTAGGGAGGGTTGTACAAGGGCGGATCCAGAACACAATTTTAGGGGGGGCCAAACATATTTTTTTTTGCAGTTTTGTGGGTGGGTGTACGCAGTGGCTGCCTTTTTGCGACGTCATTTTTTTTTTAAATGTTGTGTTTTTTTTTTTTGGGGGGGGGGCAATGACCCCCTTTGACCCCCCCCCCCCCCCCCACCTGGATCCGCCCTTGGGGTTGTACCATTCACCCACCAAACGTGGAACTTGCCGAAGGCACGTTCCCATTGGCGGAGACAGGGGCATGCCCCCCGGAAAATCTTGAAATCCGGGGGCTTTCTCTTGCAATCTAAGGCATCTTGGGCACCGTTTGAAGCTGCATAATTTGTGGTTTTTAAAGAAGAATTTGCTCATATTGGGCTGAAAAAAATGCTAATCACAACTTTGCTCAGCAGACCAAGAGGGGGTTGCAACCCCCCCCCCCCCCCCCCCCCCCCCTCTAGATCCGCCCCTGGTTATACACTCATATTGTGAGAGTTAGAAGCGTCCCACTCTCTGTCGCTATTTCTTCGTGCAATGTTTCATTAGAAAGCTCATTGCCTATTTGATGCCAACGTATTGGCAATTTTAGCCTAATTTGATTTATTTTTTTCTGGATACCACGCCCAAACAGGACGGGCAAAGTATTTTTAAATAAGTACGGAAATGGTCTGTATTTCTTCCTCTAAATTTGTTGTTTAATTTACTCATACATTAATATCAAGAAAGTGCCAGTTTATATCCCAAAGAACCCGTAAGTTCTGTCTAGCGCCCTCTTTTTTGGGTAAACCCAACAAATGGCGTAGGCCCTTATATCGAGAACCACCAAAATGACATCGTCGCGCGCGCATCGCGCCTTGTGCCCAGTGGCGTAGCTAGGGGAAGGGGAGGGGGAGGGGGAGGGGGAGGGGGTTCGCCCCCCCCCCCCCCACTGAAAATTTCGCAAACGCAGAAAATAATAGTATTATACAGAAAAGAACACTGTCAGCACCCCCCCCCCCCCCCCCCCCACTGTATATGTAACAACCAAGACCCCCACTCTCCCCCTTATGGAGACAGCCCTTGCTACGCTGCTGCTTGTGCCTATTCAATAAGACCTTGTGCCTATTCAATAAGGCCTAGTGCATTTTCAGTAATACATGACGATGTCATTTTGGTGGTTCTGGATAAGTGCTTATCCTGGGCAAACCATGAAACTATATAGCGCCATCTAGGGAGGTATTGCCACAAACTGGAGGGTTTAGTGCAGTGTGGCTGGTTAAGGTAGCTAGATTGGTTCCACGTCCCTCCATTAACGTTCTGACTTCGAATCAGGACCGACAACGCTGTACAGCGGGAAATATCGAGCTGTATTCGAGTCCCTGCAAGTCTTTTAACAAGTCATTTCCCAAGCCCGGTCACAAGTCCTTTCATAAAGCCGGTCACAAGTAACTGGATGAACAATGACAAAGGAATGCCTTTGTCAAAGCTCATTTGAATAGCTTGTGATTGCCGGGCATTGGGACTAGCAGGGACTTGCAGGGACTCGACTACATCCCCAAGTATTGCACATACATGAAGTGATCAATAAATCGATTATTGGGAGAGTGGCTGGTCACGTGAGAGAGTTTAACCAATAATAGGGAAGAGGAGTCGGATACACGGCGGGAAAATATAGAATGCTGCATATAGATCACCGAGGGAGGCTAGTTTGACTACACCACTCGAAGCAGTCAATATTTGTATATTATACAAGCCTGAATAAATCCCCGCCGTCTGATCGGTAGATAATCGATCACACGCATTGAATTATTCGCACCAACGCACGGCACCGTAAAAATAGAAGTTCTATGAAAAGTGGGGTTTTCCTCCCACCTCTAAAACTGAACATTTCTTCGTCGTCTTCGGTCGGTCTTACTGCATGTTTCTTCGAGCTTTCAGTTATACATACAGTGCGGTGTTCACTTTTGTGGAATCCTCGGTTTCATTACCAGAAAGAATTAAAATAAAATAATAAAAAATAGAAAGTTGCGACTTCAGATTTTGCCACAAACATGACTGCCATGTCCATTATGTGTACAGTGCAATGGAGCGTGCATAGATTCTTTACCAGGGTTTATAAAAATCATGATATTTTTGTTTTATTCAAAAACATCAGATTTTTTTATATTTAAATCGGATTTATTTAATTTAAATCGATTTTTTTGATTTTGTTTTACAATTGTACCATTTGCATAAAACTTTTGTTTCAAATAAGTCAATTTAAATGACCATCATTGAAAGTCAAGTATAACCACACACAATTGTTCATGAAATCAGTACTGAAATCCCTTTCATTTATCATATTCTTTTCTAGAATACATGTAGGCCTAGGCCTACGTAGTTTGTTTTAAAATCTGTTACAGCATCACCATCATACTGCACATTTCTCATATAAGTTGATAACAGGACCCCCTCCCCCCCCCCCCCCCCCCCACTCTACACAACCATGGTGGAATAAAACTATTTAATGCGGCCACCATAAATATCACCATGTAGGCATGTACAACATGTACAGTATATCTTATTTTATTTTAAAGTTGATTTTCTTAGAGTTAGAACAGATTGCATACAATGTACAAATCGTTACCCTAATAACCCTCGAGTGAGTGAAAAATCATCATCTGAGAATTGAGGACTGTTAGGGTTAAGACATCATGGATTGCAAATCAAACAATGTTAGGTTTAAATAATCAGCTTCCATCTCTGATCTTGTTTTCAATTATATAATCATATTTATGTGTCCACATTGAGCTTATGCGCCTATCATTAGATTTATTTTCCACGTTTAAATACAAAAACAGAAATTTGGCTTTCACTGGCTATACGCAAAAAGTCGCACAAAACAAAAGTGATTCAAACCATTCAAACATATATAATTATTTCGATTAATAAGAAGACAACAAAAACAGCAGAAATAAATAAGTTTACCAATGGTCCACGTGCACTGCTGCTGATGCACCGTCCGCCATGTTTGTGCCACACATTGGAACCCCTCGTCGCAACGTCTCCATTTCGGCTCTGGTTCCCCATCTAAAAGCGCAATCTATTGACTTCATTGGTGGAGTCAAGTTGCATACATTGTATTAATGAGATAACAAACCACATTTAAAGAGGATGTTGAATGCTGGGAAAAGTCTGCGTCATTATCAAGTTTTATGTAGATTGCGTATTGTAAAACAAAACAGCCAATTATTTCTGCCATGAAATATCAAAAAAGGAACTTTTGAGAGCTATTTTTATCAAGTCCCATCAAGCCCGCTGGTGCCATTTGTCTAAAAGTCGTCGCTGCGGGCAGCAAACAAATCTGACGTCATGAGACTTGACACAAAAGGGGAGTTCTTGTTTGCTGCCCGCAGCGACGACTTTTAGACAAATGGCACCAGCGGGCTTGATGGGACTTGATAAAAATAGCTCTCAAAAGTTCCATTTTTTTGTTATTTCATGGCAGAAATAATTGGCTGTTTTAATATGCTTTAATCTAAATAAAACTACAGAATTACGCAGATTTCTCTCAGCAATCAACATCCTCTTTAACTTCGTCAATTGACACGAAGAGTCAGACGGACCACAAATTCTCAGGACAATAACCTAAGTTGTAGGCTAAACTTTGAAGTCTCATCTTGTTTTTGGTTACACTTTATTTCAATCTACAAAAATAAATTCAGAACGAGGACAGCAAAATACAGCCACATAAGGCAAACATTACAACATTTTACTTAGTGAGCAAAATACAAGCACAGCCAAAAGTCTATTTCCCGCATCACGTGCCGCATCAAGCGCCCAAAACGCCACATTTCAACAGTTGAAATTTTTTATCCGTAGGTCTAATGCTCCCTACTGAATACATGTAGGCCCTATATTCATGAATGAAAATATACGCCATACAAATGATTTACAGAAGTACGTGTATACGTTTAGATATGATTCAAAACACAAACCATTGCGCCAGCAATCGTCGAAAATAAGAAAGCAGTATCCTAATATACATTGCCCACCAACTGCGTTAGCTTGCGAAAGTGCTTGCGCCAGCTTGCGAAGCCAAAAATAGCGCAAGTAGCGCAGCAGTGGGCAAGCATTCTTGCGAAAGCCTGCGCAAATTTAGCTTGCGAAATGGCTTCGTAAGCTGTTGCGCTAGTTTTGAACCTGCCCAGAAATAGCGGAAAATAGCGCAAGCCAAGCTGCGCTAGACGTCTTTCGCAATGCATCGCAATGCCGCATCGCAAGCAGTGTACAGGCCTTACGCAAGCAGCGCAAGGCAGCACAATCTGCGATTTGTTGCGAATTCTTGCGCTCGTTGCGCCGTACGGTGGGCAACAGTATTTTGCAAAGAAATCGCAACAAATTGCAAAATTTGCAAATAGCGCAATATATCGTAAATTTTGGCGGAAAAAATTGGCGCAAAAAATGGCAAGATAACGCAGTTGGTGGGCAAGTAGCATTACTCATCTTCTTAGTGCGTTCTTAAAGGCACACATAGCTTTGGAGGCGCCCAATTGAGCTACAAAAAGCGCTCGTCCTGAAATTGTTATAGTTGGAAAGATCATTCAAAAGTAGAATATAAAAATATACACGACCATCCCTTGAAAATGCGCTGTTTGTCTGAAAATTATTGACGAAGATAATTTCGGGGAAGCCAAATATTGGTTCGGAAGTCGGAGTGGTGTCCTTGCCGCTTTGATTGCGTAGGCTGCACTACGTGCGGCGCCAGTCTAAATTTCTGGATGACAATGCTTCGGTATTTTTCCCCTCATTTAAATATTTGTCATAATATTGGTATAATGTTTACACTGCGACCTTTGAAATAGGTTAGCTAACTAACCAAAAAGAAAGGGGGGGGGGGGGGGTGCCTTTAAATAAGGACGTTAAATCTGCTTCGTTCGATTCTATTCCAAATATTGGGATTCCTTGCGACAGCTGATCACGTCAAATAAATATTAACTTGATAGATTTCGTCACATTTCGAATCGCTGTTTAAATTTCAGACATACCAACTGTAAAGAACACAAAAACAAAATGTATACAAATTATTGACGTTGGCCAGCACAAAACACCGACAGCTGTTTCTACAGCTGAAAATTCAACGATGTAGCACTCGGGTGCAGGGCTGGTCTCTCCATCCCTGCAAGAAAAGAACGAAAGGTTAATAATTGCTTAATTCTGTATGACAATGTGAGACTGGGTGTACAGAAATATGCACACAGCAGGTAACGAAAAAATTACACGTCGATATTGCCAAATGTTGATGGAATGTTTTAGCCCGACTGGCATATTTCTTTTCTATTTTAATGTTAATTTCATCTCAAATTGCTGGAGATATAGTAAATAGAAAAAGCTTTAAAAAGCTTGCTTTTGGTTCAAATCTTAAGGCGCGAAGAGGAAATTGTTCAATATTTCTAATATAAACTGAAATATTAACAATTAGGCCTACAAGAGAAAACACCAACACATTTGTTTTAAGAGAAAAGTATTAAGTAAGAACCGAAACAGATACGACGACGACAACGATGATGATGATTATTGCAAAATGTCGCCAGTTGGTATCCCCACCTACTATTTACACCACATACACAGGGTATCTCTCTGGTTCATGTCATATTTCATATGAGATACTTACTATGGATGTTCCATCTCCATGTACGTATACTTGTCATTACCCCCATGGGGCGGATCTCCGCTTCGACCAGAGGCCACAGTTGGGTCCTGAAATGTTGAATATTAAAAATAAAATGTTGAAATGATTCTCGTTATAACAAGATTACTGGGATTATGACGTTCTTATAGCTGGACTTTGATATAAGGTGACTTCAGAATTCGATTGGTGTAACCATGGACCTCAATGATTTCACATAACTCTGTGGCTATAACAGAGTTTTGTCTAAACCTGCTCTTTAAATCGGGAGTTTCAAATCTGGTTGGTCAGGACCTGGCATCTTCCCAGGCGCCCCTTCATGACCGACGCTCTGTTGCTTCATTGAGCCTCTTTTATCGATACTATCATGGAAGGTGTTCAAGTGGTATTTCATCATTAACTCCCCCGTCCAAACTTTCAGGCACTCTACTCGCCTGGCTGTCTCATAACATCCTTTCACTGTTGTTCCAAAGGCTAGTACCAAACCGGCAAATTGCTTTACTTCAAGGTTTTTCCATTCAAATTTTATGGAAATCAGGAATTTTGGGAAAGGTGGTAACTTCTTTCGTTCCCGCTTCCGAAACTATAGCGCCACTATACTGGTTATAATATTACTACACTTCGGGTTTAGGTTCAAGGTCTTACTTTCATACTCCTCACGAACTGATCCGCATCATCTTCGCTATCGTCATAACAATCATCGTTTTCATCACTCAAAAGGTTCCAGGATCTGCACACAAAAAAAGAAGTCGCGATACTGTAGCCTTTTTTACTGATGCAAACTATATTACTATTAGGGGGTCCTACCCCTGATCGACGGCATAAATAATTCCCGGATCTGTTTTAGCACTGGACCTATTTTGGTGAAATGGAGAGTCTTATAAGCTTAACCGAATTAAGTCCCACGTGGTTCTTTCAAGAGGGTGTTATAAGTACACAGGGGTTCTTATAAAGTTCTTTCTTCCGCACGGGGAAAACAGTTCTTAACCATTACTGAGGGCGGTAAAAGCTTTTTGCTTTTGAGCAACAATCAAATGACTTTTTGTTAATAGCCTATTTAAATATTTAAACAAACACTATATGCAATAACTCAACACACCAGAGGGATATGCGGAATGTGCAATTCGGTGTGTACTCCCCATTCACAAAAGGTCAATAAATTCTTGTATTATGTGTTTTGGGTGAAGAGTTTTTTTAACCCCCCCCCCAAAAAAAAAATATCAAGATCTTTTGTTATGTTCCCTGTTTTAACTAAAGTTGGTAAATTAGGGGTAGTATTTACGGAGCTCTACAAGGGCCAACCGAATTGTTGAGATCCAGACATAATTTATCACGGGATGACGACATCCTCAGGGTAGGAAGTCCACTACCTTAGATAATTAATCACGGGATGTCGACATATGAAAATAAGATCGCTGGAATTTGATACAAAAATTCCACTTTTCTTGAAAATGACAGCACACCAGGTGCCATGATTTCAAAGGATGCTTGAGACTGTTATTTACTTACAGCCAAGAAAAGTATTTCATAATAATTCAGTAGTTTTTTGTTGTTATGTTTGCAAATGTTGTAGGCCCCTATAGGCTACATTGTATTTCCTTTGAACTTTTATACCCACATCCCCGCTGTAAATCCTAGATATATGGGGCCCGCAATATTTGAGCACACTTTAAACATTCGGTTGTCGGAAGACTTCAAAAATGAAAAAAATACAGAGTAATAAAGTCCACGAGTCACAAGACTATTGGCAGCGGCAATTAACATGACCTTCAATTGGCGGGAGTTAAAGTCCATGTTAATTTGTTAAAAGTACCGTACACTATAGGATCTAAGGCTATTGCACAAAACGTGATGCACACAATGATGGCATAACCATCGGAAGCAGCCATTGACCCTATCTCTCGGGACGAGGACGGTCATATCGTGCCCCACCCCCTCTGAAGCTTCCACATGCATCGGCATATTTACCTATTAAAAAAGTGACAAATGCTTTTATTTCATTGCATGCAGTGTAAAAAAAAGTGTTTTTTTGGGTCCAATATTGCTCCAAAAAATGATATATTTGGCATAGTTTCCACAATGTTCAATCAACTGCTTCAAGTTTGTTACGTCATCCCGGCGTTTTTGTGTTAACGTGTTAATGAATGTGAAAATTAGCGGGTTGACAAATGAAACCCGCGCTTCTGACAACCGATCAGCAACAGTCAAACATACACCAATTTACTTTTATAACAAGGACAGGCGGACACGGGAACCGGGGAAAACCAAAAGAAGCACAATCAAGGAAAAGTTTAACAGGGACACAAGGCAAAATGAGAATAGAACATTTCGTTATTAAATCAAAAGGGTAGATGGCAACAAATGGCAAGGTAGCTCAGTTGGTAGAGTTGAACTTTCCCGCTCATGCCAGTTTGTAAAGATAATAACAGCCAGTGGCGTAAATCCGTGTCGGCGAGTGGGGGTTGGGAATGGCAAGGGGTGGGGGGGGGGGATGGTGGGGATGGTGATTATCAAAATTCGGCCGGCCAAGGAAATTCGAAAAGCTGTGTACATCTAATGCAAATAGGCACACTTTCATTGTATGTCCCTATGCCTGACAACACAACGGTGCATTTAAAACTTTTGTACAGTTTGTTTTCCTTTTTTTTATACATTTTGATTGTTGGAAAGTTACAAGATAACCTCAAAATCAGCATTTTTGGGGTTTCTCACCACACAAATCTGGGTTGATGATCCAATGGCCCACCCCCCGGGTCAAAAAGTAGGGGGATATATATCCCCCATTCCCCCCAGGATTTACGCCCATGCTAGCAGCACAATGCGGCTACCCTCAGTAAACATTAAACAAAACCTAGCTGAAATCGACTACCTGGAATATAGCCCCTGATTTCAAATAAGACTTAAAAGAGTAGCGTTCCAATAGAAACTTACCGATGAAAAACGAGTTAAATTTCAACTTGTTAAAGTCGCTATGTGCTCTGACTGAAATTTTCATTCAAGTTGATTTCCCATTGCTAACGAATTCCGGAAGAAAACTATTTCTGAACAAAAGAGGTAGGCCTACCGGTACTTACTATACGGTACTCTGCACTGAATTTTTTCTTTCAAATATGTAGTTGTATCATAGTGTGAGTAAAAAAAACTATACACTTTTAAAATTGGCCATAGTTTTATTCTGTAGCAATATAGATAAGATATTTTCATATGTACTTTTAGAGTAACTCTTCCTGCTTCCTTTGGTGACATTTTTACTGGATTAGTTTTCATGCATGACTGCACAGGAGACAATTAAGGGGGTCGGGTGAAATCTGAGTTGCGCCAACTGGTCATTGCCTTGAATCAACCGGTGATATTGGCCCCCAAGATCTCCTGATTTGACCCCTCTTTACTACTTTTTATGGCGATATCTGAAAGCTCGGGTTTTCACCACTCATCCAGCAAATCTGTATGACCTCCAGGAAAGGATAACTCGTGAAATTGACATTCTCAGACAAGACAGGGAGATGATTCGCCGTGCTGTTGCAGGAATGATGCGCCGAGCCCAGCTGTGCATTGAACGAGATGGTGGCCATGTTGAGGACTAAGACACCGTGGAGTTTAATTGCCTTTTTAATTTAATTTAAATGTTTTAAATAAACACGAAGCTTAAAAGCTAATGAAATTCCTTTTTGTCTCTTTGTTAGACAATGGTTGTGTTCTTTTAAATTGTCTCTTTCTTATCCAGCCCTGACCAGTTGGCGCAACTCAGATTTCACCCGACCCCCTTATTTGTCTCCTGTGTAGTCATGCATGAAAACTAATCCAGTAAAAATGTCACCAAAAGAAGCAGGAAGAGTTACTCTAAAAGTACATATGAAAATATCTTATCTATATTGCTACAGAATGAAACTATGGCCAATTTTAAAAGTGTATAGGTTTTTTTGACTCGCACTGTAGAAGCGTCTCACTCCTGATTCGAAATATGTAACTTATTAAATGTATTACTTATCGAGGGTTGATTTTTTTAATGTTCTTTTTAGAAAGCTCATGACCTATATCCTTCATGATAATACTAACAAATTGGCAATTCTATTTGAACATTTATTTTTCACGGTGATACACCGCCAAGTACGGACATAGCAACTTTCATCTAAAAAGGGAACAAATTTCAGTTTACTTACCGCGTTTTGGTTCTTTTCTTGCACACATAGACCGCCACGTACACCACAACGAATAGCGTGAGCAGCACCGCACACATACCGGCGATCACGCCGATCTTACTGATGTATTTCTGACACCTGTCGCCGCTGTACCACTCGGTACTGTCGTCCTGACACGCGCAGACTGGGTCGGCGTTGTCCGCTTGGCTACAGTCCCCATGGTCGTTGCAGTAATCCTTGGCGCGTTTGCAGGGCGAGCGACACTCCACGTACCCGTCCACGCACTGTAGCTCCAGGTAGGGATTCGTACAGCTCGCGGTTCCGTTACCAATATCTTTGCAGAAATTCGTCTCGTCTGCAAAGAATGAATTAGGAGAGTCGGGTTGGCCTAGTGGTACTTTCCTCGCCTTCCACCGCTGTGACCCGGGTTCGAATCCCACCAGGTCCCTTTTCCAAAGCCTGGCTTGGGCTCGGGCTTCGCGTAATTTGATGTCCCCAGATTTGGGACGCTGTTTTTGCTACAAGAGCCAGAGCCTGTTTATATATTTACATATTCAAGATCGGCAGTGGGACTGGGGAATAGCTTGAGCTTGAGACGAAGCCCAAGACGAAGCCCAAGCCCAAGCCCAAGCCCAAGCCCAAGCCCAAGCCAAGGTTTGGAAAAGGGCCCAGTGCCTGATATACGGATAGGGTTTTCCCTGCCTGATTACGTGGGTTTTTCCCCAGAATATGATTCTGAGGATGCACCTCTAAAATTGAACATTTCTTCGTCATTTTTCTTCAGGCTTTCCAGAATGAAAATAAATATATACAATTTCCGCTGGAGTTAATTAGACTGGATCTTTGCTCTCGTGCGCTGCATACATGGGCGCTAATTTAAAAGGGGGGGGGGGGGGGGTAAATAAAAAAGAAGACAAGGGACGAAGTCAATGCCGTACTCAATTTAATGTATATTTAAAACACTCGAAACCTGCTGAAAGGGGCCTAAAATATACAATAGGCCTAGGTATCGCGGTCTTAAACAAAGCGTCGAATGATGTCCAGCACGGTCACTGCCAGCACCCCGGCCCCTTTCGATTTTTCCACGGCCTTCGATTTCTCCCTTTGCTGCTTTCTGGTGAGTGCTTTGTCCCCTCTAGAAAAAATCTTGGCGACGCCCATGACTGTATACTCAGTGTTTCAAATGAGCCTTTGTAACAAAATCACAAGCTTCACAGGTGGGACAAAGACCTTCTGCTAACTAAACTAGACGTCTGCACTAAGGAGGTCGAGAGATCGAATCCGCCTGAGTAAACCTGTGGGTTTACAGTTTTCCCACTGGGCTCCCGGAAAGCACTGTATTCTCACAATGTTCAACCCCACGTCGGGAAGAACAACAATCTCGTCGAATAATATGAGTAAAGGAATTAGTATTCACATTAAACAACGAACGTTAATTCAGTAAATAAAGACCGTGAATTAAGTGACGAAAGGATGATCAAAAGTGTAAAATTAAACAATCAGTGATGAAAAATAAATCCAAAGGTCTGTGTCGTGCCAGGACAGAAACCATAATGAAGATGAAAAGGGCATATTTATATCGCTATGCCAGAGACAATGTCTGCATTTCCCACGCGCTATCGCCTCCGCCTCCGCCTCAAGGCAAATTGTGAGAAACATCTTTTAAAGCGACCCAGGTCGGTGAAATCCCTAGCCCTGAATATGATAACGATTCCAAGTGTCATAAAAGGTAGAAGTTGGCAGTGGTTTTGACGATCTGATATGATTGGAATGGATCTGATAACTTGAAGAAAAAAACATAAAAGATTCACAACATAGAAAAGCTTGCTTGAGTTGAAAAAAGAATCATATTTTCATTGTGGTCTTCTTAAAAACAATAAAATAGACGTACAAAGACCATAACCTTACACAGATGCCATCTGTTCTGCAAACTTTAGGATGCAGAAAATAGGAATTCGCGCCAAATAAAGTGTTACGCATAATTATTGGAAAAAAAGTACATTTCTTTCGCAAGAGCACGCACTTCTTATTAGTCAGTTTGATTTGAACGTCTTCAGTAGAATGATGGAACTCACCTTGGGGTTTGGCGCAAGTGCTGCAATTCTTCACCAGGTTGAGGACTCCCAGCTTCCCCTTAGCAACCGCTGGTTCCAGTGTTCGCTGGTAAACCTCCGCGGCTGACAGACCCTGATCCTGTGGCCGCATGGTGACGTAGTCATACACAGCCTCGTGGGGAATAATCACACTGCCTTCCCTGCCGGAGAGAACGTCAATATTTCCAAAAAACACACTGGATGAATTCTTCAATGATTGATAAGTTTCATCGACTTGTGTTCTATCTATTTAAATTCCATCTAATTTAAAAAGCTAATTTTGGGAAAACAAAATGTAAATGAGACTGCCAAGTTCTAAAGTATCAAAATGATCAGCATGTAATTATGATATCAGCAAAACGCCTACCTCATTTCATCAGCAAGGTGAACTTTAAGAAATCCTTTTATCTTTTTGTAGTAAACCTCAGCCTAAAATAGAAGCAAAATATAAAGAAAATACTCAGTCTGATATATTAACGTGATACCGGTAATACTCCCACAACCATTTATAGGAGTATTTCCTGCGTCTATAAAAAATTGATATAAAAACAAATGAAATATACATACTGTTGGGCCTTCTGGACTCCTATACTCAGTGGCGTAACTTGAACTACAGGGGGGGGGGGGGCAAGGGGGAACGTTCCCCCTCCCCCAGTTGACGTTCATGCCCCCCGGGTGTCCCCCCTCCCGAAGTTTCACCCCAGTTACGCCACTGCTCCTATTTTACGTCATCAATAATTCATTCATAGAGTTTATTGTTCCGCTGTTAATTGTTCTTGTTGATGTTTTTGTAATCCTCTTGTAATGTTTTCGGCATCATTAGGCCTATGGTCGCTATAGTATCCTTACATTTTTAACAAGAATAAAAAGTTGTTTTGCAAAGCGTCAAATCGGTCAAACAAATAACAGTGGTGCTCTAAACTGGAAAATGGTATCTACAATGAACCTAATTTCGTTCAATCTAAATACCTCATAGTGTTAATCTAACACTGCAGTTTTTGCAGTGTGCATAGATATCGCCATTGTTTATACTGATGGGTTGTGATGCCATTATTTCCGTGCATAACTTACGGCTTTCATGAAGGAGGTCACCAACATCATACAGGCTTTGGATGTGACATTCTTGGCAGGCCGGCACTGTGTCGTTTTCTCTGAGACAGCTACCTCAATTCTGATGACTTTCTTGGGCTTTCCTGGCAACAATAGACGGTGGATGAGTGGTAATTATTACAAGAAAAGTTTCTTAATTTATTGTAAATTACCCCCTTTTGAATAATAAACCACATAACGGTGTCACGTCGTCTTTTTTCCAAAGTTCAAGTTAGAAAAGTATGTTTTTAAAAGTGACTCACGTTTGATGCATCTATGATTTGGTAACACAAAGTCTTCTGATTTCTGAGGTCGATCTGAGACGGAAATGCTCAGTTAAATTGAAACATCGGAAATTTCAGTTGAGTGAACGAGCAGATGGCTCAAGTATACTGGCAAAAACGTTCTGGTCAATCTATCCGGTCCGGTCGCCTCAGAAACCATAAAATCCAAAGTAATTTAATTCGTATGTCGTGTGCAGGCAAAGTTATAGAATGAAAAAACGGAAATAACTTGCCCTTAAAAGTTGGCATTGTAAGGATGAAACTTCAATCAATTACTGAAAGTTTCGACTTTTAACTTTATATGCTGGTTTTCTGATCTGGGTAGAAATGTCTAACCTTTGAATTTCGGAGTCTCGTCCTTCGGTATTGAGTCGGATGCAGATGTCGTTGGAATCCAAGGAAACTGGGTTGTGGCAGTGAGCATTTCGGCTGTACGACTCTCTGTTGTATTTCCCGGTAGACCGGTTGTTCTGTTACTGGGCAAAGTTGTCACATTGCTTGGTTTCTCTGTCGTCATGTTGGACGGTGGTGCTGGAGTGGTGAAGTTATAAGATGGTTCGGTTGAGTTACTGGGCAAAGTTGTCATATTGCCCGGAACATTGGTGGTCATATTGCCCAGAACATTGGTGGTCATATTGCCCGGAACATTGGTGGTCATATTGCCCGGCTTAGGCGTTGTCATGTTGGATGGTGGAGCTGGGGAAGTAGTGAAGTTATAGGCAGGTTCGGTTGAATTACTGGGCAAAGTCGTTATATTGCCCGGAACACTGGTAGTCATATTGCCCGGAGCATTGGTGGTCATATTACCCGGCTTGGCCGTCGTCAGGTTGGACGGAGAAGTAGTGAAGTTATAAGATGGTTCGGTCGAATTACTGGACATGGTTGTCATATTGCCTGGTTTCTCTGTCGTCACGTTGGACAGTGCTGGAGAAGTAGTGAAGTTATAATATGGTTCGGTCGAATTACTGGACATGGTTGTCATATTGCCTGGTTTCTCTGTCGTCATGTTGGACAGTGCTGGAGAAGTAGTGAAGTTATAATATGGTTCGGTCGAATTACTGGACATGGTTGTCATATTGCCTGGTTTCTCTGTAGTCATGTTGGACAGTGCTGGAGAAGTAGTGAAGTTATAAGATGGTTCGGTCGAATTACTGGACATAGTTGTCATATTGCCTGGTTTCTCTGTCGTCACGTTGGACAGTGCTGGAGAAGTATTGAAGTTATAATATGGTTCGGTCGAATTACTGGACATGGTTGTCATATTGCCTGGTTTCTCTGTCGTCATGTTGGACAGTGCTGGAGAAGTAGTGAAGTTATAATATGGTTCGGTCGAATTACTGGACATGGTTGTCATATTGCCTGGTTTCTCTGTCGTCATGTTGGACAGTGCTGGAGAAGTAGTGAAGTTATAATATGGTTCGGTCGAATTACTGGACATGGTTGTCATATTGCCTGGTTTCTCTGTAGTCATGTTGGACAGTGCTGGAGAAGTAGTGAAGTTATAAGATGGTTCGGTCGAATTACTGGACATAGTTGTCATATTGCCTGGTTTCTCTGTCGTCATGTTGGACAGTGTTGGAGAAGTATTGAAGTTATAATATGGTTCGGTCGAATTACTGGACATGGTTGTCATATTGCCTGGTTTCTCTGTCGTCATGTTGGACAGTGCTGGAGAAGTAGTGAAGTTATAATATGGTTCGGTCGAATTACTGGACATGGTTGTCATATTGCCTGGTTTCTCTGTAGTCATGTTGGACAGTGCTGGAGAAGTAGTGAAGTTATAAGATGGTTCGGTCGAATTACTGGACATAGTTGTCATATTGCCTGGTTTCTCTGTCGTCACGTTGGACAGTGCTGGAGAAGTATTGAAGTTATAATATGGTTCGGTCGAATTACTGGACATGGTTGTCATATTGCCTGGTTTCTCTGTCGTCATGTTGGACAGTGCTGGAGAAGTAGTGAAGTTATAATATGGTTCGGTCGAATTACTGGACATGGTTGTCATATTGCCTGGTTTCTCTGTAGTCATGTTGGACAGTGCTGGAGAAGTAGTGAAGTTATAAGATGGTTCGGTCGAATTACTGGACATAGTTGTCATATTGCCTGGTTTCTCTGTCGTCATGTTGGACAGTGTTGGAGAAGTATTGAAGTTATAATATGGTTCGGTCGAATTACTGGACATGGTTGTCATATTGCCTGGTTTCTCTGTCGTCATGTTGGACAGTGCTGGAGAAGTAGTGAAGTTATAAGATGGTTCGGTCGAATTACTGGACATGGTTGTCATATTGCCGGGCACATTGGTGGTCATATTGCCTGGCTTGGATGTTGTCATGTTGGACGGTGGAGCTGGGGAAGTAGTCAAGTTATAAGTTGGTTTGGTTGAATTACTAGCCACAGTTGTTATATTGCCCGCCAGTGTGGTAGTCATATTGCTGGTCGTCATGTTGGACGGTAGTGCTGGAAAAGTAGTGAAGTTAGCAGGCAGTTGGGTTGAGTTAGCAGGCAGTTGGGTTGAGTTAGCAGGCGTAGTTGTCATGTTGCCAGGTTTCTCTATCGGCATGTTGGACGGTGGTACGAGTGAAGAAGTGAAGATATGAGTTGGCTTGGTTGAATTATCAGGTCTTGATACTCCCGGCTCCTCTGATGGGATTCCTCCTTTAAGAAATCATTAGGTAAAACGTCTCATCACCTTACGGTTTCATAAATATTTGAATATTTGTCTATTTAGGCCTCCTCATCTTTTCAGTTATCTATTCTTTCGTGCACAATACTAAGAATCACAAGATTTCTTGTTAAATAACATTTGTTAATACTACTACACAGAAAAGGATTAAACTTAATATTTGTGACCCCTCCAGTCAACTGGACTCTGAAACACATGACTGAGCAATTGCATCATCTCACATTTTACGGTGCTTAACCAAGCATGAACATGCCCTGCAGTGTACAATAAGTAAAATCAATGAGGTAGCCTACACACCAGACTGAAATGTTCAAAATCAACTGTGATTCTTTAATTTTTGATAGTAGTGTAGGCAACATGCATACATGTACTTATTTCATTTATCTTTTCTTCCATCCACTTAGGCCTCCTAACAATCTGAACCAGGCCTATTTGACAAGACTTACCGGTAACTGGCCTGAGTTCCGTGATTTCTGGAGATGTTGCACCGTGATCGGCGTCTTCCTCAGCGGTAATGATGGAAGCATCAACCAACATTAACGCAACGACAAGCACCACCCGAAGTCGCTTCACGACTTGTTTAGAATATCTGCCTGTTATGGCCATTGTCCCTTTGGTATGTAGATACAAAAGAGAGCTAACTGCGATCCTCTCAATCTATGCTCGTTGACTAGACTGTGCCGCCACGCAAGCTGCAAAACGGGAACTGCTCACGCGCTTATTACCGCAAATTTAAAAGTAAAATACAACCTGGCGATCGCGAAAACCAGACTATTGATTGGCTTTGGTTGAGAATTGATTAGAATAAAGCAGATTTATGCCATCAGTTTTCAGCTTCAGAGCTCTGTCATCAGTCCTTCCTCCATGCTTTCATGCAGGCAATGACGAAATGGTTACAACAGATGTTATCGATTTCAGTTTGGTGTAGGATCAGACTCAGGACGGTTTCCTAAAAAAGCAAAAATCGAAATACGAAACTGAATAACAATAGGCCCGTACGGCCGGGCGTACGTTGCAGACAAGGGTTAATTTGATAGCTCTATTTAGACTTTGCTCGACAGCACTTCGCTTCGTATTTTGGATACGAGATAAAAAAAATTGCTAATAGAGGAATCCCACAACGACGAGTTTAGCGCCGATCTGCGCACTTCCGCGTTTGAAAACGAGGATCTCAATGTCACAGTAAACAACTTTATGCTGATCGTGCGCCTGCGCTTCCTTTTATGGCCTGATTAATTCATGCATGAATGAATGTGCTGAAAAGCGTCGTTTTGTTTGCCACTGACAATCTCGCTTTCAACCCGGAAGTGCGCAGAAGGGGCTAATGTGAAATTCCTCTATAATGAAACACAAAGCAGCGCCTTTGTTGCAAAGACAACAAAGTGATTGTCTTTTTTTTCTGCGATAGTTTGCAGTCCCCTTCTTACAAAGGCTAAACATGCAATTCGCAAAAGCTCATTTCAGTATCATGTAAAGCAAACTTCAACTTCCTTTGAAGAAAACAATGCCACAGCCTGCATGACTGGTACCGTAACAAAGGAGACACTCGGGAGTTCAGGCTAGCTAGCTCTCGGAAAAAATAGTTCATGTGTACATATACATGTACAACCGTAATCTTCGGGGAGGTTACCGGCATATGAAGCACGATATGGGGGAAAAGAGACCCTCCCTCTTTTGTGTTGGTCATTGTGTTCCCGGAATCTCAAGAATTCTATTCAGAAATCTAGGGGGATGTGTTAGATAACAATAATCTGGAGTGTGCTTAGGGTATAGGGATAAAAGGGGGGTACCCTTTTCCCCCATATCGTGCAGGGTATCGCTACCGGGAGCACACGTACAAGAAGCGGTACAGGCGGTCATGAGTTGGGGGGATCGGTCAGTTGGGGGATCGGTGTGACCCGGGTTTGGGTTTGGGTTTTCAGCCCCTGCCTGATTCCGATTTTCGCAGAATATCATTGCGGGGTTTTTCTCCCACCTTTAAAACTTAACACCCATCCCCGTTTTTGCATCCCTGTGGAGACATGGCATTTTTCTCCCCTTTGTCCCTGCATGTACTTAAGCAAACCCCCATAGACTTTTTACACAAAATTCCTTTTTGGAGACAACCTAACCCATAGAATTGCCTTGTGGAGACCTATTCAGTCCATTTGTCTCTATTGTTTTCATGTCTCCACAGGGTACGGTATATCTCTCCATTTCTTCGTCGTCTTCGTACAGAATTCAAAGTTAAAATGTGCAAAGCATTTTCAGCAAGTGATCGGTGTACCAGACACTATGAACATCTTCATCCCTTAAAAATTCGTTAAAGAGCCACTTTTCCCTTAATTTACCGTGAGCCAAAATTGTCACGGTTTTTTCAACATATTAGGGAGATTAGGAGTCCGTGAAAACACCCTTAGAAAAGTCCTTTGTTTAGCCGTCCGTGAAAATCCGGTGACTTCAGCCACTAGCCATGCCAGTGCCAGATTGTGTACCGTTAGGTTTTTCACGGTGTTGTGGAATCCGTGAAAACTCCCGTATTATAATCTTGTGGTTGAGATTGGCAAGTCTGCTGCCTGGCCCTCCAGAGTGTTTAGAATGTTTACAATGGAGAGTTTATTGACTCCAGGTTTGAGCTTGCCCAACCGACCGAGCGCTATTAATTGTTGCCAAGAAAATACGTCTTATGAATAAACATGAACACGGAAGGCTAATACTGCATTCAGAACTTGCAAACCTTGCATGCTTGTCGGGATGGCGAGTAACACAATCTGGAGGGTTTTTCGAGGGGAAAAAATGAACAACGAAACGCTAACGTAAAGCGTTGAGGCATACTTTTTTGCGTTGTCATTGTGTTGTCATAGGCCTATATATTGTAAAAGTATTTATTAATAACAATTTAATTGCTTATTACGTATGGGTGAATCTGTAAAAGAAAAAAAAGCTGTAGAAGGTCCTCCCCGTTCCTGCCCAATTCTGACTGGTTTTGACATCATTATTAATATTATTAATAACACAGTATTTTGGTATAGGTACTACACAGCGGGATGCTTGCGGGGGACGTATTAAGCCATGAACCCCAAACATGGCGGGCAGCGCCGGCACTCTGCCCTTAACTTTGCAGTGAAATCACCACATAACATGAGACAGGCGATCTATTTATAGTCTACAAAAATGGTGTATTTCCTATCCATGGTAGCAGCTTGAAAATGATAATTTTCACCTAAATTTGACCAAATTATTCCGATTGTATTGCAAAGAAGTTGTTTTCAAAACTTAAACTATTGTTGTTACCCTTTTGGTTACCCCCGGTGTAATTGTCATAATTTGACCCTTAAAACTTCTCAAAATGTGGTTTTTTGTACACTAAGCTATATTTAAATCTATGCAAATTAGTGGGCGTATCCATTTCAACCGTTCATTGAGAAATGCTTCTCTGCACTTGGGGCTGCTCGCACGTGGTTCGTGCCTCCTGCCTGTAGCTCTAAATAAATCAGCTGATTCTCATCTCCAGGAATGATGAATCTTGATACGTATCTACACAATTCGCTGGTACCCGTCGCTAGTATAATGGCGGGCTGAAATAAAATATCCTCCACCCCAAGAGCCCTGAAATCTTTTAAAGTGATTGACAGCTCAACTTTTGCCAGGTATAGATTATTTATACATTGTAATACTATGTAACAAAATGTATACAATGGGTTTAGCTCCAGAGGTTCTTTGTGTAGGCCGCCCCTGGACTGCAAAGCCTGCGAAAATAAAACAAAAAATATTCCATGCCAACCACACGCGGCATCTGGCCTGGGAAGTACCGGTACATTTATCCAGCGGGCATTATCACCAGCGAGGTGATGGAGAGATCGAAGTATTGCACAAATCCAGCCAGGTGGAGCTCGACTACCAATTGAAAGTCATCCTGAAGGTTTCATTAAAAATATTAAAAATTGTCCATCTTTAAAAGGGGAACAAGGGAAATTCTCTGGTCACATCGAACATACCGATTATTATATAACGTACTAGTGGCCTTCTATTTGTTTTTTCTTATCTGACGAAATCTTGTGGTTAAAAACTCTAGAAGTTTTAGCCAACATTTTGTTTTCGGTTCGGGATCATTCTTTTAAAATGCTAATTCAATTACAAAAATAAATATGTGATTCAGCAACTCGCAGAAAAATAAATAGGGGAGAAAACTATTTTTTTGGTTTTAAGTATAAGTTTAGAATAATGGACAAGCTGTCAGTAAATCTGGGATAAGATGAAAAATATATTAAAACGTTCTAAATAAAGTATACAATCAGCGTACTCTGCTGACTCTGCAGACCCCGCAGACAGCACTCATTGTAATAAGAAAGGGGCCTATTGTTAAGCAGTTTCATTCACATGCAAATTAGCCACCTCAGGTCTGGCTGGTGGCGGGAACCATGAAAAGGCTTTGATCCAGATTCGCAGACTAAGCTTAGACTACGCTGTTTCCCAATATTGATGGCGGGCCATAATATATTGTTTGAAGATGATATAAAAAAAACTTAAGTTTTGCAACAAATAGTTACGAAAAAATCAAATTGCGCCGGCGCCACGTTTCGGAATCTATCACCAAATTCTGATTTGACCTGAACTTATTGTAAGTCTAAAAACTGAAAGTCTCACACATTGGATTTGAACACACAAATACAATCTATTCAAGACTTACAGAAAGCTCCCTGCTTGTTTACTTGTTCCACCAGCAAAAGTGTTTACATTGTACTAGGGGTCGTAAAGGTCAAGGCAGTTACGTAATACCGTTATCTTAATTGAAACACCGTGAAATCTTCAGGGTGGTAGATGTTGTTTACCGTTATGTATGACCGATGATAATCCTCAGTGGCCAGGGTCATTAAAAACCCGTGAAAAAACCCTTACGGGATTAGTGCAATAAGCCCCAGGTAAATATCCGTGAAACATCCCTTAGGGATTGATTTCACGGAAAAGTGGACTTTTAATGGGAATTTAAGGGATTAGATGTTCATAGTGAGATGTTATTCAAATTTAACTCTCATATGGCTTATGTTTTACCTATTGCAGATCATGTCAGTTGGATTGAAAAAGAATAATCCTCAGCTGTGACAATGGGGTAAAGGCCCCTCAGGTCAGGTGTGGTCATTCTTGTTACACACACACACACACATCACAAAAACGTTTCTTTGCCTGTATCCGATGTTTAAATATTTATCGAATGTTTAAAAATCGGCGTATACATGTAATTCGACTACTAGAGATAGGTTTATTCATAACCGCAATAGAAAAAGCCATTGCTGGCATTTCAAACCGAAGTGGCACACTTCATTTGATCTCACCACACCCAGTCCTAAATTTCTGCGAAATCGTCATAGAATTGTTTTCATCGAATTCAAAAAATACGCTGTATATGTGCACGCAAAATTCGCCCTGAGGTATGATTTTATTTCTTTTTGGCGTCCCCGGAGGCGGGAACACCTCCCCGGTAGATGAGCCACTGGGTTACACATGATTGTGTGTAAAAGAAACGAAAATCTAAAACAAAAACTAAAAACGGACAACAAAGTAAATACAAACAAATGTTTCTATTAATTGTGTACATACAACTGGTAGTACTTCAGGTCAACATGTAAAAAGAAAATTAACTTTGTACAAATAAGTTAATGTTACAGCATCAAATTATGTCAACAATTTTTTTACAAACACGCAGCACAAATTTGTAAGTACATGCAAATGATTTGATAAAGATATCAAGAGGTCAAAAGTTACCTTTCTTTGTGAATTCCACCGGTTTCACATTTTCAAGTTAAGTAATTTGTGTCCGTGTTTTCTGATATTTTTGAGGTTAAAAATTAAAGTTGGTTACATGAAAACAGACATCGGTTTAAAACTGGACGGAACCAACACTTGAATATCGATGATATTTTATCATTTGGTATGAGAACTTTGAAAAAGTACTAATAAAACTTAAGTTACAACTGTTTGCTGTACCGAGTTGCATAAACCACACCTGGGCAAATAAACGGCAGTAAATAAAATGGCAAACAAGGTGAGAACTTTTAATATTTATAAACTTTGAATTAAGTAGTGGAATACTTTAATAGCGGTACTCATCAAAGGTCACTCCCCAATAAAAACAAAATATAAACTATTGATCAAAATTGGATAGTACATGTACATTTGCCAAAGATGATACCAGTATTAAATTGGGATAATTTCTTTGGTATCTATTGAAGATTTATCCTCTATTTAGATCTGCACCCAGAAAAACCGTAATAGTGGTGGGGCTGGCAACCTAAAATGTGGCCAACCCCACCACCTCTGTTGTAGCCATTTTCTTAGAGTGGCTTTTAGCCTTGTATTGGGCAACTTCAATAAAAAGTATTACTCTGTCCGTCAGGCACTCGAGTGGACATTGTTGAGTTCTAAGTCTTGCTGCTCATCCCATAATGGCTCCTCAGCATCATGGAGGTGATCTGAGGGGTAAGAACAAGAACGATCAGGATGTACAAGAATCTTCTCATTCTTCCGACCAGGTCCTAATTTCATGATTATATTTATTACTGTAAGCAGAAAATAGAGCATGCAAGTTGAGTACAAAATCCAAGGAGATTTAGCGAGGATACGGTACTCCGGACAAACCGCATAGGACCTACAACACACACGTGCGGTGTCCTACTACAACAGTGTGGTCTTGTGAAGGAAAAAAAGGCATTTTTAATAATTGGATTGAACTAGACATGGCTTAAGTTTGACATTTGAAGATGTGCCAGTCTTCTGCTAAAAGTAGGCAGGTCACTCATGCGCAATTATTATCAGCTGACCATGCACTCACACACCCAGTCATGTAAACGGGTGCAATCATGGACCTCCCATTGTTCCTCTTTTGTTTATAACTTTTTCGGAAGACCTCCCATTGGTTTTGTACACGATTTTCAATCGTGGACGTTCGGTCAAACGTGGACCCCTTTGTCTACGCCCGAATTCTTTTGTCCTAGGTCCACGATTGCCGGCATATACAAACTCAACTTAGGCCATTTCATGACTCAAACACAAAAAGAGGGTGTTTGAAATAAGTTAAATAAACTACACGAATGACAAGTTTGGACTTTTCTGGTGGAAAGTATAGCTGTTCCATTTATTGCTCTTACTCCGAACTATTTACATGAGCTAGAATTTTTTCGCATTTTTTGGTTTTGAACAAATTGCCATTTTTGTAGTGTCGTTAAAAAGATAATGGAATCAATTGGCAACCCAATTCTTTTGGTTCAGTGAAATATGATGAAAATACTATAAGGATTCAAAACATTTAAGTGTTTTTAAGGGCTTAATCTCCGCTAATCTTTAATTTAAATGTCTGAATAATGCATTTTCCCACTTTTTTCCCCAAAATGGATACAGTTTGTTTTTTTAGCATAACTTTGAAACTGAAAGTCCGATTTCAAACATGCTTTTAGTTTCGTGTTTCTTTTAGTTTCGTGTTTCTTTTAGCAAGCTGAATCATAATTCAATGGTATTGGTAGATGTTTTAAGCATAGTGTGATCTACCTACTCAAAGATCAGCATATCCTGTTAAACTTTCAGCACAAACCCAGCATTTGATTTAAACGTTGAATTTCTTCTGCGTCAATAAATTTTGGGGTTTATTTGAATTAGACATGGCAAAAAATTGAACATTTAAAGTGTGCCTACGTGCTTCTATAAATTCCCAATGTGAGATCGCTATTCCCCATCTGTACATATCCTAGAATGCAAAGAAAATCGTGGGGTAGGATGGGGGAAGTGATTCTAACCTGACGTGTAGTCTGTAGTTGGTGTGACAGCGATGACGATCCATCCCAAGCAGGCACCGACGGCTCGGATTAAATTAACGATAAGCCAGATGTTGAGTTGTGTGTCGGCCTCTTCACTGTCCCTGGATCCACAAATAAAACAAAATGGCGACGGCATTAACCCTCCAGCCCTAGTACGGAGTAGCATCATTAGGCCAAAAAAAAAAAACTTGCATTGCCCTTAAATGGAAAAAAATTGGGCATAAGGGTCGGTCGGTTAATTTTTTTTCCCATCCACGAAAAGTTCAAAACGCCGTGTAACTTGGAAGTCGGGAGGCAAAAAGTACACTTATTTAAAAGTGCGATGGTAAAATGCACGATTGTGCCGTCGTAGCTGTATTTAAAGCCAATGGCTTTAATAAAACTTGTTCATTTTGCGGGAAAAGGTAAGGTTTAAAAATTCCTTTATAAAAAAAACGTGACCTAACTTTTGTGACTTTTAAGGTCGGTCGCGGAGGGCAACACAACTATTTTTTATGAAATCTTCGTTCCATTATTTTGTTTACCTTGTTGATAAAATGAACTCTTCATATCTTATATCTTTCGTTTAATTTGGGGTGGTTTTTTTTTTGGGGGGGGGGGGAAGATAAATTTGTAATTCTTACCATAATGAGCCACTTTGCGGACATTCATCACCACTGGTAGAAAAAATAGAGAGAAAATATAATAAAAATTAATTTTCAAAACACTGGCTTCATCTTTTAACGTATTTTGAGTTCAACAAAGAAACCAACTCTCAAAAATATTTCGAGATTTAATTCATTTTCAAAGTGAACGAAGAAACTGGCAGGAGCAGGATTCGAACCTGCGACCTCCAGGTTCCCGTACCGGCGCTCTACCAACTGAGCTATCTTGCCCTATGTTGGCGGTCTCCCAAATTGTCAGTATCTTTGTTCGGGTGGGCGCTAGTCAGAAGTCATTAACCCAGAATGCCGTATAGCCAGGGATCACACCCAATTTTACGATACAACCTGGGAAGCGACATTGTGGGGATCACTCAATGAGGATACGACTTTTTAATTTATAATTTGTCAAACAAGATTTAATTCAGTTTGAAAACTTGCAGATATAACAGAATAGGGGATTTCAAATGCAAAAAGGTTGAAATCCCAAAATTGACTTTTCAGTGAAAAATCAATATTTCTGCTAGCAAGTCCGAAAGGAATGGTGCCGCTCCACTCATTTTGTGCTGCCAGGTAATACGTGTCAAGAGTAAAGCTATCAGATTCGTAATTTCCACTTTCATTATGGGCTAGTTGAATCGTCCAACCTACATGATGAAGCCACTCACTCACCAATAGGGTGAACTCGTCTTGAGAAACAAGCTGATTCTGTCGTCTATTGCAGCAATGCTGGCAGACATTATCAGTGAGATGAGATAAACTAGGATGACACAAGGTGAGAACTGTTCAGGGGTGCAATCATCATTACCCATCCAGAAAAGACAAGTCCGTTAATTAAACCTCATTCTGGAACAATGACAAATGAGCAGCTGCACAACTGAAGGCTAATTTTTGTTTCAATATAACTTTTAATTCTATATATGTTAACTGTATTTGTAAATCTGCTACTGTTTCAATATAACTTTTAATTGTATATATGTTTACTGTATTTGTAAATCTGCTACTGTTTCAATATAACTTTCAATTCTATATATGTTTACTGTATTTGTAAATCTGCTACTGTTTCAATATAACTTTAAATTTTATATATGTTAACTGTATTTGTAAATCTGCTACTGTTTCAATATAACTTTTAATTTTATATATGTTTACTGTATTTGTAAATCTGCTACTGTTTCAATATAATTTTTAATTTTATATATGTTTACTGTATTTGTAAATCTGCTACTGTTTCAATATAACTTTTAATTTTATATATGTTTACTGTATTTGTAAATCTGCTACTGTTTCAATATAACTTTTAATTTTATATATGTTTACTGTATTTGTAAATCTGCTACTGGCATCGAAAAAAAGGGGTTTTAACCCTAACAATCCCCATCCAGTCAAACTCCAACACCAGGTTTTGTTAAAATTTATGGGTTAGGCCCGGAAGTCCATTCTCGCCCGGTATGTATACCGGCCCCGGTAGCCAAACCGGTTCATTTTAATCCTCCCAAACCCGGTTGGATACCCGTCCAGCCTCTACTGGAAGCCTGGCCTGGTTTGGGAGTCCATTGTGTCCAGTTCCTGGGCTTGCAAACTCCTTCTGGACAATGGGGTGATTTTAATCCATTAATAATTCTCCATGGGCGAACAAAGGGTTTGCCACCCAACAGATTTGACCACACAGCATTCACACTCCAGTGATCACCTAAACTTCGGCACACATGTACAGTATAATCAGTCAGTCAATAAACTCTCCATTGTAAACACTCTGGAGGGCCAGGCAGCAGACTTGCCAAGCTCGACCGCAAGTCCATTCATTAGAATGGTTTTGAAATGCTGACGAGCAAGGGGACTTGTACCGGTCTGGGAGGGGCATAATACCGGCCCCGGTATACATACCGGGCGAGAATGGATTTCGGGCCTTAATTAGGTACTGTGTACGTTTGATGTGGTGTTGGATTATGACGGGATGGGTACTGTAGGTGTGCAGTAATTACAGTGTTGGATTTTGATTGGCTCGAGCAATGGCCAAAGAGCTCTGGTGTTGGGATGTGTGAGTTTGTATATGCCGGCAATCGTGGACCTAGGACAAAAGAATTTGGGCGTAGACAAAGGGGTCCACGTTTGACCTAACGTCCACGATTGAAAATCGTGTACAAAACCAATGGGAGGCCTTCCGAAAAAGTTAGAGTATAAACAAAAGAGGAACAATGGGAGGTCCACGATTGCACCCGTTTACATGGGCGCGTTGGTGTATTCAAACCGCGGACGAAAAATGCCAGAGAACAAAAGAGAACAATATCGTCCGCGATTCCCAGCATACGTCCGCGATTGGAAGTGTGTACAAAACCTATGGAGGCCTTCCGAAAAAGTTAGAGTATAAACAAAAGAGGAACAATGGGACGTCCGCGTTTGGAGGTCGATACACGACTGTATGGGCGCGTTGGTGTATTCAAACCGCGGACGAAAAATGCCAGAGAACAAAAGAGAACAATATCGTCCGCGATTCCCAGCATACGTCCGCGATTGGAAGTGTGTACAAAACCTATGGAGGCCTTCCGAAAAAGTTAGAGTATAAACAAAAGAGGAACAATGGGACGTCCGCGTTTGGAGGTCGGTACACGACTGTGTGTGTGTGTGTGTGTGTGTGTGTGTGGCTGTATGTTTTGTTTTGTTTTGTTTTGTTTGACATGCACTGAACAATGGGGTACAGAGGTAGAACGAACAATGGAATCAACAGCTTGTATGGTGTCTTACATAATACTTCTAAGGAACACATACATTGAATAATGTAAATATATTGCACAACTAGGGCTTTAATATTTTACACATGAATACAGTAGTTGGATTTTGACGGGATGGGTACTGTATGTCCCCATTGCTCAAGCTGTGCATTTGGCCAAGGTGTACCCACTCAATCAAAACCCAACAGCTAAGGGGGTGTTGGAGTTTGAGGGGTTGTGTACTGTAATGGGCTGTGTACTGTTATGGAAAATGGGCTGTTGGAGTTTGATGGGTTGGGTATTGTTAACCAGCAACAGTCAAACATGGTGTTGGAATTTGACGGGTTGAGGAAGGTTTCTAGTAAAAATGCTTAGGGAGTTAAGGTTAATGAACATGTCTTATTAAAAAAAAGGGCACCAAAGAGAAATAAAAAATAAATATACAAGCAGGGAGATGAAGTCGTTCAAAACACACAGACATATACACAAAACACACAGACATATACACAAAACAACACGCTGGATATGTATCATGATTTAAAAAAAAAAAAAAAAAAACCACAGAACAAGAAAAAACAACCTAGACAGATCGTTTGAAACTCACACAAAAAGGGCAAGCCTACCTATAATCTTCAAACAATGTACAGTAACAAATGTACTCACCTAGAATTGAAATAGCACCGGACTGAAAGGTGATCAGCCCCCGGAAGAACTGCTTGTCAGGCCGACCGACATCAAACCTTTCAGCAAGACCAGCAAGAAAAAAATTACAATTTCAGCACATTGTAAGAGTTGTAATTTGACGAACCACTTGGTAATTTGTAAAACACACACTATATTGGATGACACAAGAGCCTGGTATGTTCGCTTGGTATTGACACTATCTATGACATGCCCCTCTCTCTCTTTATGCCACTGAGGAACGAAATTCGGACTCTGCCTAATACCACCTGATTGAATTGGTGTGCAAACACCATACAGAATACGAGAAGCATGAGGCATGGAGTTAGGTTTTGGGATAGAGTTAGGATCTATATTTAAGGTTGTGCTAAAATCACAATTATGTTTCAATGAATGAGTGATGTTCACTTACGACGAAAATTTTAATTACACCGCAATAAATCTTGGCTCGAAGAAAATTTTTAGGAGAGGAATACCCCTGGGCAGTGGTACATCAAGAGGGGGGGGAGGGGGGCGGAGCAACCGCCCTTCCTCCCTCCCCCATAGAAAATATGAAAAAATCATGCCACATGCACCAATTATTTTCATTGAGGTCTCAAGTCAAATGTTTCTATTTCACTTTTCATATATGCTTTTTCATTATGTAGATTTTATTCTCGGAGCCATTGAGCCAATAAGCCAGTTCGGTATTCCAACTGCGCATGTGCACATCGAGATTTGAAAATCGGGAGAATCATTTCATTGTATGCGTTCACCAGCAAATTTAAAGAGATCATCGTGTTCTGAAGTAATGCTTTTCAGAAAAGTATTTTCAGGTGTCTTGTGTATGTCCAAACTTTTGCAGATTCGGTGACCACCCCCCCCCCCCCCCCCACACATAGCCTTGTGTGCATTTATCTACCACGTTCCCCCCCCCCCCCCCCCCCCCCCCCGAGAGAAAATTGTCAAATCTTATTGTGCATATGCGCAGTTGGAATACCGAACTGGCTTATTGTTTAGCTAAATGTGGAGTAATTAAACAAAAACAAATAATATCATTCCCCTCCAAAACAACAACCCAAATCTTATAGTACACCCCTAACCCAATCTCGCGTCTGACTTCATGAGCATACGAAAGAACCTGCCAGATAAAAAGCCATGCCTCCACTTAGAAAAGCCTGGCTATGCCTCTTCCACTAGCCACTCACCTGTCACATACAGAGACAGTGCACACAGTGAAGAGAAAGTAATACATTGCAGAGGCCGGCTGGGCAAGCCGGCTGTAGTGTTCCAGGAATCGTGTCTTGCCCGGTATATTGGAGGAGGGTACCTGCCGCTGTAGCATGTAGACCATGACACACTGCCACAGCGCAAAGCCAGCCAGGAGACCGTGACAAAACAGGGCAAAGGTCAGCGAGGCTCGGTGGGTGGTCTAGGGAGGAAACGCTCAATTTGAATTGGCCAGCCGACCCCGACAAGTTCAGAACTCAAGTGGTTAATAGTTTCTGAGTGTGTAAATACCGGCAATCAAGGACTAGGGACAAAAGGGTTGGGACACAGACAAAGGGGTCCACGATTGACCGAATGTCCACGATTAAAATTCGAGTACAAAACATATGGGAGGCCTTCCGAAAAAGTACAAACAAAAGAGGGACAACAGGGAGTCCACGATTGCCGGTATTTACACACTTGCGTGCACCAGTAAGCAGGAGATTGTGGGTTCAATCCCGACATTAGTTACCCTGTGAATTTTTCCCACTGGCTCTAGGAAAGCACTGAGCACACAGTGCTAAACGCCACGTCAGGACAAGTCAAAAAATAGTCCATTTACATTTTCATCATCCAGATGAAACAAATTGCATGATCTGACATTAAATTATGGTAGGGGAACACAGGCAACTAGAGACAAAGATATTCAATGGATCAAAGCAGGTTTGCAGAGTAAACGGGGGACTGAGGCGGTGGGGGGCGGGGGGGAACATTCGTGCTGGACATTCATACCAAAGCGACTTGTGTGGTGGTCATTTGAGTTTCTGTCTGTGGCTGTTGGTTGTTGAGTTCTCGCTCTCTCTGCCGAGCGAGTCTCCCTTTGTCTTCTCGTTTGAACCCACCTGCAGAAAATGGAAGAAAAACTCACATGAGATGGATGCCACTCAACAGCTGAAAGTAAGAAAATCTGAACAAATAACGTAAGAATGTACTCGACATTACCCCTATTAACCCCCGTGTCACTTTTACTGGGAGGTGTCCTGAACCTGTCAAAATCCAACTCTCTGCAGTATACCTAAGGCACATTCTTTGTACAAAATTGGGAATCATAGCTCAATGGTGCCAAGGCTCTACAGTCCTGAACCCATGAAAATACAACACAAGGTGTTGGATTTTGAAGGATTTGGGACGGTTAGGGTTAATCCACTGCTATGTATATTGGAAAGAACTGACAATGGAGCCGAGTGATTACTTTTCCTCTCCATGAACAGTTTTCCCACTGGTTGGCTTGGCAACACTGCTGTATGCGAGGGCTGCTGCTGTTGTTGCTGCTGCTGCTGGTTATCTGCTGTTTGTTTATCTGGGGCAACGACATCCTCTGCAGCAATCATGAAGTCCAATGACATACCTGGGGAAGACAGAAACAATCAAAATTTATCCCATACATACATCTTGCACTGGAACTATTAAACCTATCAGTGAGTTAACCGAGCCCCTTTGACGACCCTATGGAATTTTGTCCAGTAATGTTCGTGTGTCTCAGATTTTGAATAGGCCAGTTCGGTATTTCAACTGCACATGTACACAATGACATTTTATCACGAATGACCTGTGTGACCTAATGCGCGCGTGTGAACGCAAAAGGTGGTCGCACAACGGGAACGTGTTAAATTCAATCAGAATGGGCGTTCACGTAACATCGCATGACATTACGTCAGCAATTTTATCCCGAATAACCTTTGACCCTTGGGATACCGAACTGGCTTATTATAACTAATGCGATTGGGCAATATTTAACAAGCTATGTCTATGTCACTTCCGCTACCCAGCCCTGCATCTGCATCCTCCAAAATAAGAGACGATCTTTGCTCGAGGGTGTGTAAGTTTGACGTCATGACCAATCACACACTGACCAACCAGAATTTTAAAAGCCATTGGTGTGTGTCAACAACAACTTGTAAGCCCTGGAAGCTTGGACTTAAAAATCATAACACTGAACAAAAATTAGACGAATAAAATCTGTGATTGATCTGGTGAAACGTTTATGCTCTTTACTGACCTTCACCATCAGCGTGGTAGTTCTCATCCAAAGAGGTAGTAGGTGGCCTGCAAGTTTCAACCAGAATAAACGGCTATGATTTCAACTTGTCTACATGTCACAAATTTCTTGAAATATCAACACATACTGATAGTATTTTTACAAAACAGCTCAAACCACGTCACAATAAGCCAGTTAGGTATCTCAAAGGTCAAAGGTTATTCAGGATAAATTTGCTGACGTAATGTCACGCCAAGTAACGCGAACGCCTATTCTGATTGAATTTAACACGTGCGTGTTGTGACCACCTTTTTCATTCACACGCACGCGTTAGGTCACGCGGGTCATTCGTGATAGTTGAAATACCGAACTGGCTTATTGCTGCTTAATACATTACCATAATACATAATACAGGGCATGACATTTCTGGCTGGACAAGTCCAGGCATAGGTCTAGCCAACTCCAAGACCAAACTAGACCAGTGGGCTGGTGATTTTCCTTCAAACAATCTTATATCAAAATGTCCATTGTGAATTTTTACAGACATGAGGTCTTAACAACATTACTCTGATGTAGCAGATTCACTTGTGCTGTTAGCCCGAATGGCCAGTGGATATTTGGACAAAATATAACCCCTGTAATATACCAAATAATGGTGTACAATAAAAACAAATGCATGTGTAATCCTGAATAAATTTGCCTAAATTTCTTAATACAAACACTGTTACTGAAACAAGTTGCTTTAAGACTTTAAAAAAAATAATAACACTCCAGGGTATAAAATTCCGAAAACTTGACGGCTGACCCATAGCAACCACCTTCTTGTCAAACTTTGGATAATCTTACTTTAACTTTCTCCTTTTCTTGACCTTGCCTGGCGGTGGAGGTCTTCCGTGGGATTTGGATGTACCGGCGTCTTCATCATCCGCACTGTCATCTTGGGAGACAAGGAAAATCATTCATTACATACATGCAGAGGAACATAGAGGCAGTTTGATCATCTGCATCGGTTGTGAGATGCTTGTTGCCACACCCATTGGATCACTTCAAAGCAAGAGGGGTGTGGCCTTGCCCCAGGTCAAAGGTCATGCAATTCATATCCTCATTGTAAGCGTGACAACATTCCAACATAATCCCTGCCTTTTCAGCAAAGACCAACTGCGAGCATGCTCTGCCGTTCTATGGAAATGCATTGCCTAATTATTTCCCTCACGATGCATGTTCAAATGTTTGTTTCTGAAGTTTCCTATTACAAGGTTTAAAAGCCACTCTAGGTAAAGTGCTAACCCTACCACCTGAAGGCATTACATGGGCACAGATCTAAAGAGATCAATCCATTAAATTCCGCAAATTGACGTATTGACTAAGGGAACATTTCATATTGTCCAGATGCTGTATTGATTGCAGTACCGCCAATTTTTTTGGCGGCGCTGCATTCATTACCTCGAACCAAGCTGATGAATGGGAAACCAGGTGGCTTGAATAACTGACTAATCATGAGGTCAAAACTGGAGCTTGGAGCTCATTAAAGCTTAGTCGGCTTGTCAAAGATTTCCAGTTTGCAGTGGTCAGACCATGGACAAAGAACCCTATTAGTGGAGGTCTTGCTACAATGAATGTTTATTAGGAGCTCTGGCTTGGAACACTGTAATTCCCCATTGTCCACTGAGATGGATTAGCCAGAGCCAGAGGTTCAGTGATGCTGCAATTGGAGTCTTTGTAAATCACTCACGGCCCAAGGACCACGTATTCTCATGAATATTGCGGTGGTGACAAAACTGCCTGAGTGCAGTGACTTGTACAGAATGAGCTCATTATATCAGCTGGGTGGTAAAATTGCTACCGCAAAAACAAAAAACTTACCGCAATACCACTTTCAGACAACATGAAATGACCATTAATCACAGTGGCATGTGCACATGAATACACACCTATGTCAGACTTATTGGATATGCATGTCGGACCATAGGTAAGGGCTGTGATTGGTTAACAGGTAAAGGGGCGGAGCTTAATAGCCTGCACACCTGCAGCCCCATTGCAAAAGCTACGATCATTACCCATGTTCATTTGTGCAGCATTAAGTACTTTCGATGAGGGCAAAACTGTGAAAAAAACAAGAAATTATCAAGCCTTGGAGCCCAGTGAGGGCCGGGGAGAGCAACTGGTGCCAATCTGGTTCAATCCGAGACTCTTATAGTGAAATCCGTGGACACACCCGCCCATAGAATCTAGGGCTGTCCCGAATATACCGAATATTCAATATTCGATCGTCAAGCGAATATTCGAATACCATTTTGCCAGTTCAAATATTCGAAAAGATATATATGCACGTACAGATACGACTCTGATGCTTATTTAATAGAAAAGTTATGGCGCTTAGCAGTGTCAAATGGCGCATTTTTGTCAATCGCAATTTTTTGTGGATGGAAGTTGATTGTTCCTGTCGGTAAAACCCTTGATATATTCGGTCAAACCCAGTTTCGAATATTCAAATAGTAAATTATTCAAAAATGAACAGCCCTAATAGAATCCCAAGTACCTGCGTAGTGTTTGGACTGAGGTCTGCGTTGTTTCTTCCTGCCGGTGGATCCAGATGTCTCGTTCTCTCGTAAGACCTCATCACTGACTGATCGCTGGAGTCTAGACTGTTTATGCTCTGGAGATGGCCGTCAAGACAATGAATGCAAGATATGATTATCATACATCATTTTCATACACATGCAATGGAATTTTGAATTCTGGGTACTATACAGTGAGCCAAAAGTTTGTATATTTTTATACCTACTTAGGGGGGGGGGGGGGGGGTGTCAGGTCAGGTTGGTGCAAGTGGTAATTTCCTTGCCTTCCACCACTTTGACCCCAGTTTGGTCAAAAGTTGAAACACTTTCGCAGGTTATCTTGGCAGAATGCCAAATTAATGATAAACTTACTGTGCCAAGACCAGGCATAAGCAAGAACCACTGTGCATTATAAGCACATGATCAATTCACATGCACAGATTAAAAACAATTTAAGATTTTCAATTGAATTGCGACTCATACAAAAGTGCATCAACAGAAAAAAATATCGAAGTCAAAATCCACTTTTCAACAGTGGTCTAAGAACAGCTTCTTCACAATAAAACTCACCTACAGAAAAGAATTTCAGAAACTATTGAACAATTTTGTTTTGCAATTTGTCAGGTCATTCCAAAATAACACAAGATTACAGATTTTGAACAGAACAAGCACGAATTCGCGCAGGAGCCGCGTCGTTGGTGACTTGCGTGTGTGACAGTTTCGTCATAGACACATGCACAGTACAGCCTGCGGTCTCATAGACTTTGCGTGTGGGAGAGTTTCGTCAAGGAAAACTGTCACGTGACTAAATTGGCACAAGAAGAAGAACAACAACGCTAAGCGTTTTTATATAGATCTGCGTCTGCGTCTGCTATGCGATGCGAAACTAAACAAAGAATTGCACCCAACAACAGTGCTGATGTGACATGGCCCCTTGAAAGAGGTGAAAAGTAGCACAGGTTAAAAAATTGAGATGATGGTATTTCCTGATGTTACAAGCAATACATGTAATCTTTCATTTGATGTATCATGTGTTGCTGTAGCTCGTTCCTGGGTCCTGCTATGACCTTTTGAAGTTGTTAGAGCCTTGACCCCTTGTTTTGATAAAATGAAGCTTTGTGACCCGAGTTCAAGAAAGAAATCACCTCCAAAAAAAATATTTCAAGATTGAATTCAGTTTTCAAACTTCGACATACATGATGGAATAGGGCTTTTTAAATGTAAAAATGTTAAAATCCCAAAACTGACTTTCTAGTTAAAAATTGTTGTTTTGCTTCTACCTCCGAAAGCCGTACTGCAACGTTCAGCTCATTTCATACTGCCGAGTCCTGATATACTCATACCTACATGTACAGCTAGTCCTCTTGTTTCTGTTCTCATACTCGTCATTATTATACTTGACTAAGTACTTGGGGTTGAAAAACTTGTAATTTTTTTAATACTCGACGACAACACTGCCTGCGAGTAAGGCTGTGCATCCGAACCAAGTAACCGTGTACCCAACCGCTAATGTCAAGAACCGGTTCCAGATTATGGAATCGAGTACCCGTAACCCATACCTGCAGTCATTTCTCAGACAATGAAAAAGGAAGTTCATGAGCATCACTTGTGGGGAATTTTCAAAATGAAAAACGTGGAAAAACAGAACAAATTAACGTTTATGACGCTTGTGAAAATTCAATTTACACCATCAAGCTATGGAGCTTACTGTACACACTTGAATCGAATCTTGCTGCATTGATGCACCAAAGTGGTAGTATTAACCTTACCATCGGTTGACACAAATATGTGCGGATTGAAAATTGCCATCTGGCCGGTTGACGTCTATACACGCCAATCTCTGCATTTTCAATCCATTATTGGGGTATTTTGTACGTTATGCTTGGCTGCACAAGCCTCTTGTTTCCGTTTTGCTTGGCTGCACAACCCGGCCTGGTGGCCTGGTGCCCCGGGCACCCCCATGTAATGCCTGGTGGCAAAAGGTTAACGTGCAGACCTTTACGAACAATTATGAACAGCAATTTCCAAGATTTAATTTTTGGGATTGGCTTTCTTTAATGGGTACCCGGGTACCCGTATTTTTTTTCCAATCATGCACCCGATTCCCAATTGCACACCCCTGCCCGAGTGAGAGTACCTTTTTTCCTTCTTGATGAACCAGGAGATGTCTTCAGGTTGTTGATGGCTGGGGTACTGGCAGAAATATCCACAGTCCCTGTATCTGAGGTCAGAGAATGAAGTCAACATATCCAAATTCAATCATTATACTATTGCATGTATCTAAAATAAACCCTTTCACAGACAAAATGGGGCATCATAGCTCCATGTAAAGTAATGGTGCCAATGCTCTACAGTACTGAACCCATCAAAATTAGACAAAACCTGCTGTAGGAGTTTGTAAAGCTTGGGGTAGTTAGGGTTAAACGACACATTTTTTGTTCACTACTAGATTTATCAATCAAGATGACAACTCACCATCGGCTCCACTCTCAAAGTCATAGCCATGCGTCAACTTCTTCTTTCTTCGGGGTTTCTTGGCCGATGAGCCCAAGCCGTTCTGGCCATTCTGGACAAGATTCTCCCGGCTACCCATGACTGGGGATTCATCCTTAAGCTCCGAGGGATGAGCCCGATGTTTACTGGTTGCCGACTGCTGCGAATCACTGACATCTGCTGCACATTCGGCCAGAGGATCGGACAGAAAATTGTGAAAACGTTCCCTTGCATCCTTTTTACCCCTCATTACCAAATTTCCTTTCCATCGACTCTGCAAGGTGCCTTCTTCATAGGTATTCCTTGAGCATCACAGGCTTTTTGCTGAAGTAAGCACCTTGTCCCAAATATTGTGCCTCTCCAAGGACAGCTCTATAGCCCTAACCCTCAGTGGGGTGCCGTGGTCCAATGGTCACAGTGTCTGACTCACGTGCGACATTTAAGTTCGAACCCCGCCAGGAGATTATGGTACTTGTGTGCTTGGGCAAGACACTTTACTGCAATTGCCTCTCTCCACCCAGGAGTATAAATGGGTACCTGTGAGAGTAGAGAACAGATTGCGCTGATCTCGAACTGCTGCATAGAACTGATCTCATCGCCTGATGACGAGGGGTAAAAATTGTGAAGCACTTTGACTTTGAGACATTTGTATAAAGCGCTATATAAGCACCACATTATTATTATTATTATTATTATTATTTTCCTCAATTGCCGGATAGGGCGACACATAATCCTGGAAAAGAGTGGGTTAGGGTGACCTGGTCGAATAGGGCGACACATAACTGTCGCCCTATTGTGAAAGTCGCCCCTTTGGAGTGTTTTTTAGTAAGGCGCGTTGGGAAAGTGCTCTAAAAGGGCGACACTCGTGTCGCCCAATTAGAGTTTTTTCGTGAAGAGTCGCCCATTTGCCGCATCCAGGAGATTTCTAATTTTCCTCAATTGCCGGTTAGGGCGACACATAATCCTGGAAAAGAGTGGGTTAGGGTGACCTGGTCGAATAGGGCGACACATAACTGTCGCCCTATTGTTAAAGTCGCCCCTTTGGAGTGTTTTTTAGTAAGGCGCGTTGGGAAAGTGCTCTAAAAGGGCGACACTCGTGTCGCCCAATTAGAGTTTTTTCGGGAAGAGTCGCCCATTTGCCGCATCCAGGAGATTTATTATTATTATTATTATTATTATTATTTTCCTCAATTGCCGGTTAGGGCGACACATAATCCTGGAAAAGAGTGGGTTAGGGTGACCTGGTCGAATAGGGCGACAATTTGGTGTCGCCCTATTGTGAAAGTCGCCCCTTTGGAGTGTTTTTTAGTAAGGCGCGTTGGGAAAGTGCTCTAAAAGGGCGACACTCGTGTCGCCCCAATAAGGTTATTTCGGGAAGAGTCGCCCATTTGCCGCATCCAGGAGATTTCTAATTATTACCATTATTATTATTATTATTATTATTATTAACCCTACTGCAAGTATTTTGGGAAAGATTTTACTTTAATACAAATCTTGGAAAATAACCATCCATTTGTGTTCAGAATTGTATAAACACTTGGCACAACCTTTAATTTTGAGAATTTTGTTGGAACATTTTAGTGCAATATAGGGGAAGAAAGTTTTCTGTGTTAGAAGTTCTTGGCAGTTGGCACCATGTATGGTCACTCCAAAGTGTGCACATACATGTTGATTTCTTCCTCATTTTTTACAGATTTTGCTGAAATAAATCTTGAAATAACAGGTTGTGCCCCATTATGTTTAGACAGTTGTTATCAAGGAGGGTTGGGTATTTTCCAAGATGTTGCTGTTCTTGACCGATTTTGGTGGGGGGTATTAAAGTAAAATCTTTCCGTATTTTGTTGGGACCATGCCTGATCCCACAGTATCCAACAGATACTGAAGTATAAAGCCTGCTAAATCCACCAAATCCACTGTTAGAACAAATGATATTCTGTTCACTGCTGAGATCAAACAAGATCCTTTTGCGTCTAGTACTACTTGGCACAAAAGGGGACTTTGTCTTGTGATATCAGATTTGTCTGCTGCCTGCGGTGACGACTTTTACCTTAACCCTAACCCACTAGGCCCTTTTGGCTAGGAACCTTCCTCAATCCTTCAAAATCCTCCAATTGCTCCCCCAAAAAAGTTGCATTCACCCTCAATCCTCCAAATTCCTCCAGAATTTAGGACTTGTGTTCTGATGCATGTTCCCCATTTCCTCAATCCTTCAAAATCAACCAGTGTACAAAACCTATGAAGTTTTTCCCAAAAAGTTAAAGTATAAACAATAGGGAAATGTATATGGTGGGTGATGCTGTACTAAATCACCATTTCTCCTCAATCCTCCAAAATCAATCGGTACTACATTGTAAATCACTATTACTCCTCAATCCTCCAAAAACAACCGGTACTAAATCACCATTTCTCCTCAATCCTCCAAAATCCTCCAAAACCGCATAGAGGATTTTGGAGGACTGAGGGGGGTTAGGGTTAATCTACATAAATGTACAAAATGACACACATTTCTCTCAGCAATCAATATCCTCTTTGAATAATCGGACAGGAAAGTAAAACTTGATGTTTGCTCTTGAAATGTTCAGTGAACTAGCTGAGGGAGCCCTAGTGAGAAAAATGTTTTAGCACAAGGAGTGACACGGTTTCCATATTTTTACTTCATACAATTAATTAGGTGATGCTACTTCGGCACCTTGCACTTAATTTTGGCCACAGGAACCCTGCATTTGCTATGTGGAAATCCACGGTAAAGAAAATTTGAATTATGCGATTGAAAAAGAATTAATTATTTTTTGGAAACAAATTTTCATTATCAAGAGTCAGACATTTGGGAGAAAAAAGGCCAAGTGAAATAGAATTGCATTTACCTTCAGTTGTTTTTTTCTTCTTCTTTGGTCGCTGTACTTTGTTTGTTGATACATCTGATAAATGCAGTCGCAGAGTAAAAGAAATGACTACATTAGGGCTGTCCCGAATATACCGTATATTCCAATATTCAATCATCAAATTATCAATATAAAAAAAAAATAATAAATTCCTGTGTTATTTTATTCGTAAAATCGCATAATTTTAATTGTCAGATGCCACTTTCAGTCCACGAAAACTTTTTACTCGTTTATTGATCCATTTCTTTTACCCGGGTAAAGTCCCTTGACAGTTATACAGTACTTACTGCAAAACACTCCAGCAGGCCATACTATCCATCGCCGCATGCAAATTTTAACTTTGTATGCAAATGGGGCCAGCAAGGATGGCGGCTGTGGCTGGGTGTGTGTAAAACATGAATGGTAAGTTTTAAATATATTTGAATATTCGATCAAGTGCAGTTTCAAATATTTGAATACTAACTTATTCAAAAATGGACAGTCCTAGACTACACTTGTTTCAATCAGGCAAACCTACATACATGAAATGGAAAGATTTTACTTTAATACCCCCCACCAAAATCGATCAAGAACAGCAAAATCTTGGAAAATACCCAACCCTCCGTGATAACAACTGTCTAAACATGTGGCACAACCTGCTATTTCAAGATTCATGTAAGCAAAATCTGTAAAAAATGAGGAAGAAATCAACATGAATGTGAACACTTTGGAGTGACTATTACATGTAACATGGTGCCAAGAAAGTTCTAACACAGAAAACACAAACTTTCTTCCCCTATATTGCACTAAAATGTCCCAACAAAATTCTCAAAATTAAAGGTTGTGCCAAGTGTTTATACAATTATGAACACAAATGGATGGTTATTTTCCAAGATTTGCTGTTCCTTACCGATTTTGGTGGGGGGTATTAAAGTAAAATCTTTCCCATGTACTTTTATTTTTATACTCTTATATTGGTCATCCCAATTCCAGAAGTATTTGTTTAATAAGTACATTTAACAGTGAGTATAAAGGTTCACCCCCCCCCCCCCCCCCTCCCCCGGACAAAACAAACCACCCAACATTTTGAGTGGAAATTCAGTATGTGAGATATGCACTTTCAAAGTTCAGGAACAATTTGTCGTTAAAATTGGCCACCAATATTAAAATACCCAAACTACATTGTACACGTACATGCAGTGATTCTTTATATTCAATACTATTATCAAATATTAAAAACCACAAAGAGAATCAAAATCAAAACTAAGGAAGAGCAGGAATAGCCATGCATACCTGCATCATTGGTGTTGAGGGGAGGTAAACTCCGTCTCTTCACTGAGCCATCCTAAAAATGAAAATAAAAAAAAATGTCTATTGACAATAAGGCTGTTTGATATATATCCATTTATTTTGATACCGAAATATCGGCAAACAAATATCGCGATATCCGATATTATCGTGATGACCTCGATTTTTCCTTACCGGAAGAATGGAGGAATAAAAATAAATACATGATGGCTAGTCACCACGGCATCGTGCCCGCCGGGATTGAGCTGAGATCTAGTAATAGTATTTTGGTGGTCGCTTTTAAGGGTGAAATCCGATGTTTTTGTTTGGTCTTCGGACATATTTAATTAATGAATAGGCCTAGGAGGAAAGAGTTCCATATCCAGACATCACTTATTTTCCCTTAACCCTAACCCTCCAGGGTATTTTGGCTAGAAACCCTACCAGACACATCAGATTGCATATTTTGTCACATTGACTTGTGTGCAGAGTGCAGCAAGGTCAAGCTGTCACCACAGATGCAATGACATGTGCTACGTCTGGCAGGGTTAGGATTATTAGGCCCATGGAATAGGCCTATGACTTAAAATCTAAGTGTAAATCTGATGAAGAAACACGAATTTAGGAGGGAAACATTTTAAACTTATACTTTGAAAATACTTTGACTTTTTCTGTGATGGCCCATAGACTTTGTGCACGAGGTATAAGCATGGAGGAAGAAAACACTTCCTCCATGGTATAAGCATGGAGGAAGAATTCTTCCTCCATGGTATAAGTGATGTCCGGATATGGAACTCTTTCCGAATAGGAAAACGCCGTACACGTACTTGGACCCTACTATTAAGTACTATTAATCGCCAGATCATATCCAATTGCCAAATGTTTAAAAAGGGTCCAAGTTACTCGGACTACACAATCGCCACGGTAAATATGCCATTAAGCCTGCTTTGCACATAAAGTTATTTTGATAGGATATAGAAAAATGTCCTTGCTCCAGTACCTTCCAGTGAACCAAGGCTAAAACCAATAAACGGTGTCAAAATCTTAAAAAGAACTCCCAATAAAGCCAAAATGTTCCTTACCACGGTTGTCGCCATTTTGAAAATTCCAAGCAATTCTGTCAGCGAACAGCGCCCTCTTGTGATGTAAAATATTGAATCACTGAATCCTGAAATATTTGAACACTGTATGTCTTTCCCAGCTCCATCCCCAGTCGTACGTGTGGAAAAAGAAACAAGATAGTTTTAGCTTCAGATTTTGTTTTAAAAATCCATGCAAACTATTTTATACAACTGGAATACATGTTGGACAGCTTTCCTTGGACAGCTTTCACCTCCTGTGTAGCAATTCCAGGAATAAATTTCAAAATTGAATGAGCCAAGGCATGATTTTTATTATTATTATTATTATTATTATTATTATTATTATTATTATTATTATTATTATTATTCACCCAATAAAAGGCCAAACGCCAAACTCTAGTTATCAAGGATTACCATCAGAGGTGGTAGGGTTGGCAACATTTTTAATTCTCAACCCTACCACCCTTTCGGTCCGTCTTCCCGGGCCCAGATCTAAACAAATGATAATTCTGATTCCAGAGAAATTCTCCCAGTTTTTAGACCTGTATACGTAGGCGGGGTTATACTTCCACCGTTGGTGTGACCATAGAGCAAGGACCAACTCACCTCTATCAAGAATCATGTCATCAAAAGCGCATGCAACATGCAGCGTCGGCAATATTATTGTTTAAAAAATGTGCCCAACTTTGACACCCACTCTTGTGTCCTTCTCTTCGAGTAGGCTAAGTATTTTCATAAAAAAATCTTTTGGACTCGATTAAAAGCCAATATTTCTTTCAATTTTACAAAGTTGATTAACATGTATAGTATAGCCTACTGTTCTTATGGTCCTCGAAGAGAATTTTCTTCTGTCACCAAACAAAAATAGCGCCTCCTCTTCCAGATGCAGATGGAAGGATTTTATAAGAACTGAAAACCACTCCCGACAGTTTCACCTACAATGAAAACCAGCACTTATACCTAGATCATAGTTGTATTTCGGTAAGACACGTTAAACATGCATAAAAGCAAGTTTAACTCGATATCCATCGCATGGAGCCTTTAAAGATATACTTGTCCATACTCTTTTTTCGATTTCACCCGGAAAGTAATTAAATTATTATTAATGTTTTTTTAATTTCTATACAAAATTTATTCACTTTTTAATGAGGCATTGAAAAAAAAAGAAACACCGCGTGTAGTTATCGAATACAAAATGTAATTTCTTAAAAAATTATTTGCGACCCGACAATAATTCTGGCGTATCTTTATGTTTATTGGATGCGCGAAACCAGCCAAGGGGTGGGGGGGGGGGGGGGGGGGTTGCAAATGCCCAAAATAGCCCCTAAATAAGCTTGTGGAGCGTATTGGGGTGGTATTGCCACCCCAATACGCTTTCGGCAGTCTTAAGCAGTAACATTTTATAATGCAAAGATTTTAAAATGGTGATGCTACCCCAGTAGAAATCAGCTTCCGCCGCCCTTGTTCGTTAAAATAAAACGTGTGAGAAGAAGAAAATCACAGAGCACGGAGAGTATACCGGTATATCTTTAACAACAGGAAACAGTCGTTCCAGTGTGAAATTTGGGAGGAATCGTCGTCGTCGTCGTCGTCGTCGTCGCTGCTGTTGTTGCTTTCGATGATTGCATCCCACAAAGCTCGTTGACTTTTCTTTTCACTTTACAACAGTTGCAGGCCACTGGTGAATTACTTTTTCCTATGGAGGGGGCCCTAAATTTATCCAATGAATATTCAAATTAAAATCCAAAATACAATCCCATTCGTGCTTATACTGGACTGGAAGCATACAAGTTGCAACCACTCTCGACCAACTTATTAGGCTTACGCTGGTCTTCTGCGATTTTTCTCATTTTGTACTACAAGTCTAATAGCCTTTAAAATTCTAAACCAAACATCAAACCTGACGGGCAAAGTTGTTGACGGAAATCAAGCATGACATGAAAACACATCAGTCAGAAATGTATGGGCTGGTTGGGAGACGTGATGTGTGACTTCAGGCCGTCCCAGGCGAAGTTACCAAAGGTACCAAAATCCGCCCAACAACCGTACGGTGCCTGATGTTAACTTTGTCAAATGATGGTCGAAGGCGGAGTTTTTGCAAGCCCACCGCACTCACCAACCTTTGTAACGTCTGTTATGATAATGATGCGGCAGCCATCCACGAAAAACACGGCAGTCGCGGGAGAACAAAAATACGAAATGCTGGTAGGGAGTATGCCTACGTAAGGTTGTCACGCAACAGTCAGTGCCAGACAAAAGCATTGCAAACTTTATCTCTGCTATCACCAAAAAGTGCGGGCATTTTTGCAACAAGATACAAACATTAAATGCACTCCATTCCGTTTTGTGGCGGCTCTCGCGAGGGACGTGTTTGCCATTGAATTACAGGCTATAACATTTGATCGAGTAAACACTAAAAAAACTGGCGTTTATGTAAGTTTATTATACTATTAAAACTTTAGATATTAATACTGATTGCATTATTGCCAATTGTTTTGCTCTCTAAACTTCGGACGACGATGCAGTGGAACACAGATACGTGGTCAGCTACGACTACGGCTGAAACCGGTACAACGTCACAGCTCTTTGCGTCCCGGACTCCCAGCCTAAGCAGCGTGTACAACAAGTGCGGGGTGGTGGAGTCTGCGGCCGGGCCGACTCATCAGCCAGTCCCGCTGACATGCCGTTACCCGTACTACACCAACAATTTGGACCCCGTTTCATCCTCCTCCGCCCTGACCGGCATCTCGCCCTACGGCGACGATTTCTCCGTGTGGAACAGCTTCGACTTCAGTTCGGCCACCGGCTCGCAGCGGTACCACAGCCCGTTCGCGTCGCCAGCGGCCCCCACGCCGATAAACCCGGCGGCTGCTGCTGCTGCGGCGGCGGCGGCGGCAGCGGCGATGACGAGTCACCAGCATTCCAGGGAGTCCTACCTGCCATCGACATCGGTAGTAGCCAGCGGCTATTCCCCAGTCAGTCACCGCAGCAGCAACTATCCGTTTACGGTGTCAGGTAGGAAACAATGTTTCGGATACATTTTGCTGGGATCGAAACGTCAGCCCTCCTAAACTAGGTTAACACATATTTCGTTAAATCTTTAAGTGCGTTCTTGCAAAAAATGTTATAAATATGTCAATAGGCCTATGGTTTTTCTTATAATTACCCCAAAAACTGAGATTTTGAACTTAAAATGTTTATTATATTTAGTGGAATAGGGACAAATGCCAGCCTATGGCCTACACATCGAACATTTTTGAAAATAAACAACTCCATTTCAAATTATTTTAAATTCACATTTTCATTGAATTTAGGATACCGATCTTAATCATTAGAGTTCTTCACTTTGGTATAGGCCTATAGTTACAAATTTCGCAGTGAATTTGACATACGCATTGACCTGATACCTTCAATCTTCACGTACAAATCACTGCTGATCCCTAATATTTAAGCAACGATTGATATTATTCACAAACAACACATTTTTGTTTTATATCGCGTGAAAAAAACCATTCTGATTCAATCGATAGATATCTCGGCGAGTAGAGAACATGTGAATTAAAATAACTTGGACACTTTTTAGGCAGAGGTTTTCAGTACTCTTGATAATAAACACATGGACGAATTCAGAATTCAGAACTGGAATGATTTACGATCCAAAATTAATATAGGACCTAGGTTTTCCCGGCCACTTTCGCAAAATTAGCATTCAAATTCATCTTGATAGTGGGCAATTTAATGAAAGCGAATTATCTCCCTGTTGTCGTTCCCGTGGTTCGCATTAGATTTCAGGCTTTCAAATTCGTTGCAATACTTGACTATCTTCATGATTAACAAATCCTAAGTTGAAGTTATGAAATTCGGTTTAAGTGTTCATTCAATTTAGCAGTCGGTTTGGTTCGGGGCTATTTGCATCAGATTCTTATTTTTGTTTTCATTTCCGTGCATTCTATTTAGCACGTTTGGCATTCAAAATAGAGGAAAACTAAAGTACGTTGCGAGCCTTTTGATTTGTGTCACCTTTTCACCGTTTCCTTTTTATTCATTTTATTCTCTATAGTTTGTTAATTTTCAAACCATCTGCTATCTGTCTTTTTAATTCAAAGACATAAAAATGTAAACAAGTGGTGTGAGAAAATTAAGCAATGCTTAAGTCGACATAACCCACAGGCAACAGTAAACTTAGGCCTGGGGGATTTTTCCCATCTTTTGTCGTGTTCACTTAATTCTTTACCTCTGTCTCTTTTATCTTCGGTTTTAAATTGTGATCTAGGTTTTCTTACATCTCTGTAGATTACTATACTCTTTATACATACACACGATTCACTTGGCTGACGAGGATACTTTCTTCTGTACACCTGTCAGTCATAATTGATGTTTCTACTGCATGCACAGTATGCACAATCATCAGAGAAGTGGCGGAATCTTGATGTGAGAAACAGTTCTTTAAAGGGACACATTGCCTTCAAATGTCATGAAATTTTGCTGTTTGGAAACGTTCCTTATCTTTTATAAGAGTTGTTCATGCAAAAAACAAGTATAATGTGTTGTAATTAGTGAGTAGTGATTACAAAACAAAAAATTGGCCTCTGACCCCTGACATCTAGCCCGCGAAACATAGACTTATTTCCAGTAGTAAATACCACCGTCTAAATAATGCGCAAAATACGCTGTAAGAGTCTTTAGGCTGGCGCCGCAGCCAGTGGCCTTGTAAACCAATCAGATGATCGCCAGGTACCATTCTTTACCTCGCGACACATATCGCCAGTGCTGCGCGCCGTGCCACAGTACATCAAAATGGATCAACAGAACGTACTTCAACTAGCTGCGACTGGAAATACGACTGGTGAACAAGGTCCGCCATTTTGTGGAGTCAAAAATTTGGTTCTACAAAATGACGGACTGTTATTTGTCACGAAATTAAACAAAAACCACACAATTTGAAGGGATAGTTATGTGAATCTGTATATTCTACTTTAAAAAGAGCTTCCCAACCATATCCATTTCAGTTGTATAGCCCAAATCGCAAAATCCAAAGCAATGTGTCCCTTTAATATACTTTCAAATGTTAACAAACTCACTCCATTTAACAAACAAATGAATAACATGGACCTATTTCGAATTCCTTTGCTTACTTTTTTCAAAAATACTTGCTTAACCCCTTGGGCACGGTATTTTACGGTAAACGTCGGGGTGTTGCAGCGGTTCTGGCAGCCAAATCGAACCGCTACAATGTGTTTGTGCAGTCAGGCATGACATAAACAATAATCCAACAATGGTTTGAAACTGCACAAACGGCGGCAAATGGCGTCATCCGGCCTGGTGGCACTTTTTGTTTTACGCCACATGGCGTCATCCGTACGTACGCGAGGTGTTTTAATGGCGAATAATGAATGACCAAACTTACGCAGCTGGAAGCTCCGGCGAATTTAGAATTGCTCCAGTGTACAATTTGAATTTGAATTGGCTAGGAAAACCTATAATAACCTGCCCGATTCTATCATGTGTGTGTGCAAATTCTGCTTTATTATAATATACCCGATTTCCCCCCGATTGTTTAAACCGGAATTAATAGCCCAATATCAACGGTCAATTAAATGTTGTGATGCTCGGCAGGATTATAATGCTAAACTGGTTGAAAACTATAAAATCGAGTATTTACATGTTTTATCCTCTATTATTAAAACGCTAAGTGCTGACAACTGGACTAATGCCCTCATCATTACTAGGCCTGTGATTGAGCAACGAATTCATGTTTTTAAAAAAAGAAAATTTTGGGGGGGGGATTTTGCTTCTTTTTCTTTCGTTGAACCAAAGTTTAAAGGCATGATATAGCTTATATTGTTTCAATCTCATAGGCCTATTATGTTTCAATCTGAAAGTTTCCTTTTTTTTAAAGACGGTACCAGTATCAACCCTCCTGAGAAATATTTCCATGCTGTCATCTTAATTGTATCTGAAGACCACAAAAAATGCACATATACAAAGCGAATTGGTTATGCAGTTCCCAAAATAGGAGTACCCCAAACAACAAATCCTGGCTCCCTTATTGCTCAATCTTGTAAGAAGCATCCCGGCACCCCTTGCAAGCAATCTTTTGTCGTTCTGTACAGTTTAACTGCAGCATACTGCACACGTGTTTCTTGCTGGTAAGTAACCCTAGGCACACGTACTTTTCGTTTCTGAATCGAATCGATTCGAATTGTTGAGAGCGCGCAAAGTAACGATTAGTACTTAAATGTAGACCAATGTGATGTCTGATTAATGATGCAGCTTATGTCAGGTATATGAACACTGTATGTACTTTAAAGACATTATCAAGTTTGAATAACCTCCAAAGACGAAAACGACATCGGCGACAACGACGACGACAAAGGGAGCAACAGCGAAACAACAATAAACTGTACAAATGATATTAATTTTTGACTTGTTTTTACATAATGAGCGGACAAAACGAACCCAAAGCCATTTCAATTACTTTTTTATATATACTGTCCGGGTTCTTTTCTAGTCCCCCGAAAAATTATTTATTTATTTATTTATTTATTTATTTATTTAAATTGCTACTTTTTAGCGACACATATAACGAAAAAACCCATCCATGTTGAGTTATGGAATAATTACGTTAGAGCATAATATGGACAGTATAATCTTCAAGAAATTCTGCGTATCTTTTTGTTTGTGAACAGGGATGTGCAATTCAGTACGCTATTTTGGTAGGGAAAAACATCAAAATCACCGATCATTTTTAGACAATTATACTGTCAAAAATGTCGTTCATTCAATATAGCACACTGTATATCTTAACGTCCGGATGTTCTTTTAAACGAGTTTTTGTGAAACTCGCTTGTGCATGTGAAGCTATAATATTGATAAACAAAAGAAATGACCTTTAATCTAAATACATAATAAGAATTTCCAATGCAGCGACGCCATTGGGGATCCGGCATTGCACCAACTACAAAATCACGGTTATAATCTTCTCCAAACTATATATCATAACTTACAGTTTAAATAGGCCTATACGCCTTGTATTGTATTATAGGCCTAAGTTCTACTTGCCAACACGAAATAATTCTAAGAGACTGTGCGTCTGACGTCACACTGACGTCACATCTGACGTCACTTCTGATGTCATGTCTTTGTTCCTCTGGAACGAGAAGACAATTTTTTCATGTCATTGTCATTGAATTAACTTGGGCTCAGTGAGGGCGCCATATCGGCCTCTGTACAGTCCATACAGCGAGACTTTAATTAATAAAGGAAAGGCCTATGCACATATCAATTGTTCCCCCGCCCCGCCACCCAACCCCCAGCGAGGGGATTGTCATTTCGGACGATTGGGCACCATGCATTCTTAAGTATAGGGTCGTTTTTGTATTTCCTCTCAAAAACGGACCAATCCCGACGTCGCGGGGGATTGGGAAGGGTGGGGGAACAATTGATAGGCGGGTTATGAGAGCCATTGATAATAGTGTATGGCTGAACTCATCCTATACCCAGGTACCATGTAAAGTACCAAATTAACAGTGAACACAATCTCATTTCATAACTGCTCGCACGGGGCAAGCTAAATATTTACATTCCCATACCGGTACTCCTTACATTTTATGCACCCCGTTTCTATTTTATTGTCAGCTTTAATACATTAAGTCAACACGGATAACTTTACAGCGGACGCCTTTCACTAAAAGTTTATATCGTAATGAATGAATGAATGAAGCATAGGTGTGAATTTTACGGCCGTAATAAGTTGCTTTTGAGTGCATCGTAATAACAGACAATTAAAACCCGAAGTATGATTACGCTAATCCATTATACTAAAGTTTTATCAGATGATAACTAATAACGCACCAAGTGGCTTTCGTTGACCGTCACTAATACATAGTTAAATATAACAGTGACTTATGGTCAGTAATTGCTGTATTTAATTACCATATCCGCATTACCGACCAACACTGGCTTTACAAACAACTGAGCTTTGCATTTAAAAAATACTGTTTAACCTTAAAAGACGGCGTTGAAATACCCGGTGTTATTTTGATCGCATTGGGGTGTTCGTTCTTTTGTTTACCTACGTGTCTGAATTTATGCTTACCCTTCTATGTGATTCACTCTTGTCAAATTGAATTTCATTTTGTGTGTCCGAACAAATACATTAAAGTTCATGGAAAGAACATAAAATGTCTGGCGCGTGTAAGCGCAATGTTAAAACTCGCGTAGGCCTTCATGGTTGGCCATTGAAGCATGTCACACAATGTGGCAAAATATGCATACCAAGAACAAAACAAAGGTCAATTTATCTCAAAAGATATTGAATGCATGCATGTTTGCTCGCTTGTCTGTATAGTATGTGCCAATGTAGCTTTCTCTACATCAGAGCGTCATTCAGAATTTAGTTAAGCCATTATTCATACTGCACTAGGTCCACATGTATATCCCGCTTCAACAACACATGTACGGCTACAAAAAAAGAATCCACAGTTTTGTTCAAAGCAGTGCTAAACACAACATAACTCAATTATTTGATTTTTGTAAAAAAAACACATCGTTTTGGGAATATTTTAAATCATATTTAATCAAACAGATCTTTTCCATTGCTTTTTTGGTAAACCTTTCATAAAACCCTGTGTGGAAGATATTTTGGTTCCAAATTTGTGACAACAAAAACAACCGACTAAATTTAGCTCGATTCGGAACGTCAAAAATGCAGAACTTACTGCGTGCAGTCACACGTATAGTCTGCAGGTATAGGTTGGTGTATGGTAAGCGCCGTCTTTGGCCTGGCCCGACAACTTACATATTCAAGCAAGCATTATTCAGAATTCATATTAGCATAGGGCATAAAATCACCAAGTGGAACAGAAACGGTGAAATGTGCTGGTACCGTCTGGACGCGTGGCCTTGTGGCTGTGCCACACATGCACACACCGCTACGGCGATACCATGTTAGGAACTGCGCACCGCGCACCGATATACAGAAATATTATGATAAAGTAAAACATTTATTTAGGACTGCCAGCGCGCGCGTGTCCGAGTCCGCGGATTTCTTTCAGAATTTGTTTTAGTTCTAGTGCTGTACATTACTAAGGGGAATAGAGAAGGGAATTATGCTCGAGAACGGGATAGGGAATGTAGAACATAAAGGGGGTTGGATGTAATTCACTCAGTCATTTTATTAAAATATCAACAATTTCCAAGATTGATAGCTTGAAATACAATCAAACACAGAAATGTAAAATTCCGCTTAACGAGACGAAATGGTGTCTGTTAATAAAACATTAAAATCTTTGAAAATATTTGAGCTTCTACAAAATTACCTTCACTTCTGAAACCATTTGAAAACTTAAGCACGATATTATAGCCGATGCTGCAAAAGAAATTAAGAAACGACAAATATAGAATCGAATCAAAGAAAAGGGTAATCAAAACATAAATAATGCTTATCCCAGGCTCTCCATGATCCTTCAATATACACCAGGGGCCAATTTCATAGAGCTGTTAAGCACAAACATTTGCTTAGCATGAAAATGTCTTGCTTAGTAAGAACAGGTTACCAGCCAAAAGTCCATGTGATTTTCATGCTAAGCAAACAACAGCTGAATACCAGTCAAAAGCAATATTCCACACATGGAAATCTGGTTGGTAATCCAGTTTTTATCAAGGAAGCATTTTCATGCTAAGCAAATTTTTGTGCTTAATAGCTTTATGAAATCGGCCCCAGGTCGTTTACAGGACTGAAAGGAGTAAATCCCAATCACTATGAGATTAAACATGTACTGCACATGGGCATTTGATGTCCTTTGGAAGTTTAAAGGGATGATATTATATCATTGGCAGAGCCGAAAACATGTTACAGGCAGTGTCCATATACTTTGTGTAATTAAACACTATGATATAACAAACCTGTGAAAGTGTTAGTCCAATCTGTCATCCGAATCACGAGAAAATAGTGAAAATCTATTTTGTGCACGTTGTTCATAATTATGTGCTATTTCGATTGTTGAGGTCTTCAGATACAATTTTCTCAAAAATGTTTCTCCGAAGGATTGGTGCCGGTACGATCTTTATAAACCGTAAACTTTCATCAGATTGAAACTAATCGTGTTTTGTTTTGTATCATTACCAAAGTTATATCATACCTTTAAGTACAAAGAACGGTTACTGTACACTGATGGGATTTGGAGGATTCGGGAAGGTTGCTTGCACAAATGTGATGTGTTATGTCAAAATCAGACACTGGGCACAGTTCAAAATGAGATATAGCCAAATTTTTAGGTTTTATACTTTTTGACATGAATTTCAAAATGGCACAAATTTGGTCAGTCAAGTCCGACTTGAAAAATTAAATCACGATTGTAAAGAGAAAAAATGCATATACTTTTATATGTACAAAAAAAAATGGACTATGTGCCCAGAAGAGTTTGATTTTGACAGAACACTTAATGTCAAGTGGGTTTTAGGGATTAACCTAAAACGTACTAGACAGGCTTCTATAGGCATTTCTCAAACTCTGGTTTGGGCTCGGGCTTCGGCTTCGCGTAATTTTATGTCCCCAGATTTGGCAAGATCTCAAAGTCTGATGTTTTAATCCGGAGCCAGAGTCTGTTAATATATTTACGTTTTCAAGGCTTCAGATTGACAATGGGACTGGGGGAATAGTTGGAGACGAAGCCGAAGCCCAAGCCCAAGCCAAGGTTTGAGAAACGCCCTATATTACCATCCAAACGTCATTCTTGCCAATAGGCTCTTGTGATAGGAAACTTTGATGAATATTCATTGTGTTCTGCCAGGTTCATCCAATCACTCGTCGGCATGGGCATCCTCGGTAACCTCGTCCCCGAGGAGAACCAAACGGCGGCCGTACTCCAAACTGCAGATCATCGAGCTTGAGAAGGAATTCCAGGATAACATGTATCTGACACGGGACAGGAGAACGAGGTTGGCGGAGGTGTTGAACTTGACAGAGAGACAGGTCAGTACCCCAACCTACAGTACGTGGCGTATCCATGAAATTGATAAACAGGGGGAGAAATGTACCTGGGCTGGCGATGGCAGCCCCGCGTGCCGTAGGCACGCCAGCGCTAGGTTTTTAAAAAGTTTGATTGATTTTTTCAAAGTTTCTGGGCCTGCAAAGGGGGGGGGGGGGGACGTACGCCGGCTCCGCCCCATGCTGGATACGCCACTGGACCTATATCCTCTAACTCAGAACAAATAATCTGCAAGTCATTCTTTTCTATCCCATTCCCAGTCTTCTCGAATCCGTTTTCATAGGATAACAATGGATTTAGTGCCAAGGAACAATGGATGTTCATTGTTGGTGCACCGGTTTTCTTTTGTTAGATGTTCATAGTGTAATGAGGCGCTTTCAAACTTGCCGTGTGGTTTAACCCCTTGAATACAGCTTTTATAATGGCGCCGGTATGCCAGACGGCTTGTGCAGCCAAGTGTAACGCACACAATAGGCAAACATTGGAATTAATACGCAGAAGAATGCGGGTACAGGCCAGGTGTTTTTTTTTTTTCAAACCGCGGCTATCACTGTGAACAAGTAACAATGGATGTCCATTCTTAGGGCACCCATAGCCGTCATCCTTAAAACCCCAAGGGGCGTATTCGAAACCCCGTTCGCGTGTTGAAGAGATTTTAGACTTGAAATCAAGTCGGTAATTGGACGGTTTTATTATATTCGTCTGGGGTATAGCGCATATACCGCGCCGCTCTATTAGTTGCCAACATGCGTGTGCTTCACTGGCATAATAACATAATATGCCACGCTGTACGACGGACAAAACAGGGCTGTCTAACGACTTGTCCAAGTCTAAAGAGAGTTTCCAAAACGCAAACCGTGTTCACGAACAGGATTTTCACTCCCCACTTACTGGGGAGTAGATGAAGAACGTCAAGAACAAAGATGGCGGACTAAGGCCCTTCAGGAACTTGCGTGAATTTTTGTGAAATTCAGGAAGCTCTCATGCAATCCAGGGACAGTATAAAATAATTATTAAAAAATGGGATCAATGGAGTGGGATTGTCTTCGCCAATTATTATTGCTGTTGCACGATTTCAATTATTTTCGTAAGCTCGTAAATTTTCCTTTCTTTTCATTCGTAGTATTAATATTTGCATAAGTAATGAGGATCCTTGACAACATAAACAATACGATGTAAATAATGTATTATAAGTTTGAAAAATAAGTCATTTTGAATTCATGGACGTCCATGATATTATACTGACTAAATACAGATAATATCTTTAAAAACCAAAGAATGACATTTGGAAAGAACTCACAGAATGTGTCAAATTACACTGGGAACATGTTGCCAGTGAGCATAAAATTTAGAATTTCATGGGATGAGAATGTTCCTTTTGGAATTAAAATTTCTCAGCTCCCAGAGTTTTAACAGCCTGAAGAAATATCGTAGACAACAGACAAAAACCTAAACTATTATACTTATTCAGTGGTTGTGTTTTACTCGATTTTTATTCTTTCTTTTCTTTAGTATGAATATAAACTTCATTATTTGGCTCCGCACATGACCCAGCACCAGGGCTAATCTGCAAGGGCACGCCGTGAAAATGACCATGTTGTGTAACAGCACGCCCTGCTTGCAAGCGCTGCTGTAGCTAATTAGTATGGAAATTTATTTTAATTTAGCGCATAATTTAGTAGCCCATTGGAACGTATAGGGTGCACACGCTCTTTTGATGCTCCTTATTTGGCAATCAGCCTGAGAGAACACGGGTAACCCGAGAACGGGGTTTCGAATACGCCCAAGCTTGAGTACGGTTATCGTAGTGAGGCGTCGGGGTGCCGGGGCGGCCTGTGCAGCCAAGCGCAACGGCTACAATGTGCTTGTGCACTCAAGTGTAACATACACAATAATCCAACAATGGATTGAAACTGCACTAATAGCGGCAAATGGCGTCATCCGACCTGGTGGCACTGGGTTCTTTTTGCGCTATTTGGCGTCATCCGTAAGCAAGGGTTAACTTGTCCCGTGCATGCAGTGTTGTTTACATCATAACGCCAATCTGGTATTGTGGGTAAAAATGGTCTGCACAATGAGTCTAACTATTATTCTGATCAATCTCCTCTGCTCTTTTCTGACGCCTCGCCCAGGTCAAGATCTGGTACCAGAACCGAAGAATGAAGATGAAGAAGATGACAGAGCGAGAGAAGCAAGAACAACAGCAAATCGAGAGAGAAAAGCTAGCCCTTGGATCCAAGTATTTTGCAAACCATCACCATTGAACTCATTATTAATTTATACGACTCATTTCTACGATTCGTTTAAGGGTATAAATGTTTTGGTTCTATAAATATCACTCATGGCCCATTGCGGAAGTATATTTGTTTACTACACAACTTTTAAAATTAATGTAGTTCCTCCATTTTTTTATGCTGACCAAACAAACCAGGCAATCATTAAATATGTTTATGGTTTTTCATCTGAACTTGAATTTTGTGAACTTTTGGCATTGTGTAGGGCAACTAATTGTCTATATTCTGTGGGTTTAAAAACAGATTTGGTTGAGTGGTTCTCAAACAAACAACAATTTTATGACTTTGATCCTTTCCTATTTCGAGTTTGATTAAAACGAATTCAGACAACCGAATTAGCATTGTGAACTAGTGTTATAGCGCATTTCTGCATTCATGCACGTATGACGTACATGGGCTTGGTCTCTAATGCGGGGCATGCATGTCCTTTTCGTTATAAAACTATAACATCTATACGCATACACTACATTTATACAGACAAAACGTACTGTTACATGTATTTCTACTCTGACTGAAAGCAATGAAAGGTAGTTTTTCTCATCCAACTTGTCTCTAACTTTGAAGATTTTCCAACATGTATTCCAATAATAGCAATTGAGCGCAATACTCCTATTGAATTGGGTCACAGGAATGAGTCTTCAAAGTTCAAACTATACAAGTAAACAAATTAGTAAAATCACAAAAGAGCCATTTCTTTTACGTTTCCTCGTTTTTACAGGCTCGTTTTCTATTGACCAAGCTAGGGTGCGTTCGATTAGCTTACACGTGTAAGTCAAACTTACACGAGACCGTTCGATTAGTCATCACGTGATACTCGTGTCTGCCCCCCGGTGTCAACCACCACTGCCCCAGCTAGCGAGCGCCGGGGTCTCTGGTGGCTGCCCGGGTGTAATGACGGCACCGCCTAGCTGAAAACGTAAACATGGCGGCGAAGTCGAATTCGACGCGAGTAAATGTACAAATTGTGACATTTGAAAGAAAAGAGTGTATTTTCCTGACATTTACAACAGTTGGGGACTAGACTGTGTGTAAATTGTGAATTTTATAATTATCATGGTCGTCATGGTCAAGATTTTTCCGGTAGAGCAGACGACAGCGAGCCTTTGTTAAAATTTTGCCCTTTTTAAAGTTCCCGCCCCAAACGACCTTTGGCTTAATTTTCCCAGTATGCCTAGGCAAAAACACCGCAGCGTTCGATTTGCCTCATTTCGTGGCTTCCCCGCCGTGTAACCCCGTGTTTTAAGTGTATATTTGTAAGCTTAATCGAACGCAACCATAGATTGTTAGTTCCTCTTTAACGTAACCCTATCAACTTTCGTTTGGGGGACCTTTGGGTAAACACAAACAATTCTATTTATACCTCGTATGAATCCAGTCGATAACGGAGCCTTGAGTTTTAACATTTTAATGTCCTATAGCGGTCACGGTAACAACACAAGACGTGGCCATAATAATGCGATCATTCTTGCCTCATTCTAAGTAAACTCAGTCGCTGTGATAGTTCAAAAAGTTACGATAAATGTATTTCAAACAAATTGTACAGTTTCCTGTTTAATAATTCAATCCAGTTTGGTTATTTCCCTTTAATTATACTGGAATAGTTATTTAATTTAAAAATTATTGATTCTGTTTGTATAAAATGGCTGCGTATTGAAACAAGTTTAACCATTCTGAATGTAAATATTCGACATGCATTGATATGACAAAGTTTGTGGTCTTCGAGTTTTTTGTAATAACATAAAATCTTTAAATACAGGTTTGTGAAAACATAATTGAACAAAAACCGAAAGGTCGCAGGTTCGAATGCCGCTCCTGCCGGTTTCTTTGTTCACTTTGAAAATGAAAAACAAATCTACATTGACAGTCTTGTGGTTTTATTGAGGAGCATATATTGAAGCAATTCTGTGTAAAAAAAATCTTGCGATTAAATGGGGAATTTAACATTCAATGGCGTTTTCCCGTATATAAATTGTGTGTAAAAATGTATGTGAATTGGATTTCTTGTGAATGACAGGGATTAGAAATGTGCTGTAGTTAGTCACACCGTGAGAGTACAATCATTCTGACTGGTCAGTGTATAATCACGTGGAAGCAATCACACGGCTGATTGGACAGTGTAAAATCACGTTGAGGCAATCAGACCGCTGATCCGAAAAACACGTGGACGTAATCAGACAGCTGATTGGTCAGTGTAAGCTCGCGTGAAAACAATTAGACGACTGTTTAACGCCGCTGACAGTTTGAGCTGAAATAGACAGATCCCTTTCAAAAGCAAAGGGAAATATGTGTCCAATGTATGTGATGTCGGACACTCCATACCTTGTACAATCCAAAACGGCGTAATGCGTCCAGTTTTGACACGAGTTTTCTGCTAGCTAGAAACTTTCATTTTGATAAATAGGCGCTATGGGGAGAAACACACAAATTGTATTCATGCAAATCAAAATTACATGGGCGAAAGAAAGATGAACTTCTTTCCGAGTAAATATAACCAATGGCGGCGATCGGGGTGGGGGAGGGACGGGAGAGACACACCCTAATATTTTGGGAAGGGGAAGGTTATGGCAGTGGTTTCCCCCCTAATAATTCCCCCTTGTCATATACATTTTATGGGTCACTGGCTTTTACATGCACCTGTGTGTACCACGATACACAAAGATCAGCACACATAAAAACATTCCCAGTGAGTGTACACGAGACAATCTGTGACCCGCTCTGGAATAAGGTATATTATGTCGCAAAATATTAAAAATGAGTATTATGTATGTTTGGAAAGCCCGCAATGTAAGCTTTCATTTGGTACATGATAGAGCTCCAAAGCCCTTTCCGTTCTGGAGATATCAAGTTTTTGCATATTAATTAGTTCTATGGAGTTCAAATTGCACAACAGAGAAATCAGGCTTTGAAATAGCTAGTTCTTATACAATGCAATGGCACAATGCACTCTAAAAAGGTTATTTGTTCACTTTATTCACTGAAATCAACAGTGCTGTGATCCAAACCTGAAACTTCAGATAATTAAGATGTCATTAAAGACAAAAACCAAAAAATGAATTTTGACGAAAATTGTTACCCTCTCAACATTGAAAGGGCCATTACACGTAAATGCATAGCGCGACTTATATCACCTTTTTCTGGAGCGGGTCACATCTATACTATAAAGACCCTAACCTGCGCCATCTTGGAATCTTGGAATTAGAACCGCGCCATCTTGGAAAAGTGCGTCACGTTTGGTCGGGTGACTCCGCGTGGTGTCGCCGGTGATCGGGGGGCGAGGAGGGTACCAGAGTGCTTTGCCGATGCTGGATCACGTGATGATGTCTCCCGAACGGCCGTGCTGCGAAAACGTCTGATTGGCTGTTTCCAACGAACCTCCCGATTGGTCCCTGATGCGAGAAACCTCCCGAACTGTCGCCTTCCGGCATGTCCGATTGGCCGTTTCCAACGAGCCTCCCCGTTGGTCGGCCTGACATGACCCGCTGAATCCTCGGTGGTGCCGCGATATGATTCCCCCTTGCCTACTGCGGGTTTGCTCGAAACGGGGTACCGGTTACAGTCACGATGTCCGGAACTGGCGCCTGCGGAATGGCCGTAGCATATATTATCGGGATCACATTTGGGCTTGCCGAATATTAATGCCTGGCTGTTTTTACGGCAAGACGCTTTTGCCTTTATTGCCAATACGGTGGCCGATAAACAACGTAATTAGAAAATATCAATGTAAATCTAAAAATCAGTCGCCTCTCTCTCTTTCAAATAGCTTGCTGGCGAAATGCTGGTACTTTCTGCCGATGGTTTCCAATTATTTTTGTTAGAAAATATATATATATAAAATAGTTAAGTAGACCAAACAACTTTTTAGGCTTACGTACCCCGTTATGGCTGCATATAGGCGAACCAACCAAAATTGTTGTTTCCCTCGGCCGACAAATTGGAAAAGAGAGTCAGTCGGTCGGGATTTTTTTTTTTTTTTCGTATTCACGCTCACCGGGCGTGTTTAGGCCTACACATTAAACGAACAACATGGTTTAACACTTTTTGAGACATAAAGGCTGAGTTATGTTTTTATTGATATGTTTTTTAAAAAAACGCCGACCCTGAATCTGTCGATTTTTACGGTCGGTCGGTTTGATCGAGAACGACACGACAATCTATTTTTTTGCCTAATGACCAGAATACCATAAGTGTGCACGACTACTTGCAATGGACGAATTACTTTTCCCAGCGATTTTGTATTTTTTGTAAATGTTTTGGAATTTAAAAAATATTATCCCCTACAGTATGAAAACAAATCTTGACCTCAAACCCAAACGCGGCTCTACTGGATCGGTGCAAAAACACAGCCAACCTAATTAATCCGACAAAAAATTCCGATTCTGATACAAAAAAGTTGAAAATCAGTCTTAGAGTGCCGGATGCCGTTTTCCAATGATTTTGTACCATTCTAAATGTCCGGGAAAGTCAATTTATTAAACAAATGGAAATTATCAAACCCTGACCTCCAACCTAAATGCGCTCCGAATAAAGCAGTGCAGAACCAGTGGCTCAACTCATTCAAATTAAAGAAGGTTTTTTGGTTAAAAAGCTGAAATCAAGTCAAAAAAAGGCAGAAAGTTCATTTTTGTCTCTATTTAATTGAAAGAACGACCCCTGACCTCCAACCTAAAGACGGCCCGAATGAAACGGTGCAGAAACAGTAAGGTAGCTAAAAGTCAAATTTAAGACGGATTTTCGCCTTCGGTTAAAAAAAAGCTGAAACAAAAAGCTTAACATCGGTCTTAGAGTGGCGGCGGAATGCCGTTTCACGAAGTTTTGTACATTCTAAATATCCGAACAATTATATTTTTATTAAACAAATTAAAAGATCAACCTTCGACCTCCAACCTAACTGGTGCCCAATACAACGGTGCAGAAACAGTCAGCCCAATTCAAATTTAAGACGGATTTTCGGGTAACAAAATAAAAACCTGTCGCAAAAAGGCAGAATTCCATTCCCTCAAATTGTGTACCATAAGACAATGTTAGAAGTGCCCCGCCGCGCGGTCCACCCATCTAGCGGGTGCCGCGCGAAGCGCGGCATCCCGCTAGTGAGTACAAAAGATTAACAATAAGCCATTTGCGAGTTAAATTTGAATAACATCTGGTACACTGACTTGCTACAAATGCTTGGCACATTTGAACTTTGAATCCTCCAGACCAAAGACACTGTTGCTATATCACATGATTCGGGGCAAGCTCTTGCATAGTTACGTAAGAGACGCTCAGCACCAATACATTGTTCACAATGGGTGAGAATGGCACAAAGACACCAGACCATTCCGGAGCTGGGGGTTGCTACAGCATAAGGCTTGCCCCAAATCACGTGATATAGAGTACCGAAGTCTGACGTCAGTTGCCACGGCAATGGTTCCAAACACATGCAGTTTAGAATGTATTCTGGTTCCAAACATTGCATTGATTGACGTCATCACTTCGGTACTCTATCCATATGAAGCACGATATGGGGGAAAACAGTTACAGTCTCTTTGGTCTGGAGAATTCAAAGTTAAAATGTGCAAAGCATTTTGAACACGTCAGTGTACCAGATGTTATTCAAATTTAACTCATTCATAAGATGGAATTTTTGCGTCGGGGTGATGTACATTCAATGTTGGGTTTTGCCCTTCACCGACGTATTTATATAAAAACTGTATACTAAATTTAACTCGCAAATGGCTTATTGTTGTTGGTTGTGTGCCCCCCCCCCCCCCCCCCCCCCCCCCGCAACCTTGACGAGAAATCGCCACGGCTGAATATAACAATGTTCCAACTCCAATATTCCCCTGTAAAATATATTTTAAAAACCCATACAAAAAATACAGAGGCAGTAAGACTTATTCAACGGACATATTAAATTTAAAAAAAGCCTCCTTTGCCAGAATAAAACCAACAAGAATGCCGATAAATTCTTTTGAGGTTTTGTTTTCTTTCAATACATTATGACTACGTATTCCACTCACAACCTTCGTGACAAATATGAAGGAAATCTACTTAACGAAATAAATATGACATTTTGTAAGGGAACTCCCAGTCCTAGAATGTCAATACGATTGAATTTGAGGGTCTGTCAGTTAAGAGATTTCTAAATTTATGGCTACGGCAGGTATAATCATTTATTTAACATACACCCGACATTCCTCTTTGTGATTTTTTTTCCTTTTTAAAATGTTACGGAAATTTTAACTCAAAAGTTACTTCAAAAATAAAATCTAATAAAACCATCCTGAGGAGGGGAGGGGGGGGGGGGGGGGGGGGGGGGGGGATTACTCACTAGTAAGAAGTCATAAAACCACTACGACTTATAGGTTTTATTGGCTTATGGTTTTTGACGAGGGCTAACTGAACAAAGACTACTGCCGAATTAGGAGATTGTCAATAGAGCAGTACAGCACAGCTACATTGACAAAGTCGCAGGTTCAAAACCGTCTGTTTTCTATATTTTGACACAAAATAATTTAATCAAAAGTACCCGAATGTTAGTAGTATCACCTATAACAAATTAACAACCAGTAGCAACATTTTTGTTTCAGGTTAGGCTTAAAACAAAATTATGGTTTAGTTTTCGTGAGCTGTAAAGGACTGTAAAGGAAATGTTCAGCTCAGCATGAGCTAACTTTGGGAGAAATTGGGGACAGTTTGAGATCTGCCAAGGCGGAGTTTACTATACTGTACCATAAACCATATCTGAATACTTCTGCACTACATGTATAAGGAAAGTTGAGCGGGTATGGAAGCCAGGGGCGATCGGGTCGATACAGTGCTCTTTTACACTACATCCACCTCTGGGTGTCTCGGGTTCGAATCCCACCTGGGGTTAACAGTCTTTTTTTTCTGACAATAGAAAGTCGATTTTACTCACTCACTTTTAAAACGTATACATGTACAATGTATTAGGACACATCGGAACAGGTAATTATTTGTGGATGGTTTAATACAATTTTTAAAAAGTAAGCTTTCACAGGATAAATTGGAAAAATTGGGAAATTACATGTACAATAATTATGGTTGGGTCATGCAAAAGCAACTTGTTCTAAGCTGATGCTTGAATTAAGAATAAAAAAGGTATAAAAACCTAGCCAAGGTTATATGGGAGAGAAACAAAACCTTGGCTTCTTCTCCTTACTAGGCTTCTTGAGACTAAGTGTCTTTTTAATTAATTTAATGAATTTAAAGAATCATAGCCCAAAGGGGTTTTGAATGATATTAACGATTACAACACACATTGTGGGCGAATAGCTTAACAGCCCTGCAACCTCTGTTCTTAACCATTCACTGAGAAGGTTGACAGTCACTTCGCCCATTTTCCCACTTGGTTATGGGCGAAGTGGAAAATGGGCGAAGTGACAAGATAACCACTGAGAGTGGCTTGTAGCCTTACAATGGCAAATTCCATGACAAAAATTACAAACAAAAAAATTGTCAAAAAGACTTGTACTGCTCAGTCAAACTCACAAATTTCATTCTAGCATAAAGCCAAAAATTATGAATTATATTCACTACGTAATTCAGAATTCACTGACTCGCCATTTTCTTTCATGAAAAAAAAATGAGAATATTAAATGCATGATCTGAACAGAGAATTTTACTGACGGCGTGATGTAGTGATGGAAAACAAAGGGGACTCTTTAACAGGCCATTCTTTTTCACAACTTAAAAAGCACAGCTGCCAACCTTTTCAAACCCATTTCTGTATTCAGAAAGCAAAAAAAAAATCAGTACTTTTCATGAATTTTAAACTTTACCTGAACATCAGATTTTGTTGGCGCAGCATAGTCTACACTGCTAAAATAATGGTTATTTATAGTAAGAATGAAATTCGGCATACCTACATGGGTCTCCTAATAAATGGGGAAAAGCGTTTTCTTCTGCTGAAGCTAAAGTTGCATCCGTTCGGTTGGGATCACAATAAGGAGACAAGACATGCGCAGTATAATAATATAATATGCATGACAAAGCATTACTATGGTAGAATTTCACAAAAATCCGTATTTATAAACTTTTTTGGTGAATTTCCGTACGAAATACGGAAAATCTGTACTGGTTGGCAGCTCTGTAAAAGTTCATAAAATCTGCAATCAGCTGTTAAAAAAACCCAACCACACATTGACCTGTGCTAGTGTAATGCTTACTGCTTGTTACAAATATACAGCACGAATGTAAAATCACGTGCACGTTTCTTTAAAACTCCAGGCTTGGCCTCAATTTTGTGACGCTGCCAAACACTCCATTTTTACTAAGATTTAATTAGTAATAACTGGCCACCGGCCGCCATATCATTTGATGCGGATCATTTGTGACTGGTTCCCCGCTAACTTTTGCACAGCATGAAAACTTGCTGGCAATATTTTCTGCCGAATAGGCAGCTCATTGAAATAGGGACCTGATTGAAGACCGAATCTGAAGCTAGACCACATCCATTACAAGGTGCATAGCACTTCCAAGTCATAAGCGCATCTACCATTGAGTGCATCCTCAATGGTATCTGTGGGTCCATCGGTACACTGACATGAAACTTGACGGAGGGAATGGAGGCAACTACAGTCGAGCACTGTTAATACGAGCTGCAGCGGACTGTAAAATAAAACCTTGTATTATGCATCGCCATGTCATGCCCATTCATCCATGACGCACCAACTGGGCGCCATGCACGTGTGTGTTTTTGTTAATGTACATGTACATAACGAATGTGTGCACAAAATAGGGGGCCTTATCCTTTATGTCGCAAATTTAATGTTTGTAAATTATGAATCTTACCAGGTGGTTTTTGTTAAAACCACAGCGCGGATGAACGAGCAGATTGGCGTTAGCGTGATAATTACTGGCACCTTTCTTCTGGCTTGGGATTAAGTAAGGGGTTTTCAAAACGTATACTCGTCTTAAAGATGTTGAAAATAATGTATTTTTATTCAACCGGGCTGCCAAAAATGCTCGTCGTAACCGTCTTCTCGTATTGATGCTTCTCGTATTAAGCCAATTTTCTCCAATAGAAATGTGCACGTTTTGGTCGGGACTGATGAAATATGCTCGTAATAATAGTGCTCGACTGTACCTGTTTCTCTCGGTCGCTGCCTTGTTGCCTCTGGAATGTCCCCATAGATATTTAGATATCCAAATACAAGTGTCCTCGCCAATAAGAAATTGCCTTGCCCTCCAAGAACAAAGTTTTAGCCATGCAGTGGTCCTTGACAATTACAACTTTGTCAGGCTTTCAAGCAGACCCAGGTGAAAAAGTAGAAGAATAGTAGGATCAAACTTTTCAGAACAAAAAAAAAACAGGGCAAAAGTAGGACTTTCAGGAGTAGTTTTCATTGAAACGCACACCCATGTCCACAGCATCACAAGCCTCATTTGGCATGTTCTGTACTCACAACACTTGTGCTCCATCCTCAACTGAGCTCTTGGAAGTACAGTTGCAGTACTCTCTTAATGTAAAAGAGTGAAAAACTCACTCTCAAAAAGAGTGAATCCCTTCTCAAACCACTCGAAAAGAGTGAATCTCTAATAAAAACCACTCGAAAAGAGTGAAAACCACTCGAAAAAGAGTGAAAACCACTCGAAAAGAGTGAAATTTCCACTCTTTCGTGGAGCCATATAAGGGACAACTCGAAAAAGAGTTGTCCCTTATATGGCTCCTCGAAAGAGTGGAAATTTCACTCTTTTCGAGTGGTTTTCACTCTTTTTCGAGTGGTTTTCACTCTTTTCGAGTGGTTTTTATTAGAGATTCACTCTTTTCGAGTGGTTTGAGAAGGGATTCACTCTTTTTGAGAGTGAGTTTTTCACTCTTTTACATTAAGAGAGTACTCCTGCATCCCAGCCCTTCATTGTGTGATTTTTATACGACAGTGTGCAACACTGTTGTGAAAAAATATTCAATGAGATTTCATTTTTTTTGAAGTTGCGGGACAAAAAAGTAGGAGACAAAAAGGATTTTTAAGAAAAAAGTTGGAAAAGTAGGAGCAAGGTAAAAAAAAAATTGGAAAAAGTCTATCTCCTATTAAAATGCTGTCCTTATGACAGCATCAAAAAAATATGCACATTTCATGGACTAGACCTGCTTGCACATGCATGGAGACTTCTAATACTGCGTCATTATTTCAAGCAAATTATCCTTCTAAACATATCATCCTCTCTGCTGTTCTTATTGCTATGGTCTCTGTTAAAGATTTTAATTCCACAGATTGAATAGTTCACTCCTTAAATCTTGTGGAAAAAAGTCCCCCAAAAATGAAACAAATCTTACATTCCTAACTAAATTCATCATATCAGTGCATCACGCTGCTGTTCGCAAAAGCTTTTTCCTGTAACATGCTGCATGCTACTTCTCTTGTGTTAAAATTATGTTAAGGAGAATGGACGAGGAACTGCAGATTCTCGCTAAGAATGGACGAGGCGAAGCCGAGTCCATTCTTAGCACGAATCTACAGTTCCGAGTCTATTCTCTGACATTTTTAATTATTAGTGTTATCCATTTTGATGTATTTTGTTCAAACAATGTTTTAAATGGCTATAAGAAAAATTACAGGATGGTACTGATTGGCTCCATGATCGCTTTTCAATTTGTTTTCCTGTACATTTCCGCAGTACGATAATCGTAAATTTAACAAAAAACTTAACGAATCCACGGTATCTGTAGATTCGTAACGAATCTACAGTTTTGCTGTAGATTCGTTACGAATCTACAGTTCAATGTAGATTCGTGAAAATAATCTACACTTTTCTCAATAGTGTGACGTCACAGAAATAGTTTAAGTGGGTGTCGTTTACAAATGAAAAAGGATGTGAATTGAACAAGGCTAACAAGTAATGCGGGTTAACTGCACAATTTAACATCAATGATAGAATGACTTAGGAACCCGTGATCGTTATCGTTTTCCTTGAAAAAGCTGTGAAGAAAGTCAATCTGTGGAATTACAACACCAGCAGGAGATTCAGTTCAACGTGACAATAAAATGCTGCATGTCAGCCATTTCACACAGGTCAGATTTCAAAAATGTTTTTAATGATTTTTTTTTTACGATATTGATAATCAGTATCCTGAAAGTCGACAGAATACATGTATAGTATGCATAGGAAAAAATGACTCCTCGGCTAGGGCACGATGTGTGAATTCAAGGATTAAATTCGAGAGTATACGATGCCATTTAATGTAACTTATGCTAAACTCTTGAACACCTACAACGAATGACCATACCAATGTGACTGCACATACTACGTGGTCCCACCTTCCAGCACTTGCTGCTGCAGTTGCTGTTGATGTAGTTCCTGCTGCTGCGACACGTCTTCTTGACTCTCTTGATGCTGATCTGAATAGCGTTTTGACCGCTGTAAAAATCAAAAACATTTTCCCAATTTCAACTACCTGTTTCTTATTTGTGACCCGCTCTGCAAAAAGGGCACTTATGTTGCAAAATTTGAAAATAGTGTTTTATATATAGCTGGAAAGGCCATTTTATAAGCTTTCATATGGTATATGTCTGAGGACTCTAGCATTTTGCAATCACGAGATATTTGGAAATTTGCATGTTTGTTTTCAGGAATTTCTTGAAATGACTTAAGGAGAAACAAGCCATTTAAAAAAACAAAAAGCAAAGCAATAGATGGAAGCACTCGACAAAAACACATTTTTTTTCCAACTTTATTCACTGAAATCAAAGATTTTGGTTTTGAAAAAAATTCCCTCCTTTCAAAATTACTTGTTTGAAAAATTGTTCACCCTCTTCACATTGAACGGCCCATAACTCGTAAAAGCATACAGCGACTTATGTGCCCTTTTTGCAGAGCGGGTCACATTTTAGAATTAAGTATTTTGACAAAGTCAAGCCTCCGAAAAGTTAAAAGATACAAAAAATAACATCAAATTTAATTAATAGTAATCAGCACCTAAAGATGTTTTGTTCACACTGTTCTGGGACTAAAAATGCTTCGTAAATAAAAGTAGTCAATCTTTCTAATTTTACATCACTAAGAATGAGAATGATGCTTAAAATTTATGAGGTGGAATCGGGTCGGTAGCTATTTTCCTCGACTTGGGAAGGGAGGACGGTGAATAGAGTAACGAAGTCTGACGTCAGTTGGCACGACAACTGGCTCCAAACAAATGGAGATTTCGACTGTTCCTTTGTTAACAGCCACTCATGCAAATACAATGACACAAAATAACAAAAGTATTCTGGTTCCAAACATTGCATTGACGTCATCACTTCGGTACTCTATAGACTGATGGAAGGGGGGTCTTGATTCAAACCCACAATGTATAAATAGTTGAAAACTACATACATTTGTCATTAGTAGCTCTTTTTTTAGCATCAGGTTGCATTAGTCACTGCATTGTTTTTACCGTCATATTCGTTTTCAGCATTCCCAAATCCATAAAGGTAAACACCGAAGCACTAAATTTGTAGACCAGTGTTATGAACCCCTTGCGGATGACGCCATTTGCCGCTATTTGTGCAGTTTCAATGCATTGTTCGATTATTGTGTAGGTTACGCTTGACTGCACAAACACATTGTGGCCGTTTTGCTTGGCTGCACGGGCCGCCCCGGCGCCTTACTACGAGGTTGCCATCTATACGCGCATTCCTGCACGTACTCAATCCATTCATGTTTCAACTATATTGTTCTTGAATGGGAGTGTAATGAATAGATGGAGCTTTTTCCAACAGAGCTTTCGTTCCCATGAAAGGGGGGCTCCAAGTGCGATGAATAGCAGTGTGGTGCCTAATGTTTACATTCTTGGCATACCGGCATCCCATCAATAACTGCCTACGCAAGGAGTTAACAGCACTAACAAATAATGACACAACAAAACATCAAAGTATAGTTACAGGTAAACTAACTGCTTGGAAATAAATACGTTTTGAGGAGTTTCTTAAATTGCTCCAATGAATAGATGAAAGGAAATTACTAAATTCCATTACTACTGTGACCGTAATAGTTCTGTAGACGGCTTTGGTGTGGGCAAAAGGGTCGCTAATGTAGTAGAGGCTGGGACTAGTGGGAATATAAAACGCATGCAGATATTATGCAAGTTGACATACTTGCTGATCAATTATGTAGTAGGATTATAGTGGGAATTTGTAGTAGAATCTGTCGGTGCAGTAAACTGTGAAAGTTATGCATCCAGCTTTGGTATCGACGTGCGGACAGTAAAGACAAGTACTGGAACGAAGGTTGGGTCTAGTAGGAGTATGAAGGCATATGTGATGTTTGGTGACTGACTATGAATATATTGTATGCCAAAGTAGGATACTGTAACATACTCTGTGACAAAAGCTGTGACTGAAGCAAAAGAGTTTGGATTTGACTGGCAAAAGCAGGCTGGCTCGTTCTGCGGGCCATAGCGTCTCTTTAGAGAGATGCTATGGGAGACTTTCAAGATGCAGGGTGGCAGCAGACATACTGGTCCTTTTCCGTTGTTCTCACCAGTCACGCGCATGCTCAGAACTACACGTGCATGCGCAGAAGTACACGCGCAGAAGTACACGCGCAGAAGTACACGCGCAGAAGTACACGCGCAGAAGTACACGCGCAGAAGTACACGCGCATGCGCAGAAGTACACGCGCATGCGCAGAAGTACACGCGCATGCGCAGAAGTACACGCGCATGCGCAGAAGTACACGCGCATGCGCAGAACTACACGTGCATTCTCAGATCTACCGAGCACATGCTCAGAACTATGCGCGCATGCTCAGAACTACGCGCACATGCTCAGAACTAGCAAGAAGGACCGGTATGTCTGCTGCCACCAGTGTCTCAAAAGTCTCTCATTGGTAGAATTCAAATTTGTTGAGAACTAGCTAAGGTACCACAATTTCACACATGATATTTTGCCTATCCGCAAACCGCATGACTGCTTACCTGCGGAGGCTCCACGATGCGGATAGGATTGACTGGTCTCTTGGGCTGGACTCGCTTCACGCCTTGGTGCTGCTGCTCAGGAGAGTAGTACGTCACCCCACCAAAAGTCTGGGAGGGGGGCTGGCCAGCTCCAGCAGCCGGTAGAGGTGCGCTAGCCCCTTGAGGTAAGGCCTGCACCGGGGCTGGGGGCTGTTGGCCCAGCATGGGCTGAGCCGGCAGGGGTAGGGACTGATTGGGCTGGGGTAGGGCCGGGATGGGCTGGGGTTGCAGAGGAGGAGGCTGAGAGTGGGGTGTAATATTCTGGGGATGAAAGTGGAAATGATGATAAATAAATGAATTAAACCCTGACTAAACCTTACCAAAATGACGGTTGATGTTCCCATGTTCAAATCAGTTACATGTACATATGGCTCATTCCATAAATTTGGGGCCCAAAAGTGTGACATTTTTGGTGTCCCCGTTACATAGTGACATGACATGTATAAGATCTTTCAATTCCGGACACATTCTTTAATGCCTTCTATCTCCAAGAGTGATTGTGTAAAGCAAAGTACCTGCCAAACAAGTACAAAATAGTGTGAAGTCCATTTTAGTGATACTTGGTGGGAAATTACACGTGTCAGGTGTAACAGGGTCACCAACAAAATGTCACACTTTTGGACCCCAAATTTATGGAATGACCCATATACATTCTCAAGATAGTGAAGGGGAAGGGGGGGGGGGGGAGGAAAAACAAGTCAGGCATGAATTGAGCACCACTGCCAGTGCGGTCAATTACCAAATTTGAAATTCGCAAGATCAACCCAGTAAAATTCCTAAGATTTCCACAGGCATTCACAAAGCACTGGAATAAGCATTTTGCACAAATGATCCATACTTTTTCCACCCAAATTCCCAAGATATTTGGGGGAAATCCCAATGAGTAGCCCGCACTGACCACTGCTAAACTAAGCACCACTGCCAATGTTGTCAATTGTTAGTCTTTAAAAATCGGACCTCTGAGGGCAATGGCGTATCAAAGTTTTCATTAATGATTTTCATTTGGGGGCATGTTATCAAATTCGCTAAATCAGAATTACAGTACAAAAGTGAAACAAATGAAAAAAACAAAAAACAATTGGACAAACAAATTTTCCCCATGTAAAAAGTGATACAATGCCACAAGTCAAAATTACTCTAGAAAAAATCTAGGGAATAAGCATCTTTTCAAAACAGATCACATTCTCATTTCCATCTGGTTTACACATGTATGTTCACCACAATTACCCTTGTGTTATGGATGACTAAAGTCTTGAAACTACTTCACTGTCCGGCACAGAAAACTGCTGTTTCAAGATGATGTTGTTTGCTGAGAGAAGTCTGTGTCACTTTGTAGTTTTATGTAGATTGCGGATTGTAAAATAGAACATCCAATTATTTCTGCCATGAAATAACAAAAAAGTGACTTTTGAGAGCTATTTATGTCAAGTTCCCCTCTAGCCCGATGGTGCCATTTATCTAAAAGTCGTCGATGCCGGCAGCAAACAAATCTGAAGTCATAACACGAACTCCCCTTTATGTGTCTAGCACTAGGCACAAAAGGGGAGTTCTGGTATGTGTAAAACTGACGAGTTTTGAATATTTGAATATTCGGTCAAGTGCAGTTTCAAATATTCAAATACTAAAATATTAAAAACCGAACTGCCCTAGCAACATACATTGTACATGGGAAAACTAGAAAGGTTACCATTGGAGTTCAGATTAAGTTGAGACTGTGGATACTCACTGGCACAGTGACCTGAGGAAACTGCTGTATCGCTACCGGGTTGTTGAGCTGATACTGCTGGCCCGGCGAGGCACCGTAGTTGACCATGAAATGTGGCGGTGGGGGGAAGCCCCCCCGGGGTAGGGGTTGCTGTGGTCTCATCGCTGCTGTGTGGATTATTGCGGGGTTTGGTATGTGGGTGGGGGAGGGATGTTGCATACCTGCACAAGAAAACAATTATATATTGTTCCATGAATCCGTTTATTGATGTGACAATGAACAAATAAGTGGACATTATAATACTGAGATTAGAACAGTGACATTATGTGAGCAAATAGTCAACAAAATAATTATTTGTGGTCACGCAGTACCCCTTAATCACTGTGTTGATATAGAAACATCCCCATACGATGGGAGTAGTAATATGGCGGCTGCCCTCAGCTTTGCCTCAAGGGACCATCCATCCACTTCAGGAACAAATTTCACTGGCGAACAAACCTGGATGTAAAGGCACATCTCCTTGCAAGATGATCCCTTGTGGCATCACGCCCCCCGTGATGACGCCAGGAGGACCCTGCGAGGACGGAACCACGCCCATTCCCGGGGGCGTGGCTCCCCCGTGCACAGGTGCCACCGTGTTCTGCAGTGTGCGAGAGGGTGTGGCACCGCCACCCATGTGCTGTGGTGAGCTGGCGGTGGGGGGCGTGCCACCCTGGCGCTTGTAGCCCGGCGGTGGACCCTTCTGCTCACTCTGGTAAAACTGCGGGGGGTGTAAGATGGCCGAGGCTTGACTGATGGGCGGGGGATCGGCCGGTTGCCGCAGGCGCTGGGAGGAGTAACGCTTGGGTTTCAGTGGCTGTGGTAATGGAACAGAAACAATGATTGATGAGAACACAACACAAACCTCGTAAATATGGACAACGACCATAGCTGCAGTTTAAAAAAGACCACCTGGCCGGTTGACGTCTATAGATGCAGTCCTGTGATTACTCAATTTATTCATTTTTGAACTGTATTGTTCTCAAATGGGAGTGTAAAGTATAGGAGCTTTTTTAAACAAAGCTTTCATTCAAACGACGGGGGCTCCGAGTGTGATGAATAGGACCACTCTATTCAGTGTGGTGCCTATTGTTTGCGTTTACGATTGGCTGCACAGCCCTGATCCTGGCATACCAGCCCCCATCAATAACAGCGGGACCCAAGGGGCTAACTCTCCACAGGTTTGTTCAAGCTTTTATGTCACAGGGCCGTATTCCTTACAAAAAAAAAAACAACCTTTCATTTCATGACAAGACGTGTTCTAACATCTATTTTAAATTCAAACCTCTCTCTTATCACCCTGTATTCTTTCTGCTTGTGGGGCACCGTCGTGGGGCAGTTCGGCTCTCCCTTCTGAAAACAAATGGGGGTCGATTAGAAATAATTAGTACAAGCAAACAATTTGCGAAAGAAATTAGCAACAAATCAAACTGGTTCAAGAAAACTGCAAAACAGATAATAATGACAAGGACAGTGTTCAGTGAGACGCTACTTTAACAAATATCACGTGATCCACAAAAAAGTTAAGCACGTGTACACCAGTGGCTCAGCACGGTGACTATTAAACAGAATACATACATTGTAGACTTTTTTCACGTGTCGTCATGGAAACCATAGTGTAGTGATACCAATGAAGCAGGACTGTCCGGAATATACCGAATATTCAAATATTCGATCATCCACCGAATATTTGAATACTTTTTGCCTGTTCGAATATTCGGAAAAATATATTCATGTACAGAGATCACTCTGATAGTATTTTAATAGGAAAGTTACAGCGCTTCGTGTCAAATGCAGCATTTTTGTCAATGGTAACTTTTTTGTGGAAAGAGCCTACAATGTATGTTTATTGTTCCCGTCCGTCCGTGAAACCCCCGGGGCGGGGGGGGGGGGGGGGGGGGGGGGGGGGTACTCACTTTTTTTTAGGGTAGGGGGGGTGCCTCTCATGATTTTGAGGTAAGACCGATGGCTATACCACTTTGAACTTGCTTTTACTACCCATGCATAAACCAATATATAATAGGTTCCCATGATACTAGATTCAAATACCACCCATTGATATACCAACCCTAGATATTGACCCATCAAAATACCATACAACTCGTCCTTACAGCAAAATACAGCCACCCCTATAAGTACAAATCGGCAGGTCGTGGTCAGAGGTCGGAAGGTTATTGTGCACACTTGACACACGCGTGATCGAATACAAATACGGCGTACGATCGAGCTAACTGGTACATACATGTATGCGGTATGAGCATAAATGCACAAAACGCAAACATTTTCAATCACACGCCCACGTTTTAATATTTTGCTGTCGGGAATAATGATCTCTCTCGGGCAATCTTTAACGTTATTACTACCACTCAATCTGGAAAATTGACGACCCATTGATATACCAATATGTGATAAAAGCCCTTGTCAATACAGAGGATAGAATTACAACCGATAAGTATACCACCAAACGGGAGGGGGGGGGGGAAAAAGGGGTCATTGATATACCGGACTGTCGAAAATGCGACCCATGTTTGCGGCACGTCCCCGTGTGGCCATTTGTACTGAGTACCCCCCCGGGGTGAAACCCTTGACAAAATGGAGGCTAGTGTTTGGTTTCTTGTTATACGTACCCGTAATAATGATCTTCATACAACAGGCGCATGCAAACAAAATTCCATAATATCGATCGCCACACGTAAAACATCAGCGTGCTTTGCGTGCAACTTTTTTACCAGCGCGGTATGCAATCTAGCTGGCGTGTGAAAAACTTGAGCGAGTATCAAATATTGGAATATTTAAGAACATGTGGTTTCATGTTTCTGGTTGACTTACCTGTTGATGTAGGTGTCGGCAACAGACCCTGAGACTTAGTAGGGGGAAAACCATCCTGTGCCAACCCCTGCCTGCTATCCTCATTGGCATTCCTCCTGTCTGCTTTGGCCACAAGTCCTGCCCAGTCCCCTTCCCCGCTAACCCGGGCAGTCTCCTGTTTGTCCGCCGTCCGATGAGGGCGATCCCGCTGGTAAGACCTGGCTTCCCTTGGCTGCCTGGCCTGTTCCTGCCTTACAGGCTCGGCCCCCAGAGCCGGGAAGTCCTCCTGGATTGGCAGTCTCTGTCTCCGATCAGGCTCGGACATCCTGTGATGCCAGTCCTTCTTCTGGCCAGCCAGCTGGTCTCCATGGCCGGAACCTGAGTTACTATTGATCCATTCTGTATTGTGCGGTATCGGCGCAGGTTCAGCTGCATTTTGACTGCGGTCGTAACTTTCCCGTCCCCGGCCCCTATTTCCGCGGCCTCTCCCGCGACCCCTGGTCCGCCCAGACCAAGGACGCTCATTGGTGTAATTCCTGGGGTGTTCTTCGGTACTGTTTGGCAATTGATCGTCACTCTCCTGTCTGATGATGGGCTCAGAGGGTGCTTGCTGCTTGTTTCGGTTGTTGAGCTCCTCTTGGGACTGCATGCTTCTCCTGGGCCCTTCGGACCTACTACCGGTGTAGCCATCTCGATCGTCACGCTGATCTCGATTCTTGTACTGATCTCGGTTCTTGTACTGATCTCGGTTCTTATGTTGATCAGGTTTCTCAAAGTTCTCCCGGAAATCATATCCCCGACGGTTTTGACGCTGAACTCTTGGAGGCCTCCTGAAACAACGGGACAAGCTCTTTAAATATTTGAATTTACCACAGAAGAAATTCAAACTTTATCAAGATCTAGTTTGTTTAATACTTGATGGGAATACTGCATTCAGGGAAGAGTCTAACTTCTGGGAGAAATCACTGGTGGTTGGGTTGGGACTCACAGGGCTATGAAAATAAAAATCACTGAATTCAGCTAATTTACTTGTAATCTAAACCAATTTCAATTGTACACAAGTTTTACCAAAATTTAAAAACCGCAGTGCACCGTAAATAGTCATGCTTGTGTCCTTGGGCAACACATGCTCCTGCAGTTGTATTTAACTACATTGGGCAAATGGGTGCATATAAGGGCATCCTTGGTTCTTGTGTTAGGTTGGTTATGGTCAAAAGCAGAAAAAATTGTGGATACCAAGAGTGGGGGTGGGGGTGGGGGTTGGGGTTGGGGTGGGGGTGGGGGTGGGGGTGGGGGTGGGGGTGGGGGTGGGGGTGGGGGTGATACTGATTGCCCACCTGAAAAAAACCCATTTATTTGGCCTTGCTTCATACATATTAATGTGTCATTATTTGTTACTCTGAAGCCTTGAAAAAAAATATGCAATGTAACAACTGACTGTAAAATGTGCACAGCAAAGTTTGAGGTACGATCCTGTGAGATAGTTCTGTGACCCCATGTGATAGTTCCGTAGCCATGGGCAAATAGTTCAAAGACTCCGGGCAACAGTTCTGGTTTGCATCACTTTTTTCTTGTCTCATCAACAGAAAAAAAGGGAATTATTCTAATCTTTTTTTTTTTCTTGTTAAGATCCTGAAGACTTACCGCTGCTGTCTCGAGACTCCAGTCTTTGGCGGCTCGTTGGAGCTACGAACATCGTATCCGTAGACCGATATCATTTCAGGACGGGGCTTGGGTGCTTGCTCCTCTTCAATGTATCTGTCGTGGAGCCATTTGTTGTCATCCTTCCACAATTTCTTTTCATTATGCCGGCTTTGGAGGGTATTCGCAAATGTTTTGGTCAGTAACACTTTAAACAAGTTTTTGATTAAAAAACACAAAAATAGATAAGGACTGATTTCCAAACCAAGTTCTGGATTAACTCTACAAAAATGGGTCATTAATATATAAATACTTTAGAAACAATTGCTGATCTCTTTCTGGAACACACTCTGTTTCTCCCGGCGGTCAGGGCTATCTAAGCTCATTGTTACAATGTATATTTATAAACAGTTAATGTTCTGTCTTGCAATTTTCCTGCATTTATCCCAGACATGTGCAGATTTGATTAGATTGTTCATTGATTCTTGTCCTCAAATAAATTTCAGCTTGTACCTAAATACATTGGGAAATAGTTCTTAACCGTTGAGCATTGGCCAGAATAGTGGTGGTATATAAATACGGATCTTTTTAACATTCGGTTTAAATTCCACTATTCGGTTCTCGATTTTGGAATCGGATATTTGAAAGCAACCTTAAAGCCTTCCATTTTGGGACACAGGCTATTGAAAACAACTGGAACATCCTCCAATTTGCTCCATGGTCTCTGATTGTAACTGTGTTCACTCGCTAGTGGTCTTCTTGGTATATAAATAGCCTGCCCATCCATTGTTTTTTCAACATTACAGCTCTGGAGTGTTTTTTATAAAGGCCCAGTGGTCACTGAATCCTGCAAACTATATCCATTGGAAGGGCTTTCCATGCAGCACTTCACCCGTCACTTTTTGTTGGCATGACTATGAGCTTAATGGGAACATCTGGTGAAATCAGATAACTGTTATTCAGTTTGAATAAAATTAGGATAACCGGATTTTGAAACCTCTGATTTCTCCCACCGCTAGGCCAGAAATCTACTAATAAGTTTGAAGATATTGATGTGTGAATTACAAAGTAAAAAGAACCTTACTCACACGGTTGCCACTTTAACCCAGAGAGAAGTCAACTTCCCAAGATACCTCAGGAAGTCCCGCCCTTACCTCTCGTTCTCTTTGTCTTCTTTGTCCCCGTCTTTCTCTTCTAATGACCGGTCGTCATGCATGAAGTAAGGACCACTTCTTGGTATGTAGGCAGGGTTCTTCAAGTCCAGGTCAGCTTCCAGAGTTTTGCCCTCGTTCTCCTTGATAACAACCGAGACAAAGATCATGAAATTGAATGAGTTTCCTTTTAGATGGTCCATTTCCTATTCTATGTTTAATTTGATAAATGTTTAGCAAAACCTTCCCACAGCGTTTAAACGCTCAGTCAACACTGAAAAAAAAGCTGCCGCCTGTCCCGTATGTGCGGTAACTGCAGTTACGTGTTTTTGTATAATGCGAATGCACCTGTGCCTGCTCATAAAAGGAACCACAATCAATGGCGAATTTATTTGGTGGAATCTGGCTCATTTAATTGGCTGAGATATTATTATCACTGTCCATCAGCAAACTGGCACTAGCTGCACATCTTCAAAGTCCAGTGGCCTACAGCTGAACCCAAATAGATACTTTGCAATAAACAAGAGATACATTGTATCAATTTGAACAATGCAGCTGTCAATCATTCCCTGGACAGGCATTTTTTGGAGCCCAGATTCTATTTTGGCATTTTTCTTTCAAAGACCGTTGAAACTTTATACAAAAATTCAGGGAAACTGAATTACAAACATCGTAAATTTTTTTGTAAATAGAAATGGAGGGTAGATTGCACAAATACAAGGTTCCACTTTTGAAATTTGAGTTCAGTTTAAACGGATTTGAATATTTTTTCGTTTAAACGTGTAAACGTTACATCCTTATTTCCTATCGCAACTCTCCAAAACTTATCATTTTTTTTATAAAGAGTTACCGGGAAAGGTGTATATAGCATTACAGAGTTCCCGCTTGCAAAGTCTGTTCCCTTTCCCGAAGCACACATGTACTGGGTAGGTGTACAAGACCTGTTAGAAAACCAGCAAGCAATAGACAGATCGATTAAGCCCCGGCCTTGACGCATTGATCAATTGCAGCCACCACTTTGTATTAAAAAGTCTGACTAAAGTCCAACACACGTGTACAATAACGTACACGTTTGACATTCAAGACTGCAGCATGCAGGGTGGCATTATAGAGCCGCGCGTATTGTTACCCATGTACGCAATGGCCGTGGCTTAAATAGATCAGTCTATTAATGACTTGGTTCGATTGACGATGCGGAAATCCCCAGGTTTTGGTGTAGGTGTTCAGGTATGTGTGTGCCCTAGCTCTTGCTGTAAGCATAAAAAATACATTTGTGCTTTTCACAGCAATCCATATTGATTTTCTACAAACCCCTACTGCTGTATGATGGAAAATCCTTCCTGGATGGGTGGGTGACTTACTCAACTCAATCCAAAATGCCATCAACAGACAGGAGAATGTGCTTGCTTTGTCTTTGTCCCCGTCCCCCTACCCCCTCCCCCTCGGCCTCCCCCACCAGATAAATCGGGAGACCGCAAACATAGGGTAAGATAGTAGAGTACCAGTATAATCTGAAGAGTGCAGATTCAAATCCCCTCCGCCCGCATTCTATGTTCAAAATTAACAAGTCAGATTCTCTTGTGGTTTGTCTCATGATACAAAAAGAAATTGCTTCGGAAAAAAAAGCAATCCAAACCTTTTGATCTACATCCTCAGGATTTTCTTCATCAACAATGCTCCCATCATTTTCATCTTCACTTCCCTCTCCTGCCTTCTCCTTCTCCTCCTCCTCCTCCTCCTCACCATTATCCAATCTAGGTTTTCTCCTAGATCGGGATTCTGTTGCCTGATCTTCCTGCTGATACAGAATAGCAATAATATTAACAAATCTACATGTATACACAGCACTACTGTTTTGACATTCATCATTAACCCTAACTACCCCAAGCGTTACAAACTCCAACAGCAGGTTGAGTTGAATTTTGATGGGTTCAGGACTGTAGCGCCTTGGCACAATTACTTTACATGGAGCTATGATGCCCCAATTTGTCCAAAGAAAGTCCAAAGAATGTACCATGGGTATATTGCAGTGTTGGATGTTGACAGGTTGAGGACACTTCCTAGTAAAAATGCCTCGGATATTAGGGTTAAGACAGTAAGAACATTAACAAAAGATAACAGAATTTGACAACAACCAAAGATGAAACATAGTAAATGACTGTACACAACCGAAACAGTAAAAGGAGAAATATCTGGAACACGGTCGTAATACCAAGGGGGAAACCTTGAGAATGCCCGGCAAGGTGGGGTAGTGGCCACAAGAAAGGGGTGAAACATGAAGGCGGGGAGGTGAGGGGAAGGGAATAAGGGAGGTCGGGGGGTCAATGTGGGGAGAGGTTGGGGGGAAGAAGGGGAGCAGAAGGGGAGCTAAAGGGGAGGGGAGGGGGACGGGAGGTGAGAGAGATGTGTAAGTCTACAAAGAAAAAATATGAGGGTACGAGAGGAAGGAAGAAGTTGAAGGGCAGGGAGTGTGGGAAAAGGGGTGGTTAACTAACGGACTCTAATGGGTGGGGAGATGAAGGGAAGAAAAAAAGATGAGCAAGGAGGGGCAGGAAAGTAAAGGATATGGAGGTATGGGAAGAGTTCACATGGTTATGTTGGGCTTGATAGGCGATCTATGCGATCCAGAAATAATGCTAAATTGTCAGATGATCTTTTTTGTTGACTCAAGAGGGAATCCATCATTCTCATGCAGTCCTGAAATACATCTTACCTCCCCTTGTACCTCTTCAGTACTCTCACACTCATCAGTGTCCTCTTCCTTGTCAAATATGGTGTCACTTTCCTGCAAGAAATGCAAAAATCACAGTTCATATATATGAAGGTTTGCTTTAAATTGAAAACTAACATAAGGCTGATCAGGCTGTAGACAAGAAATGGGAGTTGATATTTTGCCAGCACTTTTGCACTGGCAAAAAAGTTCTGAAACGATGTTTTGCCAGCAGTCTTCTCTGATTCGTTAAATATATTAATGACGGGTTTTAGAAATTTGAACAAAAAATGAAAGTTTATTATTAAGCCTTTGCATATGGGTTTAAGTCCTGACCTGGAGTGACCTCGCATATCATAACAGCATGGCGCAAATACAAGCAATGTGCAATATTTAGGCATGGCATGTGCATTCAGATCACCGCCATGATATGGCGTTGCATTATCATGTGATCATAACAACGGATATAACCGAACAAGCACTCATGCAACGGGGCCGGGTGCCACTCGGAATTAATAATATTAATAATAATAATAATAATAATAATAATAATAATAATAAAACCATTCTTATATAGCGCATATCACCATGAGGTCCCTATGCGCTGACATGAATTAAACAATTATACAAATTGAACAGATGTTTTAACCCGGGTTTTGAATTGTTCTGTTGTTTCGGCCTGTTTGACATCTGGTAAGTTGTTCCATAACTGAACTACAGCTGATTGGAAGGAGCAGGAACCATAGGACTTAGTTTTAATAACTGGGGGAGTCAACAAAGATTTATGGGCAGAATGCAGATTTCTAGCTGGTTGGTACTCCTGAACTAAACCTTGAAGATAAATCTGGGCTATACCATGTATACATTGATATGTAACTTGTAAGAACCAACATTTTAAAATCTATTCTTGCCCGAGTGCAAATCATAGAGAATAGGCGTAATGGTTCACGTGTGCGAGTCCTGCAGCCGATTTCACGAAACCTTGCGCAATTGCGCAACTCTACTTACGCCACAATTTATTGCGTAAGTTGCGCAACATTTTAAAATTGATTTCACGAAAGTTACGCAGTGCGTAAGTCGCTGACTTGCGCCACAAATTATGGGGGGAGGGGGGAGGGGGGGCGGTTGACAAGGCTTCCCGCCGCTCGTTGAGTATTTGGAGTATTACGACATTTACCTTCAGTTGGCTTCTATATAGCACTCCAGAAATACTAGCGTTTGTTTCTATTTCGGCATTGTTGATTAGTAACAGATGGTAATACCATGGACGATCACATGCGAGCTGTCAAAAACCGATCGTATCGTATGTTTTGTCAAGACGACATTGCACAATGTACAACAATGGATGCGCTGCACGTGTTTTAATCTTTTCTCACGACACAGTTCGCTGCACGTAACTGCACGTACATGTGCCTTGTACACTGGGGAAAGACGGTGGCATTCAGTGTGGTTGCTTGCACTTGACCAAGGCTAGCAACAAAGCAACGCGCAGATGCGCTACAGGGGTTGACCTTATTGCAAACAATTGCCATACCCCTCGATCTCTAGACGAGTTCGCTAGCGTGTAGTACATGTACACTGGGAATAAGACGGTAGCATTCAGTGCGGTCGTTTGCATGCACTGTACTTGATACGCACGGCGCGGAGGGTAAATTGCGCGGAGATGTCATGTCGGGGTTTAGAAAACGGTCAAAGAAACGACACATTTAGTACATGTATGTATTTTGTATTCCTCCATGGTACATCATGATACATTATATATTATACAACACCTGAATAAATTCCAGCCATCCGATTGGTGGATCGTTGATCACGTGCATTGAATTATTCATCCCATCGCACGACGCGAACCCGCACCGCCCAAAAAAGTTCTATCACATGGTTCTATCAAACGGTAACGCGTTTGATAGAACTTCTCCGCCGCTACAACACGCAGTTTTATGCGGGACTGAGAAGGTAAACGGCACGTTGTACACCAAGAAATCCATGCATGCAATCTGTCGGATTTATTTAGGCGTTGTATAAAACAAATAATGAATGTTTCACATCTTTTTTTTTTCCTTTTTCTTTTTTGTAGGGCAAGTCTAATGGTAATGTTTTCTTGGGGGGGTTATTTGTTCTTGGTGTGTTCATTGTTTCCTTTTTATATATGTTTTAAGATGTGAATTTCCCCCCCTTTTTAAGGGGGTGGAGTATTTTTATTTGAATTTTAATGGTTGTATACTACCGTGCAATAAGTGTAACTTTAATTACTGTATATGTGCAATTTTAACGTCTGTCAGAATTTTATTATTTTTGTTGCAATAGAAATCTATTTCATATAAATTTTTGTTTATAAGCCAGTGGCAATTGGAGTTGGAGGCCTTCGGGTCATAGTTTTTAGGTAAACTTTTTTAACTCCAGGCATGTGCCCCTGGTTAATTGTTTTGTTTGTATTGTATTGTTTTTTTGTTTGTTTTTAATATGATAAATAATAATAATAATAATAATAATAACTAGTAAGAATAATTTCATTCGGTGACAGGTGGAATGGAACATTCAATCTGTCACCTCATGAAATTATTCTCACCATCGCATTCATAAACATTCATTATTTGTATAGTATTCTGCTGTCCAATAATTGGAAATAACTGGAATTTCGAGCAAGGTAAACTGGACAAATCCACACTTAATGTGGCCAAAAGGAAAATATCGCGATATTCTTCGGTATATCAAATTCCTTGATATTGCTTTTTTTTTTAAAGGGGTCGATACGATTTTCGATATGAAAAAATATCAAAATATCAGGGAAATATCGTCATATCGAACAGGCTTAGGTGAAATATGTCTGTTGTCCCAATGTTAAAGGTAGTTTACAACAAACATAAAAAAAAACTACTAAATTATTCCGAAATACCGTACTAGACCATAAGTAAAATAGCAGTCTCAAGCATCCTGTGAAATCATGGTACCTGGTGTGCCTCTTGTTTTTGAGAAAAATGGAAATTGATATCATTTTCCAACGATTGTCAGCCGACAATTTTAGCGAAATTTTTAGTGGCAGTGCGTTTATTGGGCCTTTAACTACCTCCCATAAAAATTCAACCAAAATTGAAATGGGGGAAATATGTTAATTAATTGAAAAACAAAAGGGATGCACGATTTATATATGTATTTCCGCCACCTAAGCGAAATCATACCCTAAATGGGAAATGATGCTCGAAAATGTTCACCTTAAATTGATACAAAATGGCAAATGCGAAAACTTAATGAAGATTATAACCAAAATTATCATGAAAAAAGAGAGTTTTAAGGACGTTGTCGTCGTCATTACATAATCATTTTCATCATCACTTGTGCTGCCCCATCCTACCCCCATCTTACCACTATCCCCTTATACATTTTGGAGAAAGAAATACGTTTTTATTGTAAAAACTCATTAAGTGTTTCTACAGCAGCAAAAAATCAGGGTAAAACTTTATGGAATTAGACGTAAAAGTATTTAGGGTAACGTTTTTTACAGAAATGTAAACTCAAAAAATAAAACATCACATAAAACCTTAAAATCAAATACCAACTAAGGACAATTTGGTTATAATATCAATCAGGTTAATAACATCAGTTCGGTTAAAATATGGCAATAACTGAGTCTGCGATCGAGTAAAATAAAAGTAACAATTTAGCTACATCGGTTTTACGTGACATGCTCTATTGCCCATATTGGAATCTGACCAACCTATGATGAGCCTGTATTGGTTAATCATTGTTCCAACTTGGGCATCAGTAATTGGGTAATAGCACATTCGCATACAGAAATTGGCATTTTTAAGAGCTTAAAAATCACATTTCCCCAAGGAAAAAATTTGTTGATTTTTGTGTGTGTGTTTATGGCAACCATATAAAGGTTTCTTAGTAAAAATTCGGTTGTTAACTAAAATGTCGGAGTAAGGCATTTTTCATGTCAATTCTTACTGGACTATATAATACTAGAACATCAAGTTTTTTTCTTTCTGTTTTCCAGCATCTACATGTATGTACACAAAACTTAATTATGCTCCGAATCTTTCATCCTTCTGGAAAAATTTAGGTAGGTTTTTGTAATTCTGTTGCCATTTTATAAAAGAAGGGAGATTTATCGACCAGTAGGAGTGATTTGAAGCTGATATGGCTTGTAAAGTTGTACATGTAGGTAACGAGTAGCATTCATTTTATAAAAGTCATTTTTGTGTGTCACCAGAATAGGAAATGTCAATATCGCAGTACCTCTAGGCTCTAACAGCTATTCTATGACTCTAGGGGAATTTGTTTGTAAGAAAATGAAGGAATATGACCTTCGAAACACCTAGCCCTAGAAGGACGCCGTGATATGGCGTCCTAGCGCACAAGACTGCACAACAGTCCTATGCTAGAAACCGAAGTTCAAAAATCACACTTTACCAACATAAATATTCTTGATAATTGATATCATCTCCATCCACAGTTCAACAGCCCATCTCCCCGGTAGGATAGAAATATTCCTCCAAGAATGTGAAGAACGGGAGATATTTGTGGCTCAAAATCGTCTCCACGCGACGCTGACTTCACAAACACGAGGAGTAATACCTTGTCCGCACGTATTGAATGTTTATCAACAACAGAGGGGGCAATTTACAGGCGGTCACCGTGCGGCACGCGCGCCGCGGCCGTGCACAGACGGCGACGGTGAACGTTCTAGATGTGGGTATTGCTCCTCTTGTTTGTGAAGTCAGCGTCGTGTGGAGACGATTTTGCGCCGCAAATATCTCCTGTTCTTGACATTCTTGGAGGAATATTTCTATCCTACCGGGGAGATGGGCTGTTGCACTGTGGACAGAGATGATGCCAAGAATATTTATGCAGTTAAAGTGTGATTTTTGAACCTCGGTTTCTAGCATAGGACTTTTGTGCAGTCTTGTGCGCTAGGACGCCATATCATGGCGTCCTTCTAGTTCTAGCCTTTTTTAACATTTGGACATGATCTGGCGATAGTAGGGTCCAAGGCAAAGTTAGTCGCTGCTCTATTCAGTAATTCAATACATGTACGTCAAAAATCCACTCCAAAAAATCATAATTCAACCTTACAAAGGCCACCAAAATACTTGATACCCCACCATCTTAACAAGTGGAGTTCCATGACCAGTTGAATGTACCCAGGTTTACTTAACATCTAAAGAAAAAGTGAAATTTACCGTTTAATTCCCAGAGACACCCGCAGAACATGTCTTTTCGCTTTCTTGTACGTAGTTCGAATAGTGACCGTACCCCTCGACCGTGCATGACGTCACCCTGATGTGCAGCGCCCGCATGCATCGCGCGACAACCTGTTTATGCCGGCGACTGTTTCGTGAGTGGTACACCGGGCGTGTCAAGTGTTTGTGTGTAGATATATTGATTCTAGGTTGCACGCGCGTCAGGGGGTTTGGGGGTTTTGAACTTCCTCCATGAACTAGGTTTTTTGTTTTGATTTCTTTTGTTTTGTTGTTGATGTTGTATTTTTTAAATGTTTTTTGTGGGATCCTTTCTTAATGACGTGTAAAGAGCTTGATTTAAATTTCCTTTCACTTTCAGGTATCGTATAATGTGTCCCTAACCTCCATGATATATCTCAGTGATCTGCTCATGCGTGGAATTTGATATTAACTGGTGCAGTGGCCCGCGTTTGAAACGTGTTAGTTGGGAATGATCAATTTGCTTGGGCTCTATTGCTGTGTGAAGCTAGAACACTCTAAAAAAAGATTTCTCGGCTAAATGTTAGTGTTGATTGTGTTGTGTTTTGGTGTGTGTTTAGAGAGCATAGCGATCCCAAACACAGCAATAGAAAATGTAGCAATAGAAAAAAAAAAAAGGGGGGTTCGCTTTCGGAGTGCCTTTTCCATTTATCTTTTGAGCACCTCTTTATAAACAACATTGCTGAGCTGCTGGTCTGCTAAAGTGTGGCTAGACCAAGTGGCTAGACCATGTAGCAGCTTATAGGGGGAACCTGTGGGCTAAAATAAACAGGGGGACACACACAACTCTGAGATACTGTGTCCATCAATTGGTCGTTGACTTATTTGCTTTCCCTCAGGTTGTAATTCATTCATGGTTTCATTATTTCACCACCCCCCCCCCAAAAAAAGATATATAAATATAAATTGTAAACACACCCCCCCCTCACCCCCTCCCCCCCCCAAACAAATTAGATGTGCTTTAATTTTATGTTAAATCTCAGGCAGATGGGCAGATACACCAGATACTTGTAATTAAATTAAGATCAAGCAGTTTGATCTTCCTTAACAAAACTAAACCCGCCCCCAATAATAAAACGCAACAGAACAATACAAAACAGAACGAGTCGCACGCGCGTGCATCCTCTAATCGGATTGACACGACCGTTGTACCACTCCTGAAACAGTCGCCGGCATAAACAGGTTGTCGCGCGATGCATGCGGGCGCTGCGCATCAGGGTGACGTCATGCACGGTCGAGGGGTATGGTCACTATTCCAACTACGTACAAGAAAGCGAAAAGACATGTTCTGCGGGTGTCTCTGGGAATTAAACGGTAAATTTCACTTTTTCTTTAGATGTCAAGTAAACCTGGGTACATTCAACTGGTCATGGATCTCCACTTGTTAAGATGGTGGGGTATCAAGCATTTTGGTGGCCTTTGTAAGGTTGAATTATGATTTTTTTGGAGTGGATTTTTGACGTATTGAATTACTGAATAGAGCAGCGACTAACTTTGCCTTGGACCCTACTATTAGGCATGTCAGGCCAAAATTGTAAACAGATAACACATCTATTTTTATGATATTTTTGAACAGTTCTCATCAAAAGAAGAAAAAAACTTTTTGAATCATGGAAATCGGACAAGCGGTTCTTGAGATTGACGCATATTTCAGATTCAAATTCGATAATTTCAGATTTGTAATAAAAAGCCATTTTTGAGCCTTTCTAAAGAAAAAATAAGGCATAAGATAGGCATAATGCATTTTTATTTAAGAAATATAGTGTCATTTCTTCACATAAATTGGTTTACAAATGTTGTTACACTTTTTAATTAAAAAATATTTAATGATGAAAATGGTCCATTGTCCATTATGTTCTTTGGTGTATGCATGGTCCGGTGAAAAAAGACTAAGTCCCCTTAATTATATATTCTGCTGTATTTTCCATGTGAAAGGCCCTTAGTCAATGAAACCTTGGCAGTAATTAAAATGTACACTGGAAAAGAAAGTAATTGTCAATTTGGTAAACAAAATAAATTAAATGACTAATTAAACAATAAAACATAATTTCAGCTCATTAATATTCATGAGGCTCATTAATTATGCATGAGGCGAGACAAAAAATCCACGTTTCTCATTCATCCGAGCAGTAAACAAACTTTATTGGGGTATTTTTAGGTGCTGAATCCAATTCTGAGGTTATATTTGCAATTAAATGCACCAAAAGTGAACTTTTTAGCTAAAGACAATACAAATTTGGTTGAAAATTCTGAGAAAATGACGTAGTATCTTGCTAAAATTTGCAAAGCTTTCAAATTATAGCATCAATTAAAACAGTAGCAATAAACAGCCAAAACAAAATCTTGTTACAAAAGGACCCCACAAAAGTGAAATTAAAATGCTGTTAATATAATGGCGATTCAGCAAACAATCCTGTAAATCTTTTAAAACAATCAGTTACTTTTGTCAGTAAAAAAAAAAAAACCGAAAAAAAAATCCGAAAAAAATTCAATCAACAGAAGTAACAGTGATAATTGGAAGAGCCAAAATGAGTGACAGCACTCCTACACTACACATATATCGGCTCTTACAATGACTACCATTACGCCCTCTATTTTAATCTGTATTGTCGGCCATTGTGTCCGGTGAGCTTGCGTGCGTGTACGTGTACACGATCCATCACCGCGCGCGTGCAACCCGCGAAGTGTTCCCTTTTAGCTTTCATTCATTGGGGGATTGGCTCATTTAGCGATGATGGTATCAAAAATAGCTAGCAATTTTGGCAGTTATATGAGTAAGAAACATTGGAAAAACCAATTTTAGGCTCGTTTATTGAAAAAACAGAATTAATTAACGTCAAAACTGTGTCTGAAGAATGAAACTTACAATTAGCAGACGATAACCCCCCAAGACCTCCAAAACGACATCGGATTTAATGCGCATGCGTCCTAAGCTTTCCATTGATACCAAATTTGTTGCCAATTGGTGGCGCCATCACAACTTTTTATTGAGTTTTGTGAGAAGGAGTGCACTCCGCCATTTTGCGACAATCGGAAGTTGCGCATCGCTTCGCGAAGTATTACAACTTAATTAAAGTACTTCCAATGAAGGTACATTCCTAAAACCTCGGGAAAATGTTGAATAAGTAGTTTTCTAACAAGTTTGGTAATATCAGCCCCAAAAATTAAAATTTTGCGTTAGAAAAGTGAGCTTTTACTAGTCGTTTTGTTTCGCATACCGGACATTATCGGAAATGAATCACGATGCGCTTGACATGCCTACTACTATCGCCAGATCATGTCCAAATGTTAAAAAAGGCGATAAGGGTCCAAGTTACTCGGACTAGCGTCCTTCTAGTTCTAGGGCTACGAAACACCATACAAATTTTGCAATCCTCTCACACCTTTGCAACTCCCCTATAAAAAAAATGGAGTGGTCCAGCAAGATGGCAGCCAGTGAGGCTGCACGAAACGGTAGGGGCCTACTGTCGCGAGTTAAGTTTTCGCATTTTTTTTCACACATTGACAAGGTTTTGTTAATATACTTAATATGAGTGACATAAATGACATTGTGAAATAATTGTTTACGCCGAAACTTTGGTACTTAATTTGTTGGCGCTTTATCGCTTTGTTGACGCTTGCGGAAGGCTTGCCTTTGTTGACGCTATAGCCCAAGCATTTTTTTGTCAAGCATGCGCGAGTTTGACCGAATATTGGGCAAGTATTTCGCTGATGATTTCGTGCACTAAAACAATTCAAAAATCCCATGTGAGTAAACTTACCGCATCCGACTGTGATTCTGAACCACTGCGTCTGGCAATATAATCGCCCTCTTCCTCACTTCCTACTGTTTCGCTATCATCTTGGCGGTTTGGCAGAGCACGGCGTCTACGAACGTCGGCCATTTTTCTTGGAATTGGCGTAGCGCTCTTCTGCCAGATGGTGGCGCCCTTTACGTGCGGGCAAAATGCATAATATGTCAAGCTAGCTCAAGCAGTTCGAGTGGCGACCATTAGCCTTTTAGAGGTATGGCGGACACAATAGGAGGGCGCTATTTGATTTGGATAAAAACCTTTGTATTTATACCCAAATCAAATAGCGCCCTCCTATTGTGTCCGCCATACCTCTAAAAGGCTAATGAGCAAGTTCGATCAAGGACTATAGTTAACCATAGTTCGACTAACTCGGAACGAACGCACGCTAGTCGACGATGGTTGGACTAGTCTAGTCGACGATTCGCGACCAGCCTACCGAGGTTGGTCGCATCGCTGGTTTACCAATAGCCGTTTTAATAGCACAGTGCAGAGAGGACCAGTTATCAGAAAAATGGCGAAAAAACGTCAATATTCAGCAGCAGTGAACGATCGTTTTTTGTTACTTTGTCTTTCTTTGAACATGTCGAAATAATGCACACGTTACCACTTGTGACATTGTTGATATACTGAGCAAATATCGTCCGTCTCGCTTTCATCTATGAACTCGTCCAAAAACGTAAACAAACTAGCCACCGCCATTTTCTCATGGTCGCGTTGACATGACAATAGTTCGTTCGCACTTCAACTTCAGTGCTCATGCGCTAAGTACCGGTACGTCAAGAACCAACCACAAGTTAACCATTGGTCCTTGATCGAACTTACTTAAGGCTGAGTTTGGGCGGTCTGTTCTTAACACGTAGGCCTACGAGTTCCCTGTTCTTGCGCCCGAACGGCGGGAACGCGACCCGCAACAAGATCACATGCTGCGTTCCAATCACGTCGTGTTTCTCGTGCTTACGAGATGGTTGCACAGGTCGTCAAGCAAGTTGTAAAATCGAGAAGAAAATTCCGCCTCCGATTCAGTTCACCACTGGTGAATACGAGTTACCAGACTAATTGTGGATGTGACAGTTTGTAAGACCATGGTAAGACTGTGGACACAAAGGCTGGGTTCGGGCGGTCTGTTCTTAACACGAATTCCCTGTTCTTGCGCCCGAACGGCGGGAACGCGACCCGCGAACATTGCACTCGGAACAAGATCACACACCACCTACCAGTCGTGGTTTACAAGAATATGACGTAATTTGACGCGACGTAGAAGACGATAGATGGCGCTCTTGGCTATCGGACGTTCTTTGGCGTTCGAGCGGCCGGAACACGAACGAAGACACAAGTTGTTCTTGAGCAAACAAGAACAACTCGCCCGAACTCAGCCAGAGTGTTTCCTGAGATTGTAGACCTAATCCCAGTGTTTTTCAACGAGTACGGGCGCAGTCAACTTTGTCCACGACGGTTTTGATTTTAGTTTAATGTTTTTTGAGGTTTTTGTATGGAGCTATAGCGTTGGTCAAGGCGTTCGACGCTAGCGGTCGTGACGCCCCCGGCCCCGGCGATTGGTGCTTCTCGCTCGACTCGTGCTCATTGCCAAAAAAATCGCGAACAGCGACCTCACGCGGCAACGTGAATAATATGCAAATCAGTCTGTGCTCAACTGATTTGCATATTGCAGAATATAGCCGCGTGGGGGCGCTGTTTGCGCTTCCTATACGTGTGCCTACGTGTGTACGTACCCAGACCCGTACTAACAGTGCAAAGCGCGCGACGCGACGCGAGGCCACTGTGTGTGCAGTAGTCTTGGTTCAAGACGTTGTTACGTATATACGCGATAACCGGCCGCCGCGAGAGGGCGTTATCACGACAAACTATTAATAGCCACGAACCGCCAGTAACAATGTCTTGGGAATCTTGTAAAATCTCCCCCCGAAAAATGGGGGAAACTAGTGCGCATGCGTTAATTCTGTATGAAAATGAGGAACATTTTCTCTTCACGCACGCGCACATACGAAAAAGAGCTGCCATGAAGTTGCACAATAGTCTGGTAGCTATCTATACTACTGGCCGAAGGGGCGCTGGTAAGTTCGCGATCGAATTAGCTGCTATAGCTAGCTCTGCTTTCCGGCCGGCCGGCCAGCCGGCTATGCGCTAGCGGCTGCAGTGTTCACCGCTCGTGTTCGCATGCGACGTCTTGCAACTGTGACGATCGACGCGAGGGAGATACGACGGGGAAGGTGCCGGGCGGGACCGGGCAGGCAACCTGGGTGATGGTGTGTGATTTGCGAGAAATTACTTGTTACATGCAAGAAATACCTCTCCATTATATTAAACCGTCAGGGCTCGGACAACTCGACCGTTGGCCGACTCGACTCGAGACAACTCGACCGTTGAGACAACTCGGCCGTCTTTGCGTCAAATGGGAAGACAAGTCGTCCGTGGAGACAAGTCTTCCGTTGAGACAAGTCGTCCGTTGAATTGAAGTCGACTCGGAGGTAGGGGAATCGCTGGGGTCTCGGCGGGGATTCGCGTCCAGCCTCAAAGTAAACATGAGCCTGAATTTTTGTCGAGTTTCACCAGTGGAGCTAACCCGCAGGAGATCTAGAGCGCGTCTCAGTACCTTTGTGAACTGTGTGACAATCAATCACCAGAGTACGACAATCTCCGTTTTCCTCCGGCCGTTAAGACTAGGGCCTCGTGAGCTATTTGTTTTATTATCATCATCACGGCCTTTTTTTATTTTATATCTAAATCAAATCACCTAACAAGGTCTCCTCAGCACCATTATAATATATCATATTCAGCCCCGTTAAGATTTTCTGTTTATTATATTTCCATCATTCCGGAACTTTTTAGTTCATTCCCCTTGGTCCTACCAAACAATCTAAATAGCACAGACCTGCTGCACCTTTATCTTCATACTAACACTCGGGCGGTAGAAGTCAGGGGGTTAGATCTATGCATAATGCGAGATGGAACCAAATTCTACATGGTACCTCCATTAAACTCATCAATGTCCTCTCTCAACAGTGTCAAACTACACTTCAGAACCTCCATCAGAATATTGCCCACCTCGACTCGGAACTTAGATCCAGTTGTTCTGACACCAGATACTAACAGTAAATTTCATGATGAGATTGATAAGAGCGTATCTAACCTTGACTCTGTTCTGCTTAACAGGAGAAACAAGAAGATTGGTGGCTTGCTTACCAAGCAACATCAGCGCAGACAGAGACGCTTCAGACGCCCCAGGTCCCAGTCTACACCACCACCCCCCTCCAATACTGTAGTTAACCTTTCTTCCTCATCCATATCTGACGCTGAACATAAACTTCTCTCAAAGGGTCTCAATTTTTGTCCTACTCCCCACACTGTGAACCAGGTAGAGCTCAGCCAAGATCTCACGGAATACTACCGTAGGATCCGTCTCCGAGAGTTTTTCCTTGATTCTGACCGATGTGACCCAGAACCGTTCCGTGTCAAAAGTACCTGGGTACCCCCCAAGAATCGTGTACCAGCCCTCGAGACTTATGTTCAAGTTGTCAGTTCTCAAGTCACTAACCCTGATAACTTTGTCCACAGAACTCAACAGGACATGACAATCTCCGCAGTGAGGAGCGCTTGGCATTGAATGCCTTGCGCTCCCGTACTGATATCATCATCAAGCCGGCCGACAAAGGTTCAGCTGTGGTCATCATGGATCGTCATCAGTACATTGACGAGGCCCACCGCCAGTTGAACAATCATACTAACTACATCTGCCTTGACTCTGACCCCACAGGTACATTCTCTCAAGAGATACAACAGGTGCTGGAAGATATGCGATCACGTGACCAGCTGTCTAAGAAAGCTCATAAATTTCTCTCTCCCTCTGACTGTAGGACTGCCAGATTTTATCTCCTTCCAAAGATTCACAAGGCTGGCAACCCCGGTAGGCCCATTGTCTCTGGTAATGGTTCACCAACAGAACGTATCTCCCTGTTTATTGACAGTTTTCTCAATCCCCTCGTTCCACAGATGCCATCATACATCCATGACACCCCAGACTTCCTGCGCAAGCTGGAAGGAATCAAGAACAAGATTCCCAGCACAGCCATCATTGGTACTTTTGACGTCTCATCCCTGTACACCAACATCCCCCACGAGGAAGGTATTTGTGCTTGTTCCTCGGCCCTGGCAAAGGCAGGACACACAACCCCACCCATCAGTGATATTGGCACCCTCGTGAGACTTGTACTGACCAAGAACAATTTTTCCTTCCTAGGTAAACACTATCTACAGGTACACGGTACAGCCATGGGCACTCGCATGGCCCCCTCCTTTGCATGTCTCTTCATGGGCGACCTCGAAGAGCGCATGCTTGCCTCAGCACCATGTCGCCCCTGGGTATGGTGGAGATATATTGACGATGTATTTTTCATCTGGACCAGTGATCAGGACAGTCTGGAGACTTTCATTAATCACATTAATTCCTTTCACAGGACCATAAAGTTTACGTCAGAGTATTCAGTGCATCAGACCAACTTCCTGGATGTCACCATCCGCAAGGAAGACAACTCGGTAACCACTGATCTGTATTCTAAACCCACAGACACCCACCAGTACCTCCACTCCTCCAGCTGTCACCCCAGGCATTGCAAAAAAGGCATAGCATTCAGCCAGGCACTCAGACTCAGAAGGATTTGTTCTAATAATTCTGACTTTTCCCATCATGTACAGGTACTGAAGAATAACTTGGTTGCCAGGGGCCACAGCTCCCGCCAAGTTCAACGTGCTATCGCCAGAGCCAAATCTATCACCAGAGATTTGGCTCTCAAGGAAAAGACGCCTAGCACTAATGCCGACCCCAAGATTCCCTTGGTCACCACCTTTCATCCCAGTCTCCCTCCCCTTCGTAAAATAACTGACGACAACCATCATATCTTTCATACTTCAGATCGCCTTGCCCGTGCCGCCCCTGACAACCCAGTATTGGCTTATAGGCGCCCCCGCAATCTACGAGACCTGATTGTTCGAGCCGAGGTCCCCACCTTGGCTGCATCCCCTCCCATACAGCATGGTACTTTTAAGTGCGATTCCAGGTGTGTTGTTTGCCAGACTCACATGCAGGAGTCTGACTCCTTTTCTGGCCATTCATCTGGAACTACTCACAGAACCAATGGCAACATCACTTGCAACACCTCTAATGTCATATATCTCATTTCTTGCAGGGTTTGTGGTATCCAGTATGTCGGGGAGACCAAGAATACGCTCAAAAAGCGTTTCTATGGCCATCGGTCGACTGTGAACACCAAGAAAATGGACACCCCTGTTGGTCATCATTTCAACTTGCCTAACCATTCCATTTCTGATATGATTCTACAGGGCATAGAATCACTTTGCCACCGCAAGGACTCAGTTCGCCTCAGCCGAGAGAAAGTTTGGATGAAACGTCTTCGGACTATTCAACCACATGGTCTCAACATCCAGGAAGGGAATGATTAACTTTAAATTTTTCCCCCATTGTCATTTGTTTACAGATTATCCTCCTGGCAAAACCCTCTTGGGGTCTCTTGGCCAAATGGTGTTGTCTTTCCATTTCCTGTTTATCCTGGCCACTTCTCTTTGTTCCTTTTCTTGCCCTATTACCACCTTCAATTCAAACCCCTCCCCCCCTTCTCCCCCTTCCTAACCACACTTTTTTGTCCATTTCCCCAGCTTCAACCTTCATCTTAATCCCTCCCCTCCTTCATCCTTACCCTAATCACACCTCTTTGTTCCTGTCTTTCTGGCTGTCCTTTCTCTCCCTTTGATGTTTACCCACTGCCTATCTGCCAGGCTCTTTTGCATCCCTCTTTTGTGTTTCTCCACCCACCCCCTCATGCATGTGTGTTCCCTACATGTGTGTTTCTTGTACTCTGTCATTCACCTTTGAGAAAGAACTTGCTTAAGTTCGAAACGTCAGGCCAGCTAATTTTTTGATTTGTATATTTCAGGTCCATTCAGTCAGTCAGCAGTTTGCAGCAGTTTCATTCTTTTTCATATATTTATGTATTCAGACTTGATCCACCAGTTGAGGCTTGTGCCAGTGCCGTAGATAGCGAGTTGTGTTGAGGGGGTCGAAACGTTGGACCTAACATGGCGGATTATGCATCAATGCACATGGACAATAATGGTAAACAATAGCCACATGCTCCACTATACACATGGGCAGCCATGAGCAAGTTCGATCAAGGACTAATGGTTAACTAGTAGTTGGTTCGTGACGTACGTAGCGCATGCGCACTGATGTTGAAGTTCGAACGACTCCAGTCGAACTATTGTCATGTCAACGCGACAATGAGCAAATGGCAGTGGCCAGTTTGTTTACGTTTTTAGACGAGTTCATAGATGAAAGCGACACGGACGATATTTGCTCAGTGTCAACATATATCTCAAAAGACAGTGGTAACGATTGTGGACATACAGTACCAAAAATGTATTATTTAAAAGAAAGTCAAAGTAACAAAAACAATATTCTGAAATTGAAATGATCGTTAGCTGCTGCTGAATATTTACTTAGGCCCTACATCTTTTGTTTTTCCGCCATTTTTCTGATAATTGGTCCCCTCTGCACTGTGCTATTAAAAACGGCTATTGGTAAACCAGCGATGCGACCAACCTCGTTAGGCTGGTCGCGAATCGTCGTCTAGACTAGTCCAACCATCGTCGACTGGCGTGCGTTCGATCAGAGTTTGTCGAACTATGGTTAACTATAGTCCGTGATCAAACTTGCTCCATCTTTGGGCCAAAGCCAGAAGTTCTAGCATGCAACTCCGTTATCTACGGCTCCGGCTTGTGCTGCTTCCGGGCGCCTTCTGTTTAAGAACTCAGCAATTCGAGAAAAACAAACTGTACAGTTTTGGTAGAAAGTTGAAATACACTCGGAAACTGTTCTCCACTTTTTCTTATAGTGGACCGTGTTCCGGTTTCTGTTTTTTTTTCTGGTGTAAATTCTGAGTATATTTAGTAAAATCATGTTTAAAAATATCCTTCCTCATTTGTATGAATGTTTCTATTTATTTGGACTGGTTCACGGCTCTGGGATGAACTGAATTTTTTTTTTGCAAGACTGCCGTATGTAAACTTTTGATCGCAACTGTAAGTCCTTATTGTATCCCGCACCATAGGCGGCGGAACAAGGGGGCCAGAGCCCCACCTTTTTCACAGTTTTGTGGAAAATATAGTAAAGGACAGCAGCCGGGCAGCACCGGCGCTGCTTTGCCCCCCCCCCCCCCCCCCCCATACACACACACAAGTGTGTAAACGCCTGCAATCGGGGACATCCTATTGTCCTCATACTTTAACTTTCTGGCAAGGTCCCTCATTGGTTTTGTACACGATTTTCAAACGGGGACCTTTCTCAATCGGGGACCCTATTGTCCTCTATTGTTTAGTCCCCTATTAAATGCAAAAAAACTCACAAACACACCCATATGGGGTACCTCTATTGTAGACTTTATACTTTCCTTCATTTATTTACCTTTGTCCCTATTGACATGTCAAACTCCATACCGTTAACTTTGTGGGGTACTTCGATTTCTAAAGACTCCCCTTGTGGGGTACCATTGTCTCCATTGTTACCCTTTCTTCCCGATACCCCGTAAGGATACGAATGTAGGAACACACTTGTGTGTGTAGACATCACCTTCAATCGTGGGTAGGCATCGAAAGCGTAAAGGGGCATTTTTATTTGTTAGGCAAATTTGGACCGAGGTTATGGGGACATTTCTCTGTCCCCATAACGATTTTGGTCCCCAAGACGTCTGTCGCACGACCAGCGTATGTCCCCACAATTACGGTGCTAGACGGTGTGGACCTCCTATTGTCCTCCTATTGTTTGACCCAAGTAAATCCGGCTTTCCATAAGTACTTTTTGCGGTCCGTTTTGTGTCCGTTGCGTTTTTAGTCCATCGCTCAAAGGTAGTATACACGATTTGCTTTTGCTGTAATTTTCAGAAATATATGGATTTGAGGGTTAGGATGCTTGCAAACACTGACCTGTTTAAAGTTTTTGTGAATAGATGCTGGGAAAACACTCAGAAAGACAAAAATTATGTTCTATAGTAGTCTGGTTCCCTGTCCATACCTTAGACAAAACAGGGCAATTTATAGAAATCAGGGAATTGTTAGGTCGAGAAACTAGACTATTTCGAACGGATATAAATTTCCACTTTTCTTGAAAATGACAGCACACCACGTGCCATAATTTCACAGGATGCTTGAGACTGCTATTTACTTACAGTCTAGTAGGGTATTTTTTTTTATAAGTCAATTGATTACGCGGTACCCGCTGTTGCATTGGATTCGAATCATCCAGCCGACCCCGGCAAGCTCGGTGGTCGAGTGGTTTAACGTCTGCACTTAGTAAGCATGAAGTCGTGGGTTCGAATCCCGCCAGGGCAAAAAGAGAAAAAATTCTCTGTTCCAATTTACAATAAGTCAGTTTTGTATTTTGATGTTTGCAAATGGTGTATACATGTACTACCTTTAACCGTAGCTTTTTGTCTATAGCAAAAAACCACAACGGATACAAAACAAACTAAACACGCACTTGTGGAAAGCCAGCTTTACGCCCCGGAAGGGGTGTGGAAGTTCAGGGAATTCTCTGCAAAGAAGATGATAATTACCGCTCTGTAAAGACTGCCTTAAATATCACAAAACAACAGTTTCATTTATCCGTTCTTTTTCCGCGATAACTTTATGTTCTTCACATAACTCGATAGCATCAGTAAATTGTTTATAGATTTAACTGTATTTTAACTATTTCCAAATGGTGATAATAAGAATGAGATGCTACTCAATCCCTATACATTTTTTTTTTACATTTGAGTGAAACATACAAATAATTATTGTTAGATAACATTACAAAGGAGGTAAAGCAGTCGATGCCGTTATAGTTTAGCCAGTTCATTGTGCTCAGTTTACCCCCGTGAGAAATTTGTATTTTGTATTCATCACCAATCGTACCCTCTGAAATGACAAATCCGTCACGTGTGCAACCACAGCACACTACATAGAAAAAAGGCTTTGTTTAGAGGGCAGTAGGGGGCCTACGTGAAACAATCAAGCAAAGGCCAGTAAACTTCAGATGACCGGTTTCCTGACAAAAATAAGATCGGGTGGAAGTAAGCTAAACTGTACTGGAATTCAGAATACACTTTTCTGTGACGGATTCAGCGCAACTTTCGTTTCCTTGTATAATTAAATTTTAAAAAATACAGTAACTAGGACTAATCCACAGCATGACGTGTAAAGCAATAAATAAACGTATACAATAGCAGCCATAACGGCACTTTTGAAGCATTAAGGCCGGTCCATACTAAATCCGAATGCGAAGGCAAGCGAATTTCATTACGATAACAACAGCTGTTTCATGTGACTCTCAGCAAACTCGCGCAATGTATGAACCGGGCTTCGGTCCGAATAGGATGGCGTTTCTTTATCTCTTCGTTAACGAAATACAAAATTGACTTCCGAAGGTCATTTGCCCCTGAACGCACTGGCGGCGGAACGGGAAATCACGTATACTAACATGTACTGACCATTCATTCATTCATTGTAAAATTGGTAACATTTGTTCCTCCATCCCATCCTGTCAAAAGTAACGCCCCCCCCCCCCCCCCGAAAAAAAAAACCACCCAAAACAAAAACTACAGCCCAGATTTGCACCGCTCACTTAACACCCCCCACCCACACACACGCATTCAGAACAATCACTGTAAAAAGAACTACCGTAACCCTAGCAATAAAAGAAAAAATGAGATTCATCAATCACATTCAAACTCCTCATTATATGATTCAGCCATCAAACCCCCACAAAATAATAGACATTATATACTCCGGGAAAATCATTAGAAAAAAAACTCTGTTTGAAGTACGAACATTTTTTTATGGGAATACACTATGCCCCTTCCACGTTTGACGAAAGTGATGATTTTTGTATTAGCATTAAGCAAGTGTAAGGCAGAAATAGTTAATACTCGCACGAAACCCAACCGACAGATCGACCGAAACAGATGGATTATGGCTAAAATGACGACGTGATCAAGTAAGCACAAACTGAAAGTCGATGCCAGTTTTTCACAAAGCTTAAATCAGTTTTCACAACCGTACAGCTGAATTTAGCTTCCAAAATTACATCAGTTGAATCTCAAGAGAGCATCACTTTCTAGCTACAAGTGAGACTGAGAATCATGCACGCAAATAGAGCAATTTGTTTCAATTGTCGTAACCTACTTTTCTGCAAACAATTTTGGCAATCTGGTGAAAGCTTAAAGACATGCTGCAACTTTCTGTTTCTGTTCTTTCGTCGTAAGGAAAGAACGAAAGTTAGACAACTGTCTTTCCTATCAAAACTATAAACAGTTTAGGCAAAATACCAGAACAAATGTTTAGCGTCGTCTTCTATTTTAAATGGAGGAGGCCCTTTTCACTTCTACTTTTAGATCCCGCCAGTCAGCATTTTCCATGATAGCCAGTTTTTTTTCAAGATGGCGTCGGCCGACAGCGAAGTACACTAAATCGATTCAAATCATGCAACATATCGACCTGAAGGTATTCTCTCTCATCCGCTTCCATTTTTATGGATTATACACAGAGCAACTGTTTCCCCTACCCCCACCCCTGACGTCGGGATGGTACATTTTATCATACCCAAGGGTGTGGGGACTTTAGTCCTTTCACTGAAAATGAAAAGCAGTCCTTGTACATGTATTTTTGTACACGAGAGTATAGCCCCAGGGTGGTTCTTTTTGGCCACTTCTGAAATAGAAATCCCCACTCTGGGCTTGGGATAGCCCTTGGGCAAGGATGGGAGGAACAATTGATAGGTGCATTATCTAGGAAACCAACACCCGCCCCCCCCTTCCAAAAAAAATAAAAAAATAAATAAAGAAACAGCAAGGGCGGCCTCAAAAAAAGGACAAGAGCGGGGACGCTAAATATGTTGTGTTATAGCCTAATATTATTGATAACTTCTATGTAACGGTATTGAAATACCGGCTTCAATTTTCGCCCTATCAAATGAATACTGCTTCTTTTAAAGAGGCTGTTGATTGCTGAGAGAAGTCTGCGTCTTTTTGTAGTTTTATGTAGATTGCGTATTGTAAAATATAACTGCGAATTATTTCTGCCATGAATTATGAAATAACAAAAAAGTGACTTTTGACAGCATTTTTTATCAAGTCCCGTCTAGACCGTTGGTTTGTCTAAAAGTCGTCGCTGCTGGCAGCAAACAAATCTGACGCCATCAGACGAACTCCCCTTTTTTGCCCAGTGCGTCGCTGCGGGCAGCAAACACATCTAAGACAAACTCCCCTTTTGTGTCTAGGGCCGTGTCCGAATTACTTGGATACGGCTTGAAGTTACACACAAGTCGATGGGAAGTGGCTGCAGCCGCTACCATAGACATGTGTGTAACATCTAGCCGTAGCCAAGTAATTCGGACGGTAAACACTTTATCCATAACCAAAATGACATCGTCGCGCGCATCGCGCCTTGTGCCTATTCAATAAGGCCTTGTGCCTATTCAATAAGGCCTAGTGCATTTTCAGTAATACATGACATGTCATTTTGGTGGTTCTGGATAAGTGCGGACACGGCCTAGCACTAGGCACAAAAGGGGAGTTCGTCTTATGACATCAGATTTGTTTGCTGCCCGCAGGGACGACTTTTAGACAAATGGCACCAGCGGGCTAGACGGGACTTGATACAAAATTGCTCTCGTCAAAAGTCATTTTTTGTTATTTCATGGCCGAAATAATTGTCTGTTTTTGTTTTACAATACGCAATCTACATAAAACTACAAAAAACGCCGACTTCTCTTAGCAATCAACATCCTCTAAGTTTTTTTTAACCATGTTATAGTTCATTTCCGAGATGTGGCATCAACTATCGTTTCTGATCTCACAACAATCATTTGCATAAATGTTTTATAAATATACGTAATTTCTGGAAGGGCCTATTGTCTTCTTAGATTCTTAATTGACTCATTCACATGAATGAAATGTGGATTCAGGAAAAAAAAGCAACATTAAAGTCAGACCTCTTTATGGAAACATCACCTCTAAATAACGGTGGAGTCCGTATAAATATGTGTTTCTTATGTACAGTAAACGAAGGTTACAAATTATGATAAAATAACTTCAACACCTTTGATAAAAATTATGCCAAAAATAACAGAAAATAAACACGTTTTATAAGAATTACTTTCTTTACAGTACAGTTTTGTCTCTAGCAGGGTGTATCTTTTGAAATCCCCGCCTTAAATGTTATCTTAAATGACCTCAATTTAAAATGAGTACGAAATAAATTTTCGTCTGTATTAAGCTATGCATTGGATATGCCTTTGTAAAGAACTCATCAAACTCGTTGACATTCATGGGCGAATCATCTGAGGCACACAGAGGATACAATTTTAGTCGGCCACGCCGAAAAAAATTAAACTTTGGCTAAGCTCGCTCGCTGTTAAAATTCTCCCCCTATCTTCTAAACTCCCGTGCTTTTCTATTTCAGGTACGAGTTTCTTTCAAACACTGTCACTTTGTATTGCCGTTACTATCATCTCAATTTCTCTTGATGAGTTTTTTGTTTTGCATAAATACTTATATACCTATTTATCGTTCAAGTAAAAAAAACCTCAACCCATATACCGTTTAATATATTTAAAATATAACAATAATTTCTTTTTTATAATTGAAAACATCTCAAGCGAACCCAACATGTCTATTCACCAGAAACCAAGTTAATAAAGAATTTCAATAACTGAATTTCGAAGATTCCTTTAAAGAGGACTAGGCCTAATGGCTTCTAGTGTTTAATTTATAATGTTGGTTTTTGGTTTGTAAAATTCTACATCTGACTGTGGCCGGTGTATAATGAAATGGCCAATCACCCAGCAATAAACGATGCATTACATTCAGTATGGATCCTTCACCTCGGCGACCAGATGAAGCATGATGTAACTTGTAAGTAATCTTAATCTAACCACGTGTTGACGAGCTTGGAGGAGCTTGGAGCGGTCATTGTGTATGCGAAGTACTTGGCAGGTTAAACCACGCTGCTCGCTTGATCGCCACACTTGAAAAGGGTCTTTATCTTGTTCGTCAATATCTGCCACTCAGGTTCACTGCTGTCATGTTTGATGCTCTGGGTGTCTGGGCTGACAAACAGGATTCTTTATATAACACCACGTGTGAATATTCCTCAACAAGGACCATAACTAGGTTTGTGCACCGCATAGTGACTGGAGTGGATGAGCGTCTACGACGGATAACAGTCCGATTACCAGCAGTACAGATGTTGACATCGCACAGCCACCTATTTACACCAGTTTCTCTTTGTACAGATCCACACCGCACGGGTGGTGACCCCCCACACAATGGGGTCATGCAGTTGGCTGCTTTGATGGTGACGAGTCTCCCTGTCTGAGTCGTCGCGCTCCAGCTCCTTCGCTGCCCGGCACCCTCCGAGGGATGCCCTTGGAAGTGCGCCCTCTTGCGCCCGAATTATTAGAGTCCGACCCGCCGCTGTTGGGCGAGGACGCCCTCGCTTGGTGGGCACTGTCCTCAAGGGACTTCTGACCTTCTATCGACCTCTGACCCGAGTTGCGTCTCGGGGAAGGGGCGTCGCAAGAGTCTTTTGAAGGGGGAAGCGTGGGACTGTTTGCTTTCAAATTCGTGTCCCTATTATCGTCGTTTGGGAAGACATCGTTAATGCTTATGTCGCTAGTGTGCTCTTCGGACATGCTGGATAATCTCGATTGACCTTTCACCTCTGTAAAAGAACATTTAGAATTGATAAAGTAAGCCAAGAAACACCACAGTTGTCTTAATTCAAAGTTGATGAAGACTTTTGGATATCGTGGCATCATAAAGCATCAACACCATAACGTAGATAATTAATCAAGGGTGGCCACAACAATTTCAAGTATGTAGCATTATAATGCAAGCATGAAAGTATCATCTAGACAAAACAAAACTGCATTGTTATTGAAATATAGGGGTACATAGACTGAGTGATTAAAGGTATGATATAGCATTGGCGAAGATAATGACACACTTTCAGACAGCGTTCATCCTTTGCGAGATTCAACATATATAATAAACCTGCAGAAGTCTGAACTCAATCTGTATTTCCAGTCACGTACATGAAAATAGAGTACCGAACAACTGGCTCCAATCAAATGGAAATTTCTACCGTTCCTTTGTTAACAGTCAGTCATGCAAACACATTGACAAAAAAAAAAAATATTCTGGTTCCAAACATTGCATTGACGTCATCACTTTGGTACTCTATAGTGAAAAACCTTTTCTTAGTTGTGAATTCGTGCACGCTCATAATGCGCTTATTTTGATTGTTGGATGGATAAAGGCGCCGGCGTAGCGTGAAATGTTGTCACCATGAAATATTGTACATGCCTTAAGTGATCGATGAATCGATTATTGGGAGAGTGGCCGGTCACATGAGAGGGTTTAACCAATAATAGGGAAGAGGAGTCGGATATTCATGGATTCGTATATTCATATGACACCGGCGTTTAGGGAGGTCTGCAGATAAAATGTCCTCGAAGATGACAGCAATTCAGATGAAATATTTATCAGAAGGATTGGTACTGGTACGATCTTTATAAACACGGAGGGCACACGGAGGGCACACGGAGGGCACACGGAGGGCACACGGAGGGCACACGGAGGGCACACGGAGGGCACACGGAGGGCACACGGAGGGCACACGGAGGGCACACGGAGGGCACACGGAGGGCACACGGAGGGCACACGGAGGGCACACGGAGGGCACACGGAGGGCACACGGAGGGCACACGGACGGCACACGGAGGGCACACGGAGGGCACACGGAGGGCACACGGAGGGCACACGGACGGCACACGGAGGGCACACGGAGGGCACACGGAGGGCACACGGAGGGCACACGGACGGCACACGGAGGGCACACGGACGGCACACGGACGGCACTCGACACACATTCTGAAATACTAGACGCAAACCAATGCCAAGACAACATTCAAAGCAAAGGCATGCACCACGGGCATGCTGTGCTGAGGAAACAACAGAAAGGATCAAACACGGCACGGATGGTACAGGTCTCAATTCCATGGAGCTACTGAACACAAAGTATTACTTAGCAAGTTTTCACGGTAAGTGGAAATGTGCCGAGAACATATATACAGCCCTCTAGCAGGTTGTGTTTCCCGTGCTTTAAAAGCAAATTGTGTGCTCCATTGACGAACATGAACGCTAAATATGATTTAAGGTTGATTTAACGACCTGTGGCTGCATACTCCCTCCATCTGTTCTTATTGAACTGAAGGGGCTCCATCCAGGTACGCACGGCCTTCATGGGTACTGAGGGCTTTCTGGTCAGACTAATCCTACCAGGACTTGAGGGAGGCCGATTCTGCTGACCCTGGGGAAAAAAGAAAAAACAGAAATAGTAAAACTCCATTTTAAATGCTTTAGTTTTTGAATGGTTTCAAACGGTTTGTTGCATTAAAATTTGAACGAACGTAAGAAAATAAAACCGAAATGGATACGTATCAAATTCTGTTTCTCAGCTTGTTCATTTTTAAATGTGTTTTCGCTGTTTCCCCTATAAGAACACACTGTGGCTACTTATCAGTAAAAATAAAAATCTCTGCAGAAAATCGATTTCCTGTAATATCGCCCCGATTGGGCCCTAAATGATGACCTGCAAAACCACGTGCAATTTGTAGAAAGTGACTGATGAAGAATGAGAGTAAAAATAAACGGGTCTTATCGCGCATAAATTATATTTGTGTTCGATACAGTGTTCAAACTCTAGTGTCCTTACGGGGTACCGGGAAGCAAGGGTAACAATGGAGAAAATGCTACCCCACGAGGGAGTCTTTAGAAATCGACCTACCCCACAAAGTTAACGCTATGGCTTTTGAGATTTCAATGAGGACAAAGGAGAATAAAAAAGGAAAGTAAAGTCCACAATAGAGGTACCCCGTATGGATACATATGTGAGGATGTGTGAAAAAACACCAGGAGGCACATAGATATACACATAGAACACAAACGTATTTACAAAGCCTTACAGGAGAAAATGAATAGAACTTGTCGAAATACAGTCAGAAGTTCCATATCTTTCACCTATGCCACAATTACAATGACAAACATAAATCAATAGCTGTTGGATGACTAATTAGTAAGTACACAACATTACATTCAGAAGTCTCAAATAATATAAACAATTCCGGTTCCTCAATGCACGGTGGAAAACCAATCAAACAGATAGTGTATAGAGTACCGAAGTGATGACGTCAATGCAATGATACTTTTTTCAATTTTGTATCAATGTGTTTGCCTGATTGGCTGTTAACAAAGGAACAGTCGAAATCTCCATTTGTTTGGAGCCAGTTGTCGTTCCAACTGACGTCAGACTTCAGTACTCTATAGAGGAGAGACGGCAATTAATTGAGATGGCACTGAGAATTCTTCCCCAATCACTTCAGAAGAAGACCACGTTTGAATTTCCAAGCTGTAAGTTGTTTATTCAGACCAATTGGTCCATCCTAAACCAACCTCCCACGAACAAGAATCTCTCCACTGTGATGGGTTGACTGCCAACCCATTTCGCAGTAATGTTCGAGCAGTTAGACCATGGTTAGACTGAGTTTGTACTGACACAATCAAATCAGTTGTACAAACACTGGCTTGACAGCCAGTTTCCAGCTTGCAAACCTCGTGCTTGCAAACGACGACAGAGCTGGATGTCCAGTTCAACGTGTTTCCACGCATATTACCACAAGTTAAGTACAGACATGATGCCTTAATGCTTGCTTTTATAAGAGGTGAAAGAAACGGGGTAGTTCTTTCCCAGTTCTCAGACAATCCTGCCATCAGTTTATGCAAGAGGGCGCTAATACAAGGAACTCCTTGTCAAAAAGAACATAGGAACAGTACTAAAATCAACCCTTCAAAAATTACACCACAACAAAGTTTGAAGAACTATTGGCTACTTATAATGTGGTTACAAGCTGCTTAATATAAAAATCTAGTCCAACAACCAACTAAAGAGAAATGTAGATAACTTTGACACACACAAAGCTTTTGGGACACTTCTGTTGCGCCTTTGATTACATCATATTGTGACTCGTAAATATGGAAATTAATTAGCATAAAAAACAAATTGTTGCAATTAACACCTAAAGGTTTGCGGCAAAGGAGGTGGAAATTCATAGTAACATAAAAGGGAAGCTGCCCTACGTGTATTCAAGTCATAAAATCCCACTGCGTGATTCTTTTAGCACATACATTCTGCATGTATTGCTGACGGTCTGTATGAACCGTACGGGGGTTCCATGAGCAGAAGAGTGTGTGCTTTATGATAAGCAACCTTATGAACTTGGGCCCATACCTGGTACGATGGCACACTACTGGTTCTTGGCGTACTGGTAGGGCGTGCCAGTGGGATTGAGTTGCGCTTACTCTTCAGACTGCTCTCATCAGGCTCGCTGGAAGGCAGTTCCTGTAGAACCCTATCGATCATGTCACAGCACACGACGAGACTGGGTTCAACGATGAAGTCAATGAAACCTGAACAACCAAACAAGATTTTATTACTTGAGAAACAGTGACTTGCGATTTTCTATCTGCTGGAAGTGCAGCATAGGCATTGATTATACTGTATATCAATGATTTTTTTTTCTGGAAGGCCATTTCTGAAATCGAATCTGGCCTTAAGGCTCTTGCACTGCATCGTATCTTTTTTAATGTTCCTGTCAATGGAACGTTCTTACATGATTTGTCAGAAATGGCTTTGCACCAGATGCACCACAGGTCTATTTAACATGAGAGTAATTGCTTTGAACCATGAGATTGAGTGGCCACCAAGGTCCCCGGACCTCACGCCCTGTGACTTGTTTTTGTGGGGGCATCTTAAGGACAAAGTTTACACGTCACCGCCCAGAGACATCAATGACCTACGGGCCAGAATCGTGGCTGCAGTTGAGACCTTAAGAGGACAGAGAGACGTAATCATGAATGCGGTCAGAGCAATGAGAACCAGGGCAGAAGTTTGCGTTGAAAGAAATGGGGGGGGGGGGGGCATGTTGAAGAATACTCGGGTTAGGTTAGGTTAGGACAGGGATAGGCCTAATAAGCCTCAAACTGTTTAATCATTGAAGAAATGATTTTGGTCTTTACGTACTGGTCTTTGTTCTTATTTTTAGACATGCTGAACACTGTGCGAATAGACCTGTGGTGCATCTGGTACAAAGCCATTTCTGACATGGTCCGTTGCACAACTTTGTGCTCAGTCATCCGTGATGGTAGCATGGATTTCTTGGTGTCATAAGAAAGAGGACATCATTAAGTAATAGATGGTGGTTACCATTTTAAACAAAATTGAGCAGTATCTGAGAAATAAACAGATTAATCTCGGTTTCCTTTTTTTTAAGACACCCTTATTTATATCTCAAGATGAAATACATTTTCACACTATCTTTGGCGGAAAATCAAGCTGATTTGTAAGACAAACCTATCTGCGATTCAGCAATCATGGTGGATTTCCGATCACACAGCGGAGAAAAAGAAACGCCAAGCTCCTTCTCTCTGTCTCCCTGGTGACAAAACAGTAACCCAAATTTGCATGCACGGCAGGGCTGTAGTCGAGTCCATCACAAGTCCCTGCAAGTCCCTGGAAGTCCATCACAAACCCTGCAGTCCTAATTCCAATCACAAGCTATTCAAGTGAGCTTTCACAAAGGCATTAATTTGTCATTGTTCATCCAGTTACTTGTGACTGGCTTTATGAAAGGACTTGTGACTGGACTTGTGACTGGACTTGCAGGGACTCGACTACATCCCTGATGCACGGATACAGTAAAATCTATGGTGAATTACAGATACATTTTGGTCAACCAAGAAGAAACTACATGGTCAACCGTTCTGGGCAAGACTAGATCTGATTGAGGGCTTGACAAAAGGCTACTGGGTTGTGCAAGAGATCTCAGGTTTGCCAAGGACCGGTTCAGCAGAGCCGTATACTGTTAGGCGGTTTGATGTTCACGCACACAGTCATGTAAACGGGTGCAATCGTGGACCTCCCATTGTTCCTCTTTTGTTTATACTTTTTCGGAAGACCTCCCATTGGTTTTGTACACGATTTTCAATCGTGGACGTTCAGTCAAACGTGGACCCCTTTGTCTACGCCCGAATTCTTTTGTCCTAGGTCCACGATTGCCGGCATATACAAACTCACGTATACAACATGGAGACTTGTCATTGTTTTAACCAATAATAGGGAAGAGGATTCGGATATTGATGGGAGTCGGATATTCATATGACACCGGTGTAGTGTGAAATTTAGTCACTATAAAAATACGGTAGTATTGCACATGCCTAAATCGATGATATCGATAATATTGGGAGAATGGCCGGTCACGTGAGTTGGTTTAACCAATAATAGGGAAAAGGAGTCGGGTATTCATGAGAGTCGGATATTCATGACACCAGGTTCAATATATATTGATCCATTCGACGAAAGATTGACAATAATTTTGTGTATTGATATTTTGTTTGAGCAAAAAGGATAAATATGTGATGTTTGACAGTGGTTCGTACAAATGTACATGTAGAACTGATAGTACTTTGTGGATTACTGCATAAGACCCAATTTTATATGATGGATCCGCGATTATACATCATACACCTGCAACTATATAGTCTCAGAGACTGAACATACTATAACCATAATCTACAGCGTCATTTCGTACACAGCGATTTTGTATTTTGTGCAAGTTGCAGTTGTATTTTGCTAACTTTTGATAATTCAACTTGTAATTTCGGGACGCTCCGCTGTGAAACCTAAGCTCAATTTTAAGAATTTGATTGATTGGATTTACGAGAGAACACAGTATGGAGAATCATTGGAACATCTTAATGAAGCACCTAGAGGTATTGTAAAGAGCCAATAAACTAATGTATTGGGGAGCAGAACCACACAGGACATGGAAGTTTGCAGACCTGTCTGAAGAATTCGTGCATGAGCAGTGTTGTCCATTTGTGGTGCAATGTCCAGTCCTTGGCTGGGTGGCTGATGTCAGCGCAGTGCAAGGCAAGGGCCATGGCTTTGGGTTTATCAAGCGAGCTACTATAAGAAAGACAAAGACGACATGACATACGAAAACCTCGGCTACCAAAGGACTGGTTTCCATGACAGTTTCCTTTTGTTTAAAGCAAAAGTGAAAATGAAAAGCTGTTGAAACAAATCTAATCTAGCTTGTTTAGTTATCTGGAATTGCTATAAAATGGCAAAGTGAGTTCCGTCATGTGAGGTATTTCATCTGCTGTTTTCTCCAGATTGTATTTTTATTAAACTTGAAGTCCGGTTAATGTAGGTTTGAACTGCCTTGCGAAGGAAATACAAACCCTAAATTCGTGGTACCACAAGGCAAAATACTTTCAGCTGAGTGCTGCGGGTTTTAAGAAAAAACAGCCATGTTATACTACAGGTCCCGCGCAGTCATCGGCGTTTTACTGAAGGTCAATGCATACCATGTACAGGCATGCAACTTGGAATTATCAAAAAACGAGGAAATTCCAATCTTACAAGACTTTGTACAGTGTTTTAAAATGTTCAATAGCATAAGTGTGAAGTGAAAAACGAAGAAATCAGCTGATCCGAGGAAAAGTTGCATGCCTGCATGTACCAGCTGGCTTTGATTGACGAAGAAGGGACTTAGGGGACTGTAGGCGACTAAAAGTTTTTAAAAAGGAGACGGTTTTTCAATTCTTGTGAAATCCTTCTAGTGTGGTCACACAAAAAAGCACTATTTTTTCGGTAAAGCATAACAAAAGTTCACAACTCATTCCTCTAGAATAATCCATCCATACCGGTACTGCAGACATTTTGGATTTCAAACCAGCAATTTAATATGGAAATCAACGAAAGCAGGAGCCCTTTTCAGAAAAATGAAAAAATAAATCTGTATACAACGCAGTGGGGACACTACAGTTGCGCTTCTGGTGACATCGTGCTGTGGCTCATGAATATGGAAATTTGTGTTAAAATAATAAACAAAATTTCGCAATTACTCCCTAAATTTGCTGCAAATGTTTGTTAAAACACCGCCCTTCGTACAATAATTCATGTCCAAAAAATCCTACTGCGTGGTCTCTTTAAAAGATGCCCGAGTTCCATCACGCCAGCGCCAGCAACGAACCTTCTTACCAAGACATGTCACTGAGCCATCCCAACAGCCAATTACGAATGTGAAATCACACTAACCTGTCAGCCATGCCTATCATGGTCTTGACCTGCTTAAGTTGCTGGAAGTGATAAGACATGTCGGTGGCCAGGACCATGTCAATCACCAGATTGCGCAGCTCCCTGAAATGTCAATTAAAAGATGTGATGTGATTCGGAAAATTCTCTTCTTGCGGATATTCCAGCTGGCCGCACCGCGCAAGCTGGGAGGCTCACACATGTACAAACTACAGATTGTTTGACCCAATTCAATTTGAAACTTTAAAGTTTACTGTGAGACTGTGAACATGAATCTGGTAACAAAAGTGGGGCTACGCAAACGCATACGTTTTATGTGTTTCACTATATCACTTAAAAAATAGGAATGACTAAAGTTTCGATCCTATAGCAAAGTCTTTCTTCTATGGGAAAAATCCTTCTGAGGAAAGATTCTGCTCAGATATCAGACCATTCTAACTTTGACCATTCTAACTTTGATCAGTAATACATTTTCAGAATATTCTAGTTGGAAAGTATTTTTCTCAAAGTGACAAAAAGAAAACTGGCAGTAGTGGGATTCGAACCGGGAACACCGTACCGGCGCTCTACCAACTGAGCTATCTTGCCCTCTGTTGGCGGTCTCCCAAATTGTCAGTGTCTTTGTTCGGTGGGCGCTTGTCAGAAGTCATAAACCCAGAATGCCGTGTGTCAGTTTGGAGTCGAATAAACTCGGCCTTAGTGCGTCTGTTTCTAAATACAATTTGTGCGTGTATTAAGAATACTACATGCAAAAGATGTTAAAGGAACCAAAGTATTTACAAAAGACAAATTATAAAAACATGTAAAATCAATAGCTTGTGATTAAATGTCATCTTATGAATAGATTAAGACCTCGTCAGCCGAGATTACAAAAAATGCGGCAGCCATACTTCAATAATAACCTGCTGAAATTTACCATTCAGTTTTGATCAAACCTGAATTTTCAATCGATACTTACGTATAGTCGTCTTTATTGACATTCACCAGTATGTTTTTGTCATCGTCCTTTATGAGTCTGAAGGAGCTACTGATGTGGTGATTCTCTAAGACAGCGCGATCGTTGTAAAGCAACGCCATGTCAGACCTGAGGAATAACGATATCGATCACATGTAAAAGACAGAAAAAAGTTCACAGAAATCAAGCTAGGAAACCTGCTATAAATGGCTCTGAAACGATTATTAATACGTCAGAAATAACGGTTTTAATGTATTTTTGTGTTTAAGTCATTTATCGGGACATATAGGGTACTAAAATCATGGGGTGTGCCCCGCCCACTAAATACCTTTCAGGCTGTGACGTCATCGCTGGTAAAACATTTTTGCCACGCCCCAAATGTCCGGAGCGGTGTACAAACTCATGCTGTACTTACGTGCAAGGCATGGCAAGCATTGTTTCATAGCCAGAAAATCTATTTTTTTAAGGGCGGAGGCACGCCAACAAGTGTTCATCATTATTTCTTCAACATTATTTCAGATAAAAATACAACAGTTTCATATTTGATTTCTGTGCATTTAAAAACCAGAATTTGAATCGCTGCCCGCATGCATGATGGGCGTGGTCCAATGTTTTCCACATGGGATCTCCTACGCAGTATTTCCCTCTTGGGTTTCGAAACCAGCCGCGGGATCACCGTGTTTGTCCTTGAGCAAGACACTTAGCTGCAATAACTTCTTTCCACGGAACACATGCGATTCAAGAGCAACAGTAAAAGCAGAGGTTTTTATATGGTGGCGGTTGGTACGAGCACGACAATAATGAATACAGACGAAATAAATTTTAAAAATTAAGATTTTCCGGCTCTAAACCACTGCTTGTTATGTCCTGCACACAATGGTTGCCTATGGTCCGCAATGAATGATTTGAAGATAATTGACTAGATCTAATGTTGCCCATTAACCAGGGTTAAAGTGGGGGTGATACAACACTTCGTAAAGTGCCATATTAGTGTTGATTATCAATCATTAAAAATATCTGCTATCTGCAGCAACGGAACCAGACTATTCAAACAACAGTTTATAAAGAAAATAAACAAGGAAATCAACAGACAAAAATGTACAGATCAAACTTTAAGGATGTTTTCAGTTGATACGAGCTTTGGGTGATCGGATGTAAGACATAAGAGAGAGTCTATCTTCATGTAGGCCTATCGTACATATCAAACCTACGGTTTTAAGAAAGAAGATGAAATATTCAACTTACGAAGTATTGACGTGGAAAGCATTAGTGGTACCAGTGTGCTCAAAGTCATGGATGATTGCCGCTAGAAGCGCAGCAATGATTTCAATATCAGTCAACCAGTGCTGAAAACAACAAAAGGCAGAATTGGAAACAAAAATATAAACACATTCAAAGTGTGCTTTGTTAGATGAAAATACAAATAAAAAACTTGAGAAAGAAGCATGTACATTTTACAAAAATTAATAACAAAAACCGAGTCATAAGGTTTCCCGTATTTTGTTTAAAAGACAATGGGTCTTAGGTGACGTGATTTTAATGGCTTGGGCTTTTACTTCCGTACTGTTGAAAAGCCGTGCAAAGATTCGCCACAAAGTGAGGGGAACGTTTCCCATAAATCTGAGATTCCACGCGCAAGGAGTGGGCCTAGATCCGATATTTCCGGCAATTGAGATGACACAAATGAGACAAATTGCTCACTGGAATCATCGCAAATACTTCAAGTACCTTGTTATGTGTGGAATCTGACACTTTTTTAAGAGTGTTCGGTTTTTTATTACTTACCCTGGACAGTCAGGCAAAGTGCAAAGAAAATCTGTACACTGCAAAAACTGCGGCGTTAAATTAACACCATGACCAATGGTATCTATAGCCTATAGTGAACCATTCAATACAAATACCACATGGTGTTAATTAACTTATGCATTTAACACCACAGTTTTAACATCATGGCCAGTAGTGTCTATAATACATTCAATACAGTTTTAACACCATGACGAGTTGTATCTATAGTCAACCATTCAATACAAATACTACATAACACAATTTTACCTCCAAGACCAGTGGTTTCTATACTGAAATATTATATACTGCGTGGTGTTAATTCAACGCCACAGTTATTGCAGAACATGTAGAGCCTCCGCATTACGCGTACATTTAGCTCTTATCACACGTGCGTACACTGACTAAAGATTATATAGAGTACGGGGGGGGGGGGGGTACCGAAGTGTGAATTAAGTTTGCAAGACAACAGGGGCCAATTTCAAAGAGCTGCTTAAGCACAAAATTTGCTTAAGCACAAAAAACCCTGCTTTGTGAAATTGGTTTACCAGCCAAAACTCTTTATATGCGAAGTAAACAACATCTAAATACCAGTCACAAACAATATACATCACATGCAGATTTGGCCGATAACCCGATTCTATTAAGCAAGTGTTTTTGTGCTAAAGCAAACATTCTGGTATGCCAAGCATCGTGAAAATAGTTTTCTTTTCCTTGACACAACGCGATATTTAAACGGTTACTTTGTTCAACACCCATTACACACAATTTGTATTCGCATGAAGACCGCCTAATACGTTTCTAGACATCACTTCTGTACAGTACTTTAATATACAGTCGACGATCTGAATTGCTCCAATACATGTACATGCATCCTGGTATTATAATTATGATGAGCGACTTACCATCAGTCCCATCTTCACCAACATGTGATGCAGGGTTTGTGTGACGTCAGCAGCGTGTAGGAGGTTGTGATACGGGTTGCCATGCTTGCTGTAGCCATTCTCCATAGCTTCCAGGAAGCAGTTGAGGTTCTGGACAGGGATCTACAGATAAGGAGAAAACAGGACAATTAATGGAATGCAACTGGATTTTACCATGACATCGCCTGAACTGCAAAAGCTGTGGTGTTAGAATATACACCGTCGGTGTACAATTTAACCCTTCCTTGGTGTTAATTTTTTGGGCAAGGATTTCGGTGTTCATTAGCTCTAGTTCCGGTGTCATATGAATATCCGACTCCCATGAAAATCGGACTCCTTTTCCCTATTATTGGTTAAACACTCTCACATGACTGGCCACTCTCCTGATTATCATGTAGGCCATATGCGCAATACTACCGATGAGCCCGTATTTCATAGTGACTGAAATTCACGCTACACCGGAGTGAACATTTAACATCAAACCAAACATTTCTGAGAGAAACCTGGTGTCAATCAAGTCCTCGTTGGTGTTTAATTGTAGGAATAAAAAAATAACACCGACATTCATTTTGATACAACTTAATATACTAACACATGACATACTCTTCCCGAGAAGTAAATTATGTTGTCCCCGATAATAGTATTTAGGTACGACAGCGATGTAAATGTGGACGAGTTACACGTGAAGATTGTTTGACACAAGAAGTCACTTTCCTCCTGCGTGTTCCGAGCGAGGTGATTTTGATTTTCCGTCATCAAACCTTTTCGACCTTCGAAAATCAAACGTGATTGATGCAAAATCGAAACGTTCGTGACTGAGCTGAACAAATTATAGGCGAAACAAATCCATCTGTGAATTACAGATAGAAACATCATATGGTCCATACAAATCGAGTCTGTGCAAAAACCGTGTTAGATTAGCTCCATGCGGTATCTATGGGACTAAAGGTTCAATATAGATACGGTACCACATTGTGTTAATTTAACACCAGAGTGTATTACATACTACATATGATTCATAAAAATATTCTGCCTGAAAAGCTGCGCGTGCAGTGCCAGGCAAATGTACGAGTCTCCGGCAGATGTATTGCTGGTCACTTCAACAGTTATTTCTTATCAACGGTTGCTTTGCCAAAAAGACACAAATTATCATATACAAAATGCTCTACTGACGTGAAAAAAATGGTATTCGAAAACATATACAATATAATATTTAATGACATAGGCCCCCTATATAATGACCGGATCCTATCCTACGAAATGATTCTGAAAAATGTATCTTTTTTGTATTCTTTTATTTTATTGAAATCACCCGATACTTGGCTAAAAGCCACGTTATCTAAAGGGTTACAATCAGAGATTGTAGGGTTGGCGACGTTATTAATGGCCAACCCTACCACCGTTAAGGTTTTCTTGAGATTCCAGAGATATTATCCCAATGTTCAGACCTATCAGGGGCGGATCCAGGATTTTTTGCAAGGGGGGGGGGGGGGGGGTGGTTCTGAAATTTGCCAAGAAAAGTGACTCCCAAAATGTTTCGTCTGCGAATTTTTTTTACAAGCGGGGGAAGAGGGGGGGGGGGGGGGGCTGACACACTTTCTCACTGTTGGTGGCGCCATTTAACCTCTTTGTTAACCTGTGGGGTTTCTGCTTTTCTGGTTTGCAACTTTAGGCGTAGGCCCCTACAAGCAAAAAAGAGCAAAGAGCGGTGGGGGGGGGGGGGGGGGAGGTGGTTCGACCCCCAACCCTCCCCCCCCCCCCCCGGATCCGCGCCTGCCTATAGACCCAGGCGAGATATCTTCCACCGTCGGTGAGACCAACTCACATCCCCAAATAATTACGAAGATAAGAGTACACTCAACTCTTCGATTGGATAATTTATTTCACTCGGTTTTACATCTTGGTGAATATTGACAATATGTGGAGTTCCTATTGATTTCCATTGTGTAAATCATAGTTAAAGGCCTGTATACTCAAAAGGCTTTTTGGCGACATTTTACTCATTTTGTCCGGTTGGGTCACATGTGGGTTTGGTTTAGCAGTCGACGGCCTTTTCGTTTCACATTTATGCAGGCATTGACTTTTGAATCACACACGGATTGCTTGAACTTCCCCGTTTGCTTTCGAGTGTACAATCATATACGAGGACTGACCAGAGCGTCTAATCTTCAAGGCATCCGTCATCGGGGAATTCGCGTCACACGGGATAAAGTCACGTCTCGCCGGTCACGACGTCGTGTGGCCCGCGCCAGATCTTAACTTTTGGTCCGGCAAACATCGATCAGCGCGTACGTGACTGCGCATGGAGTCCTGCTGTTTATATCTCCTTATCGGGCCGTGCTGCGGTACAAGATAAATTGTGATGGCATGATCTCCGTCCCATTTAGAGTGTCTCGCTAGCCCTGTGGGACACCTAGGCCTACTTGACTTTCGTCCATAGTTATACCTGGCAGTTGGAGAAATTGTACGCAGGTACAGTTAGTTTTCACAGGTTAGCACCCCCAATTATCCCAAGGTATTTAGTATTAAATTCATCAAGAATGTTGTACGGTGCATTATTTAATTTTCATGTGTATTCTGTCATACTTTTCTTGTGTATATAATTATACGCATGTAGTAGTTTGTAATGTATACAGGACCAATGGAAACAGTTTTTACTGTTTCAACATACCTTCAGTAAATATTCAATAAATAAAGATCCACATGGCCCATCCTCGTCTGCAGTCCTTTTGCGTACCTAATACGCCCACAGAGCTAGGCGCACTATGTCCGCGTGGTGATTGCGTCTACGTGCCAATTATGTCTGGCCTGCTGTGTCCGGAAATGGTCTGCGGACAAAATAAGTCACGCGGACAAAATAGGTCACGCGGACATAATGGGGGTTATGTTGACATACCGTAATGGTCCGTAACAGACGCGTATACTAGATCACGATGCTCGCCGGCAATTCACTCGTACCTGAACCCACCGCGCAAACGGGGCGTCCAGACATGGCGCTGGCAAGTTTGATTTTGATAGATGTGTCCAACCAATCCAATTGGTTGGACACATATCTACCAATAATTGGTTGTTTTAACCAATATATTGCTTATTTTAACCAATGCGTTTTAGAGTGCATTTTCACAGCGTTGCATGCAATAAGCCGTTTGCGCGTTGATTTGCATAGATCCTTGTACTCCGTCTTCGCTCAATCTAAGATGCACAGCGTGCGCCGGTCGTGCCAGACTGATCATTATTATGCACGTCAGTACCGTTGTTGCTAGACCACGTGATTCGGGGCAAGCCGCAACGTGGCGACGCACGGTCAGTGGTGGTTTCCCTGTCTGGTATCTGGAACTACCGCTGGGTGAAACAGCGCACGATAGAGATTGTCACCACTCTAAAACACAACAACCACTCGAATCGTTACAGTACATACGTTGTATGTTCTTCTCGAAACGCGGCCTATTTTTAGCAATTACAGTTTCTTTAATAGATAACAACTTCGAAGGTTGGAACGTGAAGAAACTGCAGAAATTTCTTCAAGAGAGAGGGGGTTTCAATAACGGGTTACCTGAAGAAAGAACTGGTTGAACTGTGCAAGTGCGTGGCCAATCTGAAATTGACAACCGACCCGAATCTTTCAAGCCCCAACTTGAAGGAGACTCTTGACAAAAGATTGAAAGACGCTGGCTGCACGTTTTCCGACCCATTTAATCTTCCTGGATTCACGAAGGATTTCTCGAATATACCAGATTTCGGACTATACGATGTCTTCAATTATTTGATTTGTTTTCGAGCGGATTACGACCGGCAAAAACTTATTCGTAAATATACAAAAACAATTTCTGCAAGACCAGTCACTTACGTAAAAACCGATAATGAGACCTTGCTCAACAGAATCTTTCTTCCTTCAACCTTTCCCACAAATAAAAAAAGAATAGAAAGAGAGATTTTGTTGATGCCTTTAACAACCCCCACCCTCCCTACCCCGTAAACGAACTTTGACTCACTGCGGCTATTTCCTGAGATGATCAAAAAAATAAGATAAACTGATCATTCCTTGAATTTTGCCTGCACACACCGGTACTTTCTTTCTTGCTATTTTCAAAATTTAAAAAGCACTTCATCTTGTAAAGAACAAGAAGTTCAACCAAAATTAACAATCGGTTAACCAAGGCCCTGAAACAAAAAGTTCCATCACATTGACTCAACATCGTAACACATAGTCTGCATGTATGATTACGCCCCTCACAATAAAAACAAAAACAAAATTGTTCATCTCCACCGCGCTAGATGTCGAAGCTGGTATTGGGTCGAGTCATCTGTTGGCCCATTGCCACCGACGAAATGTTTGGAGCAAATGTAAGTATTGTAAGTTACATTCTCCGCCGAAAAGTCTTTTCTGGAGCAGTTTTTTATCCAACGGAGACACTTCTCACGGTTCGACTTCGGCTTCGGAAAGGGTAGCCACAAACGCCATTCATGTGGGGACGGTCCGAAAAGCGCGAGTCGCTGTTGCATGTTCCGTCAGAACAGTGCTTCTTCGCAGGCATTCTCAAGCACTAAATCCCACAAACTTCGTATTTTATGTTAATGTCTAGATTCTAACAATAACCAGTACTAGAGTCTGACAAAATCTGCGTGGAAATTTATCGTTTTAAAGTGACAAGAAACGTATGAATCGCGTACATGTACTTCGATCACGGCAAGTGGACACGTATGCGATATGCATTGACATTGTGTCTGCGGCACGCGCGTATGCGAGAAAGCTTGCCCCGAATCACGTGTCGTGGCAACAATCACTACGCAGCGGGGTCAAAGTACGGGTCACTCGCAAAAGGCTTATTCGCCTAAGTCACGGTAGCTACCCAGAATGCCGTGCGTTTCCTTCACAAAAATCTGGGAAGCGCATCAGACGTTCCCTGCGCCCTGTTTGGGTGGTGGGTACAAGCGAACGGCAAAGGAAGGTTTACATATAAGCCCCTATGCAAGTTCGTGAGGGCTGCTTTTAATTTTTGTCCTCCCAGAAAGTGTCTAACTGGTAGTCAAGAATTGAGGTAGGCAACTTGTGAGATTTTCTGTATCATTTCAATACGGACACAAATAAAATGCGCGAAAGCGGTGTCGTAAAGACTAGTGAAGGACTTAGTTTACGTGTATGTACACTGTTAGAAAGTTGCGCAAATAGATTACCCAACGTTGGTACAATAGTCAACTTGTTCAACCTTTGGGTATTTGTTCACGTAATTTACCAACTGTTGTATAACCACAGCTGTGCAGAAACCAATTGTTGGTTAAAGTGGGGTTAAAATGGTACTGCCAAACATTTTTTTACCCAAACATGTTGGGTAAATTACGTGAAAAATTACCCAAAGGTTCAACATGTTGACGATTGTACCAACGTTGGGTAATCTGTTTGCCCAACTTTTTAACAGTGTAAGTTTAGGTGGTGTGCTTTGCACCCAAACTACCGTAATAAGCTTCCCTGCATGAGTACCATGCATGTATGCCTATAAGCCTAATCCTAGAGGGGGGACCTGTGAGGGACACTGCTATTAAAAAGGAACCAGGTTTGAGTGACAACATTCTATGAAAGTCGATTCTTGGTAAGCTTGTGCCGAAGGAAACGGGTACATCAGTATCAGACGATACCAAGCATCAGGGCAGACATTTTCCATCAGGCACGTTTAATCCAAGAACTCAAACTTTTTTCCCATACGCATGCTGCTGGGGGTCTGGCTGCAGTGAGTAATTGGTTTCACATGGCAGAAACAACTTCCACGTGAACTAGACGGCTTCCTCGGACTCAACCATAATATCACCTTGTCCTTTTATTAAGTTCCTAAAAGTGTCTTAACCCTTTCCTACGTTTCCAATTTGGAAAGTATGAAAGCCATCAATCTGCGAGCTGCGCGTTGATGTAAGAAAAATTCAAAGCGAGTAATAATGTTGATACCACGGGGCGAAAAGCGATATGGCCTGACCTTATTCTGGGGGCTAATAAGACACGGCTTATGGTATGCATTATATGCTCGAAACAGCTATTTTTGAAGGACCGTGCCGGCAAGTAAAAGCAATTAGTGATTTTTTCAGCTTTAATGCTTGTTCTCTTTCTTTGTAATTTTGAGTTCACGATAATAGCAGCATGTCTGAATGAGGGAATGATAATGGGAGAAGACGTTTTAGTTTGTTTTCCATACGTATAACCCTAACAGCCCTGAATTCTCAAATTTCAGTTATCAGGCTTGTTCCACTTGGACCAACCGTTAGATGTTACCCGTGTTAAATATGCAGCAAATCTGGAAAGACCTATGGTTAATTATCGTTGACAAGAGTTAGACTAGCTTGGTAAACAGAACCCTTTGACAACCACATTGCCCATCTGGTATCAGCCTTTACAGGGGATTGTTGAGCTGGTTATCATTATCAAAGCTTACTAGCTGTGACAAGTAAAGAGAGGACGAGTAGCACAACAGTTCGGCAAGTCGTTTGAGCTTGGGTGTCATTACGCAAGTGCAAGGTATGGCACGAATAAACAACTAGTACCGTACGTAGTCTGACGTCAGTTAGCAGGACAACTGGCTCTACACAAAATGGAGATTTCGACTGTTCCTTTGTTAACAGCCAGTCATGCAAACACATTGACACAAAATAACCAAAGTATTCTGGTTCCAAACATTGCATTGACGTCATCACTTCGGTACTCTATACACGACCTGGATAAATCCTGCCATCTGATTGGTGGATTGTCGATCACGCGCATTGGATTATTCGTACCAACGCACGGCACCGCAAAAATAGAAGTTCTATTCAACGGTACGCGTTGACTAGAACGTCCATAATTCCACGGTCACACTATTGGTGGCGCTACACCACGGCTGTCATTTACACAAAATGGCGGACGATGTTCGCGAATCACCGTTTGTTCTAACAGATGATGAAATATAGGAACTCGTAGGTGATGCTGATGCTGCTAACACAAAGAAAGAAATTAAATATGCAGTCAAACGATTAAATGAATTTGCAAGACACGCAGGAACAACAATTGAGCTTTAACTGATTCGGAACATGGACAACGTTTTGTCGCGGTTTTATGCGGGACTGAGAAGGTAAAACGGCACGTTGTACACAAAGAAATCCATTAGCCTTTTAGAGGTATGGCGGACACAATAGGAGGGCGCTCTTTGATTTGGGTATACCTTTTGTGCCATACAAAAGGTATACCCAAATCAAATAGCGCCCTCCTATTGTGTCCGCCATACCTCTAAAAGGCTAATGCAGGCAATCCGACAAGGATTTGTTCATGCGTTGTATAAAACAAATAATGAATGACTCACATTCGTGATCGTGCAATTCGCCTCGTGGAATGGAACATTCAATCTGTCACCTCATGAAATTATTATTACAATTGCACTCATAAACATTCATTATTTGTATAATAACCAACGGTCCTTGCTCCAACTTGTTCATTTATGCTAATAATTATAACCTGGAAGAAAGCCAGCATGTCAAAAAGTGCGTCTTTTTCGTTTGGTACATGTGCGATCGCAATTAGTAAGTGCACAAATTTTGGGTGATTGAACAAAATAGAATTCGGGGACAATAAAACAAACAGTATTGGAGCTCTGTACACAACTGTACAATCTTGGGCCAATTTTATGTACATCACCTGCTAAGCACACAATTTTGCCAAATAGGCCTACAGCAAAATTTGGCTTAAATTTTCAACGTGAACAAAGAAAACTGGCAGAAGCGGGATTCGAACCTGCGACCTCCGGAATACCGTACCGGTTGCTTTTCCAACTAAACTATCTTGCCTTATGTTGGCGGTATCCAAAATTATCAGTATCTTTGTTCTGGTTTGTTTGACGAATTATAAATTATTATAAGTCGTATCTTCATTGAGTGATCCCCACAATGTCGCTTCCCAGGTTGTATCGTAATCACTGGCTACACGGCATTTATGGGTTTATGACTTCTGACTAGCGCCCACCCGAACAAAGATACTGACAAATTGGGAGACAGCCAACATAGGGCAAGATAGCTCAGTTGGTAGAGCGTCGGTACGGTATTCCGGAGGTCGCAGGTTCGAATCCCGCTCCCACAGTTTTCTTCGTTCACTTAAAAAATGTATTCAAATTTAGCTAGTCAGTTTCCCATGTGGTTTGTTTGACGAATTCAAAATTCGGCTTGGTGGGCTACCAGCCTAAAATGCATGTAATGTACACTGCTAGTGACTAGTTGGCATCTGGTTTTTGCAGGGAAAAAAACGTGCTCAGCAATAATTAAGCACGTCCATGGAATTGATCGCCAAGCTGGTCATGTTGGTTACGCATACTTGTGACAGACGGGATACACCATGGCACTCTCTTTTATTGGTAGCCAGACGAAACCAAGGACATTCTTAAGCTTCATGTAACATCCCAGAATCATTGCCCAAATACCATCGCAAATGTGAAATCATGTTATAACGACGGAATTAGACACACCACTTTGAAAAATACCGACAGAGGGCGCTTGAAATATGGCTGATGTTTAGCTAGACGTTAATTTGTTTTAAATCAGTTTTGCTCCGATTTAAACATCTGGAAAATGCCCAGCATTTAAAATGAGCTTGTTTAGATATAATTTGGGGAGAATTGAGTAATTAGCTGAGTTCAAAACTCAAGTCAGAGGTAAAAATGGATGTTGAGTGCGTGGTCCATGTGCCGCATCATGATGTGATGTATTATTTGCGATACTTGGGAGTTCATTCTAAAATTTGCACAGCGCATAGACCGCCATGTTTGGTCCAGGTTTTTGTACCCTTCATGTCCCAAACTTCTCCATGTACGATTCTGCCATGTGGGAGACACCACAGCGCCTCTCCAATGACAATGGTGCGTTCGCAGTCTCGGTATTCACAGCAGCTGTCTTTAGTCAGGGTGTGATAACTCATACGGGCTTATTTCTGGAATTTCTTTCAAAATTAATTTTCAGCCCGTGCCTTGTTCACAGTTCCGCAATTCGTCAGCAGCAATGGCGGATATTAATATCTATGCCAGGTATCACCTTTCCAATAAACGGACATGTCAAGCCGCTGTTTGGACTCGATAGTTTCGTATACACGCTGGGTTTTTGTATCCGTGTTTGGGAAATTTTCAGAGATTGGTTTTACCTTCTCATGCATTTAAATGGATACCAATTACCGATATTTGAAACGTAAAATATAATTTCGGCAGCATCATATGCCCACCATCACCATCTTAGCCAGTAGCGTGTCCAGCTTTTTGTGCCAGGGAGGGCAAACAATGTCTGAACCGTCTTAAAACCGTCGCAAAAACACTATTTCCTTTTGTTTTTTATGACGCCTCAAATGCCGCCAGGGAAAAAAGTTGCCCCCCCCTCCTCCCCCCTGGATACGCCACTGAAAAATTCAGTACGTTAGTGAAAGCTAAGTTGCCAGTAAGCGAGTGCAAATTTTCAGAACTTGGACCAGACTAAATGGAAGTAACATATTATATATTAATGTGGCTTATGCGTACAAATGCTACGATAACCTACCATACAAAAACTGACTAATGTCGTGCTTTAGCTCTATCTTTAGTTTATCCTGCCGTAATGAAGTCATGGTTTCCCATGAACAATTTAGATATTTGAATACGAAAGGAGATGTTTGCCAAAAATCGAAATTTTATTGTGGAATTGTTTGAATAATGACACATATTATGGTCAAGAATTTTCCTTTTTTAATAAACACTACAATTTAACATAATAATAATAATAATAGTAATTTTCCTCAATTGCCGGTTAGGGCGACACATAATCCTGGAAAAGAGTGGGTTAGGGTGACCTGGTCGAATAGGGCGACAATTTGGTGTCGCCCTATTGTGAAAGTCGCCCCTTTGGAGTGTTTTTTAGTAAGGCGCGTTGGGAAAGTGCTCTAAAAGGGCGACACTCGTGTCGCCCCAATAAGGTTATTTCGGGAAGAGTCGCCCATTTGCCGCATCCAGGAGATTTCTAATAATTAGAATAATTAGAATAATAATAATTATAATGCCTATATAGCGCTTTCCATCGTATCAACGATCTCAAAGCGCTTTACATGACTTTTGTGAACACAAAATAACTCAGTTCTGATTGGTAAGTTGCTGCGTAATGAAATTCGTTGAGGAGAACATTACATTCTCTGTAAAACAGCACTTCAATTTACAACAGATATGTTGTAGGCCTATTTTGACAAAGTGGTATTGTAAATTTACATCCTCTTTGTATAAATTAACGTTAAAACATGCAATTTACGGACGCGTGACATTTTCTAGGTCACAGTACCGGTGATTGCTTGTTTTTTACAGGGAAAAAAACACGTTATTTTGCGGATATTTTTTTACAATGTGCGTTCAAATAAAAGACTGATGCATTATGTATCAAGACAAAAAGTGCCCTGGATCTTGCCCCGCAGAAGCCACAGCCGAAGCCAAGGTTTGAGAAATGGCCATTAATTATCATGTATATCCGTGATCTGTTATGAAAAGGTGCTTCTCGAGAAAGCATCATCAGTCACAATTATTTCTTTTCACATTTATTTATTTATTTATTTATTACATTTCTTTACCCAGGGTGTGCCCAAACAGTTTAAAACTGGTTTCCATTGGGGCCCTGCATATTATTAGTTAAAATTGAATATTTACACATTCATACAAAGTATTTAAACAAATACAATAATGTTTACACAAATAAATATATCTTCGGTTAACTTTTCAACTCTCCAGTAGAAGCCTATTGCTGATTTACGGGATGGGCGAAAAACCCGCGAAAAAAAAAACCCTTTTAGGGTGAAAAACAAGGGGAAATTCCCATCCGGCTCCAAAGTATTTTGGCAACCAAGTTTATAACTCCGCAGTTCAGCGTAAATTATACAGAAATATCACTGATAGATGGCTTTACGTAGCTCCGATTTAAATGTACTTAAAGAGTTTATGGTTCTCATTTGTTCAGGCAGATTATTCCATATACTGGCACCACTCACAGCGAAACTTGTCACGTAGCATTCCTTTTTGGCGAAAGGAACTTTCAGTGCCATTTGGGTCGATTGTCGTGTTTCACGAATCACTGTAAGTGGTGTAAACAGATTTGTCATGTACAAAGGAGTCATTTTGTTGAGGCTTTTGAAAACAAAGATAGCCTTTTTGAACTGAACTCTTTCTTTAAAAGGAATCCAATTTAGTCTGGCAAACATATCAGCTGAGGGGGTGAGGGAGGTACATTTAAGGATTATCCGTGCTGCTCTTTTTAGACATTTGTTGAGGGTATTGTCGTGAGATATGTACCTTCCTCCCCACACCGTACAGCAATACTCTAAAGATGGCATAACTAAACTTACAAAGAGTGTGTGCAGGCTGCTTTGGGGAACGTAATCACGAATTCTGTTTAACACACCCAATTTAGACGAAACAGTCTTCCTTACGTATTCAACATGTGTACCCCAACTTAATGTTTCATCAACAACTACACCCAAGCATTTACAAGATTTCACTTTTTCGATAACCTTATCAGCAATGCACACGTTTAGGTCGACGTTGGATATTTTCTGCCTTGAACCAATAAGCATACATTTGGTTTTGTTGGCATTTAATGCTAGTTTGTTTCTTTGGCACCAGTTGTGAATACTAGCAAGAGCTACATTCAAGTTCCTTTCTATTTCGTTAATACTAGAGGAGCTACAAGTTAACGTGGAGTCATCTGCATACATAAATAAGTTGCAATTTTGGGGTATACAGGATGGAAAATCACTACTATAAACAATGAATAAAAGTGGCCCTAAGATCGACCCTTGTGGAACGCCTATGTCTATGGGCAAGACCTTCGATATTGTGCCCTTAATATTTACAGACTGACTACGACCGCCCAGGTACGACTTAAACCAATTAATTCCAGAAGATGACAAATTCAGCTTCTTCAATTTGCCTAGTAGGATTACATGATCCACACAATCAAAAGCTTTACTAAGATCTATGAACACGCTACCTGTAACTTCACCTTGCTCCATAGCCTCAAAACACTTGTTTGTTAAATCGTGTAGAGTGCTTTCAGTTGAGTGCAAGGGTCTAAATCCCGATTGGCAACTAGGTATCAAATTGTTATCATCGAGGTAGCTATATACTGCCGAGTGCACCCATCTTTCTAGAATCTTAGAGATAATTGGCAGTATAGAAATAGGCCGATAATTACCTGTACTACATTTATCTCCTCCCTTGTGAATTGGTGTTACCAAGGCGTGTTTCCAATCCTTAGGGTATTGCTCGCATGTTATGGAGAGGTTAAAAATATAAGTTAAAGATTTAGTAATATAAGGGGAAGCAATTTTAATCATTTTAACACTGATGCCATCCGGACCTGTTGCTTTCCCAACCGACATGGATGATATTTGCTTTTGAACGAACTCTTCTGTAATATTAGGTACAGTGCATTCTTCAAGTTCATGTAGAGAATCAACGATAGAGGCGTAGGTATCATTGTTTTCAAGTTCGCCCGATGGGCAATTTCTAGCTGTACGTTTTCCTATTGTAGAAAAGTGTTCATTTAATGTATCAGCAATGTCAGTGGGATCGTCAATATTTTCTCCATTTGGGGAAGTGATAGAATTTGGAGCAATTTTCTGTTTTTTAGGAAGTACCTCCTTTAGTTTTTTCCATAGCATAGATGAATTGCTTTTATTTTCTTCTATGGCTGATGTATAGTATTCGCTCTTCTTAGTGCGGATTTTATTAGTTACATTGTTCCGCAGCTTTTTGTAAGAGTCCCATTCTTAACCTTCTCCTTCTCATTATACATCTTCATCATCATTATTCATCTTTATCATCCCCCATCACCCTCGTTACCATTTTTGACTAGTTCAAAATAGGCCTATATTACCAGGGTGTGTCGGGCTGTATTATGACCCACATGTGACATCATGTCGCAGTAATGAGGACCATATTTTTGAGAAACATTCCAAGCATCTGATTAATACCGGTACCTTCATCCCCAGGCCGTCAACGGGAGCTAATCGGGACGGTGTTTCCCATGCATTAACAGGACTGGCAACGGTCATAATATTAACCAAGAGCCAATCCGGGCAGCTAGCTGCGCTGTAACCATCGATCGAGTCAGCCGGCCCTGGGCCGCTTGCGCGCTGGCGTTGACTGACTGACCCTAAAGTATACATTAAGCATCCCTGTGACTTCTTTCTCTCCTTCCCCTCTCCTCCGAAGGTGGATGCCCTTTTCTCTAAAACAATCCCCAGGAGCGTGTCCCGTGGGAAGAGCGGTACTTGACATGTGCTAAGCAGCTTTTCATAAATTTCTAATTTGTATAATTGAAAGACCGAACTGAGGTAGAGCGACAGAATGAACGCGCCACGATACTCGGAACTCGGGCACCGCGTGGACTGACGAAAACTCCTGTGCAATAACGTCAGTCCACGTACAATCACTGAGTAAATCACGCGCGGACATCTGCAAAAGCACAAACCTTTTTTGCCGGTGACATCATGGAGGAAGGAACACATGGTGAACACGGCACAACAAATTCCAATTACTGCAGGAGATTTTTTCCTGATTAGTACAGATATCTTTTTAATTTCAAAATCTGACGAGGTTCATGAGCTTAGACTGCTGTGTGCTGAAGATGACTGACCTATGCAGGATATTGTGGCATTTTAAAGTCGTCGGTAGGTGGCAGCACACAGGTGACCTTTAAAGACTTAGCCGTTTCCGAAACTGGGGGAGTTTTGCCTGTGGCTATAGATATAATCACCATAGCACGTCAACAACAACTGAAGCCATATAGCCACAAAATACTCGATTTGGACACGACCTAATGATTGGGGATGCACAGAACCCTGAAGGTGTACTCACTTTGAACTTTGCAATGAGGTCATATCTCGTGAATAATTCATAAGCAGTGCATTTCAGCGCATGTCCATCACTCTCTTCATTCAAGGCAAAGATGTCAAAAGACCACTCATCCAGGTTCTGTGGGGAAAAGAGGAGTAAAAGTTGAAGGTTCAATACAATGTTTCTTAAGTTGAGCAACTACAGACAAACAATTTACCACATTTTGTTCCCGTTATAGTGACCGGATCATACCAAATGAGTCTTAAGAACGTTGACTTGCATTGGAAAGAGCATAGTTGGCTCTTCATTTCTATATACACATATATGATGAATATGGTCATTATGTGGATAGAAAACTTGACAGTTTCTCTTGATTTTCACCGTGCAAGACGTGCTTAAAAGGCATGTAGGCCTAACTCAAAGTAGCTATGACCACTTGAGCGCTGCCTCATTTTGCTAAGTTGAAGGCTGGTGTGTCTCCGTTTGTTCTGCTTTGCGCGTCGAGAAGAATCATCCATATTTTAACAGCCCTGATCTGGAATTACTTTCCACTAATTATCTCTGCAGAATCTGAATTGTGAAACCGAAAGCCGACCCCCCCTCTACTTATGGCGCCAAGGGTCTGTCAGTCCAAGTGCCTCTTGTGCGTCTTGCCTTCGGAATGGTCAGCCGACGACGATTGTCTCCAGGATACATGGTAAAAGTGCATCGTTTTTGGTGTTGCTCGAGCTCAAGCACAGTGGTAATGGCGTCGCCAAAGAGTCTCAGACTTCAACGCAGACTCATGCTTTTTTTGTACTGCCTATACTTAGGCGCGTATTATCAACTTAAAACGCCAATAATATCAGAGACAATTGCAGATTTGTGCTTGTCTTATACAGTGGGCACCTCCAAAGTACATAGCAATCCACGTGGAGACTGGGCTTTTTAGTTCTTTCAACTCAAACTTTTACCGTTTAGACGGTTCGAGCTAGATATTGACAACAGGGGTTATCGAAGAATTTTTTTCAGCGTGGGGGGGGGGGGGGGGGGGGGGGGTAGGTATCCTCGCAGTCTTGTTAGAGGAGTTTTGTTGGGGGCGAGTCCCGCCCCCGAATAATGATACAAAAGCTTCTTTTCAACATAAAACTTGAATCCATCTCAATTTAGTCGTCATCACTAAATCGTCACAGTTTTCACGAACAGACGAATTTTGCCTCTCCGCACTAAACTAAAGTTTCAAGAAAATCAGGTTTTAAACTGCTTTAATTCATCTCTTCGTGAAAACCCAAAATCCATTTTCTGGCAATTTTGCCCTTCTCGGCCATAGCGTATATTATGGCTGAGAAGGGCAAAATTGCCAGAAAATGGATTTTGGGTTTTCACGAAGAGATGAATTCCAACTCCGTGTTATAATAGGGTTGTGAATGGCAAAATTTCCCGGAAATGAATATTGGGTTTTCACGAAGAGACGAATTCGAACTTCGTGTTATGCAATAGGGTTGTAAAGGGCAAAATTGCCCGGAAATGGATATTAGGTTTTCACGAAGAGACAAATGACACTCTGTGGGGCAAAACGGGCCATTTCTCGCTTCTGAGTTTTCACGAAGAGACAAATTTATTAATCAATTAATAACTCTGTAATTAATTGACCTATCGCTCAGTTGCCAATGACTTGTGAAAGACCGAGAACTGAACTTTAACATAGTGTCAACACTGAATCAACATGTGGTATAAATGCAGGTAATATCTTCAATTTAAAAAGTGAGCAGCTTAAAACCTGATTTTCTTGTAACTTTAGTTTAGTGCGGAGAGGCAAAATTCGTCTGTTCGTGAAAACTGTGACGAAATCATCCTCGTGATGTTTAATCACGGTAATACAGCAACTGACTTAGTCAACCCTTTAGGGCCTATAACTGGATGATTGAAATGTTTAACTTTCAAAACCAATTTACAGAACAGCAATGTCAATATCTTATCTGTGAACTGTACGTGACTTTAATTTCCCAACTGATCGAGTTGTATATGGTAATGTTATGCTAAACAAAGTTTCAAGTTTTTGTTAAATGGGTGTCAAACCCGAGTTTCCGGTTCCTGGAAAAATGCCTATAATATCTATTTTCCCTTCTCAAAGTTAAATTACGTAAATTGTGGCACACTGGTGATCAAAATGAACAAGTCCAAAAGTCAACGTGAAGAAGACGATGAAGAAGAACCTTTATCTTCGAAGTATTTTTTTAATCCGTACCCCATTTTTAAATCCTGGCTCCGCCCACGCAGAGATGCGTCTTTTGTTAAAAAAATGCCCAGCTTCAACCAATATTGAAATCAAATGCCCAACGTGACAAATGGAGACAAACATGGTAAATAACTTTGCACTTTCATTTTCATTGCAACGAAAACCCAACAGGAACCAATTCATTGACTCACATTTCGTACAACAAAAGCCTATACACATTATTCTTATCGATAACGTACCGAAATCATTAATCTTGGTATCGATAACGATGCTGGTAAACTACTGAGGACATGAATAATTTGCAATAACTGTGCACTGGGGACCACATTATCACACGAATACTGATTAGGCTCGCATGTTTGGTATGGCCATTAGCTTCGGTTAATCAGGAGAAATATTCACGAGAGACGGAAAATTCAACTTTGTCTTTAATACATCCGTCTATTTTTGAGGATTCTGTGTTAGGAGCTGAATGCAGCAGCCACGGGGTCTATCACTCGTAATGATCCTCTTGTGGGAAGGCGTACGGAGAAACTGACGTCAATAGGTTTATGGTCACCATGGCAACGAGCCAGGGGTGAATGGCGAAGACTACCTTCGCGCTTAAATCGGTTTCATGCGGAGGCTGTACATGACATTCGGCCAGTACTGTTTACCACCGTACCGAAGATTTTCTTGTTTCCATCTTCTCAGCAGAGGTAAAAAGAAAAACACGTGGTGTTCAGTATTACAGGCTTACATTGTAGATAGAATGTAGATTTCTGGATATTGGCCTTTGTAACCATACTTTCCATTAATCAATAATTTCGTCCAAAAGTTTAGTACCGGTACTTGCTTATTACGTCCAATCAATTTCATTTTGCACACACGGTAGCCAATCATCATTTAGAGAGGGCTTTTGATGTTTGGCGTTCAGTTTCATCATAGCCTGGTGCGCATACAGCGTATAACGAGGGCACGACAGTTTGAGGCTTTGACTGGCTCACACAAAAATCGATACTCATTTGGACGGATTACAACGGCCAGAAGACTCAAACTCCACGTGGACTATCATATGGATCGAATTCTTCACGTTGACTCCGAATACGAGAAGGGTGCAGGGGTGCAGCGAAGCAAATGAACATAAACACCAGTGATAAATATGCCAACTTAAAAAAATCGGGTAAAATACTCACAGCTCACTGACAAAACTTGACACTCAGTTACCCAATTGAAGCTTTTCAATTTATAATAATACATCCCTCAAAAAGGTAGTGAATGAACCTAACGTGCAGAGCGTCTATTTTGAACAAAAGTCCCCTTAATCAATATAGCTTAAAGTAAGGCCGACTCTACGATCCAATTCATCCAAACGGTCTGAATTAGAAGCTCACGATGTGGGACTGATGAGGATGTATAGGTCAAAACTTTATCTTTACAATCCATTAACTGCTTCTCCGTCAGAACGCTCTTTACAAAACAAAATTTATAGCATTCAAAATTTGATTATAGGTCGGCGCAGGCAAATTTGACCTATATGCGACCTGTCTGCCCCAAGAGAACAGATTCTCCAGACAAAGGCCTACTACCGGTGGGAAAAGGGATGTCACAGACTGGCTCACTACCGGAGCAATTACTCCGTAGCAAAAAAAGGAAAGAAACAGAAAAACAACCAGTGAAAGTTTGAGCTCAATCCGTCAGCCAAAGCCACAAGAAAATAGTGAATAAACCGTTTCCGTTGTAACAGTGAGTTTTGACAAATCCAAATATGCCACGGCTTTTTGAGGTCTTCAGATACAATTTTCTCGGCGATGACAGCATTTCAGGCAGAAATATTTCAAAGGATTGGTACTGGTACACTCAAAAAAAAACATTAGTCAGATTTGACTAGAAACCAGTTAAATTTGACTAGATATTCAGGGTCAGCTGGGTGCAACTGAAAATCAGTCAATCTGACTAGATTTGTTCAGTCAGTATTATTGACTAGAAAAAATAGTCATATAAATAACTAGAATTGGAGTCAAATCCTACTACTTTTCCTAGTTTGTATGACTAACTCCGTTGTGATTTTGTTCATTTTCAGTCAACCAGAATTGGAGTCAAATCCTACTACTTTTCCCAGTTTGTATGACAAAATCCGTTGTGATTTTTATCAACCTTGAAACAAACAACAAAACAAGACATTGACACGACTTTTTTCAATTCACCCTTTGATACTTAAAGCAATGTGAACCATGGCATTTGTCTGTCAATCGGTATAAATTTGACCACCTTTTCCAATAGCATCATCAGCCAAATACACCAATAGGAAACGTGCTTAAGGCCAAATATCCCAACAGCAAACAGCAGTATATTTTCCTTCACCAACTATTTTCATGTTACTTTTGAGTCATAGTAGTCATTTTAAATGGTCTACATAAACACCAATCATACATGAAGACTTTTCTGAAATGAGCAGAAAAACTTCTGCTTTTCAAAACTACAAAATTAGAGCACCATAAAATGTTTGTTTAAAACCAAACACTTTTAGAATTCTATCAATTTAAAGCAGACAAAAACGACATTTAGCCTATTCTCAGAAGTCGACGCGCGATCGCGACATGCGCGATGCGATCTCGCCCCCTTTGAGAAATTTTGGAAACCTGTCCGCGGACGTAAAATACGCAGTGACTAGAATCGTCGATCTTCGACGAAGTAAATAGAATTTAGAAATCTAGTCAAAGCAACTATCGGTCAACGTGAAACTTCGGATGCTTGACTAAATTCCTAGTCAGTTTCCAATAACTAGGAAAGCTAGTCAGTATTTTAAGAGTGTATCATCTTTATACGAAGTAAGCTTACATAATTTTTGTTAATTATTACCAAGCTATGTCATTCCCTTTAACAACACAGGTTGACACGCGACCCTGGATTTGAAACTAAATATCAGACCACAGACGGGACACGAAAAATGAGTCCAATTAATATAATGGATTCCCCACGCTCATACCGGCCCCTTGTGCACTGTGGCGCAGCAATTCTTTTTTCGAATGGCTGACAAGAACAGACTTTATGAGAGTTTCCCCCAAAAGAGTTCTCGCACGGTGCGTCATGAGAATAACGAAAAAAATCGTCTGACAGGGAAGCAATGAGAATGAAAAAGTTTCTTTAAATAGACAACACAAGAGGTACCTACAATCGGGTATACTTGCACTTTAGCGTGATTCAAATAAGAAATCAATTCTAATTTGTATCATGGCATTATGTCCAAAGGGATGAAGCGTCATAGCATTGTTGCATTAAGTTTGATTATTCAAAACGTACACGTGTTATGACTTCACTGTAATTTTGTTTCATCCGGTCATGTTTAATAAATTCAAACAAATTTCACGCTAACTAACTATTAATTAGGCCCAAAAGAATTGTTGTGTCGCCCTCGGACCAACCGACCGTAAAATTCGACAGATTTGTTGTTTTTGTTTTTTGAAAAAGAGAATATCAATAAAAAACATAACTCAGTCTCTCTGTTTCAAAAAGTGTTTGTATTTGATGTACCTTCTTTACTTTAAGCGGGTGAGCGTGAAGATGACCTCTATCCATCGCGCTCGTCAAAGCTCCATTTGGGCTAAAGAGTAGCCTAGCTAAAAACCCTAAACTTTGGGTCTGGGGAGGTCTAGCAAGAAAATAAACAAGGACAGCCCATGTGAAAATGTTGTGTACATACAACAAATTAAATTTCTTTTAGACATGTATCAATATATTGTATAGCGGAAGAGTCAAATCGAACCGGCAAAACGTTGTCGTTTTTCTCGATGTTTACAGCCGAGAGTGAAAAGCAATCAACTTGCTTCTTCTTTAAATCGGTCACATGACGGCATGGCTTAACCTTACTCTATTTTCAACCTCGTTTCCAGTAGTATTAGATGAGTATAAAAAACTAAAACATTTTCCGACCGACCGACCCTCTTTTCCAATTTTACCTGTCCGAGGGCAACACAACATATGTTTTTTGGCCTTAGAGCTGCAAATGACAAAGATGGTGGAGTCGTATGAAATCTTACCTTGAAAAGCTCCATGACTTTTGGCGGGAATGCGGTAGCTAATAACCCAGATGTCCGTCTGAACATTCTGTTCCAAAAGGAAAAATAGAGACTTTGGTAACAATCCGTGAAATGACCAATTCGGGATATGTAGAGATATTTTAAAGGGGAAAATTATGATGGTGGGATGTGGGATTTAAAATGTCGTTGTATCCATATTGTTCAATACAGCGTATACAATGAGATCTAAACAAAAATCGCCCAAAGCTGGGAAAATTTGAAATGTGGTAACATTTTTATAGAAACTTGAAATTTGAAAATGAATTTAGCACATCTACTTTTATCAAACATTAAATCCTTTGAAAGGGGCATCCGTGGTGTAAAAAATCAAAACATTTTCTACATGTTCTAGGAGAAGTGTTAATGGTTTAGTTGATTTCCATTTGAAATAGCTCGTTTGAAATCCATTTATATACTCACATTTCTTTAAAACTTTCTTGGTGGGTTATTTTTAGAGGAATAGTTTTCGTAATTCTAATTATCGCAAACAAAATAGCGCCCCGATGCTTGAGGTAGGGCCTAACTGGAAATATTTTAAAAGAATAGAAACCCATTAGGCCTACCTTCCTTCTATTTCAAATGAAAACAGTCATGCTTGCAAAGCACACGATAATATGTGTGAAAACTGGTTGAACCTGATATAATCACGTGAACGCACACAAGTGTGTAAATACCGGCAATCGCGGACCTCATATTGTCTCTCTTTTGTTTGTACATTATAACTTTTTCGGAAGGCCTCCCATATGTTTTGTACTCGATTTTCAATCGTGGACGTTCGTTCAAACGTGGACCCTTTGTCTGCGTCCTACCCTTTTGTCCCCAGTCCACGATTGCCGGTATTTACAAACACAGCATTGTAAATCTGTCCAATCAGATTATAACTACTATGTGCAAAAATCTTAGATGCACAAAATTCCATTGGGTTGTCTAAGGGGCGTGGTTTACTCGTAAACGGGGATGGGTTAATAGACCCATCTATTAAGCACCGCCCCTTGACCAACCACAGCCGCGTGTGACATGTCCGTCAAAGTGGTCGGACCACTGCCGCGGCTGTGATTGGTTAATACGTCAAGGAACGGTGCTTATTGATAGGTCAATTTCCTACCTGTCTATGAACAGACCCGTCCGCAGCGCCTGCACAATGCTCCTGAACTTAGGCTTCTCCTCGCCCAGACGAGATCTCGTGGATTGCCGGCTGAAGGTCGACGTCAGCCAATGCCGTACCTGTTCAGGGACATCTTCGGTCGCAACTTCAGAAAGGTCATCCTCGTCCCCTTGATAGTTAAATCTGGGGGAAACGAAGCGTCCATAACAGAAAAAAAAACATGTGTTATGCAAATCCTTTCTTTAATTTAAGGATATATGACCTCTAAACTCGCACTACAGGCACTGTTAAGGCATAAAAACTCCTTGTGTTCTTTAACATAGGCGATCACACTCAATACAAAATACCGGAACTGGAAAAAATGACAACGAGATGTTTTTAATGGCAGCACTTTAATACCCGGTACGAATTCATAACCAAGTATAAAGTGGTGACATCAAGACAGTTTCCACGGGTACCTGGTGTCTGAATGTGGCAGTTAAATTTGAATGAAACTCCCAAACTTACAAAGCACTAAAAAGTACGATGCTCTTGAACAGGAAAACAATTATCACGGTTTGCTCATGCCCGTACTTTTACACGAATTCACAGCCAGGAATATAGAGCCGATACCAGGATCGCTTTCAGTTATTTCTATAATCGAATCTTGAATTGGCGAAAATAGCACCGATCTGCGCACTTCCGGGTTTCAAAGCGAGGATCTCAATGCTAAGTCAACAACTGAACGTGCCCCGTCTTGCCATTTATGGCGTGATTCATTCATGCATGAATAAATTTGTTGAATAACACTGTGTTTGTTTAGCACCGAGAGCCTCGCTATTAATCCGGAAGTGCGCAGACGGGGCTAATGTGAATTCGTCTATTGGTATCCCTTTTCTGACAAGGAATGTAGCAAGTAAGATTTGATAATTTGCATTTCCAGAAAACACCTAAACTTCCAGTAGACCTATAATGCATGTGCGATTGCACCTCATCTGCCCCTAAACGCCCAAGCGTGTGCCTAATAACTTATCCAATACCAGCTTTTTCCTATTGACAATCACATTCAATATTTATCGTTTGAGACTGAGATCATAAATTTCAGAGTTTTTAATTAATAAATGTGATATGAAAAATAACCCAGTATTATAGGTTTCCCCGGCCAATTTTGCAAAATGTTTATTCATTTGGATACAAAGTTAATTCAATTCCGCCGAGATTTTGAAAATCGATCTGAACACGCGTTTCATTTTCGCTACCAGAGCGTTCGATTCCATTTCAGTTCAATCAATTAAGTGTTTGTGCAGAACCTTTCGTTTATGTCCAATCGGATTCATTTACACGACTTATTTTTTGCTTTTAGAGGGCGAAATTTAAACTTTTACTATTCAATTTCACATTTTGTGAAAACATTATCAAGTTGTTTTTTTCTTATTCAATCTTCACCCGTTTTAAAAATATATTTTTCCATTATTTACCTACATAGTCTTCAACATAAAGAAAATATATTTGTTCTTACACTCTTTGCATTACATTCGGTCAAATCCCCCTTCCCCTCAGAGCCACCACTGACTACATCTCATGTCAAGTTCATTTTGTGACAGACTTTAGCCCTCAGTAGGTTCTTTGCATGGCCAAGCATCGAGGGAGATACATTTGTGCATGAGCACACTGCTTGTGAATTTTTCGTGGGTGATTTCTCCGATGTTGTTACGGGCTATTTCCTGTAAACAAGTATAGATCTCCAGAGTGTCGGCAGTCTGCAGATAGTCTGCAACACTCTCAAAAAGACTCAAAAAATGCATAAGACGGTTACGATCGACATCGACATGAGAGGTTCGTCTATAATGGCTTCGAATTCGTGCTACCATCACGTACAGGTTTATTCAAATCGAATTTTGAATGAAGACTAATATCCTATTTCAATTTCTGCTTGAATTTATAAGATTCTGTATCAGGTTTAGAAGTCTGTGATGTAACCTGCTATTTTGAATGAAATAAACTTACTTTTGTTTGCACATTCACGAAAATGTATTCCCGAACTCGGCTGGAAATGGAATGCTTGCGTAAATGAATGCACAGGTAACGTAAATGGCCGCCTGTTTCTCAAAACCGAATGCACGGACAATGAAAACGATTGAACTTTCGTTGAATAAGCCAGTTCGGTATCTCAAAGGTCAAAGGTTATTCGGGATAAAATTGCTGACGTAATGTCACGCCATATTACGTGAACGCTTATTCTGATTGAATTTAACACGTGCGCGTTATGCGACCACTTTTTGCGTTAACACGCGCGCGTTAGGTCACGCGGGTCATTCGGGATAAAATGTCATTGTGCACTTGCGCAGTTGAAATACCGAACTGGCTTATTGAAACGGGATTAAAGACGCGCATTCAAATTCAGACGGAAATGAATGACCAATTTTCAGAAGTGAATACAAAAATTGGCCGGGAAAACCTATATTAAGGTGGTATTTAAATAATCCTTGTTGCCACTGTACTTTTTGTGACGTGATTTAAAACAAAAAAAATACATTCCCCACAAATGAAATAAAGCAAACCAATTTTTTAAATTTTATATCTCGTATTTTCTGATATACACAACATGTACCCACCCGGTAACCCTTGTGCGTGTATCTAGATTCAATTTCACGGACCCGCTGAGTATACAATTTTGCTTAGCACGTGTAGGCCTATTGAGCATTTTTTCCCTGCTAAGTAGCTGCATGAAATCGTACCCACCACCTACACCGTGTTTAAGGCCGGTTATACTTGACACGAATGCTAAAGTCAAGCGAATTTGTTCATTGTCAGGTTCGCTTCGTTCTTAAATTCGTGTGAAGAATGAACCGAGATTTAGCATAAAAGTCACAGAAAGTTTCCAGTGTATGTGAACAGGTGGCATCCAAAGGCAGAGGTACAGAAATTACACCCACATGGGACCCTAAAGGTGCACTGCAAAGAAAGAGATCTCTGCTATGAATTGCATGCACACGTTCCCTTGTCACAGTGCATCACCTTTGAAGTCAATGACAACATGCCTGAAAGTTATTACTCCGCATGGCCGATGAATCTCGTTAGTAGAATCACTCGCATTAGAGCATCACCAAAAAATTACTCTAAGTATTAGCAACCACAAGTTGGGGGGGGGGGGCGTTCTAAATGGGTTAGAGAAACACACGGATGGGTGACGTCTACTGTACATAACTCATGAACAACACTGAAATACTGGACTATATTTAACTTGACGGGTTTGACTATATAAACACGCATGGGAAGGCATTTGTAGGGAAGTCAAGAAATGGGGGGGGGGGGGGGGGGGGGGCTGAACATTAATATGCGGTTGGAGCGTAAGCTGCCCTTACAAAGTACATATCCACACCACCATGACACATCAAAGACGCGGAATATGCACAATGTGCATCGTTATCGTAGCGTGTTTATGATAACCAGCGTGTGTGAATGTTGTGCTCCAAACAGGTTTCAAATAATGTACGATTTGCTTGTGACTGTTTTCAGATACAGATACCGAGGTTTGGATATGACAATGTGATGGTCGTTGTGACGCAATACTTCTCTATAGTTGGAAACTTTCAACGGTTACATTGCGCTGTGTGTATGAAATGTTTACATCATCTGTACCACGTGTGCACATCATGTGCATTACTGCGTGTGCACATCATGTGCATTACGTTTGCACCTCATGTACATCACGTGTGCACCTCATGTACATCACGTGTGCACCTCATGTGTATTACGTTTGCACCTCATGTGCATCACGTGTGCCTGTCATGTGCATTACGTGAGGACATTATTTCCGAGATTCCAACGGGCATATGCCTAATGCGTAAATTGCTTGTGTTTTTGAAAGACTAGGCCCTAAATGCAGTGTTGTAGTCGAGTACTTTTTTCCGAGTACCGAGTACTGCCGAGTACTTAGATTGCCGAGTACCATTCAAGTCCGAGTACTTTGCCAACCGAGTACAAGTACAGGTCTCCGAGTCCGAGTACTTGTATTTCCGAGTACGAGTACGAGTCCGAGTACTTGTATTTCCGAGTACGAGTACGAGTACATTGTGCTTGAAATAAGTATGGGACGTTTACACGTTTAAACGAAAAAAAATGCAAATCCGTTTAGAAATGTTCCCAAACGTTTAAACGGAACTCAAATTTCAAAAATGGGACCTTGTATTTACGCAATCTACCTTCAAGTTTTATTTACAAAGAATCTACGATCTTTGAAAACGTGGATGTTAAATACATTTTCCAAACCTGTGTCTTTGTCATTATTTTAGTCAGTAATATGCAAGTTTCCAACACAAAAACACTCACTCCTTCATGGAAAAAAATGCCACTTCCCGACGTGACATCACTGACTGCGCGCGGTCAACGTTAAACCGCCATCTTGAATTGCCTCATTATGTATTCATGATCATGAAGCATTAAGTTGGTATTTAAGCCAATAGGGGGAAAAGGCGCGCTGTTTTTCGGGCCGTGTTATGAATATTTAACAGGTCAATCGCCATGACCATTCATAAATATTGAAACTAGAATCCCCTGGCCTTATAAGGGTGGATAATTTGAATTTGAATACTGTATCAAAAAGCGCCAATGCCACTCAAAAGTGAGATCAACGATCACCAAAAGGGGATGATCCAAGCCTGGCATCGGCATGGGGAGGGGGAATTCCAACCGCGATATTGCCCGGAGGCTTGGGATTTTGGAGGGTACCGTGAGGTACAATTTGCGGAAACTGCAAGATAATAATTCTATGAAAACGAGGCAAGATCTGAAGACCACCTCCTGCGGAGTTCGCGCCGAAACTTCGCACGAAACCATCAAACGAACTTTATTTGAGAACACCTCGGCGTTTCACATAATTATGATTGGCCTAATTACGGGTTTACGGCTAGATATTTGTCCGGTTCGCTCGTGGCCCCCGCCCGCCTTGCAAACAGGACGCTGGCAAGGGCTGATCTCTTTGAGCTCTCATTGGACAGATTTTGCATGACCTGTGACGTAGCATGCAGAGCACAAACTCGATTGCTAATGCTGTTTATCGTGTAGCGCGCGCTAGCTGCATGCAAAGGTCATGATAAGTTACCCATAATGCCATCCGTACTTCCTTCACAAGATTCTGTGAAGCGACATCAGCCCTTCCCATGCCCAGCGCCCTGTTTGCAGGGCGGGGGGTACAAGCGAATTTGTCCGGACGGTGCGCAGAGGAAGTCGATTTCTCCGCAATCAACCATTTGAAAGTATAGATAAAATGATCAGTGAGGCCGTGGTAAGTCAAGCCATAGGTTTTTTTTATCGAGTATTGCTATTCGAGTACGAGTACCTTGATGATCGAGTACAATTTTGACACGTCGAGTTCAAGTACTTTGCTGGCCGAGTACGAGTACCGTCAGTTGGAGTACGAGTACTTTGACATTCGAGTACAAGTACGAGTACGAGTACTCTAAAAACGGTACTCGAGTAGTACTCGAGTACGAGTACCGAGTACGAGTACTACAACACTGCCTAAATGTCAGCTACGTGATCACTCGACTTGAGCTGTATAGAAAAGATAGGCAATCGTTCGGGAAGGAAAGCTGAAGGTGTCATCATACCAGGATTAGAAACACTGCTCGACATTTAACACAAACTGTAACCTTTCCTCCAAATCCATTTTCCCCAATGTACTTAAAAATGTGTATTAATTTGGTATGGCGGTCTGGATGAGTCAACACACGAACCCCGCATTCAATGCCATTACCACAGAAGTTTGAATCGCTAAGCTCCAGAACTAACTCATTGTTATAACAAACAGATGTGTATTGTGATTCCCAAAGAGAAAAAAATGATCCTAGACGATGGAGAAAAATATCCCTTGACAATTCCTCGCTGTGGCAAACAGCCAAGCAATCTCACTAGAGATTGGATTGCAGAGCAACCACTGCTTACTATTTGTACAGGAAGATAAGGTTTTGATATGAAGTTTATCATACAAGGTGCTTAAAACAACACACGTGCTGAAATGCTGCTTCACTATAGATAGGACCCTTGTGGTTTAGACTAAAATAATGTGGTTAGTTAAGCGATGGGTCAAGCTATTAAATGAAATGTCAAAGGGGCGGGGTTAGCGAGAACTATTCAAAATCACGTGTGGGGAGCGGGATTATGCGGTGTTCCTTAATTGGCGGGCCGGCTGGGGTATCTGCGTAGACTGGTTCCTGTCCCCACAAATATATGGGGACCGGTAGCTGTTACGTAATGGCGCTTTTGATGGGCCATCCTTTGCGCAAACGCTGTCTGAATCACGGAGAATTCTTTTCTTTTTATGCAAGTGTGTTCTTGCATTTGTTGACACCTGAACAAAATTAATGGTACCCTTCGCCCTATCCATACATGGGCGCTGGTGAAGGCTAATCTTTTCCTTCGCAAAAAGTTGTGAAGAAAACGTAAAGCATTGTGGGTGGCTTACCAGATCTTGCTCCTTGCGCACGCGTTATCCAAATGCGGAGGTGTTGCCCCCGCGTCACAGTTAAAATATATCCAATGAGAGCTCCAAGAAATAAGCCTTCACCAGCGCTCTGGATAGGGCGGGTGGTACGAGCGAATTGAGAATATCCCAATGCATTATGGGTGTATCAATATAAACACCATAGAAACGTGCTACCGGTTCCAATATTCGAAGTCAGAGCGATAATGGAGGGACTGGGAACCAATCTATTATCTGGCATGGATAACTGTGACTTTGCCAAACTGTGTGAAAACATTCCAGGTTGTTTCAAAAAAATTATTAAATGGGTCTTTCTCCTTCAGTGATGAGTGCCCCAATATGTAGTAAGTTACCAGTACTTCACCATTAGAAATGTCGTCACTCAATTTAAGAGTTGTTCAACGAAGGTTCTAAAACAACGTTTACAAAAACTCATCATTTTGGTCAGAACCTCCTGGATTTCAAGTCCCTTTAGTTTGATATTAGGTCAGTGAATAACAAATGTTTGTTATGTTGGCAAAGTCACACGATATCTTCGGCTTAATGATGGATGGGCTAACTCATAAAAGCTGGGATTAAATGGGCGGGGCCTCATAGGGCCGGGGAGGGATCGGGTTCACCACACCCTGCAGGAGAAGGGGCCAATGAGAGGAAAACATGAGAGAAGGGGGGCGATGAAGAATGCGATGATGATCTGAGCAACATACAACTCCAGTGAGCACGGCGCATGCGCCGTGACCCGACAATGGCATCTCACCTATATACATACGCAGAAGTGGTCTTCTTTGCCGGGGTGGATTGTTTACCCTTATGGGTACGCTGTCTTGATAGGGAGAGAAAATGGCTGGCATTCATCAATATTGACCGCTGGACATGGCACTGTTAGGCAGTGACCGTCGCATATGGCAGAAAGTCCTCACCAAATGGTTGTGACATTGGACAAATCAACATTTTCGTACGAGACAGATATGAGTGAGCTCAATGCTCTTAAAAAACTATCCCCTGAAAGAGATGCAATGTTGAATTTAACAAAATAATGATACGTATGACCAAAAACACCAAAAACCTTAGCATATTGTACGCAGAACAACCTATATACATTTATCCGAGCACGTGATGCATACACCCCCCTGGCCACAGCAGTGGTGGTGCTGAGGCCTGAAGGTTAAAATAAGCGCCAGATTGCTACAGCCGAAACTTCGCTGGCGTTGGGTGCATTCAACCGTGCGGTCGGATTCGTGTATACCTTCCGTGTACGTTCAGATAATGCATGACCTCTAATTTTCTGCGGGTTTCCCAAATGCACATTGTGTGGGACTCTGCATAAAAGATAAAGAGCTACAGGCCATTAATTCCATCTGTATTTTTATATTGTAATTCAAAATATACTGATGTAGAAGTTTAGAATGCCTAATTTGATCAAATAATGAGACGTGGCTCAACTCAATGGACAGAAATTCGCGCCATGGCATTCTGAGTTACAAGCAGAAACAACCTTTGTTTTTTCAATGAGAAGACATTTTGTCATTTTAACATCAATTTTTTTGTATCATATCTGAAAGTTTCATAACTGAATTTAATCTCAAAATATTGTTTTGGAGTGATTTAATTTTTTTCACCGAGGGTGTATTTCAAACAGTTCACTGACCATAAGCTATATAAGTTCACAAAACAAATGGCCATGACGTAAACAACTTCAAAGGTTATAGCGTGGGATGCATGAGATTGACTTCCACCAACATCAATACATCAAATTGCAGCATATTACAAGCACTTTCACGAAATAAAATAATTACAATTTTCAAAATGTGGCTATTTTCCAACAATTTCCGAACGATTGGGCCAGGTAAGACACATCATTTTCTAAAGAAAACAAAGATTCGGTGTCGTCTTCTTTTTCCCCATAATAACCATTCAATCAAAAATTATTAATAATTATTAATCACTTATTAATCTAGGTATTATTAGCATGGAACAAGCGGTAGGCCTATCCTTTACCTGTTGTGGTCAACTTTCAACACCTCCAGTACATTGACCGCATATTGCAGGTTGTTCCTCAGATCGTCTTTAGAAATCTCCTCCTTTTCCAGCCTGAGAACGAGGCTGCGCAGGCGCAGCATGGCCTCGGCAACGGCCTCGGCCGAGGTGGGAACCGGAAGTTCGTCCATCTTGGCCAGGTCCAGACTCGTCAGAGACTCCTCGTCAAACTCCTTCGAATCCTGCCGCATCAGTTTTCTCTTCCCCTCGGCCCGCTTGTAGATTTTGTAATCTTGCCCTGAAAAAAAAAGCGAAAATATTCATCGAGTGGAGCAGACTGAGGGCGAGACTAGCATTTGGATGGCAGGATTTCAAGGATACGCCGGTGATTTCCTAGTCTATGAAATAGCCGCTCGTGCAACGCGACGAGCGTCTATAATATGTGTGCAGATCTGGCGATTAATTATGCAAGACATTTTGACCAATCAGCCTGCTCGATTTTTTGGACCTTCGGGAAACCGCTGATCAAGGCGCTTTGAGAAATGTAAAAATTTCTGCACGCGCACGGAATCATGTTGCAGCGCAGCATGCGTAGTGTAGTACTGCGTACCGCGTGCGCGTGCTGGGGGAGCACGCGACACGCGCGGCGGCATTTGAATTATTATATAACTGCCATCGCGTGCTACATACGCGCCGTGATGAATACAGAGAAACTGGGTCAGCTGACACCTACCAACCGATGAGTACCTTCGTCTACATCCTCGACTCCATGGGCGCGTGTGCGTTCCTTCACTAACCCCTGGCCGTGTGGAATACGTAAACGACGCTGACTGGCTATTCGAAATGAATATTTATGTACTGAAAGTGAACCGCGCGCGTAATCCGAATGTTGAACGCCCTGTGTGCGCTCGCGCCCGCGTTAACATCCTGTTCGTCACGTCACATCAGCAAAACGACTCCGAGCACTTTTTTCCATTATCAAGACAAGGCCACTAGTCTTGGTGGCTACGATAAACGATATGGATTTTTTTCTGGTCAGGAAATACATGTATTTTATGTTAAAACAGAGATAGAAAAGGCACACATATTATATATTCGAGTCGAGGCCGAAAATCAAAATTGTTCCAATCGATAGTAAATTTACTCATTTTTCCAGTTCAAGAAAGCAGCTCATTCTCAATGACAGTGTTTGCCGCCGCTGCAGAAGATGCATCGAAAGGTTTGACAAATTTGCGAAAACAGCTGAGAAAAACATTTTGAAAATTACACAACTGACATCCGGCGATAATGGGCGGAAACGGTCATGACGGTCGTCATACTTTTCCTTCCTCCCGATCCCACCAGGCCGGCTCAGGTTACTACTACTCTGTGCAGTCTAGTGTCAGGCGGGAAAAACATTAGGCATCATTATTAGGAGCTAATCTCATCCTTCCAAAAGATTGATTCTACAAATAAAACCTTCCTACTAAAAACACTGCGTCGCGCGTTAGACACATCGACTGCAGTCCTAATTACCATATCCCACTATGTGGGATATGGTAATTACACAATTCCAGGGGTTAGGATCGAGCAAGGCATGGTGGGAAAACATGGCGCCGCAAGATCGTGCCCATGGTAACGAGGTTGCTTCGTCTACATTTCTGATCGAAATGACGTCACAGGTTTGCAAAGTCTACTCCGATTGGCTGGCGCGCGGGGTCGCATAAATTAGCATGTCCGCATGATATGCAATGCAATGCATGCAACGTCTGATACTCAGTCTGGTGATTTCCCTAGTGTGTGTTTAATATTCACACACGTGTTCTCTTGCATAAAGTATAAAGGCTTATGACCTTTTTGGAAAGCTAATTCTTTAAAATTGCAATGAATCTGCATGTGAAAGAAAGCAATTATACATGTAATTCACTTATTGCTGAAGTCTGCACCGACTATGCAACGGTAGTGGCCGATGTACACGATAAAGGAAAAGTTAACACCATGTACAATACAAAAGCACTAATAATTTGCCGATGTGTGTGCAGTTTTCTCGGTTTTTTTTTTAGATTACATTACTAATACAATGTATGGTGAAAATGGGGTTATAACAGTTGCTTATCATTTTTCTGAAAGACCAAGGAAGCAGAATTTAACTTTTATATAAATTAATGTACAAAATCCTAATAAAATAGTTAGGCAACAACTATTCTGAGAAATATTTATTATATGCAGTTACGCGATTTATTGTTGGTTTATTTTCTTTATGTTTACTTCCACTGCACCACCGTGGAATGTGATTTGTAGTAAATTAAAGGCTATTACCAATCGTGCATATGCAGGGTTATCCTAATATCATTATCAGCCAAGACTGAGATGCTCTCAGCCGCCAGGTAATAGCCTGGTAAAATGACTATATGTGGTTTAGTGAAATGATGTGTAAAAGCGAAAAGTCAATCCTGCCTCAGGGTTTATACTCATGGTCTGTTCTTCACGGTTCCCCTGGTAGATGTGGAATTCTTCTCAATTCGGCCAGGGATTTCGAGTTCAGTCAAGACGAATTTCACAGTGCTTATGCCTTTCCGTTGGTTCAATTATATTGTGCATGCTTCATTACTCCCTGGTATCGCTTGCAATGGTAAAACTCTTAGTTCTATTTATCTTGGACTTGAAGAGTTCAGCTTTCTGCTCTCTCTTTAAAGTAGAGTGGATCGGAAATGAAACACAAAGAAATCTAGGAACCGAAACATGAGTTATATTAAGACGGCACCCTATAAGACAAACTGTCAGAGCCCAAGCTTCCATTCGGAAGAGTAACTAAAATATTGTACTTAAAGCTGCAATGTCTGCAGTGGCTGAACATTTCAATGCGAGGATGTAATTTGCGTGATGTACGGTAAATTAGAAGATATATTTATGCCCTTTGCTGATGCAGTGTATTAAGCACTGTATGCTCAGTGCTTTCCAAGAGCCTATATATGGTAAATAATTCACAGGCTTACTCGGGCGGGAAAAATCTCATTGGAAAGCCCATAACATATCTAATGCCAACAATTTAGTAAATCAAATGAGCAAATTGCCTCATTTGTATCTTCACCAGTAATTTAAACGGTTGAATGATACTGATCAATCCTCTGTCCTGTTTACCTGAACTCGTGAGGTAGACTGCAGACTTCATGCCTCTATTTAACAATGCACTAGACACAATTGTGATGATTTCTTTTTTCTTTTTTGTTTATTCAATATAACTAGAATGGTTCGTGTGCAGCCAGTGTTGTATTCTTGCAATAGAAGATTCAACTTCACATTCCCCGTATCATTTCCGTGGAGGTAGAAGCTTCGTGTTCGGTTCAGTTCGGTTCGGTTCGTTTCCGTTCGGGTTGGGTTTTTGGATGTTTCCGGTACTATATGTGAAACAAATGTTGCTTGTATTTTTAACTTAGAATGCCATAGTGCGAGTTATCGCTCATTTAATATTGAGCTACGCCACATACAACAATAACAAGAGGCATACAAAATCAGTAGCAAGACTCGTAGTAAATGCTTTATAATATATACGGCAATGAAGTGCATGAACCACGCGTGGCATGCTCTTTGAAACGAAACAGTCGTCTGCTGGTAAACAGATCACTGGGGACACATCAAGTGATGAAATATTTGTGAACCGCGAGTTGGAGAAGAACCGGCATTTCGCGATATAAATATCATACTCAATGATAACGAAGCCACAGACATCACCATTCGTGGCGTGATTGCATTCTTTCGTTAAGCAGTCTCAGTTTAATACGTAGGCCTACACGGTAAACCGTTGGACATTTCACGATAAGCTCAAATTCCTTTCAGTTTTATTAGACACTTTTTCTAAACATTTTCTTGCAATCAGTTTGTAAACAAACAAACAAAAGTGTATAGCGTATTGCATTGACATATAGTGTTTAGCCATTGAACATTGATGTTTAGGAATTGACACGTAATTTTTAGCTTCTAAACATGTTTACAAACTGATAGCAAGATTGTGTTTAAAGAGGAAAGAAAACCAAGTTGCATTTTTCCGCTTTATTGGCTTTTCTGAGAGCTTGTATATTCTTCTGACCGAATACAAATTGGTAAAGAACGATTAAAATGTATTTCATTGGGGAAAAAAAGACTAAAATTGCCCCCTGGAGTAAGCGTTTGGTCTCAATTCCTGCAAAGGTCATTAAGGTGCAAAAAAGTATGCATATGACCTTATGACGCATGTGCGCTTACTTGGCCTCAGCAGTGCGGCCACCGCACGTCTGCAGCGTGTTGGCACTATCATCCATGTGTGTGTTATGACATATTCGTCGTCAGCTGGTCGTACTTTCTTGGCAATTTTTGCCGAATGCACGGCCTTCCTAGCTTACTTTTGGAGTTATTACAGTTGATAAGTATTATGCAGCTGAAAATCTTCAGAATCTACGCTATACTCCTCCCACGAGCCATCAGATTCTGCCATTATTCCAGAGCGAAAATTTTGTCCACGGCGACCAGGTGTCATAAAAGTACGTGTACGTCTGTACGTATCGCGACGTCACTGTATGTTTTCATTTCATTGAAAATTAATTAAACTGTTGCAAACTGCTGACTGACTGAATGGACCTGAAATATACAAATCAAAAAATTAGCTGGCCTGACGTTTCGAACTTAAGCAAGTTCTTTCTCAAAGGCAAATGCCTTTGAGAAAGAACTTGCTTAAGTTGGAAACGTCAGGACAGCTAATTTTTTGATTCATTTCATTGAGACAGATACAATGCAGTTACCAGACTATGTTCGCGGCGCACACACAAATCCATCCACGTTTCTGCGTTTTTGCATCCCTGTGGAGACATGGCATTGTTCTCCCCTTTGTCCCTGTACTTAAGCAAACCCCCATGAGTCTTTGTACACAAAATTCCTTGTGGAGACAACCTAACCCATATAATTGCCTAGTGGAGACCTATTCAGTCCCTTTGTCTCTATTGTTTTCATGTCTCCACAGGGTACGGTATATCTCTCCATCCACACAAATTCCAAACCCAAATTTCAGTGTCAAAATATGGATGAATAAGACACGAGTAAGCTTCCTGCTCCACAAAGACCCTATTATAAAAATAATGAAAAACTCATCAGTGCAACGTTCATGCAATAATGCACCACCAGGAACAATAAAAATAGGACAAAACCAACACATAGTACACATGCATGCACGCAAACACAATGGGCACTCGCATAGTGACGTCATCTATCCCTACGCAGCTACGTCACACGATTGGATTGTAAACACGCGGTTGACGCCGAGCTTTTCTGATTCTGAGCGAAAGAGACTCCAAAGTAAAACTTCTCTAAAATTGCCAAATCCATGCATAAACTCTTCAAACCTACTTTGTTAGGTTTGGGGAGGCATAAGCTCTCAGAAAAGCCACTAAAGTAGAAAAATGCAAATTGGTTTTCTTTCCTCTTTAAATGCTAAAGATGGTTTCCAGATCACGTGACTTGTGCTTAAAGTCTCCTAAATACAATTACTTTTTACCTTTTTAAAAATTACACTGTCAATGCTATTTTCGAGTGGACTGTGAAATATACTGCGAATAGAAAAAAATGCAAGAAACAGCTCCAGAACCATTGAAGGAACAAATTATTGATAAAACATATTTTTGTCCAAGTGTATATATATGTAAACTTTTGACAACTGTGGTTTATTGATTTTGCATTCAATAGGGGACCTTTAGCAATATAGGACAATGGGCTTGAGAAAGGTCCCCGGTTGAAAATCGTGTACAAAACCAATGAGAGTGCTTGCCAAAAAGTTAACATATGAACAATAGGAGGACAATAGGAGGTCCCCCCCCCCCCATTTAAGGTGTTTACACACCTGTGTGCGTGGTCGACAAACACAATGGGCGCCACTTTACAGAGAAAAGCATTCAGGTCTGAATATGGAAATGTACGCTCTAGAGTAACTGACGGAATGTTCGGGTTCTGATCGTCTTTCACCTCGAGTTGGTTCCTCATAGCCCACTGCCGGCACTGTATCTTCCCATCATCAGGCATTTTGTTTTTCTATTCGGCTATGTATGCTTCTTTTCCTTTCATGTTTGTTTTCATTGCTCTGCATTTTCTCTCTCTCTCTCTCTCTCTTTCTTTCTCTTTAAGACACGTCTCGTCTTTCTTATCTTCGTGCTTCGATTTATCCTACTCTTCATTTGCTCATGGGAGTCTTCGTCGCCAGTCCCTTGTATAGGCCCTAATCCTTTAAAAGAAATCGGTTTTTTCTCCTAGCCTTGTACTCAAGATACATTTGACACCGGACTGTTTGATGTATAAGGATATAGCATGGGGTTTTAAGTTTCAGTATAAAATACAGGAAATTTACGGATGTACAGGCAGTCAGATGAATAATTAGAATATATTTTTATCTAGCCTACGTTATATATGTGAAAGAGATATGATGACACACGATAGACGTTGCAACTTGACCGTATACTGTTACGACTGGCTTTCTGATTTCAACCTTCATCATGATCCTGCGAGTTTGGATAACCCAAGCGTCAGTGAGTGAAGTGGTATCTAACCTATACATTATGTATACCAATATCGAATCATGTTCAATGCGCATTTTAACAAGTCATCACTGAGGTACTGCATTAATTATGCAGCTTACTAAGATGGTATTCTTGGCTGTTTTAACATTAAAAACAAATCTGGAGGAGACTTGAAATTTGTTTCAAATGAATGTCTGTGCTTGTGAATAATTCTTACTAATTGCCATGTACAAATGATAATTATAATCAAATAAAAATATGGCAATTGAGGTACTTTATATGAAAGAAATGAGCAATTGTCTTCATTTATATCATTTCAGGTATATACCGGTACTTCAAACGTATTTGCAAACTGACTGAAACCACAAGCCAATAGGCATATTAAAGGTATGATAATATTATAACATTGGCAGAGCTGCTATAACACATTTGCAGAGAGTGTTAATACTTTGTGTCATTTCGATAAAAATAACAAACTTGTGAAAGTTGGAGCTCAATCCGTCATCCGAGTTATAATACGAGACAACAGTGAAAACCGATTCTGATGCAGCATTGATTTCTGTGCCCGTTTATAATGTTTATTTGGATTGTCGAAATCGAAACAAACCCGAGCATTTTGGGAGGTCTTCAGATATAAGACTTTCTCGAAGATGACAGCATTTCAGATGGAAATATTTCTCAGGAGGATTGGTCATGGAACCGTCTTTCAGATTGAAACTAATTTGATCAGACCTTTAACAGTGGGTGGCCCAGTGGGAGAACGCAAATATTTGCAATAAACAGTCGTCCAAAGGCTTGACGTCCCCATTTCTATTTTCGTGGCACGCCAAAATATATAGACGCATCGAGCTATGGTTTTAGAACACGAACACAAATTACTTTTCATAGTATTATATAACAAAATTCATTATATTATATGCTTTATTTAGAGAATTTATACGTGTAACTAGTTAACCTCTTCCTTCCTACATTCTAAAAAAAGTAGTCAAATTTGACTGAAAACAGTCAAACTTGCATCCAGCTGACTACAGCTGATGTAGGCTAGATAGCTGCCGTACCGGGTGCAAGTTTGACTGCTTTCCAAGCAAATCAGATTTCCACCCCCAAACAGGTTCGTTAGGTCGCATCACAATCCACATGAAGACATCTGAGGGGTTTGAACCAATGGAGTACGTACTGGAGACCAATGTACTATGTAGTATGATCTCACAAACGCCAAATTCAACACACCCCGAGACAGAGACAGGGATCACTTGCATATAGTTTTACCACTCCGTGTTCGAAAGAACGACGATCAATACTTTATCGAGCGTGGGGGAAGTCTGCATAATTCCCGGCACACCCGCAACATTAACAGAGCCCCGGCGCGGTCCACGGGTCGCTTGAAAATTTACGGCGACACGCAGGACGGAAATGAATATGCCGTTTTGTCAACATGTCCGAAATGGCGGGGAAATCGATGAGAACAGACGACAAAACGAGACTTCGGGACAAATCCCGGGGAGGAAAAAAATGACACAGAAATGCAGACGAGATTTCTCTTCCGAGTCAATATTTGAGGAACGTGTATATAGGAACGTACGTGGAGTGGTGGATCAAGAGATTTAAAAAGTGCCGCGATTTAAGGTTTCATAGTTTTGTTCTCTTTTCGGTGATTTTGATGGAATTGAGCTCAGAGTTTTAATTTATTTACCATTTCGTGTGTATTTATCTACATTACCCCTTGTGCGTATGGTATCCATTCCACTGTCTTCAAGGTTAAGTTGTATGAAAGGGTGATGTCAACAGAAAGTCTAAACCTCTTCAGTTAGGCCTTGTGAAAATACTCCAAATGTCGACAGTCAAGGGGTACGTATATTCCATGCGGCAAGTCATAACCTTTCAAATTATATCGCAGTCGTCTGTTTAAAAATATAGATGTTTTTGATTGATTGAGTTTGCTGTGAATGCCAGGTTTGAAATCTTCTGCGCATGCGCATGCCCATGATGGTCCAAGATACTATCTCCAGTGCCGGTTTCTATTGAAGCAAGATATGGGACAGAGTGACCCCCCCCCCCCCCCCCCCCCCCCCTCTTTTGTGTTGGTCATTGTGTTTCCGGAATCTCAATAATTCTTTTCAGATATCCGGGGGGGGGGGGGGGGGGGGGGGATGTGTTAGTTAACAATAGTCTGTAGTGTGTACATGTACCGGTATAGGGTATAAACAGGTTACAGGGGGACGGGAGGGGGAGGGGGGGGGGGGAGGGTACCCCTTGGCCCCATATCTTACTGGTATATATACTATATAAGTTCCAGGTCCAAAGCTTGATCGTCATAACAAATAGGCCTCGTGAAATGTTTTTTCTCGTTGCCATCCCCATTACAATTTGTACATGTACTTCATACCGTAAAATCGAACGTGGGTAACAGTTGTAACCTCTGCAAAGTTTAATGTTGAAGGCGAGTCTTGTGGTTTCCAATTTCGTTAAAATAGAGGAATTTCACATTAGCCCCGCCTGCGCACTTCCGGGTTGAAAGCGAGGATGTCAGTGCTGAACAAAAACAGTGCTATTCAACAAATTCATTCATGCATGAATGAATCACGCCATAAATGGCAGCGCGGCGCACGATTAGTATAGTCGGTTGCTTACTTAGCACAGAGAGCCTCTTTTACAAACCCGGAAGTGCGCAGATTGGTGCTATTTTCGTCAATTTGGAATTCGTCTACAGGATGACATATCATGGTTGGTGCGAGTAGTAGGCGTGGTTTAGACTGGAATCTAACACTCAGGGGGCGTGTGCAGTATAAAATGTCTCTACGCGATGTTTCTAAGCTGCAAAAAGTGTGGTGTTAAATTAACACCACGTGGTATTAATATTTGGCGAATTGTTCAATACAGATTTTAAAACCTCAGTTTTTGCAGTGCATGGGATGTTGTCGGGAATTGGTCCCCTCACTTTGATATACCGTACCGGTACCTTATACATGTAGGGCCTACCTGTTATTATAAAAAGATACATTCTTTCTCGCAGATTTCATTTTCAATTGTAAAATACGCCCTTTACTGTACCTCATTTCAGGGATCCAAATTCTGTACAGCCCTAAGCTTTTATCCAGGACTGGTTCTCTAATGTTCTTTATATGAATTTTTGTCTTGTTTATTTATAAGCTAAAAGATAACATTAAAACCAAAGTAAACCATCCCCTTTATGCCAGTGATCGGCCAGTGCCCTGCATAAACACTCTTCTTTTTTCAAGTTCTCGCCAGATAGGGCTTGGTTGTAACGCGTTGGCAACCCGAGGCAAGACATCTACAATGCTTTGGCGGCGTTTGCCTATATTTAGAAACGTGAGCTATTTGTGTTAAGCTCGCGGAACCGGACGCAAAACAGCTGCAACTTAAAGGGGGGCATGTAATAGGATTATTTGACATGAACACACGTTATTTCCATGTTAATCTAAATTTCAGGGTCTTTTGTAGCAATTCTGGGGAGTATAGGCCTATAATTAGAAAATGTTCGTGTTAGGCCTATGTTAATGTGCATTTTATTCCTGAGCCAAATATAGTATAGTCTACCAAAAAATTCAGGATTTTTTTCTCAAAAAAGGGTCCATTTTTCAGCTGATTTCCAAGCACATTTGGAATTCATTTCTTCAAAACATTGGTGATGTTTTATTTTGGAGGAAATGATGTTAATTGAGGTTCCTTCTATCATGTTCTTTCCTCCATGCTTCTGTGACCAAACAAGAATGCGCCTAATTCTTGCATGACTAAATTGAAAAGATTTTAAACGAACCAAAAACCACCCCCTTAATTCATGCACTTCAAATGAAACGAAGCATTAACACTGCCAAAAAACTGCGGTGTTAAATTAACACCAAGCGGTGTCTATATTGAACCATCATTCGTTAAATATAGATAACACAATATAGATAACAGTACAGCAGCCGATTTCACGAAACCTTGCGCAATTGCGCAACTCTACCTACGCCACAATTTATTGCGTAAGTTGCGCAACATCTGTGATATTTTTTTAATCGATTTTACGAAAGTTACGCAGTGCGTAAGTCGCTGACTTGCGCCACAAATTATGGCGTAACTTACGCACTCGTTTTAGGTGGCTTAACTTGTTGGCACAAAACACCAAAATGATGACTTAGCTAGCTGAGCGTGAGCACAGCAGAGCCGTTAGTTGTTCAAATCATAAATTAAATTCACTAGATTATTTCAGAGAGTAATGAAATGATCATCCGCTGAGATATTTCCGAAAGTTGCCATCAATTTTTTTGTCAGAGCGATGTTTCAAAAGTGAAAAGTTTCAAAATGGCGCCCCACAGTTTAATTTTACGACTGTTCCATGTATTTTTATTGTTGTACTAAAACAGTCGTCGTAAAAGCGGCATTCAGCCTCGTCCGCGATGTATAAAAGACATAAGACATTGCGTAGCTACGCACTGTTTCGTGAAATGGATCGCAAGGATGTAGCGCAGCTGCGCAACATTTGTATAGCGCAAGTCTTACGCAATGGCGTAAGTTGCGCACGGTTTCGTGAAATCGGCTGATACCACATCAATAAGATACCACAGTGTTTGCTGTGAAAGGCATGTGTGAAAACAAGTTGAGCTGCAGCCGATTTCACGAAACCTTGCGCCATTGCGCAACTCTACTTACGCCACAATTTATTGCGTAAGTTGCGCAACATCATTCTGTGACATATAAAAAATCGATTTCACGAAAGTTACGCAGTGCGTAAGTCGCTGACTTGCGCCACAAATTATGGCGTAACTTACGCACTCGTTTTAGGTGGCTTAAGTTGTTGGCACAAAACATATAAATGGTTGGCTCAGTGGAAGAGCAAGTGGTTAAGCAACGTTAATTGCAGGCAGTACTTGGATGGGAAACCACACCATGTATTGCGTGCATTAGCGTGCATGGTAACAATCGTAGGACCCTTTTGGGCAGGTTTGGGCTAGCCCATTTGGGACCCAAGTGGCCCCCATCGGCCAAAACTGTACGGGTCCCACATGGGCAACCCAATTGGGGCCCACTCAGTTTCCCATCAAAGGCGCAACAGGGCCCCACTTGGGCTTGCTGGCTGGGAAACAGTGCATTGGTTGTTCTGGGGCACGACAGGTCCTTATTCATCTCAAAAGGGCCAAGTCATTCGGATGGGACGTCAAGCCGGAGGTCTCGTGTGCTCTATGGGATCAGTGCACGTAAAAGATCCCAGAGCACCTGTCGTGAAAGAGTATAGGGGTTTGCCCCGGTGCTTCTGGTGCCCTCAGCACACATCCTGTAATTGGCGCTTGCGTTGTTGGATGTTGAATGAAATAAAATAAAATACATTGCTAAAAAAAGTACATGAGTTGTTTTGTAACAGAAATTTTACATTAAGTTTATTTTTTGCAATTAAATGTGAATGACAGCAAATTTGTTTTATGTATAATGCGTACATTTAAATTAAATTGCATGTCTTTCAAAACAAATCAATTGATCAAGAAGTGGTTATATAGCGAATGGTTTTTTCACTTCTCACACAGCCAATGGGCCATTCAGATCTTATACAGGGTGTCTAAAAAATGCCCCTCTCAGGGTTGTAGCAGAATTCGAAAAAATGAAATGTTATATCTACTTTTCTAGTTTTCTTACATAATTGTGAAGTATGTCCCCGCTCCCTATTTTGATCTGTAAAATATCCCTGTCTACCTCTCAGCATGGATATATCGGGTGCCCTTTTTCACGTTTACCCCCCCCCCCCCCCCTCCCATAAAAATTACCTTGCTACGCCTATGTTTACTGCATGGTTCCTCTAATCATGGGGGGAAGGATGCTCTGGCAAAGGGCTTGAGAAAGTCAATTCTCGGCAAAATGCAACCAGTCGTTTCAAACTGCAGTTAAAACTGTCGTCAATTTTGATCAGGTCAATCCAACATATGCCCTATAATTATATGCTGCGCGAACCACATACCCTCATATTGCTCAAAATCCGTCAAGGTCCCCGGCAAGAAACAGGAGGTCCACGGTGCATGCATACGGTGGAGTCCGTTCATGATTCCGCACACAACGCACGTAATTATGGTCCAAGCCGCGAGTCTTAAATTACTCACTGGGGCGAAATTATGCATGGAAATCCTGCAAGCAGCTAAGCCTCACCGTTATAACAACACACGCGCCCCTGCGAATCGTAAATGAAACAAAAGGCCAGCGATCGAGTGCATTGATATCATACGTATATAGCATTAAATCTGCGCTCATCAGATCCAAGGATTTATTTTGTGACAGAGACGCTTCGCGTAGCAGAGACGCTTCGTCTGCTGGCTGCGCATTTACCAAGAATGGAACTGATGGTTTCCTGTATGCGTGTGTGTTTTTTTTCATGGCAGCTATTAACGAGCTTTTGATAACTGTTGTAGTCAGGAAGCCTGGCCCATCAGGAAAATTGTCCCCAATTTGTACAGATATAGGGGTTCTGTCAACACAATTTCCATCAAACCAGCTGCAACAGTAATGCATGTCAAATTGTCAATAAAGTGCAGACAGCAATTTAATATTTGGAATATTTGTATTAATATTTATTTTTAAAATTTTGCCTAGCTATATAAATGCTCGCTTTCTAAAATAACCGGTCCGCTCCTCGTCTACTGATGAAAATATGTGATGATATTTAATATTTTTACTTAATTAGTAAAATACAATAAAACTTATAAAATAAAACCAAATACAAATAATTATTTAAACAATCTAAATCGAATTTTAAAGATAGGCTAAATGTTAAATTCTAAATGTTTATAAAAAATAAACTGTTCACTTAGTTTGTAGTATTTGTTGCTAGATACACAAAGATAGAACCTTTTACTTAAAGCTTAACCTTGCCTTGGGGTTTATCACCATGAAAAAAATACATTTTCAAACTGAATTAGTATTTTTTGTTAGCATTAGATAAGTTATGACCTTTCCAACAAGACATTCCATAACACATCTACCGTCGATAAACAGATTTCGTAAGTTTCAAATGTTGAATAAGGTGCAAGGCTCCTATATTCCTGCAGCATTATACAAATACAGCATGGTTTGAGGGGAAGTAGTGGGAATTACTGGTCCCGAGGTGTAGGTCAGCTCACTACCTCCCGACGCGAAGCGGAGGGAGGTAGTCGAGCTGACCTACACCGAGGGACCAGTAATTCCCACTATTTTCCAGAAATAAACCATGCTGTATTTGTGTTACTACACCTCACTGCCTTGTCGATAACGACCTTCGTAGATTTTGCATCTTTATTCAGCACAAGATTTTCAAGTTCTTCGTCAGTCAATGACGGAAATCTCACGTTAGACGCCATTGTTGTTTCTGAGCTCAGCTGCAGAGTGGTTCCGTACGTGTGTCATGGCAACAGGGTTAAAATAGTCTGGTGCCAACACTCTTTAATGTGCCTTTACTGCAGTATTTACAAGGACTACAAACAACAGACTAGTTCCGTAAAGATTACATGCCATAGACTACATGTTTACGAGGCGGGTTCCAGAGGGAATTTTTTGTGCTACCAGAAAAAAATACCGCACGGCAGCGAGCTGGATACTCACCGGGATGACGTCCCCTGGCAGCGTATCATTTTTTACTTCCCGGACGCGCGGCGGAATCGGCCAATGACGTGCCCCAATTTGCTCATGATTATTTATGAGGTGTAGTAATAATGTATATCTTTGCGCGTAACAAACAATACAATATATTTTACGAAGAGCACATCGGGTGTACAGAGTACTTTTATCATTCAGAAATATGATAGTTTACCTTCATAATTCCTTACTAGGGGACATTCGATCAATTGAAATGTTCGGTAAGAGATGTTTTAAGAAATCACATGAACACGAAAGGGTTGAGAGCACGAACAAATACCAGAAAACAGAAAATATTTTTAAAAATCAGTTCATCCTTCCCCTATAAGCATATTTAGAATATCTTTCTTGTAGGATTGCGCACATTATACATGTTACTTGTCCATAGTCCAGAGAGCAATCGAGCAAGAAGTACCACGATTTGATAGGGGTTGTTAACTAACATACAGACTGCACCGAGAGTTGGATTTTCTTTGTTATGGAGAACGACACACGCGCCTTTATATTTACGATTTCTTGCCATTCAGGGGAGCGTCCATACTGTTCGAAATTCCCCCGACATCCGGGAGATTATGACGTTGTGTCCGCACCTCAATGGAAACCCATGGTTGGCTACGTGCGGTATGCACTGGTATCACACCTAGACGCATATGAATACGTATGTTTTTTAAGGCGCCCGACTATTGCGTGTATGAGTAAGGCTGATGTTTATTTCGACTTGACGTGCTGCAATATATCGTGGTTTTTCGTATTTTTTTTAGAAGAGCACAAAGTCTGTTCTGGTCGGAAAGAAAATATGTTAGGCACTGCATCATCTCGAAGATTGTTAGCCTACCCCAGGAGAACTGCCTGCCGATTTTCCTCGAAGCAATCTGGTTTGAAGTCGAGCTTCGCGTTTTTATATCGTTCAGCCATTTCTTACAAATATCCGGTCGTTTGGGGGATTGGGAATTTGGAAGAAGCTGAGACCTTTTCGAGAATTCGGTTTATTTGAGCAGCCAAAAGCTTGCCAAATCGTCATGATGTTGCTGTACTACAGCACGACCGAGTTTTGCTTTAGCAGTCAGGCAAAGCCAGGAATACGGAAAACAGACGTGCGTCAAGGAACAAAACTGCCACGTTCTCGTGTGTGTTGCATACGGACAATGGTTCACTGCACTCGCACAGCTCAGGCCGCGGGGCCGGCCAGGTACCCGGCCGGCCGGCTTGGAAGTGCAGCCACTACGTCACAGTATCCCGGATGTACCGATATTCCAGAGCAAAAGGGCGGCTCGCATGACGGCAGGCGCGTTATGAAAAAATCTCCGGTTTATACGATTACCGAAACCAATCGAAATGAAATAAAAAGTAAGTCACAATTGCAATTAACGTTCTTTAACATTATGTTATTATAAACTCAGGGTGGACTTTTAGCCTTATCTAATTACATCTCGCCGACGCAAGATTGTATAATCAATCAATGTCTCACTACTCCAATGAAAAACCTAAAGTTGTTGGCACACATAAATTCTGATTGATCGCAGTCTGAGGGTGGACTCTGCTACCTTATTTAGGGCACTGCAACAATCAATGTCATTATTGTTTGAAATTATAGGCTAAATTTACACCTATAATGTCGGCCTCTGCGTACGTGTTTCAGGGGCAGAGTATACCAGCAGAGAGCACAAAGGCTCAGAGTTTATAGGAATAGAACCTGAAAGAAAAAGGTCACGTGGCGGGCTTCCGGAGACCTCGCGCAGCCCGCCTATACATTTCACATTGCTCTTTCACCTGCCATAATTTTTGGTAGAATGATTTCTGACTAAAACCACCCCCAAGAAATACTTAGCATGGAATTTAATGTAATTATTTCTCGAATAAAATTGTGGAAAAGACACTCGTAGACAGGGGAAAAAGGAAATATTATGTTTGACCTTAACATCCGTTGTTAGCATACCCAGGTGAAACTCCGATTTGTGTTTTCCTTTTCATTTCGCATACTCGCGTGAGAACGAGAATGTAGAAGTTGCGAAGCCGATATGTTCTAAATTCAGCCGGGCTGGCTTGAGTGTCTGGCGTGCAGCCTCACTCACCGTCAGCGGTTACATAACATTTCTTTTGAAATTGGTAATGAGTCATGTACGTTTATGTAAAAACATTTTGCCAGAAAAGATATTTAATTTTATTCTTCTACTAACTTTCAGTTTTTACCCAATGATTGCCACAAAATGATTTCATAAATTTTCATCTTTGCAAGAGTACACCGAGTTTCACTAGTAGTCCGCATGTGTTTTCGATTTTCGGAAGTCAAGTGAGAGGTCAATTTTTGGCTCGATATTTCTCTTTTGCATCAGGCAATTTATTAGTTTCCATAAATTTGTATGCTAGTAATAATTTTACAAAGGCCGTTTTTGGGGGTGATTTTCTTAAGAATTCAATGTACCAAAAATAATTGCAAATTTTACAAGTTTCACTTTCAAGTTCTATTACAAATAGAGCCTGCTAGTGTCTCGACTTTACGGTCAATGTTATCGGTTATTTTTGTCTTGGTGAGGTGAGATTTTTGTCACATGACCGCATTATTGTACTTTCCCAGGTCAACCCTGTGAGAAAAAAAAATCGTCGTTGCTCCTATAGGGTGTGCCCGGAAGTATCTATTCTCGTCAAATCTCATTAGATCTTAAAGGTATAGTGTACACGATTGGTAATCCTCCCAAATTTTTACTGAATTATTACGAAGTACCGGTACCTTACTAGACTGTAAGTTAATAGCAGTCTCAATCATCCTGTGAAATCACGGCACCTAGTGTGCTGTCGTTTTCAAGAAAATTGGAATTCTATATCGTTTTCCAACGATTGTCGGCTGTTCCCTGACCTGATAATTCCCTGACTTCTATAAATTGCTCCGTTTTGTCTGAAGTATGGTCAGGGACAGCGGCGGCGATTTCTCATCAAGGTTAGGGGGCCGGGGACGGAGGAAAAATCGCACAAGCAACAATAATAAGCCAGTTTGGTATTCCAACTGCGCATGTGCACAACAAGATTCCACGATTTTTCTCTCGGGATAAACGTGGCAGATAAATGCACACAAGACTATGGGGGACTTGGTACGGTAACTGAAGATGCATTCTGTGCAATTTTTCGTGCAATCGAAAAGACGATGGAAACTTTTGTTCAAACAAAAGTTTGGACACACAAGACACTTGAAAACACTTCGCTGTCCAAACGTCTTTTTGAAAAATTCTACTTTAAATTTAGAACACGACGATATCCTAAAATGTGCTGGTACCCGCTATGCTTTGGCACGCATACAATGAACTCCGGAAAGAAAAGTTGTCAAATCTTGATGCGCACACTACGCGCAGTTGGAATACCGAACTGGCTTATAATTGTTAAGCAATTAGTACTGGGTGTCTCTTGTGTATCCTGGGATTTTTTAAAAATGTGTGCTAATCTTTGTGTATTCTGGTGCATTCTGGTGCATTAAAAGCCAATGACCCATAAAATGTATATGGCCATGGGGACATTATTGGGGGACACTGCCATAGCCGTCCCCTCCCCCAAATATATCTTTGGGGGGGGGGGGGGGGCATGTCCCTTTAAGGCAAACTAGCGCAATCTCTAAGGATAACAACTCTTACCATTTTATTTCCACCAGTGACGTCGTCAAATTGGTACGGTCAATAATGTGTATTGTGAATTGTTTTACATGACTGCATTGGCGATTACTGCATTTAATTTTTAGGGTAACAGGGTCACTTTTATGGCAGGGCTTACTGGGCCGATACGGTATTTTACGTGACACGTACAAATAAAGACATCGAGCATGAAGTTACTTACTGGGGATGTCACCGTTGTTTGAGGCCGCGTTTCCTGCATCGTCATCCGTAAAGGATGAGGAAGACGGATTAGCAACTGCAGAAAAACGGAGGAAAAAATAATCCGATTTAGATTGAGGATATGCATTAATACTTTGAGAAATTCTCCACTCTGCTTATGGCAAGGTACACGTTTTGCATTTTCCAACAATTAACCCCCCCCCCCCCCCCCAAAAAAAATCCAGAAAAAACAAACAAACAAGGTATTTCAAAACGTAGCAGATTTTGTATTCATTCATATCATAAATATTCCATAGTGGTTTCCAGTAATGTATTGTTGACTTCGTTGTTTCCGTTTTTTCCACATCCTCCCTGAGGTTTTCCTAAAAAAACAGATGAAATCTGCGAAGCACCTTCTTCCGTTGCGAATCTTGCCACAAAGTCTTGCACGAGCTGTAACTTGTGCAGTGCGTGCGTAATGAATCAGGCGTGCGTGCAACAAAAGGCACAATCAATCACATAATTATTTACCAATTCTGGCAGGTAGAAATGGAAACAGTAATTATCTCTTTCTGCTTAATTTAACTAAAATGATGTTGAACTTGGCTTGACATCAGAAAACGAGAAGCACAGAAGTAATGGATGTGGATACAGATCTCATGGCGCCAAGAAGAGGGAGATCGGATTTTATGAGTAGTTTTATGGATTCGTTTTCAGTTAATGTTAGACATCAGGATGTTTTAACATTTTATCACAACAAAGCTCGCACTGATGCATACAAATACAGTGGGGCAGTTCGCTTTCCCAAGATGTTTTTTCTGAACTTGATGGGGGATACGAAACAGTCTAATAGAGGAGTCTTTTAAACTTTTTAGAGCTCGGTTGTGGGACAGTTTTAGTAATTATTAATTTGTTATCTATATAGTATATTTTACCTCATTTTTATCTCGTTGGGTTCTGAACTCGTTGGGTTCTGTTGGGTTGTCCTCTCTAGTAATCTTTTGCTTTTTTATAATTTTTGTTTTTAATTATATACACTATATATATTTTTACTGCTATTTGTTTACTTTTTACCTCAATTGTAATCAGGGGTTTGGATGACAGTTTTATACTTTTGTTCATTCCGTGACAGGCCCCTGCTTATCTTATTCTATTTTCTCAATCTATTTCTTTATTATATGTCTTCTTTTTGTATGTTGGTTTCTTAGTTTCTCTTTATTTTTTCATTATGTCTAAAGATTAAAAAAAAAAAAATAAAAAAAATAATGGTGTTTAGTTTGGCCGAGTGCGTTTATGGTGCAAACCACGACAACAACAACGAAAACAACGACAATAACAACAACGACAACGACATAATTGACAATAACAACGTCAAAGACAACAGAAACATTAACGATAACGACAACAGCAACACCAACAACGACAATGACAACGACAACACCAACGACAATGAGAAGGGCAATTGCAACAATGATTGCAACAATGACAACAACAATGACGACAACAACAACGGCAATGACAACGACAAAGACAACAACAAAAACGGCAATGACAGTGTCAATAATAATATTCTGACAGTGGTGATGGTGATACTGATAATGATAATGATTAAAATTATCATCATCATCATGGTGAAATGATTATATGAAATATTTATCACAAATATGATGACAGTGCTTGTATCAACAACGTGCTGTCATTTTGTTGGCGCAAGATAAAAAGGTAATTATTACAGTGACAAAATTTCTTGAAAAATAGTCCTTTACAGTTTGTTTTACTAGCATTTTAAAAATACAAAAATCTACAAATAATCTGCAAGAAAAAAACTGCAAAGCTTATTGCATAACTTATCACATATGCATATATAAACCAAATTGCACGACTTAATTTTGACTTGGTCAAGGATTTTCCCCATCCCGACCCGGCAAGTTTGGATGTCACGTAGTTAAAGCACCGCGCTAGGTATCTGTAAGCAGAAGGTCATGTGTTCGAGTCCTGCCTGAGTACGCCTGTGGAGCTGTTCTCACATACAGTGCTATATACTCAGTACTCGTCAGAGCATCAGCAATAACAACATAAATCCACTTTAAATTTATAATCATGTCTAGCAGACGCAAATTGCATCTTCTCACATAAATACTGACTTGACTTTTTCGCTATACCGGTCATTTGGTATTTTGATCCATGTTGTTTTGAAATAATAATAATAATACTACTGCCGAATTATGGCATTTTATGGCATTTTAAATGCAAATTCTTGAATGGAAAGAAATTATATTTTGTGAACAGATGTAATATTTTCCACAGCTTATAGGGTTGTAACAATTACACAGAGCCTACGAAAGGGTACCGGTATTCACAAGAGAATTTGTTTCTTCTTTTGGCAATCCGCATCAGATGAGAAAATTCACGGACTGAGGTGGATAACGTAGAGCCACATGCGACGATTGAACCATATATAAGTTTATGTACCGGTACGCTTTATGCCTTCTCCGTTATAGTGTCAAGTACACACAGCCAAGCAGCACTGCTGTAAATATTATAGGTCATATACTGTAAAAAATCCCGTTTTTTTAACGATAAAAAGCATGTAAATATTCACTGTGACCGTAAATGGACTGCGCGTTAAATTTTACGGGCAAACCCGTAAAAGGCAGCTCATTACGTAACAATTGCACGACCAATCAGAAATGAGGAAATTTGTGTTCACAAAAGTCAGGTTAAATTGCAGTGCTTAGTCCAAAAATACACCTTCTTGAGCATCATGTTTTATTCAAACAATTCCACAACAGAATTTCTTTTTTACAAACATAGGTGAAGATTCTCATTACATCTTTTTTGTATTCAAATATTGAAATTATTATGGTGGGATAAGCTGAATATACAGCTAAGGCACGACATCATTCAGTTTATTCAGTTTGTAGTGTTTAGTAGGTTATCGTAGCATTTGTACACGCTACCATTCCGTTTAGTCTGGTTCCCACTTCATTCATTTTTGTTAATTTGCAATTAATTAATGACAACCTAACCCCAAAGTACTATACCTTTTCCGTTTTTCCAAAAAAAAAACGGTGCCCTCTATTTTTTTTCTCAGACCGTAATTTTTACGGTGAAATGGTGGCAACACAGCTGCCATTCTTTTTACCGTAAAGTTACGGGATTATTTTTTGGAAAAATCGTTTGAGTATAGGCCTACATTATAATTATTAACCTTTCAAAGCACTCTGGTGTGACGAGATCACAAATGCTCTGCCTGTAGGCCTTACTGTTCGCTTTACAGTAATTATAACTGTTTATGATTGACGAATATTTAAAGGTCTAGCTGTATGATTTTTCCAGTCATTTTAAATTAACCCCTTTTTATTTCGCCTGAACAAAAAACATATTCATTCTGTCTTCCGTCGGTCTGGTTTGTTAGTCGTCAATAAAAAATGCTTTGGGCCTCAACAGATGTCAATATTGCAAATCATTTTTGTTTACGAATTGGTTGCTCAATCTATTCTAGTGTAATTACCACAATGCTGTTCTTTAGAAGTGAAAATGTATGGCATTTTAAATGGCATGGAATTTTATGGCATTTTAAATGCAAATTCTTTAATGGAAAGAAATTATATTTTACGAACAGATGTAATATTCTCCACAGTTCAGCTTGTCATATAATTATATTACACAGATGTGGCTATTCAGCTTGCTATATTATTACACAGATGTGGCTATGGAGCTTTACTACCTTTCTCTTAATAAGAATATTAATTCTGAAAATGCTTTTAAATTAACAGAAACACATAGGCCTACATGTGGAGTTAAATCTACCAGGTGCCCTTAGAACTGCCATTAACGCCCTTAGTTTGAAAAATGAAAATACAGAAAAACGTACACTACATACACTAAAGTTGATGCTGCACATAACTGCATTTAATATACGCCTGTACATTAAACAAGAATCTATAAAAACCCAAGCCTTGAATTTTATAACCTACTCTCGGGGTCGGTAAAAAAAATAATAGTTTTGCCTTTGAATTGAATAATGAAAAACAGACACGATGTCCATGTAAAGATGATTCTCCGTTATTTGCTAAATTTATTGATCTGCTTCTATACAGGAATTCGCCGACGCCATTTTTACAGTGGTGCCGCGCTCGCGTGCAGGTTGCGCGCGTTCTTTAATTTCAGTCGCGCGCGCATTTTGGCAAGTTGTAAACACCCTGTTGGTCGAAGCTGCATCGAGCGCGTGCGTAAAATACGCACGCGAGCGTGATGCCACCGCAGTAAATACTTCTAATTGTGGTCGCCGGATTCGTCTATAGACTGTGGAGTTAAAAATAACACCATGTTTTATATAGTGAATCACTCGTTGAATAAAGACACCACATGGTGGTAATTTAACACCACGCTCATAAAACGGCAAGGTCCAATTTCATGGATCTGCTTAGCACAAAAAAGTCTTGCAGGTTACCAGCCAAAACGCCACGCGATTTTTATCTCAGAAAAAAGCAACTGAATACCAGTCACATACATTTAGTTGTATGCATGCTTCTGTTTTCACCAAGGAAGACTTCTTATGTTAAAGGGACACATTGCCTTCAAATGTCATGAAATTTTGCTGTTTGGAATTGTTCCTTATCTTTTATAAGAGTTGTTCATGCAAAAAAAACACTTATAATGTGTTGTAATTAGTGAGTAGTGATTATAAAACAAAAATTGACCTCTGACTCCTGACATCTGACCCGCGAAACATAGACTTATTTCCAGTAGTATACCACCGTCTAAATAATGCGCAAAATACGCTGTAAGAGTCTTTAGGTTGGCGCCGCAGCCAGTGGCCTTGTAAACCTATCAGATGATCGCCAGGTACCATTCTCTACCTCGCGCGCAACACATCGCCAACTAGCTGCGCGCCGTGCCACAGTACATCAAAATGGATCAACAGAACGTACTTCAACCAGCTGCGACTGGAAATACGACTGGTGAACATGGTCCGCCATTTTGTGGAGTCAACAATTTGGTTCTACAAAATGGCGGACCGTTATTTGTCACGAAATTAAACAAAAACCACGCAATTAGAAGGGATAGTTATGTGAATCTTTATATTCTACTTTTTAAAAAGCTTCCCAACCATAGCCATTTCAGTTTTATAGCCCAAATCGCAAAATCCAAAGCAATGTGTCCCTTTAAGCACATTTTTGGTGCTGAGCAACTCCGTGAAATTGATTCCGGGTAACAGCAGAACCGCATTTGTGTTTTTCCAATTGTACACTCCGGTGAAGCAAGATGGCGGTCGTTCCTGTAGATCTGCGTTTTTTTCCTTTCAAACTGCCCTGTCCGCATGTAGCAATGCATCCATTATGAAAACCTCGAAGCAAAACGAAGTGCAACGGCAACAACACTTACTGGGTAAGAGTTCCCGCATTGACATGGAGGGAATTGACACAAACAGAGCGATTCTGTATTATTAGTGTATATCTACGGCAGGATCAATCGCGTATACGCGGCCTCGGCCACTCTCGACGCTGGTTAGGATTCCTCGGAGACGGCCAGGGACCGTAAACGGCAAATGGATTAGCCGACAAAACCGCTTCGGGCACGGCCAGCTGTATAGTTCATCGTGTTGTGAGCACATGATTTTTATAGCCAGTGTGACAGCCTATACGGGTAATTCATATGCTTGCTCTCGGAAGTAATATTTCTCTGATCTTATTAAAAGCAAAACGAACGTAGGCCTACATGTGATATATATTAAGGCAGAAAACACACATTTCCGATGAAAACATTCAATATTGATCATAATTTGTACAGTGATATCAACAGGTGTTAAAGAATATTACGCAGCTCAAAACATACCTATTTAGATAGCTGCTACACAGAAATGCAGAATTTTTAATACCATTTTAAATATTCAATTGTAAAGGACAACGTACCTTTTTGTCGGGCCTTAAAATGCACATTATTTAACATTGTAGCGCAGTAATATTCGAGCCCTGGGCATTTTTTATAAATTATATATTACCGCACCGATAGTTAATGACAGCATGCAGCGAAAAACACAGTCAACCTTTAGAATGATTAATATGTCCATGAGCGATTTAAATAAAATGCAACTTGCGTAGGAAATTCCATAGCCCTACCAGGTCACACTTGCCATAATACAATTTTTTGCGATGCAATGTGAAACAACAAACAGTATATGCAGACATTTTATTCACGCCCCATACAGTTTCACTGACAAGACAAGAAGACGAGGAAAGAAAAAAAACGCAGAATATCCTCACTTGGTATTTTGGATGAGGACCGGGAGCTGGAGGAAGACACTCCCCTCCCCTGGGGCGTTCTACCCGGCACGCGGCCCTGTTTGATCATCCGCCGTAACTGCCTCGGATACATCCCGCCTCCAAACTCTCCCTCTCTCTATAACTCCGAGAAACAGACAATTTCCAAGAGGTACTTCTCTTTCGTCCGCGGCTGCCTTCCTCAGCAACTGCCCTCGAATGAAACCTGGCAGAGCATGTTGTTATTGTTGAACCAGAAGCACAAACATGTGTTGTGTGGGGAGAATGTTGTTCCGAACATGCCCAACCCGCTTCTCCGGCCGGCTGCGTACCACACACACACACACACACACACAGTTAAACTTCCATCAAGCCCCGCGCGGAGTGTCATTGGCATTACAGCATGTCAATATGTAATCCTGCCGAAACAAGCCTCGCACACCACACACACGCACACAAAAAAACGAGTACCGTCTGCAATTCTACCCACAATGCCAAGGGGGAAATTGCACTAAACAGTATACCCACGTTTGTGCGACTATTTTCATTTCCCTTGGCATTTTATCGACGGGGTAATTCCGAGGGGATGGCTCGTGTGCAAGATAACACCGTGTTAATTTAAAGCATGCGGGAAACCAAGGTGGATGTTTAGTGCTGTTCGTTTAGACCTAGTTAATTTCCGTCTTGTTTTAATCAACTGCCAAATTGGAGATCGTGGTTGCAAATATCGCACTTGATAAACCCTCGGAGTACGCCCCGCAATTTTCCCAAAGAACAGATGAGATTATAAATTGGACTTCACAGGGGAAAACCTGTCCGTTAGGCCTGTGAACGATATCTATAGGCCTATCGGCCGAATACACAACGGACACAAAACGCACACCAAAAGCACTTTAAAGCCAGATTGTTGCGCGCATGCAGGCCTATGTTTGTTTTGCATGCGACATCCACACAATCCTGATGTGATACGGTACTTAACTACAGTTCCCCAGACCATCAACAAATGACACACAATTTGCACATCATTCAAGTCAATATTGACTTCCAGATAATGTAAACAATCAAACTAAATGTGCAATTTCTCGACAAAAATGAAAATTTTCTACGCAAGTGGCGGTTTATGTAAACAAACCTGATGGTTTTTTCCTCCCAGGCACATTTTTTAAGGCACAGACTTCAGCTAGTATAAACTCAGTGAAATCCATGGTGAAAGTAAAGCCTTTTAAATTGTAATTTATAAAATACTAGATGGGTGGAGGCGTACGTAGTATGTTGTGTACAGGTATATACTGTATCGTGACTTCGAATGGTACAAAATTTGAGGGAATGTAATTCTGCCATTTTATGATGGATTTTCATTTTGTTACCCCTTAAATTTTAATTATGCTAAAACTGTTTCTGCACCGCTATATATTTGGGGCACCAGTTAGTTTGGAGGTCGAAGGTTGATCTTTTAATTTTGTTGATAAGAAATTAATGTTCGGACATTTCGAACAGTACAAAATCGTAGGGAAACGGCATTCCGCCACTGTAAGACCGATTTTAAGCTGTTTTTGTTTCAGCTTTTTAAAACCGAAAATCTGTCTTTAATTTGACTTCGTTAGGCCTATAGACTGCCACTGTTTCTGCACCGTTTCATTCGGGGCGCCTTTAGGTTGGAAGTCAGGGGTTGGTCTTTCAATTTAATTAAGAAAAATATGAACTTTCGAGCATTTAGAATGGTACAAAATTGTAGGAAAGGTTATTCTGCCACTTTTTGACTGATTTTCCTTCTTTAATTTGAATGAATTGGGCCACGGGTTCTGCACTATTTTATGCGGGGCGCCTTTAGGTTGGAGGTCAGGGGTTGATATCTTTTCATTTGTTTAATAAATTGTCTTAACTGACATTTAGAATGGTACAAAATCGTTGAAAAACGGCATCCGGTACTCTCAGACTGATTTTCAACTTTTTTGTTTCAAAATTGAAATTTTTAGTCCGTAATTTTAATTAGGTTGGCTGTATTTTTGCACCGATTCAGTAGAGTTGCGTTTAGGTTTGACGTCAAGATTTTTTTCATACTGTAGGGGATAATATTTTTGAAATTCCGAAACATTTACAAAATTACAAAATCGTTGGAAAAAGTAATTTGTTCATTGCAAGCAGGCCCCCTATTCGTACGTACGATATTCTGGCCATTATGAACAGCGCCCCATTCGCCGTATATGCATACCGGTGGGTAAGCCTAACAAGTTTTTGTCTAATTCGTCAAACAATCCACAAGGGAAACTGACTAGGTAAATTTTGAATACATTTTCAAAGTGAACAAAGAAACTGGCAGGAGCGGTATTCCGAAGGTCGCAGGTTCGAATCCCGCTCCTGCCAGTTTCTTTGTTCACTTTGAAAAAGTTGTTGTCTACTTAACTAATTTATATAATAAATTTGTTGCTTTTCTAACAAATATAATTTGATACCATCAGCAGAAAGTACCAGCATTTCGCCAGTAAGCTATTTGAAAGAGAGTTGGACGACTGATTTACATTTATATTTTCTAATTACGTTGTCTATCGGCCACCGTTTTGGCAATATAGGCGAAAGCGTCTAGGCGAAAGCGTCTATAGGCGAAAGCATCTTGCCGTGAAAGCAGCCTGGCGTGACAATTCGGCTAGCCCAAATTAAGGCCCAAAATGTAGGGCAAAAAGGATCAGCCGTTTATAAAAAAAAAAACTTTTCAGTACAATATCCAGACATTTAGACTGGTTCCCCATCGCCTGAATTCTTCATATAAAAAAATCCACTTTTGGTACAACATACAGACATCGTGTTACTACTTTATCACCATAGCCGAAATTTCCTATCAAATACAAACAATAAATATGAAATAATTACAATTTCGACTTTGTTTTCTACTCGGGACAACGTTCCCACTATTTTCACGTTTGTGAAAATAAGAATCATTTTTTGAACCGCCTTAATTATACTTTGATCTAAAAAAATAAATAACTGAATGATGAGACGTTACCGTAAACTCAACACGTCCTTCCAAAACAATTCCACCAAAATTCTAAACCCTTAAAGGAAACATGCTTCTCAAACTGGCCGGATCACATTTTATTTCATAAATAAATTCATTTCTATGTATTAAATGTGAATTAAAAGCCAAACTGGTTCAAGTGAAGTTTTAGTGTGATTATTTGCCGCCCAAAAATTGACCCCCCCTTTTTTGGAATTTGTTAAGACTCAAATTGAGGGCGCTGTTCGTGACGTAGACTGAGGCGCCGAAATTCATGGATCGACTCGATAGTCTGGACCCGTAAATGACGCATGTACATCGTATACATGCAATTTCGTAAGTTGCAATAACTAATATCAGACATACCCTGATTTTCTCCCTTTTAGCGAAGGCTCCTCGGGGAATGGGCCGTTTAACCGCTTTCGCCTGTACCTTACTCACATCTGGGAACTTTGTTGGGATGGCAGTGGACTTGAGCATATTTTTAATGGTCATCCCATAATTTGAAAATACCAGTATCGAAACACGACGGCTCAAAGTGGTCGCTACATAACGCTGAGAAGCTGCTGGGGCCGGACCACTTCGCTCTTGTCACCTTCACTTTCGCCGTCCAAATTCTCCGATATTTCGCATCAGTTGGAAATAAATGAAGGCTTACTCCATCCTTCGTTGTTTTGCTGCACCCAGCAGCCACACACCTTGTCGGCATGGCTGAAAAACACTATATATTATGCTTAGATTTTGGACAAAGAATTTTCGCCGTTCTGCATACAGACGTACATGTATATACGCGTGATGAATGGGGCCGGCTCGCGCAGCAGAATCTGTAATGTGCCTCGGTCTACGTCACACACTTCTGTTAATGAGGGTCCCACTCAGGGGGCGGAGTAGCTTGGACAAACATTTTCCATTTTTTTTTCTCATATTTAATTTGGGAAATAATTGTCTCTGGACACAAAATATCATTGTCAAGATAATACTTTATTGTTTTAAGCAGGAATAATGCAATATAAATCCTAAATCATGTTTCCTTTAATGTGAACGTGCGACTACACACAATAACATAAAAACGTGCGATTTTTATAGGACACTTTTTAAAACCCTTTGCGTACGGAAGACGCCATATGGCGCAAAAAACAGTGCCACCAGGCCACCACGGCAAACGGCGACGGGCAGGCGGGACACCGCGCAGAATGGCGCAGAGCTGTATAGATTTTCTGGATTAATATATAGTATATATGAGTTTAATGTGATGAGATGCACAGGAACACGTAACAGCCGTCGGAAATGCTATCTTTGTTGGTCTCTCCGTTGTCTCTTTTTTAATCAAATTTTAAACCACGTTAGTTTATGCCAGCAGCCTACATGTGAGGCCTATATCATACCGTACCGGCAGGGCATACCATTTAATAAATCAAAAATGTGTTGGTGATGATTATCAACACTTTCAGGAATTGTGAAAGTGGACCATACGTGGGATTAGATCCACCTAAATGCATGAAAAAGTATCCGATGTGGAGTCCTTACAAGCCTACAAATTCACATTATCCAAAAGTCAACTGCCTTTTCCCAAAATACCTTCAGCTTTAAATTTTGAGGCTGAAACATACTAGACAATTTATGCATCATCAGCACAATAATATCTACATGCACATAGTTTGCGTAAAACACGATCAAGGATTATTTTCAAGATCCGTTATTTGTAAACTTAGGGCTTTGTTCTAGAGACGTACGGGCTACGTACGAGTACCTCCAATAATTCACAAACGTATTTCAAACCAAATAAACATCAACAAAATTAAACAGATATCTCAACATAATAAATGTTTGCTGGTGTCGCATTAAGGTCGGCATGGACATTTTAAAGCCTATTCCAGCCTTCCACACTCAGTCTGTTAAAAATTACGTTGTGGTACAACGATTTACAGAGTTTCCTTCCGTATAACCACATAGAAACTCTGTTACAAACATTTGTTTTTGCTTTTTAACAAGAGGAAAGTCTACAAATAACCTGTGATAGCGCAGAATGTTTTGTTAGTACACAAAATGCCTCTGTTAATGTACGGTACAATGTCATTTTGAAAATACGAATCCTACTCTGTTGATGCACAGAACAGTCTACAAATCATCTCTGTACATACACAAAACCCTTGTAAGACCAATTGACATAAGATTGTTTTTGTGAAATAACAGAGAAATGTTTAACAGTGCAGTGAAGAGTTTGGGAAACAAGGGATGTAACACAGCGTGCAAGTTGACCTCAAATCCAAGTAGATTTGGCCAGAAAACGGTAATTCCGGACAAATCGTAGAGGAGGTAGGCCTACAGTGAGTGCGGTGTCGACCTTGTTTGAAATTATTTTGTTTTCTCACTGGCCTGACTGAGCAGGGAAACTAAAAGAATGTGGTCTTGTAATGGGGGAAAAATAGGCATTTCAATGTATAAACATGTTTTTATGCCTAAAAACATCAAGATAAATTTGACCTACTGGTACCGATCAATGTGTCATTTACAGAGCTTTATATGACACGGTATTTTACGAGAGACGTCGGGGTGTTGCAGCGGTTCTGGCAGCCAAATCGAACCGCTACAATGTGTTTGTGCAGTCAAGCGTATCATAAACAATAATCAAACAATGGATTGAAACTGCACAAACGGGCGGCCAATAGCGTCATCCAGCCTGGTGGCACTTTTTTTTTACGCCATATGGCGTCATCCGTACGCAAGGGGTTTAACGTAGTTTAAAGAGTCCGATGCTAGACTAGTCTGGTAGCGAGACTCGCAATGGCGAATGCATTCAGCGTCAAAAGTACCCATGGTTGTTTTGGCAACGAGTATACCCAATCGATACACTGGATGGAGACGCTCTGGCTTTACATAGAATTTGGTTCATCATTAGCGCAGTGAATTTGACAAATTTTCAAAAATGCATAAAATCAATATTTGAAATGTGTACTCGTACATTATTATTAATTATTCAGCGATCTCCAGTAGCTATAAAATACACAGCGTTGTACTTTGAGGCTACTGGCTACGCATGACACGTACATGCAAATTTAATCGGCATGCATGATCGATGTTGTCTTAGAGGCGCATTCATTATATTAATATTGTACGAGGGTCGGCTGAAAAGTTCTTAGGTTGAATCTGAAGGAGTAATGCCAGATCAATGAAACTTAAAATGCATTTATTTCAACCCTTTTGATAACTAATTACATGCTGTTGGAATCTCCCGTGAGAGAGTTGAAAACATTCCGAGTACAGAACTTGGAATGTCTGCTCGGTGGGTGTCTTCAAAAGCGCACCACGCTAGTCATATCAAGGGATATAACTTGGAGTGTTCTGAAGCAGATCTAGCTAATTTCATCGAACGTTTCCGAACCCAGGATGAGTGCTGCAAAAGAAGGCAATACCTTTAAATAGCAGATCGAATAAATTCGTGATTTTAATATTATACTGTCATTTTGACGTGGATGACTCTGTATGGCTGCTGCGCCAAAAAATAATATAAAATAGGGCTGGTCAACCAGTATTCGATTGATCACTTTCTATCCAAAGTCGTCTGAAAGGAGCAGCTATGAAAATATTCCCGAGCACGGTAGAAATATTGTCTGGTACATAACAACTCTGGAATTTGGGATCGTAGTTTCTCGCGTAGTTTCCCACAGCCCGCTACCAACGTCAATACATTTCCCAACCACAATCCTGTCACAATATTGCTGCTGCAACCTACCAGATCTTTCCACCCAAAAACGGAGGTGCGGATGAGTTTTTGAATTCTTCAATAGAATTATGAATCGCGTTATGAAAATCAGCTTAAGGGAAAGAATTCATGGAAGATTCCTATTAGATGTTGTCAAACCTTTGATTTTAAATCCCAAGTGTTTTCTTGCACAGAAAAAAAGAACCTGTGGTATAAGATTAACACTATGAAATAACATGTATCTACACTGATTGAATGATTCGATATAGATACCAAAATGGCGTTAATTTGACAACAGTTTTCGCAGGACGCATTCTCTCCTATTTTTGTTGAGAGGGAATGATAAATAATCGTGAAGAATATCACTTCGTTCAAATAGAACGTGCAAGTCTCGTGACTTCACGACAACTTTTTGCCACTTTTTTATGTCACGAACTCTTTGTGTGTCTTTACCCTGAAGCAATGCGAACAATCGGTAGATCGAAAAGGTATAGATTTGTCATTATTATTTTAGTCATCAATCTGTAAGACTTTAAAAATGTTTTGAATTGAAATGCCACCTGTTCTCTCACAGGACCACATTATTGTCTCTATACATAGCCAGTCGGAAAATAAAATAGTTTCATAAATAGGGCACTGCAGACGTTGTAGTTTCTTCGCAGTTTGCCCAGAAGTATTTTCACCCATGGAGGAAGCTCCTGAGGCTTTGAGATCTATTTGCAATAATCAGTTTAACACAGACTTATATACCAAGGACTTTTCTTTGGCAATATACCTGAGGAAATAAAACAGGGTGTGAGCAGTAACGGATAGCTAAGGCGGGCCGTCGCCCCCCCCCCCCCCCTCCCTCCGCCCCCACTGAAAATTTCGTAAACGCAGACAATAAAAGCATTATAAAAAAAACACTCTGAGGGCCCCCCCCCCCCCCCACCGTAACATCCACCCCCCCCCCCCCCCCCCCCCCCCCCCCTCCGGACGAAGACAGCCCTGGCTTCGCTTCTGGGTGTGGGAGCCTTGGAAAAACGTGTTATCCCAAAACTGGAGACTGTACAAATTGTGTTTGTCTATTTCTATTATCTAGAGACATGGGCTGAGGAGAAGTGACCTGTGGCGTTTGCGAGCTATTATTAACCATGCCTAACAGACGACCGTATGTATCTACTGCTTTGTTGTCGCAATCCGATTTTGTGGCTTTTCACAAGCTGCGTTGAAGGATTATACCGCAACAGATCAATTAATATTCACGAGATTTCACTTCGTATCACTGCCGACGAATCCTTGCAGTCCTTCGTTTGACTGATTCTAGCTGACCTGCTTCGTGAGGTACAATCCCAGATTAGAGAGAAACGACACGGTGAAACTCATGAATGTGATTTCTTATTCAAAATGGAAAGGGGGTGAGACGAATGTGATTTTAACAACGAGGAACCAAAATCACACCCATAATCCAGAATCACAACGAAGCTCAAGCTGGTAAACCCTGAAGTCACAATGTGCTCTTTGTCAAGGTGAGACAATAGTTACAGGTTTCAGATAAACACGTTTATATTTAACTGTCATTTTTAGGTTACTCGTGGTTTTGCATGCATGTCTTATTTGGGGCCAAATTTGAGGCTACATTGCCTGATATCGATTTTTAGCCAAGACTTTTCATTTTTACAGAAAAGTAGCCACATTTTGATCTGATATCTTTAAAAAGGCAAAAATGAAAATCAACAATTAAATATGAACGTGTTAGATCTGATTTTGGTAACCCACTGTCGAAATCGCATCGCTTTAATCTTCCTCTCTATTGTGAATAGAAAATCACATCCGCGGGTTTACATACAGTGTAATCCAAGAACACTTTTACAAATACTACGCCACTTTCCACGAAGTGTCACAAGATGACCGGCCTCATGAGACAAATCACCCGACTACATCTGGAAACAGTTTTATCAAATTATCGACTCCGGATATTATATCCAAACTATTTAATGGACTCCACACACTCTAAGAAATTACTGGAATGTTGGCAGGCGGGCTTGGGGAATCCTTCCCACGAAATGGCCTGGAATTTGTAGAATTAAGATGGAGGGAATTATTATGGTCACCCCAGTTTACGGTCCTGTCCAAGTCTCCTTTGCAATACAAGATCCTTCTCGGTGGAGCAGATTTTTCTACACCGGAAACTTTAATCAGATACAGAATTAGCGTATTATATAGGTTGGATGGTATATGTAGTTTTAAGTCACTGGGTCCAAGTATTGACCCACTAGGGTACACTAATGGTTGCGAGGAGCAATCTTGTCCTTAACTACACTCTAAAAACAGATTGGTTGAAAATAACCATTTGATTGGTAGATATGTGTCCAACCAATGATATTGGTCATTTTACCCAAATATTGGTAAAAAAAACCAATGATATTGGTTATTTTAACCAATATTTTGGTTAAAATTGACCAATATCATTGGTTGGACACATATCTACCAATCAAATGGTTATTTTCAACCAATCTGTTTTTAGAGTGTAGTACGTGGCTTATTACTGAAAGCTTGGTGCTCTGATCTCTAGAGAGAAAGGTCTTCCAACTAAGTGGTTACTCAATGGGATTTCGTAAGAGTGCAATATCATGCCATAAAGGGAAAACTACGTCACATGACCCTACAATATCCAGTATTGGCACGGTGTGGTCAAAAGTCTAAGATTGATGAGCTCGTGCACAGAAAAACATGTTATAAAGCCTGAAAGTTCACCCCTGGTGGCGCGCATCCGGAGACCTTGAATAGGAAAATTTACGTGTAAAAATGGTAACATTTGCAATTATGTTTGGTACCATACAATGATTTCGTAAGAAAATCACACCTCGAAATAAAGTTTGTAAAATTAATTCTAGCATATCAATTTATTGAAATTGATAAATCGCCTGATGCGAAAGTGAAATATCGTGCCAAAAATTGACCTCTCACTTCCGAAAATCTAAAATACATACGGACTAGTGAAACTCGGTGTTCTCGTGCAAAGATGAAAATTCATGAAATAATTTGGTGGCAATCATTAAAAGTTAAATGTAGAAGAATTGAAATTTCCTTTATGGCTATTTTTTTAAATAAACGCACAGGACTCATTAGCATTTTCGAAAAAACAAATACAATGTGACCGCTGATAAGGATGGTGAGTGAGGCAGTAAGCCAGACACTAAAGCCAGCGCGACTAAATTTAAAACCCATCGGCTGTAGGTAGGTAAATCTCACGCATGTACGCGATGTGAAAACAAGCGTAACCGAACAAGGAGACAGGGAACGAAAATACCTTTTACAATATTGGGCGCCACATCCAGAACGTCAAAATTGAACGGAGAACAGGGTGGTGGTCTACTGCTGAGATCTTCCAAGAGTTTTGCCCCCCCCCTCACAAAAAAATACAAAATACAAAATACCAAGAAAGAAATCCCATTAACAAGACAGAAATATTGTTAAATCAATATCCGCGGTCTTTAATTGTACAGGCTGTTGATATGTTTTCTTCAATATGATACAAACCATAATCCTATTGAGATTGGATAAGGCAGCCAGACTGCGCCCGGCGTGTGATGCTCGGCGAGTGATCGTGTCGCTTTTGACTAGCAGATTAGCGCCCTCTCTTGGGTTCGCGTTAAAAGAATTTCCATCGGTCTCGACGCGAGTGGTGCGAAATCGCTTTTCCCCTTCCATCACACCTCCCCTTGGGAGTGTACCACGGTTGTTCTGGACCGTGCACATGGTATTTATTAGTGACACGTTTGCACACAGGTGTCACTCTGTATGAAGCATACCAGTGCCGATCTTCATAATAAATTGCTATTTGACCGACTTGCACATGCATGAGTTTCGCCTCCAGCCTCCTTCATTATAAGCTTTAGGCGAGGCTTCTGATTTATTGCGATTAAACTTGCTTTTAACTACAGCGGTCCATGTGACCGAGTCATACAGCGGTGTTGCGATATCAACAAAAGTGATTTATTTCAGCAGATTTTACAGATTTATTTCGACAATTTCCAATGCGAAAGGAGGGTCAAAATTTCATACAGACAGCTATCTTAGCTTTACAAGTTTTGTCTTTTTTGGCAACAGCCTTTAATACAAATGACGTCACATCGTGTTTACCTCACTGCATTTGCGCGGCCTGGTGGGGACGGAACAGCGCGCTGTGGCATGCGTTTCACGTCACTTTCGACCTGTTTTGCGACAAATATGGCAAAACTACGTTTTTCACAACTATAAGGAAACAACAATCATGATTTCCTTAAAGCTCCTTGGCCTAATATACGAAGTAAAGCTAATCTGCAAATAAACATCTACGTACAATGTACATTAAATGTACAATGGTCCTAGAAGCCATTATATTACCACGTGGTATTCCGCATGTCCTCACTTAGCAACGTTGTCAACACAGTGTGACGTCATTTACATTGAGAGTTAATATGGTGCAGAGAGTCCATTTTGTTGGTCTGCACATGATCATTTTGAGGGGCATGTCTTAGGTGACTGCACCTGAGCTAAAGCGCCCCTGAACGGTGATGATACTACATCCCAAGAAGTAGATGATGGGGTCATCCCAAGAAGAACTATACTTCATCTGATATGATCCAAACGGAGGGTCTTCTGCTCATCCTCAACTGGAACAAGTGTGAACTGCTATAATAAGTGCAATCACTCATGCAACCTGATCCACGATGCTTTCCACGATACCGTCATAAAATGGATCGTGGGCTCCAAGATGATCACAGCATCACCATCAATCATATTCAAGTCATCTCTGATCAGTAAATCAAAAAATGATATCCCTAGCCACGGCCTTCCCATGAGCGCCGTGGCTAGGGATATAATTTTCTGATTTACAATCACCATCAGCATCGTCACAGTCACCAGTTTGGTAACGTGCCATCAGTTAGGCAGTTTAGTACCGCAATCATCATCGGTTTTGTATATACCCTGCCTCCACTTTATACATTCTGGGAAAGTCAAAGAAAAGGTCCCAAGACTTCTTTCATTACGGTATAATCATCCGAAGGACTAAACAGATAAATTATTGTGGGTATTCTGATTAGTCTCCTTGCAGATGCCTAACATCAGAATTAGACACGCTGAAATCTTAATAGTTTTAAGAGGGGTACTGAATGTCCCATACGTGACACCAACGCGAATTCTGGGACTTGACATTCTCGACAGTATGTTGATTATAACTTTTCTAATTCGGGATTTCTCTGCAATGTTCCTGAGCCATGTTTGCCTCCTTGGGGTTTACGACAACAAATCTGCTGTGATCGTGTGTTCCAATTTCACAGGCAATGGACGATGTGCGTGTTTTGGTCAGGCAAGTCGTTCAAGTTGACAGTTGTAGGCCAAAGCCTACAAAACTATGGCCTAAACTTACCTGAACATTGGGTAGTTAACCACGTTTTGTTGACTATAGGGCCTATATATTTTGACCCAGCCTTTTCAGTTCATGGTTGCACTAGTTATTAACAGAAACGTCTCAGTGGCTAAAATGTGACAAGTGATAGAGGGACTTGTATACAATAGTTCGACCAGCTGTCGTTCGCTCTACGAAAAGATTGCGCAGGTGGAACGTACGTCACGAATTAACTACGCCTCGGGAACTGGTTTGTCAACTTCCAATACCTCGGGGAGCTAATGTCGACTATCCACCCTCGAACTATGTTATATATTTGTATACTGTTAACCATTGATCCTCGCCCGAGCTTGCTTCAATCTGCTCATGATCTTACGTGGCTCGGGTGAGGGATTTGTGGCGAGGTACTTCAGCCTATAAGCCTAAAAAGATTCCAAAGTACATGTATATGGAATGTCTATGCTACAAAATCGTAATCGAAAGCCAAATACATGTGTATAATAAAGTTGTAACTGTAGGACATGCAGTGAAAACCGACCGCGACAGGTGTGTTTGTTTCAATTCATTATCATTCAGAAAATAAGGTACATGTTTTTTTCACGTGGCCCTTTAGCCTATAACTTAGAAAATTACAATTTGGCCGCCTGAATAATTTTTTTAAAAGAAGTTTCTGTTTACAGACTTAGTACATAGAAAATGTGTCTCGTGCCTAACGCAAGTGATAACCCGGCCGCGAATGATTTTTTCCCAAACGACATCCGAATGGATGCATTGTTGAGAGCCCTCTTTAATACTTTTAATATACGTACGCATATGTGTAAATGGGCTGGGTATTATGCAATGAATTCTCGTTGTCTGCCGAGCATTCCGATGGTTAGACTGTGAGGTAGGAGACTGTGGGTTCGAGACCTCGACGTTACCATTTCCCCCCCTAATTTCCAGCTTTGGAGGATTTTTTTAGGGAAATAAAGTCCGAAATTTCATTACGTTCGAATTCATTTTCTTTTTCTAATTCGTGGTTCCGCAGGATTTTTTTTAAAGGGAAGTAAAGTCCGAAATCTCATAGCGTTAACCCCATTCGGATGTCGTTTGGCCGGGAGAAAAAAATCGCGACCCGGCCTGCAGGCCTGCATAGTTCACCCGTCAACACCAAGCAAAACACGATGCCAGCTACATTTCCCTATCACAATTTCCTCCATTGATAGACTGATAAGAGGGAACGCGCCAAACATTTCGAAATCCGAAACAAGTTCATAAATGTCTAGTATCCGACGACTGTAGCTCCTTGACTTTCATTAGCCTGGATTCTTACTGGAATCTTCTTCCGCGATGGCATAATTGTCTTTCATTTCACTGTTGTCAGAAGGATATAAATCTCTTTCCTGTACCGGGCTGTGGAGCCAAGCAATCCAGACTCTAGAAGCACAACCGACGACAAGGGCTCCATCAATCTAAGAGACTACTGCTACTGACATTTCAAGGCGTCGGCGGCAGGGTTTCCATTAAAATTCCATTTCCGGGCGTATACGCTTCCTACTCTGCGAGCTTGCATCAGGATTAACATTACTGGCACTCCATTTCATGTTGTTCTGCAAAGCCTAAACTATACCACAGATCTACAGGAAGACACATGGCCGAATTCTCATTAGTGTTTCGATAAAATGTGTACGATTCATAGGCAGGTGTACGTTAATGGATTTCTTGGCTTTTCTGTGGGGCCAGTATCAGTGAGTATCGGTCCTAATAATGACTTGATGAATCTTGTTTCTGCCCAGGCCTGCTCTGCTCTTGCGCTGCCGTCTAACCATGCCAGCCTTCGTCAACATTGTTATAAACAATATTTGCAGGGCACTTCTCTCGCGACAGGTGAGCGAGCGAGGGGCGAGTGACCAGGAACGGGAGTTTCAACCCCTCGGATAAGGTCTGCTATCTCACCTGTAAATCAGTTGATACACCGAGCACGCAATTGAGTTTGGCAGACGACAACCAGCGACGATTTTGTTTAGTGGACACCCTGGGTACGCCACCAAAGATAAGGACGAACACTGGTCAACGCACCATCTGTCATGAATTCAGAAAACTATAGACCTTTTTTTCTAGCGATGGTAATGAAGTGCTTATTCAAGTAAATCAGTCAAGCGTGCTGCGCGCGCACAATATATCATGCTCCCTACGATACATGTAAGATGATCACTTCAAGGAGGTCCACACTGGGTGGGTTGTATTTACATTTTACGTTTTCATTAGACGACATTCCATGGTCACGTGGGTGAAACAAATCTATACAGGAGGAAGTGCTTTAGTGCGAAAATGTTCAATATGGTGGGTAGGAACAATATGCAAACCAAAGCAAACATAGTCCCAAAGATACCAATGATTAATAGCTTTCAGAAGTTTGTAAATACAACTCTCTAAAGTGACTAACTGTATACATGTACATGTACACCAAAACAAAACTTGACTTATCTTTCGCTTTCTTGTCCAATTTATGGGTGGTTGGTTATCAGAAAGCTTCTGGCCGATATTTCTCTACAAGGAAGACCCCCCCCCCCTCCTCTATGTTACAGCCCAACTTACTGGGCGTCCATTTCTGAACAAAAAAGGAAAATCCTTTCACTAGACAGCTTTCAATACGGCTAATTCACGAGGCCGATGTATCCGAAATACTCGGAATTAGCTCATAATCCCTCACTGAAGTGGTACACTGTATCTTTAGAATGCCTCGGCTGCCTTGCTATCAAATCGCTCTTTGAAAAAATAATATTCAAAACGTTCTTTCGAAAAAAACAAAAAATTCACAGCACGCAAAATAGGAGCAGGTCGGAGCAGGAAAGTTTTGAACTTGTTGCGACCCTGCACACGCCCTCAACTTACGCTTTTCTGAATCAATTACATAGGTCAATGGCTGCCGGGCTGTCTGTCTGTCCGTAGATGTCTGTCTGTCTGTCTCTGGAAGCGAGCTAAGGCAACGCGTTCGTTCATAGACCTACTACGTGCACATCCATTTCTTGTAAGCATTGGGAAAAGATACAATAGACCTAAGACGTAATGAATGGCCTTGTTTACATGTGCGCTTTCCTATGGGAGCCAGGTCAGGACGCCAGACAATCGTCCCCACTTGGCTCCTATGCTATGAGTGCGTTCGATTAGCTTATGAGACAGTTCGACTAGTCATCACGTGATACTCGTGTCTGCCCAGGTGTCAACTACCACTACCCCAGCTATAGTGAGCCTGGGTCTCTGGTGGCTGCCTGGGTGTAATGACGTCACCGCCTAGCTAAAAACGTAAACATGTCGGCGAAGTCGAATTCGACGTGAGTATAATGTGCAAATTGTGACAGAAATTGGAAAGCAAAGAGTGTATTTTCCTGACATTTACAACAGTAGGGGACTAGACTGTGTGTAAATTGTGAATTTTATAATTATCATGGTCGTCATGGTCAAGATTTTTTCCGGTAGAGCAGACGACAGCGAGCCTGTGTTAACATTTAACCCTTTTTTAAGTTCCCGCCCTAAACGACCTTTGACCTTAATTTTCCCAGCATGCCTAGGCGAATACACCGCAGCGTTCGATTTGCCTCATTTCGTGGCTTCCCCGCGGAGTGTAGACTGATGTAGACGGTGCACTGAAGCATGTAATGATAAGAAACCGATACGGCTTAATGGTGCAAAGAAAGTGGGAACGCGGTGCTGGATACAGAAATTGGATATTTTGTTTTAAAAGTTACTGTCGTCATGTGTATGTAACCGAAGACATAAGGCAGGCACTTGTGCCAACATATGAAATACAGCTGTTGCCTGGTCGTTTTACTGCCTTTGAATCCAACATTCTTGAGAACAAAAATTGTGGGGATTTTGCTTTTATTTCACAGCATCTTCGCGGGAATCAACTGACATGGTACACTTTAACTTGTGAAAATTTAACTTGTTTTTACTTATTGTTTCGCCAGATTTATGAGCAATTGCCTAATTACTGAAACAATGGACACACCATACACGAATGCAGGTAATCGTTGCATATAAACTAGGAAAATCCCACCAAACTACCAAATCTATCATTTAAGTACAAGTTTAATTCAGACAAATATCAAAAGATATTTATAGTACAGTCTGCGTACTTAAAAACATGTTGTTCTCCCCACTCATTGTCATTAAAGTTTGACAGTAGATGCAGTCAAGTCGTAAAAACATGAAAATAATAAAATATTACATGTGAACCTCTTATTACATATTACATTAGCCCTAACCCCTAGGGTGTGTGGAAATTCGTGTTATTAGAGAGGTTTCGCATGCGAACGTATACGGTTAGTACGCCGGATACGTCACCAGTTTTTGTGTACTTATGACGTCACAGTCTCTCACTATCCGCTATCCGTCTGCAAGGCACGGATATCTCGCTCGCTACACGTAAGCATAAAACGCGTAGTGAAATTTCAAATTTCAAGTATTTCTCTGTTATTTTTGTTGTCATGCATGATTAGATTAAAAAGAAAGGAACCACTGAACATGTACATACATGTACATGTTCAGTAGTTCCTTTCAAAGAAATGACACGTACATGTGCGTGTCATTTCTTTGTATTTTTAAACCTTGGAATTCGACATGATTAGCCTCAAAGTCAGGTACCAAAAGTTTGTGCACAGTGGTTCTCCGCTGTCGGAAATAGACTTCACTTGGCTACAAGCCTGACCTAAGTGTGCTATGTTGGGATTGCGAAAATGGGAGGGGCCGCGGACGTTTACGGATAGCTAAACGTATGCGTACGTGTATCCGTTCGCATGCGAAACCTCTCTAATATTGATGGATTCAGCAATGTTAGGGTTAGTGCACTTACTGCCTTGCCGTTTATATGACAAACCCTCATACACAAGATTTACTGCTCTTTTAAATGTACAGACTGAACGCGCAGAATGCTTGAAGAACAAAAGCATCGACAACTTGAGAAACCAGGCGAGGGTTATACGCTTTGAGAAAAACATTCGAGGTAAGATTTGAGGACAATAACGCAGATCTTACTGAATCCCCATCGATTTTAGATTTGACACGTTTCTGTACAAAATGGAATTACTCCTAAACTGCTTAGTATATGCAAACGAAATTCTGTATATCAATGGGTCAACTGATTTTTGTATACACTTAGAAGAAATATTTCTATTTTTTCACGAGCGTACCGTATTCAATTTAACTCGCGCGGCACAAGCGGTAATACGGTTAAAAACAATCTTTTTGGTTTCTCCGGACTACAATACCAGCGTTCTAGGAACTGAGTTACCGGTATCTTATCCGGTGTTTCCGGTCCCCCACTGTTTTTTTGGCTTCTGACTTATAGCACCGCCCTCAGTAAAAGATTCTGATGAATTTGGAAACCCCAACATATGGCAAGAGTCAAGTATTGGAGCGCCGATATGGTAATCCGGAGGTCACACGTCCAAATCCCACCGTTTTCACTGTCACTTTGAAAATCAATGCTATTATCGCAAGTATAGAGACATTCATCAGACCTAATATAGCTTGTACTATACTTTAGCAAAAAAAACCTGTCAAACATGAAGGACCCAAGCTGCGGGATTCCCTTAATACTTATCTTAGCAATTTGTATTACAGCTTCTATGTTCTTATTTAACTTTTATCTTTGTCTTTAGTTTATAATTGTAATTGTTCCTTGTTAATTATACACAGCGGGGTCTCCACTCGACAAGCTCATGCTTTTTGGATACCTCCATTCGTAAACAATTCCAAATGTTAGATAATTGTATGTGTACATTTTGTGTGTCGGTCAAAATTTTGAATTGAATTGAATTTAACAGAGGATGATGATGTTATTATATCTAGGAAAAACACATAGGCCTACTCACTGTATGCGTTTGGTCAAGTAACAATGTCCCTGGTTAGACAGATACGTCGCAATGAGTATTTAAGTTACAATGCATTCAATATGTTTCTGGTGCATGTGAAAGCAGATTGAGTGCCTACATGCATCCCCTGCCTTATTTTTCTCCCGTCTTTATTCCACAAGGAGGATGCTTTACAGCCCTTTACCTAAAAATCTAATAATGATGCATCCTCCTGTTCTCGAGTTACCCATCGGGTGCTCTCGTTCACTCAGATGTGGGATAAGATGTGGCTCTGCGCTGATTCGATCTGATATCTGAACACATGGGCGGTCGAATTGAATTGAATTGATGGTTGGTTCTTCATTCGACTTCCCCCTCTAGTGAACCCGATTTGACTCCCGTCTAGGTATCACTATGTAGATTGGGTTTTCAGTCCCTACCTGCTTGCGTGGGTTTTTCCCAGAAATATTTTCTTCTCTTGAGTTTTCCCAAAAGCTACTTCGCTGAAATTTTCTTTCGTCGTCTTTTCTCACTTGAAAAGCTAGGGCAGATTAGCGCGAATAAAACCCGAACAATTCTAAATATTTCTGAATCCAAAGACTTCATTTGCCCGTGGCATTGCAGTATATTATGCTTAAAGACCAAAAAAAGAAATATCGCGAATACCAAACGGTGAAAACTGACAAACAAATTAAATCGGGGAATTACGTGCGCCCAGGTGCATGGGCTAAACAAAAGGGCTATTCCTAAACTTTTTACGACTGAAATTGATTAGTCTTTTATTTTCGACCAAAACACTTCAATAAGTTTGAAAGTCGCGTCTAAACGTAATTCACTCACTTCAGAGTGTAGTTGATCATGGGTTTTTCATATCATAACTAAAAGCCTATTCAAGAAATAATTGAGTCCAAGCGATACGCTTAGGCCTACATGCAGATGAAGCCATCAGTCTCATTCGGTTACACTGAAAGTAATGCGTCTGCATTACTTGATTTCACCGTGATCCATGGTGATTGTAACATGACTGTTTTGCTTGGCAAAAATCGTGGAGAGACAAGGACCAAACTAAACAAGTCAATTTTCATGGATTTCACACAACTGTGTGTCCCATCCAAGACAGTCAGCGTCAATCCCGTGCTAGCCTGCAATACTCGATAAATGTGTAGATCAGGCGTGTAATATGATTCAGCATAGTAAAGTGCCGATTTTCACGGCAGCGTGAAAACCAAGGCAAGACATCGTTCTGCATAAGCGATTAGCAATATGTTAACATTCAGTCGAAGGATGTCGGCAGTTGTCACACAGCAACTGTACTTTGAATTCAAATTTCTGGACAGAAACAAGATTTTAGCACCTGTAAAAAGGAGCGAGAGACAAAACTGTTCATTCTCAAATACTAAGATAATTATTACAGCACAAGACTTTACAAGAAAATGTTCTCCATGGTTACTATGGCAATATCTACCGAGTGACATCATGTGCTTTCCCGCGCTAGTCTTGCCTGTCCGTCTTTCAGTATTGTCCATTGTCTTTGATCGTGTTGATTTTGTCTGCTTGCTTGTTAGTTTGTGCAATTGCTGCTTGCTTCTTCGTTCGCTAAAATGTGTTTGGCCTGTTTGTTTGTTTGTCTGCCTGTCGGTCTGTAGTGTAACCTTTCTTTGTAGTCTTTCCTTTCTTTGATATTGTGTATCGGAGGTACCTGGTACTATTTTTGTAATATAAATTTATGATTCTTATTTGAACATCTAGACAAACACATCATATGACATTTTTTATTTCTATTTTTGTTTATCCTTGAAAGCCCCAGTTCACTTTTATCATTTTTCCATTTTTGAAACTATCTTTGTTGTTAATGTCAAAAGATGCAAAATAAAAATAAATTATAAGTACATGTTATGGTAAGAGTGTGAGGTTATTAAAAAAGCGCAATTCAGATTGCAGCTGCAGTCTATATACGCAATAAAGAACAGTCCATCGCACCTTAACAACAAAGGGATGTTTCATTATTTCTCGACCTGCACCGAACAACAGAACCCTATATGTTACATCACTGAATAATTCAAAATCTTCTTTAAAAAAAATCCTCTCGAAATTCAAGTGCTACTGTATATCGATTGTGTGGCTGATTTAATGGTTAAGAGAAAACAAAAACGATATGTAATCAAGAAGCCACGGCAGGATACTCACCAAGCTGCTCATGGTCGCAATTAAATACCGAAAATGCTTGGGAAATGACATTCACGGGATTACCTTGAAAGATAATTATTGTATTGATGATAAATAAATTGAATACCACTATTTAGATAAGGCCTTTCTATACTTACTTCTTTTAACTTAAATTTAAAAAGTAAAAGAAGCAAAAAAGATACTAGAGCACCAACATCAATATAACAATGAACTAAAGCGGCCATGGTGTAAGGATTAAAAGTGGATTTTTTTTATAAAAAGGAGACGTGGAACCTACGGAAAGAAAAGCTTGTCAAAAGCATACTTATACTTATCGAGTCACATCATTCTTGCAATTTTCATTTGGTTATTCGGTTAGGGTGGCAAACCAATGCTTACAAATTTCACGAAGAATGTGACATGTCAAACTGAAAAGTGTCACGGATGCAAATAGTAAAAAAAGACCGACAACAAGTAACAGCAATCCACCAATCGTAATGTTATTGTAATTCATCCATCTTCAATTTCTTTCAAACTGATCTAGAATTTTAACAATCTCATACTGCAAAAACTTTCTTTTTCATTTTAGAATCCAAAGCGTTTCAAGTAGTAGAATTCAGATATGTGCTCTTTGGTATGCTTTGACTCGAATACTGCATGAAAATTGAGTTCTGTATTTGCATAATGATCAAAATGCATTATTAATACAACCATTTGATCGCACGATAAAGGTACACCAGTTGGCAAATTGACCTTTAATTATTTATATACTGTACTTTTAACGACAAGCTACACTACTCGACTGACCAAGCGTATCGTATGCGCCATCAAATCGTCAACAGACGAATTTTGTCTCTCCGCACTAAACTAAAGTTACAAGAAAATCAGGTTTTAAGCTGCTCACTTTTTAAATTGAAGATATTACCTGTATTTATACCACATGTTGATTCATTGTTGACACTATGTTAAAGTTCAGTTCTCGGTCTTTCACAAGTCATTGGCAGCTGAGCGATAAGTCAATTAATTACAGAGTTATTAATTGATAAATAAATTTGTCTCTTCGTGAAAACTCAGAAGCGAGAAATGGCCCGTTTTGCCCCACAGAGTGTCATTTGTCTCTTCGTGAAAACCCAAAATCCATTTTCTGGCAATTTTGCCCTTCTCAGCCATAATATGCGCTATGGCTGAGAAGGGCAAAATTGCCAGAAATTGGATTTTAGGTTTTCATATATGCACGAAGAGACGAATTTGAACTCCGTGTTAATACAATAGGGTTGTAAAGGGCAAATTGGCCAGAAAATGGATTTTGGGTTTTCACGAAGAGACGAATTTGAACTCCGTGTTAATACAATAGGGTTGTGTGGGGCAAAATTGCCAGAAAATGGATTAGCCCCCAGTACAAATGACGTCACATCGTGCCGACCATGCGCAAAGATTACCACGTTGCAGTAGGCCAAAATATGGCTTCTCCGACAAAATTGTACGCAGACGGATATTTTGAGGATTAGTTTTACTTCGTAAGTTCGTATTGATAGGGACCTAAAGGGAACTATTGTTCTCTACTTATGAGTTCGAAAAACGTATTCTTGGTGTGTCGAAAAATTGTATATGTTCACTCAACACAATTTGAACTATAATAATACTAAAATTTGTATCACGATTAGTACATTTGTAATTACAGTGGTGTGCACAATTATTTGAACACTTGGCATATTTTAGGTACTTTAGTTGTTTGTGATGAAATGGCAATCAATATACCAATGTACATTCAAATGAAACCCCCTGGAATGAACTGCAGAAGACTTGGAACAGCATTAGTGTAGAAACTCAGGAAATATATAGACACTATGCCCGAAAGATGTGCCGCAGTGATTGCTGCCAAGGGTGGACACACCAAATATTAGAGTAAAGTTTGATTAAAAAAAACGATGGTAGGACTGGCAGATACTAATGTGAGCTACATGTATGCTCACAACAATTACCTTTTCTATTTAATACAGGTGAAAAATGTAAACCAGGCATTATAAGGCATTAAATATCAATTTCTTCAGATATGTCAAGTGTTCGAATAATTTTGCACACCGCTGTATATCATAATTTTTTTAAACAAAGTACATGGAATTGGACGTCAATACCTTTCGTGCACTTACTGGAATTAAATAAATAATACCTTGAAACCATTCGCAAACATGACAACTAAAAATGTCTAATAGGAGCTGGGGATTTCATGTTGATTTTATGGCAGCGTATTCTCGGTGATTAATAAGACTTCACATCAGTTCATTATGCTGTATAGCTGACACCCAACAGGCGCCAGTGTCCTTGTCAGCAACTGCTAGGCTTTCAGCAGAGGTGACTGCCCTCTGTCACGACATACCATGAGCCATCAGGCGTCAGATAATGCCTTGTTTGAATTTAAGCAGACAATCCCTTTGAAGAGCAAAGTCAGTTTTATTTAGTCAATGCATTAAAGTATGCATAAAATTGTGAAAAACCGTTTTAACACTATTTTTGCGCACGTTCGTACGCGCTTCTTCCGAGTGCTGAAATCGAAATTAAGCCAAGGCATATTTAGAGGTCTTCAGAAAAAATTCTCGAATATAACAGCATATCAGGCAGAAATATTTCTCAACAGGATTGGTACTGGTACTATCTTTAGGCCAAGTAAAAGAAACACACCAGTTGATCGTCCCCGCTCGCATCCTTTTTTGAAGCCGCGTCCTTTTTGTTATATTTTTCTCTCCAAAAATGCTAGGTTTTTTCATGTATTTCGCTTTTTCTTGGCACAATTCTTTTGATGATCGATTTCATTTACCGATATTTTAGACTTATACAAAACCAGCGAGGGCGGTAGCTCACTGGCAATCGCGATATGCGAGCTGAATAGTTTGTTGAAGTGAAAACTATGTGCAATTGAAAAGAACATGCATAAACAATTGGGTACTTCAATAAAATACATAGAACACTGTTTAACATGGACATTTTGACTCAACTTACTAGAATAGCTAAAAACAAGCTGGCGGTCATTTTGAACTGATAATTTGGCGACCATTCTAAATTTAAATGCTTGGCGGTCATCTTTGGAAAAATAACAAATAAAAACGCCCTCATTCTCTTCGTTTTGGGGCATTTGATGCGCGAAATTAACAAGGAATAAAAGCCTTTTTTGAGGGTTACAGACGCCCACAAAAAAAGAAAGAAGTATTTTCCCCCAATAAAATTAAGCATATTAAAAGGACAAAATCTATATTTGTTTAAAGAGACCCATTATGGTCTCGAGGTGATTGAAGAAAATACGAACGTTTTCACGCAGCAAAGGCTTATAATTCATCATACAATATTACATGGTTGGTGTCATTAGAATTTCCGACTATGTGAAATTCCGACCCTTTACCCATGATGCATCGCTCAAGTGCTATATTATACCTTTTAAACGTATTGGTTCCTGAAGTTACAACTTAAAATGGGAAATGTGTTTCTCGTTTACATTATTGAAATATTTCCCGTGAGATTAGGAGGATCATCGAAGGAATGAGTACAGTTGAAGCATTTAGGTTTCCTACCTCCATGGTTGAAGGCTGTGAGAAATCACTGAAGAATGAATACCCCATTATTAAAGTGCATGAAATGTTTCAAAAAGAAAATCAGGCGGTAACCTCAGGAGACAAAATTCCGTCTGTCCTTGCATCAATCGTGAATGTATCGAGGAACATTACATGTGGCTTATGCCGTGATCACGTCTTTGGTTTATTTGATTCCAAACATTAAGTTTCATCAACCACGTACTTCCAGCTGCATTAAGCTCTTGAGTCTAAGGAAGTTTAAGAGCGGCTTTGCAAAACCATTTTGATTGATGGGAAAGTCGCTCCTGTTCCACCCACGCTCGCCCTCCATGTCAAATCACACATACGGGTTAGATGGAATGTCGCGCGATTCAATGCGTCACAATAAAACTTCATCACTCAACGTTAGGAGTTGTAGCACAGACTACATAAATCGAAGACAGCCTCCCACAAATGTGTCAGGCGTAAGGAGATCAGATCTTCGGCGGGGAACGAAACGACAGATACAAACGGTGGGGAGGGGGGTGGGGAGGGGAGGGGGGGGGGGAGAGACACAGATAGGAAGAAGGTAGAGGAGTCCCTCTTAATTCACGACTTTCATCAAATTATATTTTAAGTTGTTTGAGAAAGTGCACGCGCCGGGGCGAAACGGTGGAGACAAGCTAGGTATGAAGTATCGATCCGCCACGAATAGGTCACCAGGCGCGTGCCCAGATTAATATGTGCACACCACTTGCGCGCGTGATGTGTTTGGTACTCGAACACCCAGCGATGCCAGTGAATTCGTTTGGCTTTGGGATATTTCTGTATAGGGTGTGCGACATGTTAACACGACTTTTGCTGAAATGCTTACAAAACCTACATTATAAGGGTTGTAAATAAAAATAAAAATTTATATCATAACACTAGACTGTGAAACACTTGCTTAAATGCTTACGAACCTGACATTATAATATTTGACTGCAGATCAATTAAGGTAATACTTTCAAGGTTATGATACATGAACACATGCATCTATTATGAGGTTCCAATATGAATTGGTTTGTGGCATACATGCAATGTACCACTGACGAAGACAATGTCTGTCAAATTTAAGGACGGAATAGCCGGATTTAGGAAAGACCACATCATGCAAAAATTCCACTGGTACAATTGATGATTTCATGATAACTTGTTGACACTATAAGACAACAATTAAAATGTCAACACGAATTGTTGACGGCAATTACGGTAGCGTGTTCAGTGTCAGAAGATACAAATATTTAGTCAAGATAGGTCAGTGTATTTGAAAGAGATAATCACAAGTCATATTTCTTTAATATCACAAAAGCTTCTCTTTCAGCTACCCATAATATTTACACTGCCACTAAGTTCCAACTTAATACCGTGAATGCCGCTGAATGTTTTTGAGCGATAGTGGGATGCATGATCCGGAGTGAGGGTTACTGATTGAAACAAGTTGAACATTATTAGTTTTCAGCATTAACCACGTAGTATGGTTGACTACGCAGAGTCGCATTGAAATCCGAGTTGTTGAAGAATTGCGCTTCGAACGATACTTTTAGACAGCGCATTTGTTTGGGTTCCAGTTATAGACTCTGATGAGTGAGGGTACACAGTTGAAATTGCCTGCTGCCATAATAATGAAGCTATATCAATATAGATAGGCTTGCCTATTTCATTTTCAATAAATATAACTTGTTATAGGCCTATAAATAGCGAACGAAAGGTAGTCCTGAAAAACATCTGGGTTCAACTGTGCATACTTCAGGGTAGATTTTGTTCACAGATGAATCTGCACATGCGCACCGTAAAAACCGTGGTGTTAGATTAACACCCTGGGGTCTCTACTAGTAGCCCATACTGAACGACAGGTTCAATATAGATATAGCATATGCTATTTTAACACCATAGTTCGCAGTGTACCGTATACTGACACCACGATGCACGTTCGCCTTGTATAAAAGAACAATAACGTAATCAACCACCACACGTTCACCCAAGTGTGTGAATACCGGCAATCGCGGACCTCCTATTGTCCCTCTTTTGTTTATACTTTAAACTTTTTCGGAAGGCCTCCCGTATGTTTTCTACACGAATTTTAATCGTGGACGTTCGGTCAATCGTGGACCCTTTGTCTATGCCCTAACCATTTTGTACCTAGTCCACGATTGCCGGTATTTACATACTCACACACACATACTTTACATAACCTCAGGCAAAACACATGCTTACCAAAAATCTAAAAGCCGAGTTCAGTGTGAAATATCCAAATTGATGATTTTAGCTATACAGATCAGAACCGCGAATCCGTTCCGACTGAGTTTACAAACACGCTTGGAACCTTAACAGCTGTGTCGGGGTTCACTCGATGGTAAGACGACATTAATAAGATGCAGGCAACGATGGAGAACGCTGTGCTTGAACTGGGTGTCACCTTCTCCCTCCTTCTTTGTATTAACTCTGGCGGTTTTCAATAAAATCCTAAAAATAGCCGAATACAATCGGTCAGGGAAATTGTAAGGGTGTATGATGTGATGAATGACCATGCCTTTTTGGCGCGCAATGTCATTTGATATCTGTCTGACTGATTAGGCCTATACCTAAAATCTGAACTGAAGTATGGAGTAGGGTTATAACTTTCTGACCAATTTGCCTTTAAAATCTAAAGAAAGCCGCTGAGACGTCAAACGATAAGCTTGAGTGATTTCGTCATCTTTCAGTTCATTTATTCCTAATTAAGGTTAACTAAGAGATTTTCACATACGAGACCGCGAGACCGACATTATTCCTCCAGTAGGAAGGGGTTTTGTTTTCATTACAGGCGTTGAAATGTTTACACAACACCCGTCGTCACAAAAATGTACTGATGCACAGGTAAGTGTTTACAAAAAGCTTACCTGCTATTAGCCTTTTAGAGGTATGGCGGACACAATAGGAGGGCGCTATTTGATTTGGGTATACCTTTTGTGCCATACAAAAGGTTTACCCAAATCAAATAGCGCCCTCCTATTGTGTCCGCCATACCTCTAAAAGGCTAATTGCCGGATCTAGGCCAAATTTGGCTGTTTTGCAGCAGTTTCTATACATGCAATTACTCACATAATAAGCAATTAATTTCTTTACACAGCAAAGGTATATGCCAAATTACAATTATTGTATTCATGAATCGATGTTGTGGTGGCTCATTCTAACATGAAGTTTTTCTTGTGTATCTTAGAGAAATTACACACAAAAACTGGTCTTTGTAACAGCCCATGATACAGCCTATGGTGTTCCGTGAGATAATTTGCACTGGTAATAAATAACATGGGCAGATTTGGCTATTAAACAATCTTAATTATGTCTGGCACAGCTATCACATTTTGCTTTTTTAGAGTACAAAAAATCCATTACTCTTAAGCAAATCTGTTCAATTCCCTCATTTTATCGTCAATCTCAATTGCCTTAAATACTAGCTTTCAGTTACTTCTTGTAGGGTAACGGGCAAAAGGTACTTTGGAGAGTGGCTGTAAAGTAAAAGATAGCTGGACCTATTTTAGCATACAACAGAAGTCAGGACTTGAAAAGAACGTGGAGAACATCAACCCGGATAGGCCTAAACGCTCAGCTGAACAAAAAAATAATTGGCGTGACATCCCGCTGCTGATAGGCTTTCTATTTGGAGGCTGAAGGTTTTTGTTAATTGCATCATAAGAGCAGTGCGTGCAGTCCAATGCTTCTCTCCTGTACTGAATGGTATTTCATTTCAGACATTTAGTGAGTATTTAGGTCGGAGAAGGATGAAACAACAGAGATGAAGGTTAGTATAAAGCGGAAAGACGAAGGAAGAAGTCGCACGTTTACTTGACACCAGGTGTAAAAATGTGTTTTAGATTTCTTTCTATTTCTTATGAGATATTACTAAAACATTCTGGCCTGTCCATGATTGAATCCGCGACATCTGCGTATACAAACGTTACATCTGGTATCTGACGCACTTCAGAGGATTCAGATAATCAAATGTTCTCACTTGCATGAACTCAAGAATTACCGTATTTTAGTCATTGTTGTCAAGGGGATCGTTAGACCATTTCGAATGGGGGTGTGATCACGATTTTGCGGACGGGGTGTGGGCGGAAAAAATGGGGAGGGGGGGGGGGTGTTTCAACAAAATTTTGCTGACGGGGTGTGAGCAAAAAAAAGGGGGGGGGGGGAAGTGACCCGAAACAATTTTCCGACCGAAAAATAATTTGAAAAAGGGGAAGGGCGGAGTGTCATGACGTTGATGGCGCCATGAAATTTGTGCCTTATTTCGAATACTTACGTACTGTCATGTACTTTGCACTTTGCCGACCGAGACGCGATTTTGCCGATAGCGACACACATTTGCCGACACCCTAACACCCCCTCTAGCGACGGCTGTGACTGTTGTGCATGGAATCGCAGAACTTTACAGTGTTCCGACAAATCCAGTCTTCGACATCTTACAGTTTCACGTAAATATATAAAAACAAAAAATAAAAAAAATAAAAATTCATCTTGCCACTAGGCCTATGTCATGTTTGATTCATGAAATATTATTCTTAGTAGTATTCCTAAGTGTTCACATCTGGCGTAGAGAAAGAAAGTCGAATGCCTTTATACAAATATGACTAAGACGGCGCTTAACACAGTTCCCTCCCTTTAATTAAGTAGCCATTAAATTTGATTAGTGACTGTTCCTGTTTACCGAGTTACTGCACGTACAAGCTCTTGCAGGCCAAGCATCGCATCCATGTAAGTAACGAGGGCGCGGACTGCGTGTTGAAAATTTGTAGTTTTGTGTACTCACGTGATTTTCTGTAGCTCCCAGTACAAATGACGTCACACTGTGCTAACCACGTTTGTCAAGCGAGGACGTGAGAAGATTACCAGTCGTAGTATGTGGGTTCTCCGACGAAATGTACATTGCACGTAGATTTTTTGGGATTTCTTTTTACTTAGGGATCTAAAGAAAACCACTAATGTTTCCTGATGAGTTTGAAAAACGTAGCCTTGGTGTTTGTCACATCAGGTAGAAACTGACATGATCCCAACTTGTATGTATTAAATGCATGCCGTTGTCATATGAATATCCGACTCCCATGAAAATCTGACTTTTCCCTAAGTATTGGTTAAACCCTCTCACGTGACCGGCCACTCTCCTAATTATCGATATCATCGATCACTTATAGGCATGTGCAATACTACCGTATTTCATAGCGACTAAATTTCGTTCCCGCCTCGCTTAACGAATGCAATCAGGCGTGTGCCCGGCAGAAGGGCGTAAGGACGAAAAATGGGTCAAAAGGTCAAATTGGGGTTTTGGGGTTTTGGGGTTTTGGGGTTAATCGATAGAGTATTGAAATATCTCTATTTTGATACACATTTCGTCTCAAGGGGTTACGTCATTCTGACGTAATTAACAGAATGAAAAGGGCGTAAGGGGTTTTTGCATTTTTTTATTCCCGGCAAAAGGGCGTTAGCGTGTAATACCAATGTAACAAAACATGATAAAAGTTCGTTCACCTCTCCACTTTAACGGGGCGTAAGCGCGCTTGGAGCAAAGTTTGTTGCCGGCAAAAGGGCGTAAGCATTTCACATGCTGCTTACGCGCACGTTTAAGGCAGAAGGACTTCCCGGCAAAAGGGCGTTAGCATAAATATGCAAATAACTGTAAAATTAAGTAATAACTTTTGTTTAAAAATGCACAGCATAAATATTAAAAAATTTGCATCTGACAAAAATGAACCTTATGCGATTCTTAATATTTAGAAATGCTAACACAGAAACTTTAAAGTCGATTTTCTCGGAAAGTGTAATTACGCGTCAAAGCGCGCTTACGCCCTTCTGCCGGGCACACGACTGAGGGCTATCGACTGGTGCATTGACGCTCTGGGCCCACTTCAATTGCCCTGACCGTAGCGAGGAATTGCCGCTGATTATAGCATAAAAGTCTGTGCTTACGAGGTTAGCATCAAACGTCTTTGATGTAGCTCATTTTGAACTGCAGAATTTCGGACCCTTCGAACAGAATCCAGCGTTACAGATTCCAATCATTCTATGGTATTGAACACTGGAGGCTTTGATTGGATTTTTGTGTTAATAAAGTGACGCACAAAAATCACCAAGAACCTGGAACAGCTCTGTAAGACACATCGCTGTTGACTCTACGTAAATGATTACAATGCCTGAAGAAGTGCACATGCATCGGTATTCAAATGGCTGCGCAATTTTCGAGCAAAGTATACGTATCGAACTTACTAATTTTCAGTTCTATCTATATGATTTTGGAGAATATGACCGTGTGTTTGGACAGCATTGTGCAATAATGCCAAGCACCCGACGGAGTAGAATACGCCATCGTGTAACCTGACTCCCCAAATCGCGGCCTGCTAAGGGTCAATAGCGTGTATGTTTATATTATGCAGTTTCTGATTATTCTAATACTGCCGTTATAAAAACAAGTTACGCGAAGATGTATTCTTTAGGGGCGTTGTCGCAAATCACCTTCAATAATGCATAGCCTGACCACACCAAATTCGTCATATTTTCGCTTTTAAATTGAAGAATGTACAATGTATAAGATAGTATTCAATTCGTTATTAACGTCAATATATAATGCCATGCCTTGTATATCAATACTAATGGTGTTGTTTGGCCAGTATGTTTTCTTCCGAATCCGCACTCTGGGGCTTGTTTTCGACCCTAGAGAATCTTGCAGGAACAACACGGATTCGGACAAGTTTTGATTCGTCATACCGCGCGGAAAGTCCATTAATATTCCCGCCTTACCCGACATCCCGCCGTTGGCTGAGATGAGGCACGCCGCAAGCCAGAGTATCCACTTCGCTTCCGTCCTCCCTTTTCGAAACAAAAATTAGAATCCTCTTGAATTGAAGATGGCCTTTCCTTCGTTCAATCTCTTCACTCTCCTTCGATTAATGACCGAATCCTAGATTATGTGGATCGGCTTTGGAAAGACGAAGCGCCCCTCCAGGTTTCCTGCACGCATCTGCGAGGAGAAGAGCGGTAGTCGGGGGTACAGGAGAGATGCGGACACGGTTATACCCGGCTTCATCTAAATTGAAACGATGGTGCCTCGATACGCTACATCAAATTTTAGTTTCATGCCCGCTTGACTACGGCATGTCCCATTGTTAGGTAGTGCGCGTGCGCGGACTACTCAAAGAGAGCGACTGATGAGACAGTGGGAAGATGAGCGGGACGGATACCCGTCATCCGAGGGGGGGGGGGGGGGGGGGGGAGGAAAGGCGATGGTTAAACCGATGATGAAGATGACGGTGATCACTCGGACTCCGGCCTTTCGCAATGAATCACTTCATGTGGATTAAAGACAGCATTTGCTCCAAGGATGCGGCAGCGCTGGGACACCATATCCATCTGCGTTGCCAACTGGTTTAATCCATCCACAATTTAAGTGATCCTGCACAGATGCTACCTCGAGTTAAACTGCATGCGGAAATTTAATCAGCACGGATATAAGAGCATGTCTAAACTCGCTGGTACATTTAAAATTAAAAACTAGAGATTCTAACGGATAGTCTGTGTGGCCGTCACTTTGTTTTCACAATCACAAACAAATCATATCAGTTTCGATAAGCACAAAAGTTGTAACTGTGACTAAGCATCTGACGACTTACCCGCAACTTTAAGTCACCAGCGGATTTAAGTACGGACGGGATGGGAGGCCCTCTTTTGGGAACTAACCATTATTTCTAAGAGCATGTTTGTTTCACTCAGATCCGGATCTCGATTATTGATCTAACGCCGGTTCACTGTACTGCCTTGGATCCGTTAACACGAGATTCAGCGCGTGAACCAATACAACGGTCACATCACTGATAGAGATCCCGGATCTGTGTGAAACAAACAGGCCCTAAATTCGGTACCTTGCGGACACTGAGAAACAGTATGGATAAAATGATGGACAGTCTCTATCAGGAAATTCCAAAGAGGAGGATGTCTCCACAATATATTTGTGCACCAACTCTAAGGAAAATGCTTAAGTACAGGGACAAAGGAAAGAGCAATCCCTAAAGTCTCCCCAGGGATATATAAATCAGGATTACTGGGAGGCTTTCCGCAACCAGAGCAACATCACATCCGAAGTACGGCAAACAAAAGTGGCGCAACCAATGTCTCAGATTCTTAGTCTCAAGAGTCTAAGGCCCTTCCCCTTACAAACAAATTCCAAACGGATATTTTGCAGGCTAACTTTTTGGAAAAACCTTAATATCAAAAATCAAAACCTATCCTTGGTGCGCCACTGGCTGATTTCAATATTCCAAGAGAATGTACCAACATTTTGCATGTCAAAGGATTTACACTCCCCTATGTGAATTCTTCGATAGGGCGTTGACTAACCATGCAATGTGAGACTTTTGAGACGCTGGAGGGCAGCAGACATACTCGCGGAGTTCTGAGCATGCGCGTGGAGTTCTGAGCATGCGCACGACTGGCGAAAACGTTGGAAAAGTACCGCTATGTCTGCTGCCACCAGCGTCATTAAGGTCTCCCATTGTGCCGTCATAAAAACAGATTAAACTTACTAGTTTTAAACTGTACGGTAACCCGGAGGTCGCAGGTTCGAATCCCGCTGCTGCCAGTTTCTTTGTTCACTTTGAAAAAATAGTTTTAAAATGGTTTAAAGCTTAACTTTCCTGATGATCTCTGTGCTCTTACAACCGGCTGTAAATTTTGTCAATTAACACTGATAGCAACTAACGTGTTCGCGCCACAGCAGCCCGAGTGTGTTGGCCATACTTCACATTAATACGAACAATGTACCGTCTTTAACATGACAAACCTGCAGCCGAAGACAAGCAGACGGCGGTATTTGTGAGAGTGTCAGTGCGTAGTTTGAGGTATTGCATGATCAACCAGGCAGACATTAAACGAGTACCAGTCTGTTGTACAGAGAGTTCATTTTATATCTTCACTAGTTAGGGATTAGCACGTAGTTTTTAAGCATATGAGAATTAACACATGTTGAACTGTACGGAACTTGAATACAGGCAAAGAAATACATCAGTTATATACTAAACACAGTATTTGCTGCATAGTGGTACACTTTAAAGCATTCTTCAATTATAACCCGGTACTTGACGCTCTTGACAAGATTCACTGATTCGATTTAGCCAATTTTCTCATTTTATCATGCCAAGTGCCTCGACACCTGGGGCCAATTTCCTAGAGCTGCTTAAGCACAAAAAAACCTTGCTTAATGAAATCAGGTTACCAGCCAACACTCCGTGTGATTGTTATGCTAAGCAAACAACAGCTAAATGCCAGTCACAAGCAATATACATCACATTGAGTTTTGGCTGGTAACCTGATTTTATTAAGCAATGTTTTTGTGCTTAAGCAATTGTTTTGCTTAAGCAGCTTTATGAAATTTGCCCCAGGTTTTAGTTATCTCTTGCGCATGCGTAGTCGGGACAATTCTTTCCTCATTCAATTGGGCAGAAAGTGCTTTGTTTATAGGTCAGCGGAAATGTAAACTTACTTATGATTAAAGATTTTACTCAATGACCGCTACGTGTCAAGGTCACTTTGATTAAAGTGACCTTCTGAATGCTATACTTAATTTAAACATCTAGTTTAAGTTTATTTATTTATTTATTGAAAAGAAAGCCTACCAATGTACGCCAATATTGTTAGGAGTCGCGTAATTATGATTCATAATATGCTACAGCAAAAAAAAATGTGTTATCGATTTACGATCCTTAAAAAGCAACTAAAACGGCGATTACAATTTTGACTTTTTGGACTTTTCCGACAGTTTAAATACTCTTTTAACTCATGGAGATTAGTTTGCAGACGAGAGGGATTTTATTAATTAAAAAAAGGGTTGTTATTCTGAACCATTTGTCCTGTTTCGCGAAAGCTCATTATGTATGTAAATGTATGTCCGTGACCCCGTGACGTACACGTGTAGAGTTGGTTGATGCTACAGCCAAACACTAGTGCATGTACGTACGTGGAGTTGATGCTGCTGGAAGAGTTTTTGTCGACATAACTTCTCCGTTTTCCCGTTTATTTTATCTAATTTTAATATTATTTCAGTATGAGCATGGTTCTGAGATAATCATTATGCCTCGATCGTGTGTAGTTGGGGGTTGCACGACAGCACGAGGCACAGCGACAAAAACCCTGACCTAACCTCCCAGTGCTGAATGGAGTTCAAAGGCGACAGTGGGTCCGCTTTGTAGACAATACAATATCTGATTTTCGGCTGTCGAAATGGTCGAAACAAATATGTGCAGAACATTTCGCCAAATACTGTATTGATGATAGTGTTAATATGAAAAGTCAAAATTGTAATCGGCGTTTTAGTTGCTCTTTAATGTTCATTTCTATAACATAAACAAACTGCAGTCGACCTTATCCAATATTTCATCTCAGATTCACAGGAAAGTGGGCGAGCATGACAGAAGGTAACAGAGTGTAAGCGAATGGTCCAATCAGCGACCGCAAACTGCGAGCAATGACCAATGACACCCTGGAGCCATACCTGCTTTTGGCACTTGTAATTGGATGCGCTGGAAGCTGGCTGGTAAAACGTGCCAACATCTCTTGCATTATAATGACCTTATCGACAACGTGCCGAACGGCTGCAAGCAAGCAGTCCTGTTCATTACCTCGAAATGAAAAATGGCATGGGTTCCTCTGGTGCCCCCCCCCCCCCCCCCGGGCTACAAACATTTTAAGTAATCGGGGTTTCCGGGTCGGTCGTGGGCTCACGAACGACTGGTGTACTCCAAAAGGAACGGTACCCGGTACATAATACAACTAAGGACTCGTGTCTTAACTTGAAGCCGTTGGCGCTACAATGAGACAACGAATGTGCAGTGTGAACGTCAATGAGTGCTCAGAACACATACGGTTTACGGCTAGAATTCATTAAGCAGATGAAAGGGTTTAATACGCCACATGGAGCGTGTAAGGCTCGCAACTTCACTATCACTTTTTATCACCTCTTATGTGAGCGTCTTGGTACCAAACACTGACTAGTCTAGTGACGGACTCTGCAGCAATGTAATGATAAGTTGATTTTAGCTTTTCATTATTATTTTGGTCAGTAATGTGCAATATTTTGAAAATGTTCTCAAATGAAATGCCTGCTTTCATTTACAAGACTATAACAGTGTAGGTTCCGAGCTCAGCCAAGTCAGATAGCAAAATGATTTAATAAAATAGGACTCCATCGGCCTATACGTTGTAGCTTTATACGATATGCCCGAAAAAATGTATTCTCGACAAATAGGAATTTAATAATGCAAATATGACTACACCGCCCATGTGCAGTAGCCACTTTGGGATAAAAAAAAAACTGCCTGATTTTTCTGCACAAGTAATTGGTAAAACTGATCAACAAATAGTAACTTTTCATATATTTGTAATTCCGATTTGACTTATTCTCGCGGAATCTCGCCGAATCTCCTTTGCTTTGGAAATCAACGTCCACACTCTATTTCTCTCCCCGTCTTGAGCCTTTCTCTGTTCTTGCGCTTCACAATTTACGAGAATACTCAGGACGGGTACTGTACGTGGAATAAAGATCAATATTCTCTGAAACGCACGTCAGGCAATATTTGTCTCTCTGGTGTCAAAATAGAATGTCTTATCCATCGTTTTTCTAACCCTTTAAACTTTAGTTGAGCTAAATGGTACAGGCAAAGAATGTCTTCTTAAGTCATTTTGTTTTGGCCCGTGCATAACGTCATAGGAATACTAGTCGTTTGAAGCTTTATAAATGGCTGAATGGTATACAGCTGTCAATATGAGTCTATCAATGAAACTGTCTGGAAGTTAAGTAAACACTATAACAGCTTTGAGAAAATGATACTGCATCCATTACGCTGACTAGTTTCTGGCAATTGAATTTGCATTGATGCTATAATTGTTCAACATTTTAAAACACCTTTGGGTATTTCTGAAGAAGCATATTCCTCTACGGAATTTCCAACTACGTCAAAAATGATAATTGCCATCAAAACTCAATCAGTGAATATACATGCAATTAAACAAAGGAAGAAGGCCTTGCGGCGTGTTGTGCTGAACAGTGATGAACATTACGAGACAAGATAATTCCTGAATGTTACAGACGTGGATACAATGACTTAACATCTTTGTCACATAATAATGCACAAAATGTTGCTTCATGCAGTCACACACGCTGATTGCTCAACCTGCCTCGAATGCAGGCACTGGTTGAAATTATGACCGGACAATTGGTTTTAATCAGGTTGCAGTGCGCGTATCTCACGATTCACAATATTTTCATAACATCAAATAGCATGCAGGAAATTGCAAAAGATCCTTTGACGTCATCTTCACGTCATGATTGGCTAAAGAGTTGGAGTTGTTTTACAGCATATGTCAATATTTTCTACACCAAGCATAAACTAGATGACACACCTCAAAGAGTTGATGGCGGAAATATACCTAATTTTACTAATAAATACCACATCGTAGATATACTCATCAACACACATTGTTTTATATATCTCTTGATTCTAAGAATATCGATTACCACGGAGCTTGATAAGACGAACATGAGAAAGCATTACTCAACAGCAATCCCCGTACAATGTCAATACAACAGCTATATACGAATCTAATCACGTGATTCACACACCACAGTCTTGTTGATAGGCATGTTTGGAGTTATTATTTTTTTTAAAGCGGAAGATTGTTAAAACAGAAACTGTGGTAGTGCCCGTGCATTCAACGCTGTACCCAGATTAAAGTAACACAACAGAGCATGCAAGTTCACCTCAAAAATCCAAGCAGATGTGGCGAGAATATAGACCGTATCAAATACCAACGTCGCCATAGCAACTACAATATTAGGCCGCCATATTGTCGCGCAGGCATATCAACATGTTGTATTGAACGTGTATTTTATGTCCCACGACATGACTGTCACGACGTCATATTCGATACGGTCTATAAAGTACTTCCGGACATGCTTTGTTTTCTCTTTTAGAAAACAATACTGTGGTCTTTTCGTGAAAAAAGGAAGCATTTCAGTTTACATTTTAAAAATAGCATAGGCCCTACTACTGGGCAAACTAATAGCAATAAATTTGCTCTCAACTTGCAATCAATCATTCATTCACATTGTTATGTAAATGTAATACCATTATTAAAGATTCCGTGACTGGACTAGTCGGCGTCTGGTACCAAGACGTTCACATAAAAAAAGTTATCTTGAAGACGGGGCACTTTCTATCAGCCCCATTACCGGGTACTCGTCACCAACTCAGAACAATACACATATTGCTGTCTTCCAATCAAAGAGAATGTAGCAAAGCGATACATTTCCATGTCAAATCATCAGGAAAGCCTCCTCCGGGAACATATCAGAAACTTGTTTTCAATTTCCACGGGTTTAAGTGATCAAGCAGCAGTGGCCAAACAGCCGGCGCAGCACGAGTGACTGAGCGATCCGATGAGTTCCGCCGACGCGGAATCCTTCGTGGATTTCCGGACACTCTGATTTTGTTCTTTAAAGCATTTTTCTTCTGCTTGCTCCAGATATGCCGGATGGAAATCAATCATTCCATATATACATTGAAGTCATATCACACTATTGTCTACATGCCCATTTTTTAAATGAACATTTCTAAGTCAGAGTTCATGATTTTATTTCTTTAATAAAAAGAAGAAAGGTAGGCCTATTAATAATTAGTATCGTTTGTAAGTTATGGTTTCCAAAAGAAATACGGATCCCAATACAGTGTGTACATTGCGATTAGCTGTTTATATCGAGTACGACTTGCTCGTTGTCACTTTCATTCTACAGCATGTACTAAGAGGTACCGTACAGAAAAATAAAAAATTGCATTTTATTATATCTTTTTGTTGGTTTTTTTGCTAGTCTGGTTCCCTGACCTGAAATTCCCTGACGTCTAAATCTTAGGTCAGGTAGCTAGCTACAACGGTTTAAAATAGATCATGACGTACAGTGTTGGTCCGAGTGACGTCAGTGGCATCATTCAAATTTAATATTCTTGCAAAATCCAGTCGGCAAAATACTGCAAATGTGTGGCATTGATTTTTCAGTTTTTATACATGTATATAATTGAGAATTCAAATTCCAGGATCTGTAACGGGCCCGACAGACATTTTGTTATTGCGAACATCAACGTTAACAGCCGCATGTTACCGAAAACAAGTTCGGAAAAATTCGGAAATTTTCGGAAACTGGCAGAATTCTGCCAGTTTTCGTCACGTGACATTGGCGGCTACCGGACCCAATATTCATCAGATTAATAGTCAGAATATTTTGGTCTGGGAACCAGACTAGTTTTCTGCATACCACAATTCTGGAGAAAAAAAACAGCAAGTATGTTTAACAGAGATGTCAGAGAAGTTCTTGTCCAAATATAGGGCAATGAAAGCCTTGCCTAGCCCAACATTTTCGGACAGGAATTAGCCCGAAGCCGCAGATTTTTGACTGAAAAAGCGGTCTCCCTGATTTAATGAAAAACCGAAGACAATGCATAAGGGAATTGAAGTGCATTTCAAATATTTACATGCTGTACCATGAATTTCATACACTAAAGCCACGATTGTAGGCCAGAGTCAGCCATTCCATTCACTGAGCAAATTCCGGTTTATATTAATCTTCGACGTCAGTCTAAAAACAAACGCGACAGCGTCACGACGGGAATTATAAAGCTCATAGAAGCTCTATATCTGGCCTGGCCCCGAATCACCCCAGACGCGCTCTGCTTTGAAAACCCAGATTTGCCGCTGCGCACGGTTTTGATGTATAAACGTACAATCGTCGCAACGTGTTTTCGCAGGGCTTTCTGCAAATGTTTTCTATGAGCCCCAGGGCACTCGGGCGATAACAAGTGGCGAAACCATTTAACTTGCCGTCTGGAATCCAGGATTTGCGCAAAGTGGTTAGAGCTTGTTCCTCGGTCTTCGACGAAACATAGGATTGGGGGAGGGGGATGGAATGCTGTTAACTTGATGACTGTTCCGACCCTTCGGGGGTATTTCGTCAGTTGGTATGAAACTCGTCGGCTCTATTATAACTGGAAGGCATAATGTGGCCTAGGCTGGGTTGTAAATAGGTTTAAAGCTAAAGCTGTGGTTCTTGGAAACAAATTCATTTCTATTATGAATAAGAATATACAAAGTGGGAGATTAAACTCTTCAAAAAGGGAAGGGAAATGTATTTGAATATCCAATTGTTTCCGGAGTTGCGGGTAAACATACCCAAAAAGGAACATTGTCTTTTTCTTCATTAAAATGACTTCAGAAAAATTCAATTAACCATTCGATTATGCTTAAAAGGTGACAATTTCAAGTGCAATTTGTGAAATAGAGTTTCATTTTTAGGAGTTTTCATTCTTGGGGGGGGGGGGGGGGAGGGGGAGCTGACGTTTTGATTATAGAACCGGCTTTATACTTTTATCATATATCTCAGGTCAATCCAGTTGGCGCGTAGTTTGTAGCAATATATTAGTTCAATTTTCTTTTCTATTTTAACATTTATTATAATGATACTATTTTCCAGCAAAACAATTAAATAATTTTGACTGAAAATCGATACAGCCCCCAATTTGGCCCCAAAAAGACGTGCACATCAATAACTTTCAAGCAGAAAGTGATTGACGAAAAACGACGTTTTCAGTGTTACCCTTGCAGGTTACCCGATCCTATAACGAAGAAACCGTATGCATCCACGTCTCGTCTAAAATGGTTCGCTAATATTAACACGTATAATCTCGTTCAGAAGCAATCCGTGTGTTGAAGTTGAGAAGTAGAACGGTAACTCAAGGGCAAGGGGGGGGGGGGGGGGAACCCGCGGCTAGCCAGCCACACATGCGAGTACAAATTGAAATCGCCCGTGGAATCTACACAATAATGAACAGGTGATGATGCGTGGGAATTAGAGACGGGGACTAGACTTATTATTAATGCGTACCAATACGAACGTCAGACTGAAAGGGTTGGAGACATTAGTCAGCATCGATCGTTGCTGATGGAAACTAACGCTACACAATGTTGTCGCCTGGATTCCTCCCGGGTCCACAGCTATCTGCAAACTATAATGAGCGGTATGACCTAATTCGTCATGTATTCAGCAGTATATTAGGGGCAGTATAGTTAACAATGGTGTCTGCAGCGTAAGCCCGGCAACATTTTCTCAATTTGTTGTGTTTTTAAGAAATTGAAAGTGTTTCTACATCATAACTAGTACTAACTCATTCCCTAGCTTTTTAATATTTTTCGGCCGGAAAATTGAGTCACGTTTTTCGCCTCCCCCGTACAGATCCAAAAGCTAGATACGCCGGTGTGGTTTCACGTTCACTTTGTGCCTATATATAAAACGTATTCAATACCCATGTCGCCATAGCAACAACGATAGATCGCCACATTGTGGGACAGGCATATGGTATTACATACACCGGCATGTATTATTGTACGCGTGTGTCCCAGAACATGGCTGTAATGACGTCATATTCGACGGTATATTCAATAGTCAATACAGTGATAGATATAGACCTACATAATTTGTATTTCCAAAAACAAAAAGTAATGATGGAACGTAAAAGATTAGGGTACAGAGGGCCAGGGGTCAGAGGTCAAGATAAAACACAAGAAAGATTAAAACTGGCATTGCAACCATTCTTTAGTGGTCTTTTAAGTATAGCCTGCCCAACTACTTTTCAAGACGTAGGCTAATTTGACTTTTGGGTAAACCACAAAAAAATATTATTACACCAACAAATCGCAAATCCTATAGGGTTAAAAATTCAGTTAGGCGTATATGTACAATCAAATGGAACTGACCGGCAAAAAAATCGAACTGATTCAGAATTTTAATGCGACGGAATGGCTAACATCTTTCTACTTCACTGGCTAAAATATTAAAAACGAAGAAGGAAACATCATTGCGACGTTTCTAGTTTTACATCGGAGTTAAGTTCTTTTTAAGGTGCCTATAAAGTAAAGAAAGAGTGCATCCGCTTTGACCATTAAAAGCCATACGTACCGGTATGTAGACATTTACTCTTAAGACTTGTCGGTATTTTGCCAACACCGCATGTTCTCGCCATTCGAATCTATAATCTACGTAAATATTACTTCTCGCTCTGCCGAACCAACAAATAAAACGTGCAGTACGTCTTACGTATTGACCGGCTGATGACGTGACCAAATGACGATAAAGTCATCAATCAGAGATTAAGAAAACAGCGGTCCCGCATTCCGGGCAAAGCATCCCAACCCAACCGCAGTCACACACAAATAATAAGTCGGGAGGCGATCTTTGGGCTATAACTTACCACCTGAAATCATATTTCAGATATCAAACAAACGCTCGTCCATTTATCAAGAGGCAATAAGTCAGCATTCCGTGGGGATGCCGGCCCCGTGCGTACGTGTATAATACCTGCATCGAATGTCAAGCATGGAATTTGGGGTTTTCAATCTTCCGTTGGACCTTTACACACGGGGCAAGTCACGCAATGCACGCTTTGTCCTCGGGAGGTATCAGATTCGTGATACATATACAGTAAGAGCACTGAACTGAGGGAAATATACTCGGGCAATTCGTAATGCAGTGCGCCACCAAGAGTTCGTCACGGAGAGGCAATTTTTCACACCGGGAATTTGAAAGGTCGACGTCCATGTAAAAAGTGTGTGTCATTTTGCGGAAAGCGAACAAAACTGGTACTAGGACACACGCGAAATTTAAAGTAACTTTGACATTATTTTTCAATAATAACCGGTACTATCCTAAAATAACCTGAGAAGTACCCTTGGACCAACGACGTGGTATGGGTAACATTTCGACCATGATGACCCGCAATGCGTCCGTGGAGTTGAAGTCAATTGAATTCATCTTACCGTGCTGACGACAATGCGTTTGATAAACTTGTCCACTGAAATCCTCGTTTCATCCGTTAATCACTGTGTAATTAGTATCTAGCCATACAGCTTTATATAGACTTGCGGGTCCAGGTTATTAAATATACGTTCGTGATTTCGACCGCGCAGTTTGAAAACGACCTCTCCGGTGCAACCGCCTGATGCACTGGATTGTGAATCGCCCCAATAGACCTTTATCATGGTACAGCCATTTTGTTTTTCTCCTATTAAAATCAATGCAACCAAACCGAGGCTGGAAGAAAAAATAGTCTGGCACCGTCATTCAATAATTGGAATCACTATTCATAATTGCTAATGCATACAGGGAATTGGAACAAGGCAAAGATGGTCACAGCATGATAAAGGTCTATTGAGACACCAGATTGTAACTTGGTTTAAGCATTACAGCTCCAAAAAAGAAATACAATAAACTGCCACATCTCGGGGTATTAATCGTATTGCTGCAAACCACACGTAAAGGGCCGGTCACACTCGCTACGATAACGACGACGATAACGAAAACAGTGAGAATGAACGCCATTGATTGGTGGAATTGTCGCGCGTGTAATACGCGCGCGTTCCACCCACCAATTTAATTCCCATCGTTTTTGTCATCGTTATCGTGGCCAGTGTGACCGGTTCTTTAAAGCACAGCAGTTCCTTCATGCATGACTTGAAAAGTATGGAATTCCAGATCTAAAGCAATATCATGATGATGGAAATAAAATGGTATTTACTTTAGATATAAAGTATTAAAATTAAATATATAAATAATGTATTATTGTCAGACTTCTCCTTTTTAAAGTTGATATGTCCGTGCTATTTCGAATTTTAACGTCCCTTAACAAAAGTGCTTTTTTCCCCATTAAACAGGCAATGATGCCATCCAAAATACCTTTTACTTGCTTTTGTGTCAAGTCTCAGTTTAATGGATCCGCCCTATACGGAAAGCGAGTTATTGACTGCTCACCAACAATTCCAGATGTCTTCATCAGCTATTAGGCAATAACTCAACTTAGGCGGAGTTTGTACGTTTGATTTCTCGTTGGAAAGCTATAATTGGTTTGTTATTTAATGTTAGAAAATTAGCAAATTCACTTTTAAAACTTATTTGTAACAAACCAAAACGGACAAATCAGAACATCTGTCTACTTTATAGAAGACTACCTGAGAATTTTACAGTGCTGAAGACGCTTTAATATGCTTCCACCCATGTAGACGGGCACCTTATCATACTGTCAGCTGCAAATTCACCGCACTAATGATATTTTAAGCACTAAAGCCGAACCTCCCCCCCCCCTCTCTCTCTCTCTCGCTCGCCACAGAAGGCAAAAAGCACATCTAACGGAGCTGATTAAGGCTTATACACGTATTAAATTCGTCGACGCTTCTTAATCAACCCCGGTGAAATTGCACAGTTTCATTTTAACTTGGGATTATAGCTTCATTTATCACGCACGTACCCGTGACGTCTTTAATTAGCGGTTTCGACAGATATATATATATATTTAATCAGCCCCTTGGCACGAGGTAACCAGTGATAAATGTCTATGTCGGGTTGAAACGTACGAGGGGATTTGGCACGTAATTAACTTATACTTTTTATGACATCCAACACGATCAAATTATGTTATTATAAAAATAAGATTCAAGATAATCCGTTTCGGCACTGGCGAGAAAATTAGTAATATTAATATATAAAACGTAGGGAGTCTGAAAACGTACCAAAATGTATACCAAACATAAATAAACTACACCAACTGTTTTGAACATACCGGTTGAGAACAAATAAATTACCAAGATTGTATATGGTTGCATTATGCACAGCAAAATTACGTTTCGCTCGACAGATTACAACTATTTTGTTTCACCTGTTGTGTGTTAACAGCAGAATCATCGATTACAGCAGACCCCGGCCCTATTTTTAGCAACGTATGCAATTATTCTCAAGGTCGATTTACCGATTTACTTTTTTAAAAAGACAGAGAAAAGTGCGCCATGTTTAATAGGCGCATCCACTCAATGTCATACAAATGCCCAGGCCCAGTCTACGTTAGTGTATTAAACAGCGGTGGACAATGCTAAACTAAAGAGATGAAATTTATTTAAATCTTCTCACGATCGGCGTAATACACATGCGTCCGCAGAGATAGCCAATAAACAATGGGTCCAGAAAACTGACAGGGCGTGATTTGCAGAAAGATGCCAATAAAGATATGCGGCTGTCTTTCGGCTTTCTGGATTGATTAAACAGAGGCCAATGGTTGGATTTCTCTCTTCCTTGACTGGCATGAAGTGGTATTGCAACGAAAGGCTGACGAATTGCCGAATGAAGATAATATGTTGAAGTCCAGTAGGAATTTCACTAGGTTTATTGTATTTTACAGTGACATTTTCAAGGAGCATTATATCCTTGTCCTAAGGGCCTACAGCCTCTCGAGAAAACTCTAGATATCGGCCGGCCTGTATGTTTAAAGCTGCTCAAAGTTTCTCAGACCGCGTTCCCACTCGAATTGGGGAAAGGTGGATCAAGATCCGGCATTTTGGTGTGACCGTTGTCTAACCGCAACGAAACCGCAAGTCGCGTTCCCACTTATGCTTGATCCACCTTTTCGAACGGAAGTGTCGAGTCCGAAAGGTCACTGAGTTCGGTATTACGCATGCGCTTGCTTGCTGAGCGCGCGCTCTGTGGCAGCGTTGCATGCTGGGACGGGTCAAATACATGTGCCATGTTTTGATCAAAGATCGTATAGCGCGCGCCGCGCCGCTACGCGGCGCCGCTACGCGGCGCTATAGGATCTTTGGTTTTGATGTTCGAAGTTTCAACATGGAGGAAGATATTATAAGTACTGGCTCGAATCGGATCGTAAAACGTATTTTCTTCAAACTTTGCTACGGTTGTTGTTGTTCTATGACACGCTGCAGGCTATACACTAACACGGAATTATTTATGGATGGAAAAATAAGTAAAATTACACGAATGAAAAAGGTTTAGAAGCGGACGACTTTCCAGTACGGAACGAAAGGAATACACATGTACGCTAAATGGATGCATGCACGCTGCGCTTGCATCGCGCACGCGTGGTGACACATTTTGTATACAGCCCGTAGTTCAGTAGTTGTTTATTGTGCATGTCGTGCACGTGGGAAATTTTCACATGAGCTACACGCCTAAACGTATTTCTTCGTTCATCAGACCGCAAACTTTTCGTGGATCAGATCCTGCAATTGGTGGATCACGATCAAGTGGGAACGCAAAAGGTGGATCTGATCCGGCAATTTGACCTGTCAACATCCGGCTGGTGCACGAGAGGCGCGAAAAGTTTGCGGTCTGATGAACGAAGAAATACGTTTAGGCGTGTAGCTCATGTGAAAATTGCCCACGTGCACGACATGCACAATAAACAACTACTGAACTACGGGCTGTATACAAAATGTGTCACCACGCGTGCGCGATGCAAGCGTGCATGCATATTCAGCGTACATGTGTATTCCTTTCGTTCCGTACTGGAAAGTCGTCCGCTTCTAAACCTTTTTTATTCGTCTAATTTTACTTATTTTTCCATCCATAAATAATGTTAGTGTATAGCCTGCAGCGTGTCATAAAACAACAACAACCGTAGCAAAGTTTGAAGAAAATACGTTTGACGTCCTTCAAAGCTTCTCGTCTTTGGAAGTATCTACACCGAAGCTGAACCAGCACCATGGGCAAAATCAGACCGAGAAGCATTTGGATTTCTTCCTCCATGTTGAAACTTCGAACATCAAAACATCGCACATGTATTTGACCCGTCCCAGCATGCAACGCTGCCACAGAGCGCGCGCTCAGCAAGCAAGCGCATGCGTAATACCGAACTCAGTGACCTTTCGGACTCGACACTTCCGTTCGAAAAGGTGGATCAAGCATAAGTGGGAACGCGACTTGCGGTTTCGTTGCGGTTAGACAACGGTCACACCAAAATGCCGGATCTTGATCCACCTTTTCCCAATTCGAGTGGGAACGCGGTCATCAAGAAAGGTGGATCAGATCCTGATCCACCTTATAACGGTTAGCGTTCCCACTAACACAATTGCAGGATCTGATCCACCAATTGGGGGATCTGATCCGGCAATTTGGCAAAAGGTGGATCAGATCCCCCAATTGGTGGATCTAGTGGGAACGGGGTCTCAGTGTTCGGAATGACAAGTGGCGTGTTGGATGTAGTTTTAATCGAGGAGCGATGGTATATACGTCTGTCGATCAAGTATCTAAACAACAATTTGTTCACATACGTATGTTTTCCGGGCTCACAAATTTGCTCATTGTGTAGAACCTTTTTGCTGTATAAGTGACGTCAGATCAGTGCCCTTTTTAAGCAATGATAATTATGCATATTTGTGTTTGAAAATTGAATAGCCCTAATGGTGTTGCGTAATATAATTGCATATAGTAGCATTTTACAAGCAGTGATATTCGTTGATTTCCTATGTTGCTGTCATAATTTTCATGAGGTTCTTTGCAACTTGAGTTCTTACAAGAATGCGAATCCCATGGAAGTGAAACCCGGTGTAGGCTGTGCTTGATTAACAATTGATTAACTGATCCAGCGATCCCGGTGATATTCGAATAATGCACAATTCAATAGCTTTTAATCATATCGATATCAATCACTTTAGAAATATGCCAAGAATCGATACTACCTGTCGGCTTTACCTCACAATGTTGCATACAAATCAATTAATTTTACTTTTAAAAAGAATGTAGCTTGCCTGATTCTATAACGTGTGTCTTGGGAAACGTCTTTTGCACTTTTATATTTCTGGGGTACATCTGACGGAAACTCATATCAGAAATAAATTTGAATGGTTCGTGTTGTCATAGCGTCTGTACCGTATGTTGACAACACGCCTCGTGGCATCCCGACCAGCCGAAGTAATTAAGACATCGGTATCTCACAGACATTATTATCTATGGCTTCGGCTCTTCACCGTAGCCTGACAATGACAAAATTCGAAGACGTAGCCACAAAAGACCCGATCCGGGCACGGCTTATACTGTTCGAGTGCAGCATACAAGCCTGTTAATAAACGTATTGGTGCGCCTGCTATTATACGTGAACGTAAGGAGAAATGACGAAAAAGTTGACATTCTTTGATTCGAATGGGCGAGGAAGCGACTTTTTAGTTGTTTCTCCGACTTAAATTACGTCCCTTTTCACACCCATTGTCAAGACTTCAAAAGAAGAAAAAGTTTCCATTCTTACTAACACTTTGAGGTATATGAATTAAATGAATTAAGTCCATTGTTTAGTGGTGAGGTAGCTACGTGAAAGCTTAGACCAGTCTGAGTGTTGCGTAACAAAACAATAGAAACGCCAGATATTTCCTGTACTTGTTTTCATTTTTTGGGCCTCGGGCCAAATAACAACTTCGGTACGGCAACCTCTTATAAGCATTCGCCACACCAGCACGCTTGGTTAGAAAATCTAATGCACAACAGGGGGCGCTAAACAACTACATGTAAACGGCATCAGTTTTGGATTTAGCCAATACCAAAATGATGTTTGTTTGCGTGAGTGACTGCGACAATTCTGATAACTTTAAAATCAAACTAAACATATATACGTTTGTTCTAGTTTCACATTGAGTCACACGGCACCAATGATTACGACTCATCGGCAAATGGGTTCATGTTTTACGCCTTTCTTTTACACTGTAAACAATTCCATCATGCCCCTCAAGCCTTCACCAGGGTAAGGGTGCACCACACTAAATAGGCCAATATGGCTGCGCCAAACTGATTAGCATAAATTGTAAACCCACAACTTTTTGGAATAATACATCTTGCAATTGATAGATTGTGTAATTATGATCAGCTATCATAACCTGGGGGTTCTGTGCTTCAACTTTTGTAAAGACTTGATAAATTTTGGCTTTAAAATTGGTCCTATTTGGCTTGTGAAGTGAAGGGATGCTTTATGAAAAATGGCAGCCTGGCTGGTTTGGGAAAAACCACATTTTCGGGGTGGTACTTTCTGGGGATAATTAGCAAAAGTTCTCAACGGCTGACCTGCCAAAAATTGAAACGAATTTGACAGATTAAGATTCAAACTATAATTTTCAGTTGTGTCACAGAAACTGAGAGACTCCCGGATAAGGACTTTTTCACTGTGAAGTTAATGGATTTTACACTAAGGTCAATGGGAGTTTATCCAGTGTGGTGCACCCGTAAAGGTAAAGCAAAAATGCAAGTGCGCCCTCTTTCGTTTAATACCCTCGCACTGATCGCATTAAATTGTATTCCCTGCGCGGTGAATGTAACATAATTTTACTGCATGCCCGCCTCCACAACGCAGAAGCTAATCAAGGATATTTTTTATTACCTCGTTTTCCAATCATTAACAGGTAGCTCCAGGGTCAGCTGATTTAATAATCGCAGCAACGTTGTGACCAAGTGGCCATAATAGTCTTCAACAATAAAGGCTGGGGTGGAGGGTTGATTGAATTCCAGATCGATTTGGCTGATATGTCTTGTGGCCAACAAGATTTGGAGCTGCCGTTTTTATTGGCATTATTACAACTGAACTTTCAACAAAACAAATTGTTACATGAATTTTGTTCGTCTGATGTTACCTATACTTTTCCGAGGCTTATTTTGACAATGCTTCCCAACTCCTTAAATTGGCAAAAGAAAATCGCCGCTTGGTTCATCGATACTGCAGAGAAGTCATACAAAAGAGATGATTGCATGCATTATTGAGTGAATAAACTGCATGAATCTTCAATTTGGCATTGCCGTTGTGACGTGAATTTCAGGCACCATGAAATACTGTCTCATCGGTAGTACTGCGGATGCCTAAGTAAAGATAACTAGGAGAGTGACTGGTCACGTGAGAGGGTTTAACCAATAATAGGGAAGAGAAGCCCAAATTTCATGGGAGTCGGATATTCATATGACACCGTCAATACCGATTTGAACACATGGATTAAAAAAATGGTATCTTGAAACGTGTATTCTCGTGACTGAATAAAAAAGACAGTTTTATTTTATTATATTTTTTTGCTATATGGTCCATTTCAACGTACAAACCAGAAAATTTTACTTTAAAAAAGACAGACAAAACCGAACGTAGAGCAGTGCTATTCAAGAAATCCATCCATGCACGCACAAATCACACAAATGACAGCGCAGCGCTGCACGGTCAGCATGGTCAAGCGGTACCGTTTCAAAACGTCAAAAATCGCCCGAATTCAATCTTAAATAAACGTAACCAGCATTAGATTGTTTTTGGACGATTCGATCAGCGTGGTTAAATTGCACAGGAATAAACGCGACATGGGTTATTTAATTAGCACTTAGCCTCGCTTTTAAACCCGAAAGTTCGCAAACCGGTGTTATTTTCATCCACGTAAAATTCGTCTGTGCGCCATCTAAATTGTTCTTTTTGTTTGCATGGTAACTTAGATACCTCACGAAATATCAACATGAAACACACTGATTTTCAAAGACGACATCATTCTAGGACAGATATATACAACCAAACAACATTCACAGCGAACACAATGCGAAAACTAGTGCACAATCTGTAGCACATGTTGATATTTATGGACATGCGTATACGTACAATGAACCTTCCTGGCTCTATAATAATAACAACGTTTTCATCGCGACACATTCAATCTTTCAAACACGTGCAATTGCCAAAATCACCGGGGTGCCAATCACACAATGTTTTCCGTGTTTGTGAGTAAATCCTCTTACTGACTGGTACATTCTCAGTTGATTTTGTCCAAATGACTATTTCGGGAAAACAACACGTTTTTTTGTAAACAACGTCTGTGGACGCCTTTGCACTGTACTTGTAAATCAAAGGGATACGTATCTGCACCGCATATTTTTTAAACGACTGATATAACAGAAGGCATAGGTTCTATGGTATATCGTACCCATGAGTCCTGAAGAAAAAAAATGTTGAAAATGTACTGATGATACGATGATCTTTCCCGACATATTTGTAGATGTGTGTACGTATTCATAAAGTATTTTACACTCAAAATTTTACCTTCAATTATAATAGATTTTTAATGCTCACTTCTCACTGCCAACAACTTCGAAGGAAACGGACAGTGAAAACTTGAACAGTAATAATTGAAAATCTTGGGCGAAAATCGACTACTTCCAACATAGCCCAATCTAGCCCCAAACAGGACATGCATGCAAAACACCAGCATCTTACACATAACAAAAAGATTTATGTAAAATGTTTTCGTTAAAAACTCGGTTTGTGGGGTAACATGAAGTGTTGGTATTGCCTGCATCATTGTTATATAAACACTGGAGCTATGACGTCATGGCTAGAGGATCATTGTGATTTCTATATATGAACATAGCGTAGGGTGCATTCAATTGGACTTACAATGCTTGAATGTTGTTACATTGCAGGCCTGAAATGGTGAACACGCTTTATTTCGAGTATTATTTAAAACTAAGAATGCGGCATGATATGCGGTATGTATATGTTAAAGGGTCACTGAAATAGAAAACAATGTTGGTCTTAATAAATGTGTTTGTTACTAAAAAAACAAAACATTGTTGTTGTTTTTTTTCTTAATTGTGATTTGCCGGTTTGCGCACAGACCAGGGGTAATAATATTTGTAAAGCGCTTCGATCTTGCAAAAAGCGCTATATAAGAACCTGTATTATTATTATTATTATTATTATTATTATTATTATTATTAATATTATTATTATTATTATAGTGACCGTAAAAAGATATAAGTTTTAAAAAGGAACCATTTAAAGCCCTATTTGTATAGTGCAAACTGGCCTAGAACTGGAGACATTAAATATGCACTAAATATGCAACACTCAAAACCGTGTTTTATGAGTACAATGTAAATACTTGTTTAAATTAGACGTGAAAAGAAGGTGTTGGCTTTCCATTCTTTAAAAATCATGCATTTAGTCACGCAAGAGGGCGCTGTTGTCGTTTGGTAATCGAGAACAATAACAGTATGCAAATAAGTCTTACAAAATAACCCGTCATGAACGTGTTGAAGAAATGTTCATTTGAAACAGATTTCAAATGAGTGTTTAAAACATGAAAATCAACTATAACATAGAGAGAAAATAAATAGATTTAAATATTGTGTACAAAACACTATGTTAATATGCCTCCGATGTTTTGCCTCGTGAATAAAAAAAATCGCATTGACATAAAACCAATTTATTTTTTAGTTACTCCCTATAGAACTGCTCCTGATATGGACATTTATAGTCACTTGGAAATATTGCTGTCATGCGTGGATAAAAATACTATCGGAGGGCTCATTTAAGGAAAGCTATAAAGACAAGCAAACCCACGTGACCAATAAAGTCTAAAATATACTTGACGATACTGCCAATACTTCAACTATCTTTCCCAATTTTGCAGTACAAGAGATAGGAATTAATATATGCCGAGCAAAATATTAACAACAACGAGTGCTGTGAAGAAAAAAATACACACCTGACATTTGCATGGTATTTTTAAAAAAGATTCCCATCTATTTTGCAGTTCAGTAAATTACAGATAGGAAATCGTCCCAGCCAAGAAAAAAACACAAGAACAATATGCTCTGACGGGATGGAATACCAAACAAAAGACAAACTGGTGCCTTGGGCAGCCGTCATGGCAACGCTTGACGCAACGAAGAAAATGTCTGGTACTCATGTACTAGGAAGATAACACTGAATCCCTGCGACTTGATACAACAACGCGGATTTAATAGTTTGAGTAAAGATGATCAAAACCAACCTCAGGAATTTGCTTAAATTTTCATTCAAGTCGAAGTCACACTATACTTGTTTTTTGGTGAGGGGTGTCTTTTTTGGCGGGGGGGGGGGGGGAATTGCCTCAAATATCTGCATTATCGTTAATAAATGACAATTTATTTTCCATAAATGTCATAATCTGTCAACATTGAAAGCTGCAGAAAAAATATATTCATTCAATTTGCGAGATTACTACTTAAACAAAACATCCTTAAGATGTGAAGATTCCAGTGTATAAAATTTCACTGCGCAAAAACAGGCCATTTCTAGGTTCCTAGTGGGTAAACCATTGCAGCTCCAAAGGTACAGTTTTTAATACTACAGTGAAGTTGCCTTCGGTGGAATTAATGTGTGCATATCAGATAGACTAATGACTTGGCTATAGTAGAGACCCGCGTCGTTATTATGCAGAACATTCCATTATCGTGGTACTGGGATCCTAGTCGCCAACCTCCGGCAATCGAGCGTGCTGCTACTATGGTGATCGCGTTTTCTCTAGCCACAGCGCGAGCATCCAGTTAAAAACAAACCGTGGCACTGATAGGAGAATTTGCACTCGACATAAAAGTTACATTTATTACACACGGGGAACTTTATCAACAACAGCATGGCATTAACGTAAGAAAGAGTGAACATTTGTAAATAGGTCATTCTATGTCAAACCAACACACCTTTTGACCTTAGGTCTTCCGATTTTGATAAAATTTGCTGAACTTGTAGGTATTAATGAGTAATGAAGACATGCCAATTGTTTGCCCGATCCGCCTTTCCATGTGGTCAGGGCGGAGATTACAACAAACAAATTTTTTGTTTAGCTTTATAAAACACCACCCTTTAAGTAAAAATACATCACAAATTCACAACCCTGTCAATTTTCACCGAATATATGCAAATTTGGTATCAAAATAATGAGAATTACATGCTCTAATCAACGATGTTGTCAAAATGTGGTTGTCAAAAGTAGGTCACCGTTACATTTGACATACCACCTTGACCTTTGACCCATTCAGAAAATCAATGAAATAAATGTTTGATAGTGTGTGTCATTCCCTGTTATAATCCGTTTAAATATTCCTGGGGGGTCTTCAACATTTTAAATTTTATGACTGTTTTTTAACAGTTGGTGGCTGTAAATGGGCCAATTTAGCCCGTACATATATTGGAAGTCACCCTACTTACTCTTCTGTTTCAAAGAAATTACTAACAATATTCTTGGTTTGTTGAGAGTGCAAAGCCACACAAGGCAGTATAATTTTAGGAGGCTGTCTCGTGAGTATTTAGTTTACGAACAGAATTGAGTGTGAGTTGTGCTGTGATAATGACTCGGAGGTGCTATCTTTGGGTTCGATTAGGTTTGACGTCATACTTGGGGCTCACTCGGGTCAGCCAGCGCCACCACAGACCCTGCTCGCGGAGCAGAGTCACGAGTGGAATTACGTCACACGCATGCGTAGTTAAGTCTGACTACCCACAAATTCTTCTGCATGGAGCGGGGAATTAAAATTGGCTGACCTCAAGGGCGATTGTGTAGTTAAGGACTGTTTCTACAAGAGAACAAAATCTACTTTTAAGTTATTGGACTTAGCAAACTAGATTGCGACATTAAAAACCAACAGGTATGTCGTAGATAGAGGGCATGGTTTTTAAGTTTTTGTGGGAATTTTTTGGTTAAAACGACAACGAAGATGACAAAACGCAACACGAAAATAATGATGGCGAAGACTACACTGATTCGCAAGACACCAACCGCAAAACACGTAAGACAATTGCATTTTCTCCCGCAGGAAACTGTTCAGAATTACAAATAAAATATGTCATTAGAATTGAGAGGAGTATACATTAGGTTGATAAATTTATTTTGGAATGATAAAAACAACCTTGACTCGAATTGGATCAAATTAAAGAGGTGTCCGTAACTACACAATCGCCGACTCTTATTTATCCATGGCCGACCAAGTGCAAGGTGACATAACAGGAGAGGGCGTTTGACCGTTCTATTAGCCCAGCTCTCGTGTCTGACCCGTCTGCCTTCACCCGAGTCGATCCGGGTAAGCTACTCGAACGCACCCTTTGGTATTAACTGGGAAAAAACATGACACATGAGGGCGCCAAAATAATGCATAATAATACTCTCTGCATATATATTACACACATGGTAAGTCAACAATGCTGTTTAATACATTGAAATGAGTAAAATGTTGCAGAAAGCAATTTATGAAATCAATTTATAAATTCGACCAGCACACACAAACTTAATATAATCTGACTTTATTTTCTACCTTTAATTGGTGAAAAACAGAGTCGGTGAACCTTGTGTTGACAATTCTACTTTAATTAATCCGTTAAAATTTGTGTATGAAAACCACCAATAAGGTGTGAAGTGAAACTTTAGAGTGTCCTTTTGCTGAGTATGCAGAACTTGGGCCAGACTTTGACAGATATTTTTGGACAAACTAAGATTTTGTAATCAGGTACTCCCTTTTACTGAGTTAAGAATAATGACCATACACATCTTGTTTATGTTGATCAATCTGCCCCAGTGCATGTCATTAATATGCAAATGACATGAGGGGGCAGAAGTTGTTTTAACCTGTGTAGCTTGAACCCGAGTAGTGATCACATTGCACAAAAAAGGCATTAAGTTGTCAATTTTGAAGACCCCCGAGAAACTTAAATGGACAATTCTCAGGAGACAGCCCTCTCAAATTGGTGATTTATGTGGCTTTGGCACTCTTTACAAATCAACAATGATTTTAGTAATTTTTTGAAACAGAAGAGTAAATTGTGGTAGTGTGACTTCCAACGTAGGGCAATAAATGGACTCATTTATAACCTACCAACTGTTAAAAACAGTCATACAATTTTCAATTTTGAACACCCCAGGAAGATTTAAACAGATTCTAATAGGGAATGACACACACTATCAAACAGTTTAATTTCATTGATTTTCTGAATGATACTTATTTTGAAAATGGGGTCAAAGGTCAAGGTGGTGTGTCATAGGTCATGGTGACCTTCTTTTGATAAAACCAAATTTTGACAACAGCGTTGATTAGCGCATGTAATTATCATTATTGTAATTCCAAATTTGCATATATTCGGTGAAAACTAACAGGGTTGTAATGTATTTTTACTAAAAGGGTGGTGTTTTAAGCTAAAATTGTCAATTTTTTGTAATCTCCGCCCTGACAACATGGAAAGGCGGATCGGACCATAAATTGGCATGTATTCATTACGCATAGTACCTACAATTACAGCAAATTTTATCAAAATTGGAAGACCTAAGGTCAAAAGGTGCGTTGGTCTGACATGGAATGACCCAAATTTGAAATAATCAAGAGAATACCGTATTTCATTTGAGGTGTTATCTACAACGTCACCAGAATCAATAATTTAGAATGTTTTTTAACTATTTAAAAAAAATAATAAACACGTTGCGCATAAACAACCATGAAAGTTGTACCCAAAAAGAGCCAAGGGTTTTGCACCCTTACAGCCGGCAAGAACCGGATTTCAACCAAACAACGATTGATGATTCACGCGAACAAAGATACCTGTGGTCGTTATTTTTGTAACATTTCATTTCAGTTAAAGCGTTCTGTAGTTAAGACACATGACACACCGCACCATGTTCTATGTGTGATTGGTTTTCACCCCGCGTTGGAAAACGTTATACAATGTACATTACACGAGCGGTTCTTCCGACTTTTGCAATTTTTATATCAAAATGTACCCAAGACAACAGCCAAAAGTCGTACAGGCTCAGCACGACAGAATGAGATGTGACACTGTAGCAAAAAAAAAGGTTGGGGCGGAATACTCTTTGAGGATTAAGTTTTCTGTACGACTGTTCGCCAACTCGTTGGGGAAAGAAAAGACACAGGACATAACTGTTTGTCCTTGCTACCACCTTACTAATCGATGTATCATTCTGCCTTGCGCATCTTTAAGTGAGCAGCAATTTACATCAAGTCCGTTTGAGATCTTTGTATCACACAACATTAAATCTTCTTAAATGTGCCATCAACGTCATTTGTCAATCTGTATTTATCAAACGGGCTGGGGTACAAGCACCCTGCTTCACCGGATACTCAATGTTGTTATGTGTATAAGTCATTAAACCAATTTTTATTATGCTAATATTGTTCCAGTACATTTCTTGTCATAAACTATTTTGTTATAATCCGTAAATCTGTGGTTTGTTTGACGAATTGTTATAAAAGTGTTAACATAATGGTGTGAAAGTAATATAATCAACAACGTTGAAACAATCTTTTCACAAACATGAAAGACCTGATTAGAAACCGTCTGCCTGACGTCACACGGAGGACAAATATAAACTTCTTCGTTCCTCTACGCATGCAAAACTGCTTTGTACTTTTATTGTCACTGAATTTATCCTCACACAAAACCGCGATGTCGTTGAATTTATATTAACAAACATTCCCTTTTGTGAGGGCGCCAAGCGGCTCTTTAAAATAACACCAGCGCTCCCGATACCTCCCCTATCGTAGGTTTTGGACCGTCGGGTAGCACGTGTTTTCTACTGGGAAGCAACACGTTTCCTGCCAGGCGGAGTAGTAGGAGTGCGCCCGCAGGAGGAAGGTTTGATAAGCCACTAGTGACTGTTATGGTCATAACAGTTGACGGCTGTTGTGTGTCCGAATCGTCGACTTAGAGCTCACGTTGAGAAAGTGAGCATGGCTGTTTGATTTTTGGTGCTGAAGGTAATACCGGCTTTAAATGCGCAGTGATGGTTATCTTATTATTATTATTATTATTCTAGGTTATTCGTCAAACATTCCACAAGGAAAACTGACTAGGTAAATTGGAATACATTTTGAATTTGTTTTCTTTGCTCACTTTGAAAAAGTTATTCTAGGTTAATTAGAAAACCGATATTAAGTGAGCATCTGAACAGGTAAACTGCAGTCCACAAATTATGTAGATTGTTGTAATCATTTATTATCGTAATGTCCGTTTTTATTTTTCAATAGTTTATTTATTTATTTCTGTATGTATTTCATTCTGCATCCAACAGCAAAAGCGCCAAAATGGATGAATATATTGCTTACAATTTAATTTAAAATACACACAATCGTTGAAACAGTAAAATAAATAAACATAGGCTAGCACAATAAAATATTTGGTCATTAAAGACAATAAAACTAAATCTGATAAAACGAGCACACTCTGGACCCGACTCTTCAATCCCAGAAGACCCACATTACTGCGAAAAGTTGGAACTCGGTAAACTTTGCCTAAATAAGGACTTGAAACTAAAAAGAAAAGGCTGGCTAAAAATATCATTGTTATATCTCCGTCTTGGATAATGTATTTTGATTGGCCTAGAACGATCACGTGTCCGGTCTATAAAAACGACTGGCACACTCCAAGCAAAATATCACACATCAGCCAGCTATTGAGCTGTATCATTGGTACGTATGCAATTTTCACCTACACTGTTGACGATAGTAAACTATAGTTGGAGCAGCGGACTAGCAGACGATCAGCTGTTTTGATCGCGTGATTTGTTTGAGTTAATTTCCAGCGAGCAAAGCAAGTTCAACTGAAAAATACCCTGCTTTTGGTGATATAACAAAACAATTGTTGACTGTTGTGATGTGATGTGGGATGACATTTTTTAACACCCGAGGGACGCATAGCACCAGAGCCAACAATTGTTAAATATTGCGATTGTCATGAGAAATGGAATTGTATAATGAAGCAACCGGTGAATGAACCCATTTTTTGTAGCATTAACCCTGCTACAGGAAACAAGGAACACCTGAGGTTTCGGAGATTAAAACGAGAAATAGAAAAAGAAAAAAACAAATCAAACTACAAGTATAATCAGAGTTGACACATTGATGGAGAAAAGTCTGATCCAGAGATGGCCTACGTTGCTCGAGTGTATCAACATTTTTTAATTGAGGTTGAAAACTTTCTTCCGCGTCATCCACGTTGTTGCCAAGAAATCGGTAGAATTTCCTTTCAACGCGCTCAATGCGCTCCCCTGAGACGCAGATATAGAATTAAAACAAACTGAGGAAAATTCAAGACGGGGTCTTGCAAGAGAACAGTAAAGTACCTCTTTTGGTTTGGGATCCAGATTTTTGCAATGACGCCAGAACATTTCAAACATACGATTTGCTTTGGCAACAATGCAGTCAACACGAGGAGCAATGTTAATTTGGAATCAATAAAAATACCCAGATCCTTACGGTCAGTGACTCTTTCCAAACGTGACTGAGACAGTACATAACCAAAATGGGCTGTTTCTTTAAAGTCAAAGTTAAAACTTGACATTTAGAAGGGTTCAACGTTAATCTCCAAGTGGAGGACCATGCAAAGAGTTTGTCCAGATCCTCCTGAAGAAGCTCAGCATCATCAGGCACCCGGACCGTGCGAAACAGCTTCAGATTATCAGCAAATAACAGATTTTCAGAATGATTAAAAATTGAGGGAATATCATTAACAAACATATTGAAAAAGAAAGGTCCCAAGACAGACCCTTGGGGTACACCAGAAGTCACAGGTTGCAGCTGGAAAAACTTCCACTAAAAACAACCCGCTGCTGCCTATTTGTCAAGTAACTTTTAATCCCTAACAGTACTTATATATATATATAGATCTCACGAAGAAATAAACCGCACAAGATGTGACCTTTCTGACAAACAATACGAACACACAAGCTGCACAATTGGCGTCGTATTCCGTCGCTAATGGGACCTTTAAAAAACTTTTCGGGGAACGCTCGCTTCGGAGGCAGATATTAAAAGTATCGAATTAAAAGGTCAGCGGGACACGCTAGAAGATGGGGCTTCGCCAACTCGCCAATTTGTGTGATTGGTCTTGCACGGGAGACGTAACAAGAGCGACAGTAACGTCTCATCAAGACTTGTTAAACACGATGCCACTATGTCCTTGTCCGTGTATAAGGCGTCTACAACAATATACACCCAAATTTAATCCTTGCGTTGTCAGGTCTCGCGATACTGACACAGACTCTGCTGCTCTCGGCATTAATGTGCAAGGGCATCGATATCTCGCGTGTTTGTCCTCATCATCGTCGTTATTATGAGCGCTAATACAGGCGGGATGCTCACCTGTAGTATCATGTTAAAGGTCCCTGAAAACGATACGTATAGCACGGGACACAAACATCTAAGTATATACGGTACACGGTGCGGTAACGGTTATTGCAGACTAGGTCTCGGTCGCCAACCTGCGTTATTTTGTTCGTAATGGATATAGGCCTATTTGCACCCTTTTTTCAGCATACGAGTATAAATAAATTTAATAATCGTGAAGTAGCCTATATAAGAGTATCAGCCTGGTGTAGGTGATAAATCCCGAATCTATTATGTTAAAAGATCGATATACGTTCACAGCTTTTCTCCAAAATCCGAATATTGTACGTTGTAGCGTACAGAACAAACAATACCAACTAGATGTGTTAAAATTACCCAGTTGTATATTGTTGACTTCTTGTGCATGACATCAATATAATATCACATTATCATAAAACGGACTATTTACTTTTCCCATCAAGTTTCATTTCTGTTATAGGCCTATATTTCTGTTTAGTTTTTGTTTTCAAGTGTAGTTTTACGCCAACAAAATTTATATAATTAAAGAGATTAACCAAACTTGAGGCAAGTTTCATCCACGCATTAATCATGACTTACTGGAAGGTTTCAAGTTGACACACCAGCAAGCGAGAGAGATTTCGTTAGCGCACGGTTAGAGAGACAACTACGTTTTCTTCCCGTGACCTCATCAGTTTTTGCGCTTGTTTGACGTTTTCCTCACTCATCATACACGTAATCACCTTGTTTACACTGATAGCTGTAGCACTACACGTAAGTAAGAAACGAATAAAACCAACGAACATTTTTTTACAATTTTCGTCGCGTACCGTTTAGAGCTATTAAATTCGTCGGCGTACGCACTTACCGTGCGCTAAACGTAGCCCCGAAATGACGGCTTGTGTCAATGTAAATTTTAAAACACTCACACGAACAAGACCACCGCATCAACTGGAACCAAGCCAAGATCATCGCCCCAGTCACATTCTGGCACCCAAGACGCATCAGAGAGGCCATAGAAATCCGCAAACACAACACAGTTTCTCAAGACATCGGATTCCACATCAACGACATTTGGTCCCATCTCTTCAAGCACCACACATCCTACACCCACGCCACCCAACAAGCTACTGCCACACCCCAACGCACACAACAGCATCCAGTCGTCACACCCGACTAGGCACACAGAAGGCATAAAAGCTGCAGCAACTCCGCATACTCCTGAGGACGGACAGAGCACACTGTCCGAAAAGTCGAGTTACACACTCACCCCGGTTCTTTTCAGAACCACACTTCTTCCTAGAAGAGATTTATTTCACATGGTGTTACCCGCAATCCCAGTCTCTCTCATATCGCACCCACCATGCAAAGCTTCAAATCGTATCTAAAGAAGGTGTTGTCCGAAACTCCTGTCAAACTGCATTGCTTTTTTAGTCTGGTTCCCAGGCCAAAATATTCAGACTATTTCTGATGAATATTTGGCTGCGTCCGAATCGCTTGTCTAGGGCTATTGTCCAGGTGTTCGTCAATTACAACTACGCGTGACGTAGCCGTAGCTGTAGCCACCCATTTCAGACACGGCCTTAGGTCCGGTAGCCGCCAATGTCCGAAAACGTCCGAAGTTTTCCGAACTTGTTTTCGGTAACATTCGGCTATTAACGTTGATGTTCGCAATAACAAAATGTCTGTCAGGCCCGTTACAGATCCTGGAATTTGAATTCTCAATTATATATACAAACTGAAAAATCAATGCCACACTCTTGCATTATTTTGCCGACTGGATTTTGCGAGAATATTAAATTTAAATGATGCCACTGACGTCACTCGGACTAACACTGCACGTCATGATCTATTTTAAACCGTGGTAGCTACCTGACCTAAGATATAGACGTCAGGGAATCTTCAGGTGAGGGAACCAGACTATGCTCTGTTTTCGTGTACCTAAAGGGCGCCCTCTTTGTATCCCGAATGCTCTCTAATTTTTAACCGTGGAGCCTACTGGATGATCGTAGATTCAAGCTTAGAGAACACATCCCTCGAATTGGTTTTACACACTGCAGAGTGAAGCCTCGAGTTATAAAGACTAATGATCCGCCCGACGGTTGAAAACGAGCGCCGTTTTTCTCTCATTGTTTTCGCCATCCAACAACGCAAAACTTTGAACAGGTCAGTGGAACGATATTTCCTATAAAATACTAACCCCAAATCCGCCCATTTCTGAAAATTGCAACAATGACCAATTATGTACACTCCCTTTAACACGTGCGCGTTGTGCGACCACATTGCGCGCGCGTTAGTTATCCCGAATGACCCGTGACCCATGTCGTTGTGCACATGCGCAGTTGAAATACCGAACTGGCTTATAAAAAAAGAACAGATGACAGAGACCACCTGTGCTTATGTGACTCTGAATTACTGGCACGAAGTGTGTTGTGATCTCAACACCTCACGGGCCAAGTGAGCATCTGCCTTAAGGAAATACCCGCGGGAGGGCTGCAATGTGCATACACGGAGGAATATCTTTCTTGAGGATGTGGTCTCCCGCTCGGTTACTGACCTCTGGTTATAAACGCGGACTGATGTGCAGATATTGATTTCCAGGCACAATGGCCGACGACTAGTGTCAAGTCCCCGCCCATTCGAGAGCTGGCAAGGGTGTAATAAATTCATCTCATTATTATTCCTCGGGGCTCATTTTCATGAGGAGTGTTTGACAAAACCGGAACTATACGGTGTATGGCGGGATGCACCAACAACGCCATATTCATTAGAGAATATTAAACATTATGGTACGGCGTGTCACAAGTAAAATACGGAGTATTTAGCAATAAATTACAGTACAACTGAGATTTATAAGATATGGTGGACTCAATACGAGAGCACCATTTAAATTGAGTAAACCATTTTTTGTATTTACCCATCTTAAATAGCGACTTCATATCGTGTACCTTATATCTCCAGAATGCTAATACGCATTCTCCCATACGGGCTTGAAATTTTCAGGCAGCTGTCCCCCCACCGTGGCCACAAACAAACAGCACCAAGCCATTTTGCTTGTATATTTCGGAGACAATTCACTAGAATTTAACTATTTCTGTTGTAGTTTGATATGATCAAGGAACATAAGCCAATGGTCTTTTCCGTAGAGCAAACGTACCACTCCTAATAATCATTAAACACTGCAGAGATACCGTACCCAGAGGCTTACATGAACTGACAAAAAGAGTGAAACGCAAATGTAGAGATACAAAAACAAGCAGTGTGTGAAATATCACTCCCAGAATCTCCTCGTAATGCCACGGACCGTTTACGAACTAAGACTGAAATACCACTCCTATTGACATCGGCAGATGACACGCGGATAAAATGACGGGATGGAGTGGTCATTACAAAGAAAAACAATTCTGTCGACGGTTGCAGAACCATACAGATACGCAGGAGGAAACCGTTGGAAATCGTGAGGGGGATGTCAGACCTGTCAATTATGACTTCAATGAGAAACCTCTTGGTTCATTGCACGGCTAGTGTAAACGACGCAGAACCTTTCATAATAGGATGCTGGGTACGCTGTATGCGAAGACCCCATACAGACGTAAACAGGGATTCGCTTCCTACCATTCGTTAACAAACACTCCAGCCTATAGCCATCGGTGCTTTCTAATAGAACGGTGAATCTGTTATCGTCGAAAAGACCAGCCTTTTTGAAAGATATTATGACAAAAATGAATTTATCATCTTCTCAGGTAATTATTTACTGAAACAAGATTTTTTTTTTGAAATCGCCCAATAGGCCTTTTATTTTAAGGCTAAATTAAAGCCACTCATAATATTAGGTAAATGGCTACAACCGAGGTGGTGGGGTTGGCCACATTTTAGGTTGCACAGCCCTACCACTCTTACGGTTTTCCTGGGTGCAGATCTAAATAGATAAATCTTCAATACATACCAAAGAAATTATCCCAATTTTCAGACCCATAGACCCAGATCCCTTGCTGAAGAAGACAGCAATTACGAAATTACCAGGTTTTCTATATTTATAACTATCATGTCTTGCCGAACAGGTAAGTAAAATCCGATACTTGAGACATTTTGAAATGAAACAAATGAGGACATTTACTCATGCATATCATGCCAAGCACCTCAAATACAAGTGTTGTCTTGTAGACGATCTTTTAAAGTTTCAGAGCAATAATCATTATGATTATTATTATGATTATTATTATGATTATTATGATTATGATTATTATGATTATTATTATTATGATCATTTACAACCGATTCAATTTAGATGTCTTTGTTTTTACTTTGTTGACTCAATTTCGTGTGGAAAGTATATGAACTGAACTGAACTGAACTGAACTGAACTGAACTGAACTGAACTGAACTGAACTGAACTGTCGCGAGGGGGGGGGGGGGGGGGGGGGGGCAAGGGGAAAGGAAAAGAAATAAAAAAAGAAAAAAGAAGACGACGTGCGAAGTCAATGTCGTCCTCGACCGAATGTGTATTTTACACTCGAAACCTGCTGAAAGTGGCCTAAAATGCAGCTATATACAATAGGCCTAGGTATCGCGGTCTTGAACAAAACGCCGACCGATGTCCAGCACCCCGCCACCCCCCCCTCCCTTTTCGATTTTTCCACGGCCGGTGATTTCTCCCTTTGCTGCTTTCTGGTGAGTGCTTTGCACCCTTTAGAAAAATACCTGGCGACGCCCATGAACGGAATTGAATTGAATTGAACTGAATTGAATTATATTGGCCCCAATACATAAGCCGCCTATTCACGCGGTAAATTCTACGTCCATACTACTTCATTCGATCCTGTTCTTCGGGGAGTAGTACACTCTTCTCACCAGCCACCCGCGACCGTAGGAGGGCCACTCGAGTCGCGGTCATTTGCATCAAACGTGGATCAAATGTCATACACAAGGAACGACTGCTTTTTGCTTTTACTTGACGGACGCACAATAGCACAAAATATGTCTCCGTTTAATAATGTACAGATTAATATATAGAGGTCTTTATCTTTGTGGCGTGTGTGTGTGCAAGTACTGTGACGCTCCGAATAGCACACATTATGTGCTAAACCCAGCACTGGTAGCCTACATTTCGTGCACAGGTCACCACGAAATATCGAATTCGCTGCTAGAAGTGGCCCACTTATTGTGAAACACAAAATGCAACCCATTGTATGAATTGAGTGTCTACAAATTATTCATTAGCGAATTAACGCACTCGGACATTTCCCCCTTCCAAATGTGTTTGACGGCAACCTCGTTCCCAAGGCTTACTTTATTTTCAACCTCGTTTCCAATAGTAAGCCCTGGGATGGGAACTCCTTACTCGTGCCCCGATTGGATAGTGAAAATACAGCATTAGCTTATTAACATATAGAGAAAATAAAACCGTGCAGTTGGTGATTCCACTGTATTTCTTGATGAAAGTTTGTCGGCGCGCCAAAAGTGAAACTTTTGTTGGTATTTTTTAACGTTAGTGACTTTTCTGTAGTATATATTCTCTGAAATTTCTGCAATGGCGACGCCCAGCCCCTCAAAAAAAAAAAACCCGTCAAATCTGATACTTGCATCTTGTGTTCCAAAAGCGACAAACGTGGGACGCCACACATCTGGAGAGTCAGTGGACAAAAACAATTGCTTTCACCATAGCTTTCACACTGAGTGACACAATATGCCTACGTTGCGGAACGAATGTCCATACAACGGTGGAGGATGCACAGGTCAACATCGCTAAACTGGCGTGCATGCAGCATGCAGCAGTGGTTGTAGCAAATAATTCCTAAAATCTCCTGGTGAGAGTGCTCCAGCTGCGAAACGGTGGGTTTTTGGTCCTGTCAATATCAACGGCAACGCCGCCCGCCATGCACTGCAGTCCGAGGCCTGTTGCCCCGAAAGCATGTCCTTTATCATGTTTATAGGCTATATCAAAAGGAAGCCTGAAGCCTAATTTGCCCCGAGTTTGCGCCACGTACGGAAACACCACAAGGAAAACTGGTATCATATCACAAGGGTATGTAAATTTGTTTTTTGTCCTTTTCATTTTGAGATAAATGACGCTTCGTTGATGCTCAACCATGTCAACCATTCTGAGAACCCATGAACTGCACGTAGTTTGCGGCCTTTTTGCACGATTTTGCAATCAAGCTAATCAATCTAGTACCAAAGAGCCTATGCTGTGAATGCGACGAAGATATGAAGTTTAAGTATTGCCATCCGACTACTACGTGCCCAGAATACATCGCTCAAAGAGAGCCTAATTTGAATGCGTATAAAAAAATCTTGGATATTTAAATGATCCCATACCAGGGTGAGAGAGCAGCTGTGGTGTCGGTGAGGGCGCTGCTCGACACCATGTGAACGAGGTCGGTTTGAAGGCGTCGTTATCGTTCATGCGTAACAAAAGCACCAGACACAGCAAAAATGATACAAACAGCGCCCTCAAGAATCTCTTTAAAGAAAACCTTCAGATCCACGCATCGTGATTCTGTCTCATTTGAAGGGTGAATATTAAAATAACAAACCGAAGTAGTAGTGCTTGCACCGATATCTCACAACACCTCTGAATTAATTTCGACACTTTCGTCCGAAAGGTCGGATGATAAGTAAAATCCTTTGATGTCAGTCACTATCGCGCAAAAAAAAATGTACCCTGCACGAAAAATAATGAATCCGCTGAAAAGACATATTCAACAGATATTATCACAGCTTTCGCCCGCAAGGCAAACAATCAAACAGGCCAGGCAGCTTGTCGCATGGAGAGTAATGATTTAAGCACGCATGCCCCAAGCCTGGCATTTACCATGTGCGCACAAAAATCTAGGTATCGGAAGAAGAAAGTCTTTAAGGGTGTCTTCCTTTCTACTTGAATGCGATTTCAGGCTTTAAACGGGGGAGACTACAATTGGAGAGATTTGTGTGAATACACCAAGGAAATTAACGAACTCCAAAAAGAGAAGTGTGTCTCAATAGAAGAAGCAGGGTTAAAACTAGACGTTTCGGTCAGTACGGTACGCTCTAGCCGCCTTCAGGAGAATCGTTCCAAGTGCACTTCTCTATTAATACTACACATTGTCTATCCGCAAAAACCTCTCTACCCGTGCACTTGATTGAATTAAGTCGGAGACAAAAACTATGCCAACATTTTCCTTCTAGCCAAGTACACTAACCGTAACCCCCTTCGGGCTTTCTCTCTAGCCTGCTGAATCCGACAGAAGCCAACAACTAGAGCAAACGAATGTGCGTTCACTGCACAGATCAAGAAAACCAAACCGAATTGGCCCCAGGTCTTATATCGTTGGATTTACCATGGTTAGTGTTGATATTTCAATGGAGGAGTACAGTAAGGGCAATCTAGGAGAGAAAATTCGTTTTTAGGCCGCATCGTGATCATCTACATTTAACCAGAATGATCTTCTTTTGAATCGATCAGACGACTCAGATGATGCAGCCAAGGCGCCAACTGTATATCTCATAAAGTCCAAATTTCGATTGCGTATCAAATATCACCCATGAAGAAAACCATTAATTACCCAGAGGGGTCACGGCAAAATAACTCTTATCACTTTACATTATTGTCTTCTTTCCGACGGAGGAGACTTCTTCCTCTCGTCGACCTATAGCTAGATCTCATACTGGTTAATAAACACAAGGATGTGCAGTGTTTGGGCACAATGTTGTCCAAACTAGCCCGAGCCCTAAGTAGCCCCCCTCCCATGTAGCTTAAACTACATTGATGTACAGGGTTGACAAGAAGGGAAATCCCACATTTGGCTACCCCAAAGCACTGCTTGAGTGATCGCAGGACATGATGTACAGGCGAAAGCAAATTAAGATAATTAACGCCGCCCTCGCCAAGACAGAGGTCAACCACGGACCTTGGGGTCAATCAACGTCCGTCAGAAGCCACCAGGGAGAGGGTGGTAAAAGTTCATTAGTGCCTCCATCACTGCATCCAAGAAAATAACACTATAAATCAAACCTGTCAAATCTAAAATACTCATAGGATTTTCGGTTTTTCACCTCAAAAACAATTCCTTGGTGCATGTGCATGTATACTTTCCGAGGCATCTGAATGCGTTCAATAATGTCTCGTGAAGTAATGTGTTTTATAAATTAATCCATACGTGTAAATTGTGTCCTTTTTAATTCATTCAGGTTTGTATTTGTTAGTGATAGTATCTTTGTATATTGTAATATGGTTTCTATATTGTCATATTAAACAGTTATGCCTACGTTTTATAAATTGTGAATTATTTGATGTAATATTTTAATGACGCACACAGGAACCCACTTTTGATATCCTTTTTATGTGACGATTAATTTTGGAATCTGAATTAAATTTTAGATCTAGATAGTGCTTTTTCCTACACATCAGCTCGAAAATGTTCTATTTACACAACACACAACGCAAGACAAAGACATGCAATTATCGAAGGAGAGTACAAAAACCGAATCCAAATACTTTTCCATATTTAGGTTTAAAAAAAATCCTGCACATATAGAGGAATTTCACATTAGCCCCTTCTGCGCACTTCCGGGTTGAAAGCGAGAATGTCAGTGGCAAACAAAACAACGCTTTTCAGCAAATTCATTCATGCATGAATTAATCAGGCCATAAAAGGCAGCGCAGGCGCACGATCAGCATAAAGTTGTTTACTGTGACATTGAGATCCTCGTTTTCAAACGCGGAAGTGCGCAGATCGGCGCTAAACTCGTCGTTGTGGGATTCCTCTATTGTTTTTGGAATCTGACGGTTTAGAATCTGATGGTTAATTGAAAAAAAACTTGTGTTCCCTACATGTTTGTTTCTTGTACTATGCCATTTGCCTTTGAGAACGAACTTGCTTAAGTTCGAAACGTCAGGCCAGCTAATTTTTTGATACGTAAAATATTGTTACAAAATTACCGGTACGTACGTTATATTTTTTGTTACTTCTCCTGTATAGCAAGTATAGTCTCTTAGCCCTAAATTCTGCAGTGATATCCCGATAGTAAAAACCACAAACAAAATTTGAAACACAATCCAACAAACAATCAATTCAGCAAAGAAGCACGTCAATCAGCGTGCAAGCGTATTGTCCATTACAGTAATAACTCCGGCTTTTTGTTTCATAATCCCTGTACTTTGTACCATTAGCGACGCATGAGAACGGAAGCCTAAGTGCATCAGCTAATTCCGGAAAGATCCAGAAATTCATTTGTTCAAGGGGAAAATACGTTAGCCAAATAAAAACACCGCTGTAATGTGATCTCCCTTGACAGTCTGAGGACGTTCTGAAAAGATTTCGGCCAGCAGACTGTAACCATCTTAAATTTCCCCTGAACATCACAACAATGTCCGTGCTATTCAACATTTTTTTTCTCGAGTAAATATTTGTCATGGAACATGTTTTATTTTAGCGTAAAAACTATTTCCCCCTCCCCTATTTTTGCTGTCTTTAAACATCCCCAAAATAGGATTTTAATCTTGGTTACCTTTGCACATCTAATAGGGCTGTCCCGAATACACCGAATATTCGCTCGTCAACTGAATATTGGAATACCTTTTTGCCGGTTCGAGTATTCGAATAAAAAATAAAAAAAGGTATACAAATACGACTCTGATGCTATTTTAAAAGAGAAGTTACGTCGCTTAGCAGTGTCAAATGCTGCATTTTTGTGGACGGTAACTTTTTGTGGCCGGAGGTTTATTGTAAAACCCTTGACACAAAAACCATACTGCAAAAACGCAAGCTGGAGTTTGGTTTCTTGTTATCAGAACGTTATTGTACGGTACCCGTAATGATCCTGATACAACAGGCGTGCTTTGTTTGCAACGTTTTAACGGCGCGGCATGCGTTGCAGCTGATGCGTGAAAAACTTGATCGGCGAGTAATAAGCGAATATTCGGTCAAATCCAGTTTCGAAACATCGAATACTAAATTATTCGAAAAATCGAATACTATATTATTCGAAAATAAACAGCCCTAACATCTAATGCATAAAAAGATAAGCCCGAATTATTGTCAGGCCGCAAATAATTCAACGTTGGTAAAGTAATTACTCGATAACTAAACGTGGGTTTCTGTCTTCGTTCGATTTCTCATTCAAAGTGAATAACTTCTGTAGGCCTATTGTTGAAAACAAAATGTTAAAAATGGGGGGGGGGGGGTGAAACACGAAAAGGACATAGACAGTATATCTTTCAGAAGGGTTTTGTTTGTCAAATGAAAAGCATTTCCAAAACTGAACTGTTATTGAAATTCCTCAATTAATTACTTCGGACATTACAAACATTAAAGGGAATAGTGTTTTTATTTGTTTTACTTCAATCCCTGTAACCACCAGTTTGTCGCTGTCAGTGATTACAAGTAAAACAAATAATAAAACGAAATGATACCGTGTCTTGGATGCGGTGAAACAAAAGCGTTTTAGCCTACAATTATTATGATTTGAGAGACCTTTTTTATAAATCGAACATATTGACACATAATACTATAACCGTACCCTTTCGAGCGTCTAAATTTTGTTTTTCACAATTGCACTAGGCCTATTCTCTCCTTTCTAATCATAATTCTGTGTGTATTGCGGCTTTTTAAAGAAGTACATTATCATTCAATATCCCTAACTCCCTAGGGTGTCTGGGAAAATCATATTAAAATTGGAGGATTCAGAACTGTTGGGGTTATACGGAATTTGGAGAAACTCAATCAGAAAAGGCAATGCGTGGACTTATCCGCTTCATCCCCATTGATCCACTTATCTTATTGTCTTTGTCGAAAAGGGTTTCTGGAGTGTGTCACAAGCATCGCGCGTCAACGTGTCGCACTTAATGACCGTCGCCAGGTGAAGTATACATCTGCAGCAATCTGCAGAATAGATTGACTTTGCCACACCGTCGGGCAATATACTCGTATAGGAGACACGGGTATCTGAATCTTAAGGACGCATTCAATGGGGTTTGAAGACGGCGTTTTATTGCATCGTGCATCAGTGACGTATCGTGCAGCCGTCCGGTTATCACGCTGGGCGTCGCGTGTTTATATTATCAAACATGGCTTTTAACCGAAAGGTTTATGTCCTGTATCGAGGTTCGTTATAGCATGGAGGAATATTCCTCCATGGTTATAGCTGGTATTTTGCGCACTTTCTATATACGTCAGGAGAACCAATTTATGAAATTTAGAGCACATGTATACTTACTGGCACTTGTTGTTTTTTCTGGAAATACATTGTACTCAGCTTTTCTGCAGGTAGGCCTATGCATTATGACACGTCACACAGCACCGCGTACGTTGCCGAATGCCCTATACCAATTACAGGCAATAACTCCTCGTCTAGTTTAATCTTCCAATTTATTTTAATGCCCGGCTAATTGGCTTACCGTCGGTGGTCGGTACGGTGCAACTTCGAATCAGCTTCAGCCGGAGATGGACATCAGTTGTCTGTTCCATCATGAGTAGTACCGTGTCTTCCTGGCAAAAGAATTGACTGAAAAAAATACCGACAACGCGGCTTCGCTTGCAAGCTCCGGATGGTTGAGTAAATCCAGAACTCCTCGATCTACTCGCGGACTTTCCCCGCTTCTCCTTCCTACTCTCCGCTCATCCAGGAGCCAAAAGAAGGATACACAATCACAATCTTTTGATGGGCCGGCTGAAGCCTGACAGGGTTTATTCCCGGGAGGGAATCAAGCCACGGCGTGAATAAGGAACACATAGTTGCAGATCCTCATTATTGGACCAAATCCCTCCGCGCGCGCGCTCGAGCCCGTGCTCCGCGATCAATTTTCTCGCCCGAGAACTCAGGGTGTATCGTTTTTCACACCATCGATTTATTTTGGCGCACCGGCAAGGGAGAGATGCACACGTGCGTCACATGGACGCCGAATGTATCAAAAGCATGTTTTCCTTTTTCGCGCCCACCTGCGAAGTGGCTACCAAAAGCTGCTGGTTCGAGAACTCATATCTCCAGGTCCACCTTAGCACCTTAATGCCACACGAATACCGTAACGTCTTTATTAAACTGACACGATTCCTAATTTTAAAGGTTTTGGGCAGAACCATTTGACCCAGACTTGAAAACTAAAATCCAGTTTATGACTTCAAATACCGATACGAAGGTATGTTTAAAATATGAGGTTGATTTAGCCTTCAACGGAATTTTCATAAATGCGTCGTTGATTGAAAAATAGTTAAACGTTCACCGTAAACGTTCACCGTATTCAAAACTTCACATGTACATGTACAGTCCCCTTTAAATTTAGCAAAGCGTAAGATGAGATACAGTTTTCGTATTACCTTCATTACGATCCATACCAAGCTGCACAGCAGATGAATGAATTACTATTGATCTATGGAATTTAGAGTTTTACAGTTTGGATGGTTCGACAAACTAGGATACTATAATACTCAACCAGCCAACGGGCGTGGTCAAGCTCAATGGCCCGGATGCAGCAAGAACCTTTAAAGAGAAGAGTTTAAAGCCTGGTTTCCATATAGTCGTAACAATCGCCGACAGCGTCGCCGAAGAGACCCCGATGCAACGCCGATAAATGGAAACGCTTCATCGGGGACTTTCCCAACATGGACGGCGACAGTCGGCAAAGATCAACCAAGTTCAACTTTGCCAACGGTCGCCGTCGCGTCGTGAGAGTAGGCCCATTCAAATACACGTACTGGCATGCCGTGCATTCAACGATGTCTCTCACCGATTGAGTTCCACACATTTGACCCATTCTATCCTTTGACCAAGAAATATGACCATCAATGTAAGTAAAATAGCTGCCCGTAATTGAAATCTATCGAAATTAAATATCAGTTCAGCTTTCAGAAAAGTGTGAAGTACCAGAAAACGCCATTTCAGTGAGATATTTTCAAGCATTCGGACGCCATTTTGTTGAAAATTTTCAGCCGAATGACGTCAGAACCGTCTCTGCCCCGACGTCTGCGACTTGCCATCTTGCGTGCTGTCGGCGTTCATTGCGATTATATGGAAACAAGGCTTAATGTGTAGCTGCAAAGTAACTTTTCACACTTGCTCATTCTGTAAATGTTTTGTCATCACTTCTCAACTCTTTATTGCAAAGAATAATGCTACTATAGTACGGGTACCTTTTCTGGTTACTTTTTAATTCTCATGCTATCATACATTTCCTTATTCACGAGCACATGCATCAGTGATGTCATTAGGGGGGAAACAGCTGTATCTTCACCGGTTTTAGCACAAAAAGATATTTGAAATTCTAGTCCTTACTACAGCCAACTCTCTTGTCACTTTCTGCTGTCTTGTGAGTGTTCGGTAATTAACTAGTCATTTGAACCTGACGTCCAAACCTCTTTGGGATATTGTCCAAAACTGCCGTCTAATAACGCTATACGGGCACTGTTTTACCTGGAGTTTATGTGATGATATCACAAAAAAGCCGCATTGCGATTTACCCCTCATAGGCCTACATCATTACCCTACAAATACGTAGGAAAAAATTAACTGTTTGTTTGTTTGTGTTATTTTGCATGTATCCTGTGTCCATGTTCGTGTGTTTGTTGCGTCCTGTTGGGTTTTATCAACATTTCTAAGGTTTTAGCATTAGTACTATACTGCTGGGTCATAAATGAATATGTTTCAAAGTAAGCACTAAAACATTAAGCCCATGCTAACATATACGGTGCATTCTTTATTGAGTACGGTACGGTAATTGAGCCTGGATTGGGAAAATCAGTACCGAAATGCACACTACCGGGTAATATTTTTTAAAAAATGAACAGGAACGAAGAGGGGGGGGGGGGGGGGAATTAGGTCTGTGAGCCAGCTGAGATGAGTCATAATTTTTGCATTACTGAGCGGGGCTCGAACTGTTCGGATATGGTTAACATTAGGCGCAAGAAGGCACTGTATACATAACACATCATAATGTAGACGGTTAATGGTTTAAAAGCCTGGTTGGCTGTTGAGTATATCTGCAAGTATAGAGTGTCCTTGGCAAGAGTCGACGAGGCACGTACGATATTAGAAAGGGAAAACAGAAGAGAGTCTTCACCGGGAAATTAAAATCTCACAGCCACGTTGAAAAGATGATGGTTATGTCGATATTGGCCATTCGTCTATATGGATACCTCAAACTGCATTATAATGCACAGTAACTACAGGTATGATGTTAAATATAGCAGTTAAGATTAAATTCTCGCATGGTAACACTGAAACAGAAGCACATTGCAGGTGTACGTCAAGCATATATTTTAACATTTCTCGACATTATTAGTTCTAACACAATACAACTTAGCAAGCTGTTGCTTTGAAGAAACTGCCATTTAAAAAACTTTATTCCAACCCCCCAATTATAACCGTAACGATATATGTCCGTGCAGTATATAAGCAAATTGTCCTCCATATAGGAATGTGCATAATTCAGCCCGAACCACTGACAAATATGACTCAACACAACAAAACGAGTCACAAGTCGCCAGAGCTACAATTGAGTTACAGGCTATTAAACATGCTTTAAACAATGGAAACCAATAGGAACTGTCGGGGTTTTCACCCATATGATGTCCGCACTCACCAAGACAGAAAAAAACTAGTGATAGTCTCAATAGAGCCTGTGCTCTTTGATGCAAAACACCAACCAGTCAAAAAATGCCCCGAAGACTCATTTCGTAGGATCCGGCCACAGATAAATATGGTCGTTAGACTATCCAGTCTCCTCGTTAAAACCGAGCTCTTTATAACGGGTGTTGATATGTTCAATAGTGTGTCATCATTATAGAGTAACTTTGTGAGATCCAGTAATACCTTATTTCTGATTCTGGTCTTGTCCGTACAGTAATGATTGAGCCGAACAGATGAAAAGTTAGGCTTACCACAACAGAGTTCCTCTATGAGCATTGATATATGTACTGGTTCCCGGTCCCTCCAGTCGTTCTGAATTTGGAACCGGTACTGCATAAGCTGTATGGAAGAATTCCTCCATGTTTATGCTAATTAGGGTGTTTATATTGATATACCCATAATGCACTGCGCTTTTCTTACCTGCAGAAAAAAGCATTGAAAATTTGCCAAAACCATTATTACAGCACGTGTGCACACAGGGGCCAATCAAGGCGCCGTATCCGTAATTATAACTATAATTTTTTTTTTTTTTTGGGGGGGTTTCTTCAAGAAGCGATATATTTGTCTGGCTGAGGGCGCTCTACCGACACCATTTGACGACTATATAAACAATATTAAATAGGCTACACATCAGTTTAGTAAGCCTACTCAAAAATGTTAAAATACATATATTGGTAAATGCATTTACAAAAATTGATCTGATTGTTCATACCACCAAAATTCATATGGACAGCGCCATCAACTTATGGACTATGGAAAGTCCTGTGTAAATAGCTTGTTTGAAGTATCTTTGCTCAGTAGGAGTATCTGCTATGTAGTGTAATACAAGCAAACCTTAATTTGCTCTAGCCACTGCAAGATCCTGAAGGATTCTCCAGGTGCCACGCGGGAGAAACTTCTGCAAACCCTAAGGGGGGACTTGAAACGCGTAGGATGCCAATCTAGGGTGAGACCGGGGATAAACTGTATCAGTCAGGAACTGGAGACAGCAGACATCGACAGTAAGAGCTCAAATTACCTGCCGGATTCACCCATGTTTGCAGATGGCTTATATATGCCTCAAGGAAAGCTTCGGGAATCTGTAAGTGCGTCGCGTCTTTTTTTTTGCGAGGTAATTCAGCAATATAAACTATAAATGGAGAAATCTTCAAAATGTTGAGTGTCGTTTCAAAGAGAAAAGGGAAAGTGTAAAATAGTTGGCAAAGATTGGTTGAAGCACATACACTCAGTGAGGTAAGACATGGCATTGAGTCTGCAATGTGTGAACTATCAATCAAGCAATGCTGGTTTGTTAACAACCGCCAATTGCAGGCCACGGGATTTTACATAATATGAACATAAAATATATTATAACTTTAACATTTAATACAACGAAAATATAACAATATTCATCTATGAGTACATTACAGGCATTTTAACCCTTTAAAAAAATAATTAAAAAAAATGATTCTAAATCAATTACCCAAAAACGAACGCACGATCATCCTGAAAAATATTCACTGCCGCAGCGATCAAGCATGAAACAGCCGTCGGCTGATGTGGAGTGAAAGTAGGCTGTTACTCATCAGGAAGTCAAGAGACTGTGCGCGAGGTACTAAATTGCATGATTGAAAGGTGTTCAAAAGTTGGCATGTTTTATGCACCGCGCACAACGTTGTTCACAGCAAGGGCCAACAAGCTCCTATTCATAAATGTAAAACCCCGAACATAGTTCCGTTAGTGGACCAGAAATCAGGTCTGTCTGCAGCTCATTGGATTGTAAACTAGACATCCCTCGTGATGAATACTTTGCACTTTTGCAGTTCAGGATATAGGTTAGTTCTATTGTTATTCGGCATAGCGCATGTTTATACAATTATTTTAATTTATTATATCAACTTTAGTCGACAAGTATTACAAAACGCGGGATGGATTGCAAATGCATTCGCCGCGGTATGCGCACTAGTATGTTTGGAAGATTACCTACGCACTTGTACTTGCAGCCCATGCACGGATTCGTTAATTACCGGTATTATTAGTGAATGTGCAAATGCGCACAAATTCCATGTTGTCCGTCGTTTGTAAAAAAATAATAAAGGAATCTGCAATTCAACCAACGTTATAGCATCTGCTGTGTCTTTCCCCGTCTCCCGAAAACCAATGCCAAAAAAGAATTCAACGAACACGACAACCACGAAATAACCACGAAAATGATTGTACATGTAGTTCAAGTGCATGACCAGACTATGAGGGGACATTACCGATCACCTTTTACATTACTTCTTGTGGCCTTTGGAAATGCCGTTAATCCTTCTGCGCGGGATACTTTGCGTGATTTATGTATTTCGAGATCGTCCATTTGACCAAGACCCTGATGAATTGAGTTGACACAGGTTGACAAATACACTCGTTGGTGTAGCATACAAGGGCAGGTTGGTTAGCATCCAGCCTATCAATGTTTGAGCCGTCTCCATAAATCACGTGGTGCTGCTTGCATGAGGCGCATACCAGATCCTATCTGCGCTCCCACGATGAGCGCTTTATCGTGATCAAGTATGACCGAGCGAATACACAATGCTTCCGCCTATAGGCCTACCGTAAACAAAACTTGCAATTGGATTTGTACGACTTGAATACGCGTAGGACAGCTTATTTCCCTGTTGCTATGGATTTCCATCTCCTTTGTAGCTATTTCAGGGAATATTTTCAACATTTTGGTTTCTATCCTAATGAAACATCCATATTCATGAGGCAAACCATGACAGCAGTGTCTCTATGGCTTTTTCAACAAATTATGTCAAACTTTAATTTCTAATAATTTTCTTGCAGTGTGTTCTAAATTTGAGCTGATTTTTCATGTTTTCCAGCTTGTGTGGGCTCCATCAGTACCCAATATTTCTTCAAAACTCTTTCCGTGTATAGGCTATTTTGGAAAGAATGATTTTAGTATCGTTCCTATGTTCTTGTGAGTCTGACGAATCCCCTGAAGTAAACCACTAAAAAGCGCTCTCTTGCAATAAACGGATGATTGACAAAAAGGAATTTCTAAGAATTGAAAAACCAAAACCTTTATACTTCCAATGTAAACATGCATTTAGATCATGTTGGTGGAAGCCAGGTTGGCGTAGTGGTACTGCGTGTTTAAAAAAAAAAAGAACATTTCCTACTTTTGTTTTTTAATAAATAACTTTAATATTACTGCAATTTTTTTAAAGAATTCAATGTACCAAAAATAATTGCAAATTTTACAAGTTTTACACGTTAATTTTCCTATTCAAGGTCTCCGGATGCGCGCCACCAGGGGTGAACTTTCAGGCTCTATTGCGATGTGTTTGAGCAAAAGACCTTGAAATTATCGAGATTGACCTACAGGCCTGTGAATGGCCTTCAGACAGATTCCAAATGATTGCATGCCGTAAATGCTAAGCAATTTGTATGCAGAGTTTATAAATCTCTGTCAGATGTTTACATTGCCATCAGTAGTAAACGAATCAAGTGGCATCATAAAGCCAAGTTCACCGAGTTTTAACCATAAACCGAATATTTCAGGAGGACAAATAATGTGTATTAGAATCCAAACTAACAATACTCCATAATATATCACTGTATAATATGAATCAAAGTCCGAACCGATAGGCCAAATTATCATAGGCACAGGCAACGACGATAAAATAAAAAATCGATCCAGTTAGGTAACGACAACACAAACTCTGAAAGTTATTTAACCCTACTGTTATAACTACCATAACCTATCAAAAAACCTAAGCCCTTCCTCTCCAACAGCTTGTGTGTTTCAACCTGAAACTCGATAGGTTTTGATAGGTAGGGTAGTTGGCTCCATTTTGGCACCGAGAGAGGGAGGGTTAATGTAATTATTATTACCCACAATATAATATTATGTATAGTGAACCAACCCTGCAAACCTTGTGGTGTTAAATTAACACCCTGGTTTTAATTTAACACTACAGGGCATTAACAGAATAACAGGGCTATAAAATTCACGTATTCAAAACGACAACTGCAACCAAAAATTAAAAGCAAAAGTAAAAATTTGCAGACGCGCGTAAAAAACAATGCAATGGCTTGTTTTGTTTTATTTTATTTCGTCACAGAATATAATTATTATAAAAGGAGACTGCTCAACAATAGACCGACCTGTGAAGCACCTTGATGCAAACCAATGACAGCCGCGACTGTGGTCCGACAAAAATCTGGGAAAGGTGACGTATGTGGCGCTCAACTGTGATTGGTCAATGCGTCATTAAGCAATGCATCTATCTAATAAACAGTACTTAACCCTTAAATGCCTGACGTCTACAAAATGAGGACGTTGTATTATCATTACAACCTGCATGCCCTTTCTGAGAATAATTGCACGACTTCCATAATGTCCGCAGTCCTCATTTGTGACCATAACAGTCCAATTTAGGACAATTTAGGGCGATAGATATAACTCATCAAAATGGCAGCCTTCACTAGTAAAGTTTCTCCGTGAGTTCTCTTTGGGTTTTTAGTCAGAAATTCTTTATGTTACTATATCATGTATAGTTGATGGCTTTTAAAAAATGTTATAGAGGAGACACTTTACTTTGTAAAAAACAACATATATTTGTATATGATTTATATCGCAAAACAAATTGTCCACTTTTGTGGACGCTGGGCACTATGGGATAAGGACGCCTGTCCGCGTATGGGGACGCCAGGAATTTTGACATTGTATTGTAATGCATGCTTCCTGAATTATATTGTTCAAATTCATTCCACGCAACAATAGGCAAGGCACATCTACCCGCATCAGTCTTTTTTAAGAAGTGAAAAGGGAATTATTTCATCAGCTATTTTAATGAACAAATGTTACAACTGAAGTTGAATTTAAACCGGAGAAGTGTCCATAGCTCAGTTTTTAGAAGTCTTAATTCATGTTGAATATAGTGTATAAAGAAACCTTAACCCTGACGTCCACATATGTGGACGTTTTATAAATTCACAATTAAATATGCAAATGACCAAATATTTATTTCTTGCAATAAGCATACAGTCACCCAAACAACCAGTATATTCATTTTAGTACCGGTAGCTGTTAAGTACTCTCAGGCACTAAAGGGTTAAGGAAACATTTTAGAGATTATTCCAGTCCCGGCATTGCCTTTGAATCAAGTCAACTTATCCGACTGGCTCATTCTATTTCCAGTGAAAAACAAGCAACCAATCAGTTGTAGGCCTACATGCCACTACGTGACTTGAATGAATCCCGATGGCTGTACAGCGGTCTTTCTGCTCACGTTTGTGGTCAGGTGACAGTCCGGCGTGTTGGGCAAACAGGCAGAGTAAAGCAGATCTCAAACACACACATACACACACAAAATCTGCATCAGTTTCATTCCGAGGATCGATTACACTGCAATTCGCCACAAACCATTAAGAGAAATAACATCTGAAGGTTCCCTTAAGTAGCATGTAAACACCGGTGCGAGAACTTCCATAGCCGAGCTTTTAAAGACTTGAAAATGTCATGGTGAGAACACAGGCCAAATGATATGTTGCCGCTGGGTCCTCATTCTGCGGGGCAGTGTTGCGGATGATTTTTCTGCCGTAAATGAAGACTTGATGTGAGCCCACCTAATGACACTGAAATATACGACAAACAACTACTCAGAAAAGCAAACAACTGTGGCTCCGTTTGCTAGAGTTGCGCATATGTTAACACAAGAGGCACGGCATATATATCATTTGGCGTGCCCGGTCAAAATCAAACGAAAATAATGAGGTAATTTTGAAGCTTTCTATATCGAGACGTCTTCCACTAGTAAGCAGGAAGTCGTGGGTTCGAATCCCGCCCGAGTAAGCCTGTGATTTTTTTCACACAGGCTCTCGGAAAGCACTGAGTATACAGTGCTTCATATATTACGTCGGGACAGGGCAAAAGAGAAAACATCTCTGTTCTAATTTACATCATCCCCCGACGCAAACATTCCATCTTCTGACTTTCTATATCAGTTTCACTTAGGTACAATGTTATAAAAAAATTGACTATGCAGAGTGCTGTATCTAGTCGTACAGATGAAAGCACCAAGGAACAGTTTCAAAACCTTGAGCCAAATGGATGCCTGATTTTTCTAAAGATTTCGACCGATAATATCCGTAAAACGATGGGTAACATTTTCGGTAAAACGATCACCCAGATGTAGAAAAATGTGTAGTCCCAAACCAAGCATGTACATCCAATTTACCATGACTTCAGCATTTGGTTTGCCATTCCAGAGGCATTTTAATGCCCCGTTTAGCAATTTTTTGAATTTTATGCCAATACGAATTTACATTCATAAGCACAGAAGTGACGTCACACAATGGAAAAGCTTCTGTATCATAGCTAATTTGTGCATAATTATTAAAATAATCTGCTATTCCCGCACTGTAAAAACGTTGGGTAAAACATAATTGGGCAACTGTTATTTACCCAACATTAGTATTAATTTACCACATTGTTGGTTAATTCAGGTAAAAATGGACCAATTGTTGGGAAGAATTTGCCCAAGATTGTGGGCAGTTGGTATGTTGCCCAACATTGGGCAAAATACCAACTCATTTTGACCAACTTTGTTTACAGTGCGGGGTCAACTTTCTGAATGCTTTCGTTTCTGCTGTTTTAGTGTTCAGTAGCCGGTCAGTTTTAAGCAAATTAAGTTTACAAAAAGTCAAATTTTGACTTCTTTTTATCTACTATAAGTGCCAAAATTGTCCAGTGTGTGCCTTGATTGACACCAGCAACAGCGCCCTCCCATGTCACAAAATCTGAAATAGTGACAAAGAACCCTTAATCTTAAAAAACACACCAAAAGATCTGATGGCGCAGCTTTGGCCGTTTTCAATTTCACGCCAGCAGTACCTAACCGGGTGTGAATAAATGGAATATTCAACAAAATCCTGGTTCCCGGATATCCAATACCGGTAACCTGCACAGCATGGTTCATTTGGCCTTTTAGTCGACTACTTCACCCTTCCGAAAGACATATAAATACAACATATTTTTCGATACCTCTGACTCCCACGAAAGCCTACATGGCGCGCAGTTAAATGTTATATTTCACCATGCATTCACGTTCGAGTGCAGGACTGGCAAAAAGTGCAACCGGTACCCGCATTTAATACAACCTATTAAAGAGCAACTAAAACGCCAAATTATTTTTAAATACTATTTTAACTGATGGAGATTAGTTGGCAGACGAGAGGGAATTTTTTATTTGAAAAAGGGGTTGTTATTCTGAACCATTTATCCTGTTTCGCGAAAGCTCATTATGTATGTTAAATGTATGTACGTGACCCCGTGACGTACACGTGTAGAGTCGGTTGATGCTACAGCCAAACACTATGCATGTACGTACGTGGAGTTGATGCTGCTGGAAGAGTTTTTGTCGACATAACTCCTCCGTTGTCCCGTCTAGTTTGTCTAATTTTGATATTATTTCAGTATGAGCATGGTTCTAAGATAATCATTATGCCTCGACCGTGTGTAGTTGGGGGTTGCACGAGGAACAGCGACAAAAACCCTGACCTAACCTTACTGCGATTCCCAGTGCTGAATGGAGTTCAAAGGCGACAGTGGGTCCGCTTTGTAGACAATACAATATCTGATTTTGGGCTGTCGAAATGGTCGAAAATATGTGCAGAACATTTCGCCAAAGACTGTATTGATGATAGTGTTAGTATGAAAACTCAGCTGGGTTTGAAGGCACAATTCCGTTTGAAGGCTGGAGTCATTCCAACTCTAAAGGCACCGAGCATTCCAAGCCTGTCCCGGACTCACGCGCCCCGTGACTAGGACGACGTTCCCTGCGGTTGCCGGCTCGAGCAGCCAGAGCCCCGGCCGTCTCCCTGTCTACGCTCGCTTGACTCAACGTGCATTGTACACGCACGGTACCGCATACGCTGCATGCGATTGAGTCTGGTACCTTATAACAGAAATTGTGTGTATGAGAAGGTGCGGGTCCTTAGGGCTGCATAAGCAAAGTCGCCAGACTAGAGTATAGCATCAGCTCACACACAACTCACCGCGCAGGTCCCAATAAAAGCCGACTGCAAACAAAGAAAAGTATGAATCATAACTAGCTTTTCAGCAAGAACAAGCCTCAACACTTTAAAATATGTTTACCGTAGTGTTACACCTGAATCATGTGCAAAAAGCACAGCAAGTAATACTAGCCTTAGACAAAAAAATACGTACAGACTCTACGTAAAACATTGTCGTATAATACAGTGACGTCATATGTTTCCACACGTATACGTCAATACTCGTGCGATACGGCACGCAGTTGACTTCGGCCTTTTCTGAATCGAGTCAAAGTGGCTCAGAAGGAAAAGGCTCAAAAACATTCTTTTTTGATTTTTCAGAATCATGAAACTTGTTACATTAGTTTTGGGGAGGCATAAACTATCAGATAAGTCCAAAAAGTCAAAAACAAATTGGCGTTTTAGTTGGTCTTTAAGTCTAATGCATCTGGAATCCTTTTTCCCATCGAAGGGCTTAATGGCGGAATGAAGGTCTAACTTTCAAACATCCACTTAGTGCCGCTTCCTAGTATGCAGGAACTTCATCAGCAACGTGACATATTCTTTTATCGGCCAATTTTTTATTTTGTTTATATCCCAAAACTTAAATTGATTTTGATGGTTCATTCGTTCGTTCCAATCTCGTTTCTATCTTTATTTTGCTATTTGTAATGCACAAACACGACCCTACCTTTTACTAATACTCCAGAGTTTGAAAGTTCATATTCTAGTATCAGTGTGTGACTTCGCACAATAAATATCTCGATGGAAATACACGCAGTACAGAAATACACAAATGCAGCGTGGCCACTTATAAAATTTTAAATTCCCAAGATTCATCCAGTAAAATTCCCAAGAATTCCCAAGGCGATGGGAAAATACTGTGCAAAGAGCATCGGAATAAGCACTTTGCGCATGTGCAATCCATATTTTTCCCACCAAAATTCCCAAGATCTTGGGAAAAATCCCAAGGAGTGGCCACAGTGCACACATGTATAACACACGAGGCTAAAATTTTATGAAAATCGCATTTTGAGAAATAGACTTAGGAACAAATAAAATCTCAAAATTTTTCTAATTATATTCTTTAATCATTGTATATTTTAATATGTCTGTATTAATGGAGATCAATGGTATAGCCTATGCACAGGGGAAGCCAAGATGGTGTCTTTAATACACGCTCAGCATTCATTGCAAACTGGGTGTAAAACTTGTTTGAAGTTGTATGTGCAGTATCGAAACTTCGTGAGTTTTTTGGTCGAATGTTGAGCCAGCTCAAATACAGCTGAACCACACAAACAAGTGGTCCATAGAGTGACATTGTTGAGCCCCAGGAGACAGTGTCTGCACTGGCAGCCTTGGGGCTACGGTATGTGTTGTTTGGATGGAGTGAAGGACCATGGCGGCCATCGCTGAAGAGGCAGCCGTATTACGTATATATTAAACTGTTTATCGGCCTAACAACATTTGTGTGTTTGTTATACCATGGAGGAAGGAACACTACTTTGTGTATGGTTTGAAGTTGGACTTCCGGGGAATGTAAAATTAATGCTGCTTTTAACATCAGCACATTATCATCATTCTGGACAAGCAGGTATAGGCCTGTGTGGAAAGTCTATCTGGTTTGCGCCGGAAATGAACTCGTATTTATAGATGTTATCGTCAACAAAGGAAGACCTATTGATAGATTAACGTGACCTGGTTGCTACATCAAGTTCGTTAGTCGCATACAGCAAAGTATGACAGGGTGCAAATAGGGTGTAGCTACACCACTGACGTCATCTCTGTCGTCATAGCCAAGCTCAAGCGTTCCACGTCAATAAAATAAATATCGCGATGGACTTATCAGGGCGCGCGTGGGGTTAGAAATAGGCATATATGGTTCCATATTTTATATCATAACAAGATGTATGGATTTGGGAAACAGTAAAAGTCTACACCGTGGAAGGACTGCTTAATTTCTGAATTCTGAAAAATAATCAAGGTTTAAAAATCTGGGACAAATAGGGCCTATAGGCACTAAAGCAGATCCCAGAAACCGTCAGATAGATTTGAGAGAATACAAGACTTCTGGTCACTGGAGCTACAACGTGTGTGGAGTCTTATTTGATGTACCTGTTTTGTGTTCTGACTGGATTAGACTGATAAATCAGAATAAAGTGGTAATGTGAAGGGAAAAGAAGCATTTCAATTTACATGTTGAAAATATTACAAACTGAGTGAGTAAAATAATAATGAAAAACTGACGTCACATTTCGATTATTCGATCATGCACATTGGTACTACATCGAGACAAGCTAAGGAGTCCGTGTCAAGACTAGTCAGTATTTGGTACCTAGACGTTCACATGAAAAGTGATATTAAAATCGCGAGAGTTGCACATTTAAAATTTATGCAAAAGCAGTGCACGTTGAAAATGAACATGTTTTCCCCCCAATGCCATTCACCATTCGCGACATAATGAAAATATTGGATATATCTAATTAAAATAACCGTTTACCCGTCTAGTATATTAAAAACTTTCTGTTCATCATACATTGTTGAATTATCACAATTATATTTTTATATGTGCATTTTTGTGCCTACATGTCATGAAAATGACAGACATCAAGGTCGAAGGAATTTGACCTATTGGAAAGCGACTCATGCTTCTGCAAGCATGCCTTATTTGGCGCCAAGCTGGGGCTATGCTGCGGGTTATCCATTTTAAGTCAAGATTTTCACTTTAAAAAGAATTGACATTGTTTGTTTTGATGTCTTTAAAAGGGGAAAACAAAGAAAGTTGATTGTTTAAAAATGAGAGTGCTGGTACTGCTATACTCTCTTAATGTAAAAGAGTGAAAAACTCACTCTCCAAAAAAAAAAATCACTTATCAAACCACTCTAAAAGAGTGGATCTTTAAAACAAAAACACTCCAAAAGAATGAAAACCACTCCAAAAGAGTGAAATTTCCACTCTTTCGAGGAGCCATATAAGGGACCAGTCTAAAAAAAGAGTCACATCGATACATGCACACTGACAATCTGTTATTTTGTAAAATAACAAAATATTCAAGCTCTATATGGTGAGGACGCCATTAACGGAACAGTACATGAAATACACGGCTAAGACGGCTCGGTACCGTAATTAATCAAGGAAACTACTACATGTGGATTTTTCTTAATGTGAAAATACAACTTAAGCAAATTCCTGATCACACAATGAATTGCTGTTTTAACACTATCGAATACCCCATAGCATAAAACGTTTCTCCTGATAAAATACGCCAAAAATAGCACAAAACAGGTCCAACTCCAAGCCCACACGACAAAAAGTCACAAAACCTCTCAGGGTATGTCTTCTTCTTTTTTCGAAGAGATTTGTGGTTAAATGGTGACAAACAGAAGGTTTATTAAATTAAACCGCGACGACTTGATGAAATTAGCCAGATTCCGCAGCTGACCTGCTCGGCGACCAGTTTGATGTTAGCAGATACCCTGTGGGTTCTGAATAGAGTACCTTGGCTACGCAAACACGACAGTGCGCCGGCGAACTGGGCCCGAGCCCTTGGTCGAGTATATAGCGAGGTTAGCAACAGGCCCGAGATGCCAACGATGCGTTCCATCCATCACTCACGCGTCGGTTCAATCTCCATCTCTTATAACGCTCGCTCGTTTAAGTCCATTAAATTTATCCAAACGTCATTAAAGAAAGGGACTTTTTTTCTCCACTGTTGGCCAGCGGGCACTGATTTGGTTTTCCGGACTCGAAACGATTGGTTTCGAGAATCTCTCTATTGAGAGAGTATAGGGATTGCATCAAGTAGAATATGCAGGCTTTCTTTGGGGGGGGGGGGGGGGGAGATAGATTTACAAAAGTTGAAGAAATTTGCTCATTTGAATCCTAAGTGCTACAAGTACCAGATTTAAGTTGGTTTCCGAATAGAATTTGACTGTTTTTAACAGTAAAACACGCATAGAATAATGGCACATTACACAGTGTCTGGTGTACCGGTACAACGTATACTTACAAAGCAACTCGCCATGCCTGCAAACCTGCTTCAAGCCAAATAACTGACCTATCGCGGTCAAATCGCGTCAACGCAGCTTGTGAATTATTTTCCAATCACATCAATTATAATTATACGTGGAACGCGCAAAACAAAAATTACCACACAAAATTCCCATAGGGTTGTCTTAGGGGCGTGGTTAACTCGTAAACGGCGATAGGTCAATTACAACACGCCTGCACAATCATGAAAACAAAAAAACTAGAAGATGAACAGGCTTTCGCCAAGTGCAAAGTGATACAAGCGTACCAATCAAATTTATGTTTTACAACTTTGTCTAAATCTCAAGGGGTCTTATTTTTTTAAAGATCGCAGTTCTGGCTCCCTGTTTACTGATGCGTAAAGTTTATTTTTGGGAAAATTGCGTAAAAACCTGGGACCTTTCAGCCTAGTTACAAGTTTCCCCGTTGCGCCAAATCACGCGGAGTTTATCCACAAGTGGCCGGTGATCGGCATAGGTCTACTGCACTAGTCTGACGCAAATTAAAGTTACATTCGTCAAAAACTCCGGATCCTCGCTGTGCGTGACCGGCGAGCGGCAGGAAGAAACCAAGTATTCGTTTTGAATATGAATGAACCGGTCCAGGAGATCCCAGCTTGGCGCCAAAGTCAATCAGCGCGGGAGATTTCTTGGGTTGATAAAAGTGGTTCGGTTTCACGCTCTTCAAATGTGTTTGTGTGTGTGTGTGCAGCCGCAAATGAGCCATGTACTGCATTTCCCATCTCATGTGGTGCCATTCAATCTCACCGTCTCGCATACGAAACAAATCTAGTCAAATTTTAAGCGGGCTGCAGAAATCAGTCGTGGCTTAAAGATCTCAAATTACGATGGGATGGCATTATACTGAAATGTTGTTTAACCGAATCAAGTGTGGCCAGGTAAACCCCAACATTGAGCTTTTTGTAATTACAATTGGGAAATGGCGTATCAAATTGGTAGCATATAGCAGCCGAAGAGTTACCACGGTTATTAAAATGAAATGAAAATATACTGCGACAAACTGCTTGCTAACTGCATGGAATGACCTGAATTATATAGATGCTAAAAGTTAGGTGGGACTGGCGTTTCGATCCTAACCGAATCTTTTTCAAAGGCTAAATTTCGATTCTGTTCAATACATGTAGTAATGCCCGAGCCCAAGATCCAACCTAAGACTTGCATTACCAAAATGTTGACACACTGAACACCACTTTGAACAGACAACTGAATATTTGAAAACTAAACAAAAGGAACGGATAAGTTGGGAGAAACAGTGAGCATATTTTAAATTACACATACAAATATTCTTGCCAAAATGGCGTACTGGTGTGAGTCGTCTGTATTGTGAATATTGCATTTGTGATGATAGTAAGAAACGCTGACATTTTATTTACCCAAATGGGCCGGCACTGAGAGATTATAAATCTGGGTCAGAAATAGGGATATTCTGTTTATTAGTTGCTTCCACATTTTGTCGTTGGAGATTCTGAAAAAAGATTCTGAGAAAAGCTACCCAAAATAAAATATCGGAAATACACAAGGTGTTGCAGAAAGTGAGCGACGTTGGCACTGGTGTTGAACTGATATTTTAGTTCCATTCTTTTATGTGAACCGAAGCGCCCTGACATTACGCGTCGAGTCATGCCCGAGACGACTTCTAATGGCCCTCGTCTTGGCTAATGCACATGCATCCTAGTTGGACTTGTGGTAAACACGACTTATCCGCGTGCCTTGTAGAACTATAGAGCATGCAAGTCACGCGAATTCATGACCGCATTTTCACTTTTGTTTTATTACACGTCTTGGTACCAGACAACTGACTAGTCTAGCGGCGGTCACATTTTTCATTATTATTTTGGTCAGCAATCTGCAGGTTTTTTCACACAGTTGTAAGCTGAAATGCTCCTTTTCCTTCACAAGAGACAAGAGTAGTTTCCCAGCTCAACCCAGTCAGAAAACAAACTATTTTCACAGATTCTATATAGGACGCCACACGCGATAGCTTCTATACGGTGTGCCCGGAAGTATGTACCTGGTATACTCTCGCAAAATCTCGTTGGATTCTGAGGCAATTTGCATACTCTCTCTCCGAACCTTTCCTTTTGGTCAATCTGTTGAGATTCAATAACTTCAATGAAATATGTTATTAGCCTAAGTGTCCTATTATGACCAATGATTGAAATCGTACTTTTACTGAAACCTAAGTCAAGGCTTCTGGTGGAATTGAATTAATGACAGATTGCCGTTGTCATATAAATATCCGACTCCCATCAATATCCGACTCCTTTACCCTATTATTGGTCAAACCCCTGTCACGTGACCGGCCACTCTCCCAATGATCAATTCATCGATAAATTAGGCATGTGCAATCCTACAGTATTTCATGGTGACTCACGCTACACCGTAAAAACAATCACTGGGAAGGCAACTTGGTGCCGTCATCGTCTTTGAGTTTCAATTCAATTCGTGTATCTTTCTTTGTTTAACATTGAGTACGGATGACGGCTATAGCCGCGGTAAAAAAAAAGAAACACCACTTGGACAGGTTGACGTCTATACGCGCATTCTTCTGCGTATTTATTCCATTGTTCGCCTATTGTGTGCAAACCGGCGCCCCATAATCAAACCCGTACTCGCGGGGTTAGAGCTGGTTCTACTTTACGCTATAGTTTCGTAAATGCGACCGGACCGTATATACGAGTTTTGAATTTCTCCAGAAAGAGCATACATGTACTTGGCTCTTCGTTTTATGTATTACTCAGCTTTACGTCATGTTATGATGAGGTCTTAGTTTAGGTCACGTGTGCGGTTCGGTCAGGCAGGTTGACAAGTCATTTTCCCTTTTCAAAAATTTCAAAAAAATCAACACTTGTGATAGGGTTGATTTAGGTACCGGTGTTTGTTTGTTTGTTTGTTTGTTTTGTTATCTGTCGTTTTGTTTTGTTTTGTTTTGTTTTGTTTTGTTTTGTTTACACAAAGGAGTCGTTGAAGCTCAACTCTCATCATGAACAATGTCACCAATATATGTAAACAAATTACAAGCGACGTGCGTCCTGGCAGACAACCCAGGAGACCAGTTAGTGCGTTCGGCTTGGCGCATGGTCTCCTCTTATAACTGATTATGGTCTCCCCTATTAGACGGAAAATGGACCCGGCATCTTCAGGCTCGCTGCTAATCTGCGTGACCGAGATTGATAGGAATAGGAAGAACCCACAAAAAAACTTGTTTTAGTGTGCATCTTTATCAGCATATCGAATCATGTGACATTTTAAACTACAGTTCACCAATTATGCCAAGGAACATGACTCATGAAAAGTTAGATAGTACTAAGATAGTAGATTGTAGATAAGACAAGTTTTGGTTGTAAAAAAGAGCAGAAGATAAAATCAACTGTTTCATGTGTTTTCAATAACTGAAGGAGAAAAATGTATGCGGGGAACAGGGGACGAGTTCACATGCAAATCTTCAAATTCCATCAATCTGATATCAGCATGGGGCTCTATAGTCCATACTTGCATCTCGTTTCTCATTCCGACGCTGTGCATTATGTATGCCACCTAGGGGATATTTCATTGCAGAAAAAGTCTTTCCATTCTGGGAGAGTAAAGAATAGCGTCACAAGTCTGGACATATCTCTTTCCGTCGGTCAGAAACATGAGGATTTGTGAGAGCAGCAGAGCAGAGGAAACCGAGTTCCCATTGCGTTACCTATTGTTCCATTGCAATCACGAGAGATGTAGGAAAGAGAAAAGAGACTAGATTTCAATCAAAATTGGAAAGGATTGGACAAGAGTCGGATTTCGGAACCCGAGGCAATGAGTCGATCTGTATTACAAGCACTTGTGTTCACATTCAATTGTTCCCTGTGCCACCCCTGCCCACCCGCTCCGGCACAGCTCCCTGTTTTCATCACGTTTACGTCAAAAACAGGTTTTAGGTTTTGCCCTGCGCGTTCCTAGATATTGGAACTTGGTCAATTCACGTCACTTCGCAAATATACACCGAAAGTAACTTGTAAACCACGCCAAGCCAGAAACAGTGACAATTAAGCGCCGCCCATGGGCGATTGACCAATCACTACCGCGACTTCGGTCTGACAAGCAGTACGTGCGGCTGTGATTGGTCTATGTACGTCAAGGAGGGGCGGAGCTTAGTGAGTCGGTGTGCTGCTTGCCTATTCTTTCACGTGAGTTTCACGCAAATACGCGACTTGAACCTCTCGTTTGCCAAAATGTGATGTTTCGGCTCGAATTATATTGATAGCTATACTACAGAACTAATTCACAAATGTCCAACAAAAATAATGGGAGAATTTTAAGTTGCTGGTGGCAGCAGACATACTGGTCCTTTTTGTAGTTCGGAGCACGCACGCGTAGTTCTGAGCATGCGTACGACTGCTGAGAACAATGGAAAGGGATCGGTATGTCTTCTGCTACCAGCATCCCAACCCTTGCCAAGAGACGTTCTGTACAGAGTTCTTTCAACTTTTAAAACAAAGACAATACAAGTTTTTCCTGCCATAGAACACTGCAAAAACTTAGGTGCTGCATTTACACCATGTGCTATCTCTACTAAATTGTTCGTTTAATACAAGTATCGCCCGGTGTTTATTTATTACATTTCTTTACCCAGGGTATGCCCAAAAACAGTTGAAAACCGGTTTCCATTGGGGCCCTGCATACATTTCACACCACAATTTCTTTTAGTGTCAAGCAGGAAAACTGCCTTGCAAAATATGTTTCCAATTTTCAAACACGATAAAGATCTGTCACATTAGATCCTTCAACCAATTCCCGACCAGAATGCCTCTTAAGATAGACCCGAATGTACAGGCAATGAATACCGGCTTCTTGTGTACTACAAAAACTGTGGTGTTAAATTAACACCGTGTGGTATCTGTATTGGACGAATGGTTCAATATAGATACCACATGGTGTTCAGGTAAAACTATAGTTTTTTTTGCAGTGTGGACACGTGATACATAAGCAACACTTGTCACTAAATGCTCATAGATGTCTCGCGATGGCAAGGACCTTATCGCCCTGCTTGATGAGGTAGCGGTAGAGTTAGAAACGACACTCCAGATGCAGAGGCGTGTGCAGCCATTACCGCCAACAGGAGCCCCCGACAACATGACACGCTATAGTCAGTATAAATTCCGGTCAAATATTCACCGCCAGAACCGTATTTATACGCGGGAAAATGCAAACCTTTACACTGATGCTTGGTGAATGACAGGCGTGGGAATAATAGAATAACACACTCGTCCGACTCTGATGTGCACAGATTAATGAAATAATGGACGGCAAATTTTTGTGGAGAGGGGACAGGTCCACGCATGCATGGGTTGGCGTATGAAGTGTTTCAAGTGTGACTGCATCCCCTCACGCCTACGTGCCCCGCACACGCTGATAGGCGTTGAATCGCCAATATGAATAAATTAGATATTGACTTAGTCTCTCCACTCGTATCTTAAACTGCATCCAACGTGTTCTGAAAAAAAGTGGACCATGATAGTTTCATTTCCAGGTCAAAGCAAATTTGCTTTACAAACAGTTGATTACAATACTATCTTAATAACGGTTCATAGAAGGTGTTAAGAAACATATTTAGGCGATAATCAAGCAAGCTCTGCATTCCACAGGGAGCACCTTCATTTTTATATGTCGTTTTCAACAGAGCCTTTCTATTGGGAAGTACTTTTGGCTTTTCGTGCACATCATATTTCAGTCCAAAATCGGGGCTTCACTGCAGGTTATCAATTTGCAGCCAGGATTTTGACCGAAAGGAAGCCCCTATATAGTCACCATGTGCTCTTATATCGTAAGAACAACTGACAGTTAATTAAGAATAAGCGTGTTAGGCCTAATATTTATTACATGTTCCCCGCTGTAACTGCACCTACAGGTGTGACACAGACCGTGATGGTATACCGTACATGTATGTACTCTATTCGATATAAAGGGTGCCACTCCCTATTAACCCTCGGAGCCACCAGGTCAAAAAATCACGCGGTTGTTCCTGTGGACTGTTGTAAACAGTCCGTTTGTATTACGCGTATATAGGCTACCCTCGTTTGGGGGGACAGAATACAAGTCTAATACTTTGAAAAGGTCGAATGGAGGTCCCTGGGCCCACATAATTACTAATTCAAGCCCACTGGAAATGTACATGTTGGTTTACCCTTTTTTTTACTAATAAAAGTAACGGTCTAAATCCATGGCCCCAAATCATGTATAACTGCCACACAGCCAGACTGCCAGACAGCTATAGCCAGCCAACCAGCAACCCCTGAGGCCATTACATGTCATCAATTGGTTGGAAACAGCTGTGGTTTACCCAAGGAACTGTCAAAGTAAAAGTGGTTGATTGCCAACCTTGATAGCCAGCGGCAAGAGTAGCTGTACACAAAGGGATCAAATTTGTACACAATTCTATATGGCTTAGTCACACTGCCAGTACTTCTCAGATTTATTGCTCTCAATGGGGAATCCCCAGGGAATCCCCAGATAACCTCAAACTAGAAGCATTGATTGAGGAATACATGGAGTGTCATCCTTATTGGCCGAACAAATTGTTTGTAATTAAAAAAACTAATTATTTGTCATGTTGTTACAGTCCGTTGGTGGCTCTGAGTGTTAAAACGACACCGTCGGTTGTATGTGGGTTGTGAATAAAAAAACAACAATATTTTATGATGCAAGTGACAGCTTATGTCACATGAGTACAGGTCCAATGTGATTCTGAGGCGAAGTAGGTGTGGTTAAACATACATAACGCATTATAGAACGGGAAAAGCAGATCGAAAGAAATTCGTCAAAGGAAACAAGAAGTCGTCCAGGTTGGTACGAGAAACCATGTATGAAAGGTAACGAACTTAAAAGGCGGGAACCTGATCGATCTTGATCGAACGGTTTTCTTTCTGTGGTCAACTCAATCTCAGTACCGGTAATGTTGTATCTGATTGAAAGGCAAGCACAACGGAAATCTAAAAGCTATTTTGTTGCCACAAATCACGGGTAAAGAGTCGGATATTCAGGGAGTGCCCTAGCACTCTTGAATAAGCAATCACAATGAAAGGCCGTAAAGCAAACTTTTGTTGGTGTCTCTAATGATCCATAAAACTAACGTCCCATGCACGCATCTCGATAATATGGTGCGACGTTGTGCAGTGCCATAGCTCGTAGTCTTGTGCACTTGGCTCCAGATCTTAGTGACAGTACGGATTGTGGGTCCAGCGGGGTTATGGTTTTTGTCCTTGAGCAAGACACTTTGTCACAAATTGCTTCTCTCCACCTAGGAATACATAGGTACCTGTGAGAGCTGTGGTTGTTGTGTTTGATAAGCCCAGTGCGCGTAACTTGCATCCGGGGCTGCATACTCCCAGAGGAGCTTAGATTTCAATGGATCATTCATTGGATTGATGAGCAGGTGTAAGAATGTGTGGCACCTTGAGCGCCATATTCATGCGGGATAAATGCGCTTTATAAATGCATACATTAACAGTACGAGTTGATTTTCGTCGAAGCCCAATGCAGTCAAACTTGAGTTGCGTGCTGATAGCTATGTTAATTTCGTCACTCCTTGAAGGCATTGCCAAAGTACGCTTAATTACCGGTATTATATCCGGGTGTCCATGATGTATGCAAATAGACGAACTCAACAAAGCAACATTGATTTCATTCCATTTTGTTTGACCTACCCTAGACAATCATGCATCCGGGGGCGAGGCTTTGATGTTTATCAAACGCCGAGTCGGCCCGTCTAATGGAATGTTCTCAAGCACATGCTCTTCAAGGGAACGTTCTCAAATGCAGGGTAGTCTTGAGGAACGTTCCCTAAAACAGGTTTGTCGAGGGAATTCAAGGGTACTCGAAATCGGGTGGGTCAGGAAGTGTTTTTAAATTAACAGGTGGTTTTGTAAAAAGGAATGTTCGCACATGAATGTCTGTCACTAAACAAGAACGATCCCCGAAATCCATCTTTTTCAAAAGAACGTTCTGATTTATAAACTATTCACAGGAAATATTTCTATAGCACTGTCCCCAAAGGAACGTTTTCGTAGATATGTTTGTCACAGGAACGAACAATTTAATCCATTCAAATTTGATTGCAAGTTGAAAGAAATGAGTTGGACATTTTAATAAAGGTATGCTGCTCTAACTGGCAAAAGCAGGCAGAGGTATACTATATACATTTCTCTACTACACTCTAAAAACTGTAAATCAACAACCGTGATGTCTATACTGAACGAATGGTTGTACACATAATTATACCACGTGGTGTTAATTTGACACCACGGTTTGTTTTCAGTGTAGTATACTGATTATCCGATCACCGTACGACACGTACACTGTAATACCCACGCACAGCCTGTTTCCAAGGGCCGTCCATTGGCAGCCCAGCTTACCGCACCTAGTGACAACCTCACTGTCAAATTCACTCAACATATCCCCTAATAAATGCACTCCACTCTGAGACTAGAGATTCAAATGAATTAGGGTATGCTCGGCGTACGAGCCCCAAGCAAAAGTAGTGAAAAATGCTAATGGCTGCTGTATCGTCTACGCTTTATTTTGTGAGCTTGTCATGTCAACCACACGCCCTTCCCTTCCCTTCGATTCTAGTATCACACACACCCAAGAGTACAGGACTTTTATATAATGAATGGTAACTATATCGTAAGCATGCGTGTAGACAAGAAAATAAAATTATGCTTCTTTACCTCAACGTTCTTCGTAGATCTGTCCCAACTGAAGCTCAAATGGACTAAGAGTAAATTATCAATAAAATGTACGGCAAGGCTTATATAGATTTGGTTATTATAAAAACAAAAATTATTAGTTTGAATCCGAAGGCTTACGGTACTGCTTATAAAGATGGTACGAATATCAACCATTCTGAGAAATATTCCGTCTGAAACGCTGTTTTCGAGAAAATTGCATCTGAAAACCTGCAAAAACACCCGTGGCTTGACGGATTGAGCTAAAATGTTCACGTTTGGTTATTCATGTATGCGTTGAATCACGCAAAATGTATGAACACTGCATGTAATTGTGTGGTCAGCTAGCTCTGCCAATGCTACGGTATATCACACCTTTAAGAAATCAATTGATGTGGATGTGCAATGATGTCGAGGCATACTGTGCTTACTGTTTCTTATCTGGAAATATCCATGAACGCATATGCTGCGTGCAAGCTCTTGTTTCGTAAGCATGTTCGTCCATACGTTTAGGACGGCAGGAGGTGTCATATACAAAAATCAGACTCCTATGAAAATCAGACTCCTTTTCCCTATTATTGGTTAAACCCTCTCACGTGACCGGCCACTCTCCTAATTATCTTCACTTAGGATGAGCCCGTATTTCATAGTGACTAAAATTTACGCTCCAACGGAATAGAATATTTTGTCTGCCATCAAATCGTATGCATTGTGCTGGTATGGTCTGCACATTCGATAATGACATGTTGATCCCAAGCTAACAGTGCTTTGGCTTCAAGCGCTGAACGTGTGTACTGGTTATAGCCCGTAGAAAATTCATGCTGTGCATACGTACAGGTATACAGGTCTGTGTCCTCGCCTGCCCATCGTACAATAGCCTAAGGTCAACGTCAATTATTGCTAGTCTTTATTTTTATTCCTTTTAGCAGTTCCTATTATCACAAAATCGATCAAGACTGCAATAGTCTTGATGCACTGCAGGCAAGCTCCAGAGAAAAATGCTTCAAGGTTCATGATGATATAAAATACTTGTCTTGATTATATAGACCTGCTTGTCGCTACCAGACGCGCATTTAATGATCGAAATAAATTAGTAAAAATGTACAGTAAATAACAATAAAGGTGCTTCTATATTGTTAGTCTTGAAAATCAAAAGGCGTCAGAGGCTAAGTAAATACTCTACCACAATAAAAAGAAATATTTTCCAAGCCCTTCACAGCTTGTCATTAGAGGTGTTTTATTTATAGATACAGCCGAAACGTACAAAATTGGAGAACCTAGCAACAGCTTAAATTTTGGAGTATATTCATTATGCATTGTTGGGAATTGTGGTTGATTTCAACTTGTGGAGGGGTGGACTTTCATGGAAGTAAGAAAATGTACCGTCTATATTCCTTCAAATACCTCTAAGCATTGATCATGTATACATGGGGACTCCAGTAATAGAAGGATATATTCACTCCATCATTTGACGTATTGACTAATCACAGCGGTGCACGCACACGGGGAACCACTTATTGTTCAACCTACTTCTATTATTCTCATTTGTCACTATTGAAATCCATAGCGTTTTCCTCCTGGGGCACCTAGATTTCTAAAGACTTCCTCGTCCGGCACCATTGTCCCCATTGTTACAGGTATACCCTATAGTGCGTGGTATGGTACCCCCTAAAGCCGAGTCTGCATTACACTAACTATTGTCAAAAGTTCGTGCGTCCGCACTTGAATTACACGGCTCGCGGAAAGTCCTCGGCCAGATAAACTTTGCAGTGACATGTCCTCTCAGAATCTAATGAGGGCGCCCTACGCCTGGCCTCTGACACCGTGCGCACCGCATGTGGTTTCGTAGAACTTCGCGCTAAATTTACACGCATTTCATTGTATGCCAGCGCCATAAGGCAGTATATGTAGGAATGACTTCATTGTTTCTTCTTGTGCCCTCAGTAGTAATACAATGCCTGTACGCGCATGTCAGATCATAGTCGCGGCTGTGATTGGTCAGCAGGTAAATGGGCGGGGCTTAATGGATCGGTCTATTGAAACTAAAAATTAAATTGATATTTGTTTTGCCCCTCTACTCTCTTGTAAATAATAGGCAAAACATGCTTGTGCTATTATTAGTTTCGCTAAAGTGACTGAAACATTAGAGGGTTGAGAACTAAATCGTCTTCAGAACAATTGATAAACGCCGTGTGATTTTTAACACAACAGTATCGAACCAGGGCCACCAGAGGTGGAATGTTGGGCAGTAAACCCCTACACCACATAACCGTTTTTCCAAACCACTCAGTGTACAGAATAATTTTGGGCCGAAAAGGCATTAACTTTAATAATAAAATAACACATGACCGGATTGGAACAGCCAATAAAAATGCAACGATCCGAGCCTAAAGAAACTAGAGAACAGCCCGATAATCATAAACCACTGGGGCTTTTGCTCAGGGGAAAGCATCAAGATACATTTTTACCAGCGATAATTCTGCAGGATTTAGTCTACGTGCACTGAAACATGTCTCGAACGTATTAACTTGAGATGGAGAGCAATGCTGTGCATATCTTATTCTGCATGAAACGTCAGCATCAGCGGGTTAACACAAGGTCTCGGAAGAATCATTCTTACACACGGTGTTTAAAACATTCAACAGTTGGGAATTGTATCGGCCCATGCCACGAATATATATATTAAGGTTGACTTTTAATGTACTTGCTTAATATTCTGCCGCTGAAAAGAGCACCAACCCTTTAACAGGTGAAGCGGAAGTGTGCAATAAAGGTATATGCTGTAGGCATACTGCATTGTAGGCCATTTTCCGCTTACGAATGGGGATTTTGTGTTGCGGAAAGTGTCTCACAATGCAGCGCAACATAATTTTAATGCATATTTCGGGTGTGACGTCACGGCTATCCCTAAAGGTTTGTTATGTAGATATGATGCGCAGGTAAACAAGTCGGTGGAGCTAGCTTTAAGAGTGGGACGGCTTTGTTGCAAATCGTATTTCTCAATCAAAAATCAGCGTGTGCGCATGGATCTCCGACTGGGAACACACGCGACTTGTGTCATCGAGCATTAGTAACACTATACATTATTTTTGGCGACGCACAATACGATCAGACTATTAGCTGGGTAGCTTTACCGGGGAGAGATAATGGCGTGTATACGTTTCATAAACATCACACCGCACGGGGTCTGTAACCAAACCGCGACAGCGTGCAAATAATATGCAATGGAGTTGGCTTGTTTTCTTACGTTGGGTCCCTACAAATTCCATGGCACGGATCTGTTTTTCCTTCTTTCACAATCTACTGAAGTCAGACTAAAGTATTTTTATTCATTTGACTGTCACAAAAAATAAATATACGATTAATAGGAAAGGACGAAGAAAGAAGAGATCATGTGTAATTCACCTGAATACGATGTTCTCTTATTTCTGTGCATTACAAAGGAAAATTATACAACTTAAAGCAGATGCCTATGCTACGTTAAGTTGTGGTCTAAATTACTAAGGGTATTAGGGACATATTTTAGTATTTAAATACAGCATTTTGATGCAGGTGACATTAGAGAAACGTTCAAGTGTCTCTCTAAGGTATCAGCTACTTTTATTAATGGAAATATTTGATTTCAAAACTGAGAATTGTTGTTGAATCAAGTGCGAAAATCTATCGTTTCCTGAATTAAATCATGTCTCGTTTGGTAAAACGTGTTCTAATTTGCTCCGTTTAGTTTGATTTAGGCTACACACAGGCCTACTACGAACACAATCCTAGGCCTATACACTTCGCGATTTCACAAAAAAAGAAGAAGATAATTGAGACTAATATTATTCTTAAGTACTGTAGATCATACCGACTTAACTAGCATCAGAAACAACATTAATATATATTCCCCAACAATATAATGTTATTACTTGAAAACAAATATCTCGCTGGGTACCGGGTATTTTTCCATAATGCATGCATGGCCATATGTTGCGAGAGGCAGCAACACGTAGTTGAGGGAGAATGAAATTGTGATACCAAGCATGCACCATTCAGCACGCCCGCCACTTCTCGCAGTTTACATTTACTCAAATATCGATTTTGAACCAAGTACAGAAATTGAATAATGTACATAATTATAATTGTGCATTCCACCGTCAACAGATGTCGGTCTCGCTAAATTTAGCTAGACAGCCATACAGGCCTATACGCATTTTACTTGCCATTTGATCGTGGCAGGGGTATAGATCAGGTTTCTATTTTGGCAGGGGCCTGACAGTTTTTATTTTCCTAGAAAAAAAAGGTCGGTGATTGGGTATGGTCCGAGATTGTGGGAGTGAAAGGAAAACAAAAATGGCCGGAGAAAGACTGTTTATAGCCACCCAATCAGCTGCCCCCCCCCCCCCCCCCCCTTCCCCACCAACCGAGCCACCTCCGGAAAAATGTATGTTGTTATAGGATTTCTGAAGTGGTGACATTCATTTCAACGATCTCCTGAGCACAGGTATATTTATAAGGTATACCGTTTATGAAATAGCATTTTTAAGGTAGATATGTGTTCACGGAAACTTATGACAAGTGATTTTCTCCATTAGCTGTCCAGCTCGATAAACTTATATCATAGCAATTTTGAACGTCATTTAGGAAAAGTAATGTCAAAGTGAATTGAACCTGCTTGTAGAAATGAATAACCTTTAAACGTTTCAACGCTTATGCCTTCGTTTTACTCATACGGAGCCACCACTGTAAAAAGTGCTTGTTTAAGCAGTAAAACGACGAAATTATATAATTTCGGGTCGCTCTTTGTTTTTTTCCTTTTAAAAATTATAATCGATGTCTTGTCTTTCCACTGTGAATTATATCACTCTTTAAAAGAAAAAGGCAAAATACGAATCTTTAAAACAATCAGATGCAGGTTATTCAAAACGAAAGTCAAGAAATGTGGATCTCAATGCAATTCGATACAACATGAGAAGATCATAAAATAAAACCGACTGAGAAGGAATTAACCATTAGCAAGGCTACCCCCCCCCCCCTCCCATACATGTACCTGACAAGGAACCTGGCAATGTACAATGGCTCGTTGGGTACGGTAATACAATCTATCCGGTCAGGGTCATCAACAGTGCGCCAAATAAAAATAATACGGGTCAGTGGGGAAACAACTGTGCAATGTACAACGGTTCATTAACAAACGTAACTGTATCTCTGACGATGACTTGGTAATCACCATCCCGTGTCAAGTGCTTGACCTGCAGCCGTGGTCAAACTACCAACTGGACAACCTGGTAAACACGACCAGCTTGATGTCACCAACATCCGTGGACGATGACTTACAACTGGGACAAGTTTAATGAAGTTTGTCCAAAACACACACAAAAATTGTTTGGCACAAAAATGTGGTTTAGTAACAACAGGTTATTACCAGCCAGACTCTATGTGATTTTCATGATGATCAACAGCAAAAACAGCTGAATACTATCCCGAGTATACTGCTACTTAACATGATAATTTAGTTGTTAATCCTGTTTTTACCATACCTCCATGTTTTTACCAAGGAAGACATTCCATGCTGAGGCAATTTCTGTGCTGAGTAGCTCTACAAAATTGGCCTACTCAAACCTGTACCATTATACCTGATTTGGCTAATTTCCCACGAGTGATTGTAAACCACAAACGGTTCCTGCGTGCTTCCAAGGCCAATGTTACTCAATTTAATTACATGTATATGCACTCCCTGAGCAGTTATAGTCGCATATGTTCAAACTAAAAAAGTCAAAATGTATTGATAACAACGCTGTGTTCTTAATTTTAGTATAATTGCAGCGAAAGGATTATGTTTGTGGCAAAGGTATAGGTAATGGATAGAAGCAGAAATCCCACCGACAGTCTCGGCTCCATCTTTAATCAAACAGATTTATGGAATATTCAAGCTTGTCAGGGCACGACTGTCAAGTATATAGCAGGCATGACACGATATTGAATCAGGCCGCGGCGTACAGAGGCAGCGTACGTGCGAGTCTGACAGGTGACAAAACGAGTTCCACTTATATTTGTGACTCTAGCTATTAACCGACTTAATGGGGAAAACACTTCAGCGGCCGCGAAATGTTAAAGGAATCCTCGATTTCAAATTCTCGGGGAGACTATGGGTTGTCAAACGACAGAGCTTAAACATATACAAGTAATTGAAGACGAGCGTATCCATTAGGGAGTGGAATTATGATGACTCGATCCAGGGTGAATTGTGTATGCCTTTTGCCTTATTATTCATGACTGCTTGCTGAATAGCAACCATCGGGATGCATTAATGGCGGAAAAGCCTGGAAAGCCATTACAAATTAAGGGAAAAGACGTCACGAGGAGGACAAAAGCGGTCGTATGCAAACTCTTTCACCTATGTGTCAAACTACTTGGCTTTAGAAACATCTTACAAAAATATTTTCACGTGAAAAGGTGGTGTATCTATTTTATGTAGATTTTGTATCCCGACTTTAGACAAGTCAAAAACATGTCTCTTTCTAACAAGTATTAAAAGCTTTCTACCGTGTCTGAAGAAAATATCTTGACATCTTACATCGGATTTTTTATTACAGCATCAAGTAAACACACATTATAATGAGGTCATCGTTTTGAACACAGGAATATTGAAGTCTGTACAAAACGTGTTAAGTTGTACAAAAACATGTTCCTTAGGCCTACATATTATGTATTGTGCAACAAATGTTAACACAGTGTTACGAGCTAGACATGCCGATTGCCAATAAAGTATAGATCGAGGTGTAAACTGATGTCTACTGCATGAAACCTAAAATATAATCAAAACAATTTTAACAAAATTTAGTGAAATATATCATGTTACTGCAAATGCATGCATAACAAAACTGGAGTTTTTTTTTTAATATTGCTGCCGTGTACTGGTGAGAAACCTAGCCGTACTGGTGAGAAAACTCAACTATCTCAAGCGTATCGGGGAATTGCATATCCGTGTGACAGGTTCAATTAAATTGACCACTTATACCAAAGGAAATGGTAATTTCAAAGGAAACCCGTGGAACAGCTATAGCCGTCGGTCTAAAGGTGCATTTCTCCTAGCTCTATGGAGAACCTGCTTTTGTCGTCGTTGAACCGTGAATGATGAACCTACGAAATACCAACGAAACACTTCTTTCGTATCGAATAGGCCTAAGGTATCGTCAAAGTTTCTGTGCTGTTTACCGGTAGTCAAGGAAACGAAATGCTACAGAAATGCAGCGCTCGTCGATTTTAACAATAGCCTATGCGCAATCAGAAAAAAAATTTCCAATGCGAAACGAAAGCTCAAAACTGAGGTTCTCGGCATATTGGGTATAGTTGACGTAAATTGCGTACAATGAATCTGGATCTGTCAACGTATCATACCGGGCATGACATCTGCAGTCCAATCATGGAGCTAGCTATAAAAGTATTAGCTACACTGCAGTCTTACCAAAACCCACGCCAAGTTTTAAAAGACCATACTCATGCAAGATGAGACGTTATAATTTATGCACAAATCAACTAACCTATGGTGTAACTGAATCCATCCACGGTGAAAGTAGCGCTCTTGCACTTTCTGATTTGGCGAAATTCCCGCGCTCTGCTGGCGGACATAGCTCCCTCTGCCGCGGAGATAGCGCCCAGGCCGACTGGTACATGAGGCTGGGGTAGCAGCCGGTGTTGATCCGCTTTGTTAGCCGTCTGAAATGCATCATCTCCCGCCGGAGATTTATCTGTCGCCGCCGGTGCTCCGGAGGGTGCAGGTAGACGATTTAAGTCCTGGTTAAGCCTCTGCATCATAGCAAGTAAATACCATGCTCACTTCCTCACCGCACCGCGTCGCACGTGGCCGCAATCCGCTGGCCTAGGGTAAATCCAACACGCCGATGGTTCCGTAGATAGAATGATATAGCATTCCCGCAGGTGATTGCGTGGCCTCCAGAATATGCACGGAGGGACAACAGAGTATCACATGTGCTACTTTGCTATATTGCAATTGACGCACACTATACTGCAGCATGCAGCACAGTCCGCGTCGTCTTTACAGTATAGCACACACTACGCTACCTCCTACATGCGCGTAGCGAGCTCGTTGCAGAGAAAATCCGTCCCATGCTAATTTTGATGAAATCAGACGTCTGTTTCATGCTTGAATAATTCATGAACCTTATGGAGCGGTCTCGCCAAGTTTGGATGAAGGTCGTTAATTACTGCCCATGCTCCGTGGTATTTATTGAAACAGTCGAGGGTCCAGGTACGGTATACACATTTACAGTAGCCAGGGGAGGATCCAGGATTTTCCAAACGGGGGGGGGGGGGGGGGGGGGGGGGGGGGGCGTGAAATCTACCAAGCAGCTAATGATAAAGGCAAGTTGTGGCGCCTACGCCGAAGGCGTGCCTGCCCGCCCTGCTAGAGGGGTCTGGGTGCATTTTCCTTCTTTCTCTATACCCAGCACGATATGGGGCAGAGGGGTACCCCCCCCTTTTGTCCCCATACCCTATACACTCTCCATACTATTGTTACCTAACACATCCCCCCTAGAGATCTGAAAGAATTCCTGAGATTCCGGGAACACAATGACCAACACAAAAGAGGGGGGGGTTCCCTCTGCCCCATATCGTGCATTATATGTCTTTCTCCCTCTTTGTTCTTATCTTTTCGAGTCTCTCTCCCTTCCCTTTCTGTCTTGTTTTTTTCCTGAAGGAAAAAGGGGGGGCGTGCGCCCACACGCCCCCCCCCCCCGGATCCGCCCCTGGTAGCCTTCACAGTCGGGTGTAATTTCAAGGACAGGGATTTTGGAATTAAATCTTTGAATAAACCCCATGTGTAGATAATCCCCCCCCCCCCCACACCAGAGGAAAAAAAAACAAAGCACCGCAATATTTTCAGACATTAATGTTTGTTAACAATGATTTGTATAGATTTGCGCCACCATTCCATGAGTGATTAGACCTTATAATGATAACGATACAGTGGCGCATCCAGGATTTGACTGGGGGCTCTCACATTTTTTTCCAAAAATTATAAAATTGAGCAAAAGAGGTTGGGCTGAAAAATTTTGCCCAAGAAAATGAATTCCGAAAGCCGGGTGAGGGGGATACTAGGGCTCTTTTCACACGTTGGTAGCGCCATGGCGTGGTTACTCGGAAATATGCCACATTTATGTCACCACCGCCAAATCCTGTGACTAAAAACCAAAAAAAAAAATGACAACCACTTGGAGTTAAGTCCCCCCCCCCCCCCCCCCCCCAGGCTCTCTCCCCGGGTGCGTCACTACAGTAACGATAGTGGAAATGACGTGTCTGCGGTAAAAACTTTAAATTCTTGTAAGGTTTTAACGACGGTAGCACAACGATAGTTAGACTTACTTTAACCGAACTCTCCGACCCAGCCTACCGAGGTTGGTCCCGTCGCTGGTTATCACAATATACCTTTTTCACATGTCGTTATGGACCGCATTGTGTAGTGATACTTGAAGTGCTTGAAGTAAACCAGCCAGGCGTGCCGCGTGCGAGCACGTGGTTAAACCTGCAGCCGATTTCACGAAAAAGTGCGTAACTTACGCCATGGCGTAGGACTTGCGCTATAAAAATGTTGTGCAGCTACCGGTACTGCGCAACATCATTGCGATCTATTTCACGAAACGGTGTGCAGCTAGCTGCGCAATGTTATATGTTCTTTTATACATCGCGGACGAGGCTGAATGCCGCTTTTACGACGACTGTTTGAGTACAGCTATACAAATGCACGGAATAGTCATTTAATAACTGCGGCGGCGCCATTTTGAAACTTTTCACTTTTGAAACCTTTTGCTCCGAAACAAATTGGTGGCAACTTTCTGAAATACCTCACAGGTAAACCTGTAGCGGATGATCATTTCATTACTCTCTGAAATAATCTACTGAATTAAATAAATAGTTTGAGCAACTAATGACTCTACTTAGCTATAGCTAAGTCATCATTTCGGTGTTTTTGAGGACAACGAAAGCCCCCTAAAATGAGTGCGCAGGTTATGCCATAATTTGTTTTGCAAGTCAGCGACTTACGCACTGCGTACGTTTCGTGAAACCGATTTTTAAAATGTCACAGATGTTACGCAACTTATACGCAATAAATTGTGGCCTAAGTAGAGTTAAGCCCGGTTCATACTTCATGCGAATGCGAATCGAATTTCATGACGTCAACAATTGAAATTTCATTGTGACGTTCTTCGTTACTTTGACGAATTCGCTTCGCATACGCATTCGCGCGCAAAAAGTATGAACCGGGCTTTACGCAATTGCGTAAGGTTTCGTGAAATCGGCTGCTGCCCCATACGATCACTCCATGGCGGTCCAGACGCGGTAGTTGTTTTTGTCACGTGGGTGAAAATGTCTAGAAAGAAGCACAATGTACAACAAGGGGCGTGGCTAAGTATATACACAATTTAGGACGTATCCAAAACAAGCTTCCAGAGCTGCAGCTACGTCATTTATCAGCATGTGCACAGACCTAGACCTAGCTCTAGACACAAGATTCGGACGCAGCCTTATAGAGTTTGCTCGGCGAACGTTTAAGTTGTTGCGCAGGCGCCATCAAGTCATTTCGAACATGATAAGTATGAGGCTGAAGTTTTTTTCCTACGGGCACAATACGACCGTGCTCAGGAATATGATAATTAACATTATAAAACCTCAGAAATTAAGGGTCGGGAAATATATATATATTCAAAATATTAAAAGGGCAAAGAAAAATTTAAAGGTGCCTATTACATAAGCTAAAACAAATATTTCGGGACCTTTAACAAATAACCGTTTTACAATAAACAGGGTTTCCATTTAAAGCTAACAATGACGTAAAAGTTTGCTGAACCGCGCGAAACTCTCATATATTCACAAGTTTTAATCATTTCGTTGACTTTTAACCCAAAAAAAAAAATAAATAAATAAATATATAAATATATATATTTTTTTCAAGTCGCCCATCACAAGGCAAAGGCCACTCGAGATGTGGGGCTACAGAGGAAAGTGTGGAAGAACCAGCCCCTCACACTGAAACAAGACAAGATAATCTGATCTCTTCACAGTATGAATAGGGTCGGGATGGGTAACTAACTAGTCCACTGCAAGACATTAATAATGCCTCTACCCATATTAAGCGTACAAGTGCTATAGCCCAGGACTGGGCTCGAACCCACAACCTGCAGAAATACCCACAGACCACGAATTTAATGCTCCAAACCACTAGGACACGGCAGCGTTCTCAGTCTCAGATTAAAACCAACAATGATGTTCATTACCATGTGCAATCGTACGGATCCAATTCGTTAATACAACGCTGAATATTGCATCTACGGTGCTCATGCTTCGTAAATTACCGTACATGTATATGCTCAAGAATTATCGGCAGATGTTGCCACAACATTTTCCCACCAGTTTGTGAAATGGGGAAACCGTGAGTAAACCAAATGATTGATTTTCTTGTCTTATATCGTCATAATCATAGCAGCGCACACGAATCTGGTTCTGGACGATACCAACCTCTTCCCCAGGGTCTACTTTCATCCTCATTCTCGGACCCTGGATGGGAAAGTACCCCGCCTTAATCTGATTGGTTGCCACAATCAAAAGATGATAATTCGTAATTAATGGATTGTAATGAGTACAAAAACTATTAATGGGAAACCTACAAAATATTATAAAACTATTAAAAAAATTCCAAAATTGTCATATCGCCAAAACCTGAGCTACAAAAATCGGCCATTATCCATTTTGTAAACGCTCTCCCTTCCCTCATTTCCCTACGTATTGAACCCCAACCTGAATTGGGGTGCATGTCACTGCATGTTGCGTGAGCTATTCTGCGCCAGCCTGGAAATTTAAATTGCGACGATGTACGTGCAATGCATGGATTTTGTAGCTCATAGTTTGATACCCTGTATCCACTTTATGGAAGTACACACTGTACTCTACAGAACACATCCCCTGCATTGCACCTATACCATACAATTTTGGAACAGCATAATATTATGATCTAACGGGCGAGAGAGCGGCTAGTGGTAGCGTACTGCCCGAACACCCCGGCGACGAGGTTGGGACAACATAACCCTGTGTTATTCCGAAACTGCCCGCATGGTAATCATGACCTTTATATATAATGCCATGAAGGGAGACGGCAGCTTGTTCATGAGGACATTAAATACACATTGTCCTGGAGACAGCCAATATTAAAGAGAAAAGAAAACCAAGTTGCATTTTTCCGCTTTATTGGCTTTTCTGAGAGCTTGTATATTCTTCTGACCGAATACAAATTGGTAAAGAACGATTAAAATGTATTTCATTGAAGAAAAAAAATGACTAAAATTGCCCCTTGGAGTGAGCGTTTGGTCTCAATTCCTGCAAAGGTCATTAATGATGCAAATATATGCATATGACCTAAGACGCATGTGCGCTTACTTGGCCTCATTGGACCAGCAGCGCGGCCACCACGTCTGCAGCGTGTTGGCACTATCCACGTGTGTGTTATGACATTTTCGTCGTCAGCTGGTCGTACTTTCTTGGCAATTTTTTCCGAATTCACGGCCTTCCTAGCTTACTTTTGGAGTTATTCAGAGCTCGAATGTATTACAGTTGATTAGTATAATGCAGCTGAAAATCTTCAGAATCTACGCTATACTCCTCCCACGAGCTATCAGATTCTGCCATTATTCCAGAGCGAAAATTTTGTCCACGGCGACCAGGTGTCATAAAAGTACGTGTACGTCTGTACGTATCGCGACGTCACTGTATGTTTTCATTTCATTGAAAATTAATTAAACTGTTGCAAACTGCTGACTGACTGAATGGACCTGAAATATACAAATCAAAAAATTAGCTGGCCTGACGTTTCCAACTTAAGCAAGTTCTTTCTCAAAGGCAAATGCCTTTGAGAAAGAACTTGCTTAAGTTGGAAACGTCAGGCCAGCTAATTTTTTGATTCATTTCATTGAGACAAATACAATGCAGTTACCAGACTATGTTCGCGGCGCACACACAAATCCATCCACATTTATGCGTTTTTGCATTCCTGGCCCTGTGGAGACATAGCATTGTTCTCCCCTTTGTCCCTGTACTTAAGCAAACCCCCATAGTCTTTGTACACAAAATTCCTTGTGGAGACAACCTAACCCATAGAATTGCCTAGTGGAGACCTATTCAGTCCCTTTTTCTCTATTGTTTTCATGTCTCCACAGGGTACGGTATATCTCTCCATCCACACAAATTCCAAACCCAAATTTCAGTGTCAAAATATGGATGAATATAAGACACGAGTAAGCTTCCTGCTCCACAAAGACCCCATTAAAAAAATAATGAAAAACTCATCAGTGCAACGTTCATGCAATAATGCACCGCCAGGAACATTAAAAATAGGACAAAACAAACACATACATGTAGTACACATGCACGCACGCAAACACAATGGGCACTCGCATAGTGACGTCATCTATCCCTACGCAGCTACGTCACACGATTGGATTGTAAACACGCGGTTGACCCCGAGCTTTTCTGATTCTGAGCGAAAGGAAGAGACTCCAAAGTAAAACTTCTCTAAAATTGCCAAATCCATGCATAAACTCTTCAAACCTACTTTGTTAGGTTTGGGGAGGCATAAGCTCTCAGAAAAGCCACTAAAGTAGAAAAATGCAAATTGGTTTTCTTTCCTCTTTAACCATTGAGATATTTCAATAGATACCTCGCACGATTTCCAATACCGGTAATCTCAATCTCGATATATAGGATTGTATCATTCAGAATCTACAGTGCAGTCATCATATCCACGTGTATTTATATTTCTTTGTATTTGTCGGCACCGTACAAGGAATGGTCAAAATGGACAGGTGGCCAGAACATCCGGTTTGGCACATAAAGAATTACAGGTTTTATAATATTAGTATTTAAGCATTTTGTTGCTTACAAAGAAGGGACATGGAGCAGGTGGTCTTCGTTGTACAGTGACCATTATACCGGCCTTGGTGTTGGCATGCACGGCATGTTTATATACAATTTCAACCGCATATAGATAATTAATAGTGCCGACTTATCATCGCCAAGGGCCTGCTTACAAGTATTATCCTGCTTTACTCTTCTCCATGGTTGCCCTGGTTCGAATCCAACCTGAGGCACGATGGGAGTGCGGTTCTCTGAAGTCCCACTCCCACTACTTCTTCGGCATTTCTTTCTTTCTTTCTTTCTCTACTCTCTCCCCCCCCCCCCCCCTCTCTCTCTCTGTTGGAATTAAACAGAAAAAAATCGCGTGGTATCCTTCCAAAATTGCTGTTGAATCTGATTCGATTCCATGTAGAAAGTATGAGCGTGGAAACACGGTTCTTAAACGGGTGTAGGCCTATTCGAATTCAAATCGTGGTCCTATAGCAAAAGAGAATAGAGTCCACGCCTGAGTGAAGGCCAAGAGTTGAAAACCGTATCAATGAGAGTCTTTCCAAAAAAGGTATAAACAATAGGAGGTCCACGACTGAAATCGTTTACAAGTTTTGGTGAGTTGATTTCGCAAAACCCACAGGCCTTTAAACCTCTATGCTAGACCTAAAATTATTTTGCTAATGCCAAAAAAAAACCATTAGGCCTATAATTTTAAATATATATAAACGTGGCATATACGATTAACGTGATCCATGCGAAGTCACCTGTACTTCCAAGCATTTTAGAAATTCAATTATACCAATTAAGCAGGCTTAATTCAGAGACATTCTATAATCCTATAATAAGGCTACGAAAGATTTAGTCTGACGGTGTACGCTTCCGTTTTATTTGTTGTGTTTTGTTTTCAAACCAAATAAAGGCTCATAGTCATAAGCTTGTTTCCTTCCCCTCGGAAATACTCCAGTGAATATCACGATACTATTTACGATCTTTATCGATTGAAATGAAAGCCTTCATTTTAAGCACACGTCACGGTTTCCAATGGCGACAAATTGCAACGACATTTCTCTATCATCGTGACATTAAACTCATCATTCATTCCGTCATTCAGTCAGGTTTCATTTTTTCTTCGCCTTCAAAACTCGAAAAGCCTAAATTGACTTCACCTTCCATTTTATACCTTGAACTGAAAGCCTTGATTTCTTTCCAAGCCTTAAAATGGTTTTAAAAGGTCATTTAAAAGTCTCCTGGATTCAAGAATACTTCCCGCTTTACGATTACGACAAAAGCTGAAATTGAATATGTCATAAGTCACTGATATCAATCTATTGCAGCTGTCAAATACTGCGGGGAGCCTAAAGACATTAACCGATTGAGAGGAAAGGAAAACAGTACAAGACGTGGGTGGGAACAATTTAGATCAATTAAATCCGTTCGGATCACTTCTGGAGGAACGACACGAATGGAAAGTCATCTTTGTGAGAAGGTGGAATTCCAAACTGATAGTACACTAGTCATTTGAAGTTCACATCCACGACTCAGCTCTATTGAAGGATATTATTTCGATTACATAAACAGAATATGGTGCATCTTTTGAAAAACTAAAGCTTTCGGTAACTGTCTTTGTATGGAATGGACTAAATAAAATTGTGGTCATATGGGGAGTCAATATACAATTCACGCTGATAGTTACTGCATTCAATAGGTGAATTAACGATTTTTTTGGTCAACAAAATACCAAACCCCATTCTCAATTTTCTATTTCAGTAAAAATTTATTATAATGATAATTACTGATGAATCCCGCCATGAAATCATATGGGCTTCTCATTATTTAAACTAATTCCTGTTGTCTGGGCTTCATCAAGCGTAAAAGAATTAACATGCAGAGGGCGCATGGCAGAGTTCATTACCATGGTCACGTATGAAGGCTAATGTGGTCATTTTGACAATAATCTTCAAAACTGTCGGAGGGGTTAACAAAACTTTACTGAATGGAATGGGAGCGAGTCGTAATAGTGCGCCACCAAGTATTAAAAGGAAACATTTCGACTTTTTCATATGCGAAGTACGTACAACGGCCTCTTCGGTACAAAGTCCTATAGTGGCGCACCTTTGCGATTCGCCCCTACGGTGGCTAAATGTATTTGGTTTATCTCATTTATTAACATCGCGATTGCAAGGAAGCGAACGTATTTAGAAGCACCCTCAAAGCTATGCGACTTCCTAACTATTTTTCTTTTAAATGAAATGATGGACTGAAACGGTATGCATATACATGTCGAGTGTCACCTCCTTCGTTAGTAGAGCCTATATGAATAGATATGCGACATGAGTTGGACCAAAAAGTTGGACCAAACATGGGTGATAACGCATAATAGTGTATATTAATTATTATTGCCGCACGTATGCATAAATGAACATCCATCTTTGGGCCAAACAAAGTCTTGTATGTATGCCCTCAACATAAATGCATTCCACACTGTCAACTTTAAGTTTTACCACGATACGATATATCAACCGTGGATAGCAAAACCAAAATGAATGACGTAAAAGGAGACAAAGTATAGTTAATTCTTTGAATTATCATTTGCATCAAGTACTGCGAACCGTATCCATGAAAAATGTATCTCTTAATATTTTTTTGAATTAAACAACGTTGTATCAGCAGCGCTTTCAGACAGTCTGTTAAAAATCACACTACTCGGACAGGAGCCAGTAGTTTAAAAGACTGTTAAGTTAAAAGGGATTATAAACAATTATACAGTGTGTCCCAAAAAAGGAAACGGAAATAAATCAGTATTCCTGATTTAGCTAATAGGCCTATTATGTACCAGAAAGGTTAAAATGTCAGCTTTCATGAAACCTGATGTGATTTAATCAGGCATTATGACATAATGAGCACTTTACAGGTGCAAATGCTGTTTTGGACACTTTCAGTTTTGCGCCATTGAGCTAGGGCGTTACAGTGACTGTGGAGAAAGGGGAATGGACAACATTTTGTTACATGGAAGGGCTGAAACTGACCATGTCACTATACCTAACATTAGGTAATCTCTTTTTCAATTCCTGTTTCAGGTGGGCACGCACTTCAAGGTGCAGTTAACGCATCAGAAAGGGCCGGTGCTCCAAAGGGAGTACGTAGGCCTACCGGTATTTCCTACGTATGGCAAATTTCGTAGTTGTCTGCGAAAGTGTAACACGCAACAAATTACTTGTGCATCTTATCCCGCCGTTTTGCTTTCGTACTTCCGACCCAGCAAAAATGAATAAACGGTTGACTTGCGAAGTAAAATTACAAGCACTTTCGATAATTAGTCTACAACAAGCGGTATCATGCTACGTGGATGGAGGCGCGTATCCTGTTAGAAGTGAAAACATGTGAATAATAGCAGCATAAGTGCAATGCTCGAGCTTATTTCATCAGTTGACAGTTTTGTTTTGCTTTTGTTATTTTCGAGTACGTGTTGTTGTAGTTGTTGTTGTTTATCACTGTTATTGTTAATATGTTAATGTCATTACAATACAAGCCTAAAAAGACATAACGACATATAATGACGTCACGACGTTTACTTCATTGCATTTGTGGCGCTGGGTGGTTACCGAACAGCAAGCTGTGGTCTCAAAGCATGCATTTCATAGGCCTATATACGTATAGGCCTAAGTTGGGATCATGTCACTTGCTGTTTGTAACAAAACAAAAACAAGACAGTGTTTTTCAAACTTATGCTGCAACAACAATGGTTTCCTTTAGGCCTCTATAGTGAAAATAATCCTGATAAAAAAACATCTACGTGCAATCGTATCGTCGGTGGAGCTAGCAACCTTTCCGCATGTCCCCACGACAAACGTGACGTCTCTGTGCTTCTTAAATTCTCAAATAATAATGGTGGTACGTTATCGTACCTGATGGGTTTAGCATACGAATTTTCATCTTATTCGCTCGCAGACGTACCGAATCTTTACAGGGTTAATTAAGATTCACTTCGGCCCAAATTAAAGCTGGCCTATTCTATAGCACCTTTTCAATAGACCTTATACGTAGAGGCCATCTTCAAGGTATGTTTAACTTTTCGTCATTCAAATTCCTAACAATGTAAGCACAAAAGGTTTACCCGATGCCCTATATCCAAGGGTAACATAGATGGCCGCTATCGCATGACTGTTTGCATAAGTTAATGAGTTCAGCAAATGAGTAAAGCCTGCTTTGGTTTATATCATTATGGCTCGATGCCCTATGTATTGATGACGTCATATGTCAGTGTTTACCGCATGACTTGCAGTTTCCAGTGGGGGGTCATCGCTTGGAGCTCGCTATACTTTTACATGAAGAATGCCGACGTACGATCGGATTTCGACCAAAAGACGTAGGGTTATTTAGGAAGATTATGTGGTCACCCATTGTACTGTACAAGTCAAGATTCCAATTTATTCAATCATGTTAAAAACATGAACATTTTCTTCCCAGTTGATTATAAAGAAGCATTAAAAACATTCAAAAACATGAACTCTGATAAAATATATAAATATAAAATTAAAGTCACTATACAAGTCACTCAAAAGGCACTATAAAGACAAAGACAAGTCACTGAAATGAAATATTCACCAAAACACACACACAAAAACATAATTAATCAATTCGGGAAGTAAAGTGGGAGGGGACATTACGGGAAAGGGAATGGCAAAACAAGAAAAAGTTAGGCAGGGAGGTGGGTGATGGCAGTATGGAGCGAAGGAAAGGGTACATGTAGATTATGGGAATGAGAAGGGGGAGGCATTTGGGAGCAGAGGGGGGGGGGAGAAGGGTTGGATGAGTGGAGAGAGAGTTGGAAGAAGATGGGGTGGAGAAGGGGGAGCGGAAATGCAAATCATAATTATCTAGTAAAACTTAAATTAAAAATTTGAATAGCCCATGGTAAAAATAAAGATTTCAATCTATTTGTTTTGAGGGCGAGTTGGCGTACCCTACCAGATCGGTTCTGAATAATGAAGGGGTTGAGAGGATGGGTTGAGTCAGACAATATTTCACTGAATTTGTTTGTGACATGATTCTGTGCGATTTCTTGGTTACCCTGAAAATCAGCGCCAATGATCTTCCCTGCTTGTCTGTCTATAGGTTGGAGTTTCTTAAGATTGCACAAAGTGAGTGACTTAAACCAACTAACAAAAAATTACAATGGATTGAATGGTGCTCTGATAAAAAAAGTCTAAGAATCTGGTGACTAACATTAAAAGATTTTAATTTCCTTAAAAAGTACAGCCGTTGGTTGTATTTTTCAGAAATTCTGGTTGTGTTGGTGTTCCAATTCAATTTGTCATATACCAGTGTACCCAAGTACTTATACTCATGGACCACTTCGACAGGCGTACCATTGATTTCCACAGGTTCTGTAATGATCTTTGTTTTCCGGAAATCAAATATCATTTCTTTAGTTTTATGAACATTTAAAATTAAATGATTTTGGTCACACCATTCAACAAATTTGTTGATTGCATTCCTATACTCAATCTCACAGTTATTGGTAATCAATCCAGACAAGGCAGTGTCATCGGCATATTTTGTGATGACATGGTCCCCCATCAAGATAAAAATCACTTGTATACAAAGAAAATAACAAGGGTGACAGAACACACCCTTGGGGGACCCCTGTACTAATGTGAATGACATCTGACATTGTATTGGCAAACTTGACCCTCTGTGATCTGTCTAATAAAAAATCATTGATCCATAGTGCGAGGTAGGGGTTAACACTTTGCACTTTTGTTAGGAGAACATGAGGTTTAATAGTATTGAAGGCCGAAGAGAAATCGAATAACATCATCTTACATTGGTTGCCCCAAAGCCTGAATCATAGACCCTTTTATGTGACGTCACCCGTCCATATTGGGCCGCCTATGGTAATGAAACACTTATTCAAATACACCATGATCAGTCTAAAGTGGCGTGGTGCCATTTTGTTCCATTCGTGCTATCTGGTCACGTGGGTGAACGGCGTGTATAGCCCAAAGTGGTACAAATTTCTACCTAATAAACAAATAACCAATAACGGAGTCTTCATCATTTGTTTTACTGGGCGTGGCGTCCTATTCATCAAGCCAATAAACATTCGTTGAATCAGAAGAATGTAAACATGAATGCTTCCATGGTTACAGCAAATAATGGTTTGGATATACGAAGTGCCCCTCTGCTATGTTTGTTCCGGATAAATATACTGATTTCCCCTATAGATCGCATAACATCTAATAACGTCCAGATTTTTAATATAATTAGAGACCAAACTCAAGACTCATTTATACTTTCATTTGTGAAGATCACAAACTGTACGTCAAGGGCTGTGGCAGATATATTCAAGGAATTGCCATATTGTAACAAAAAAGAGAGGATGCAATTAGTAAACTTAAAAGAATCCTTCGCATCGCTACTATGCAATGTAACATGCTAAACAAATACGTAAGAATCTATTCAGTATATTGCGTCAAGTTATTCGGTGTTACCCTGCAAGTCTGCAACATAATCTAAAATGGAATAATCACCTATAGCTGATATGACTAATAAAGTTAACAGAAAACTGTTCATGCTCAGGAAATTTAAAATAAAACCGGTTTAACTCATGCTGAACTTGCCAGTGTGTACAAGGGTTATATAAGACCCGCATTAGAATATGCAGCCCCCAATATGACATTCAGGTCTTACGAGCACCCAAACTGAAAATTTTAGAGACTGTTCAAAAAAGAGTGTGCCGTATTATCCTAGGCCCATTGTACATTCGAAATATATCTAGGTTATTAATTGCCTGAAAATACTGTCCATAAAGTCTAAAGGCAAACGGTGTTAGTTTGAACCCTGTTACGCTTTGATGATCTTAACACATCCAATTAGGGTTTTAATATGAATGAATTCACGATATGAAACAGCCGTGCACGTTAAATTTCTTCCCTGTCTTTCAGCGGAGGTCCTTTGAGGAATTTTACGAGGTGAAATTCCAGCTACACTGTTTATTAATCTACGAAAATGTAATGAATAGAGAACGCCAGTCGGCGGAGATAACTGCGTTTGACAACACAGCTAATCACTATATTTACTCGACGGCTGTTTAGGTAGTACCGTGTACGCCTGTTATTGAAGATGAGCAACCTTTGAAGACAAGTATGTGGGTGTCGCATTAGGACTGAATTAAAAGATGACGTAACCTCGTCAAATCAGAAAATTAATTATTTGTGACTCGGCCTTTATACTTTCGAACATTATTCCTCACACCTGTTCATTCTGAGAATAGAAAACAGCTTTGGTTTCCGTTCCTTCTATAAAACCGACAGAGAAAAACATTCCCAATAGGGGCCTATAGATGTCTCCTCGCAAAGTGGGTTATCATGTTCAAGGCCTCACTGGTTTTGAGATTAGAGAAATATATGGGTCTAATATAATAATTGAATACCTGATTGAAAGAAGGGCCCAAGTCCACAATTTTTGGCCAAACTGAGTTAGACACAGGAAGTTACTGCTAACACCATGGGCAGGCTATCATGTGTGTGACTTTTTAGAAAAATTCTCAAAATCTTTTCAAGTGGACTTTGGCTCTGTTGAAGAATTATCCTCTATTTAGATCTGGGCCCAGGAAAACCGTAAGGGTGGTAGGGTTGGCAATTCAAAATGTCGCCAACCCTATGAACCTCTGATTGTATTCATAGATCAGTACAACTCCACACTGAAGTCTATTCTGGAAAAGCATGCTCCACTGAAAACTCGCTGTATTACCATTAGACCAGCCAATCCATGGTATTCCCCGGAGATTGCCGATGCCAAGAGACACCGCAAGAAATTGGAGAGACGCTGGAGGAAAACCAGATCAGAATCTGATAGAAACCAATTTAAAGCGCAACGACTCTGTGTTGTTAATATGATCAACAGTGCCAAATCATCATACTTCAAAGAAAAACTAGCCAGCTGTGGGAACCAGAGAGAGCTCTACAAAATTGTTGAATCTCTACTCCACAACAAAGGAAAAACTAAACTACCCACACACGACAATAAACAGGAATTGGCGACAACTTTTAGTGATTATTTCATAACAAAGATTCGGAACATTCGTAATAATCTTGACCGCGATCTAGATTGTATGCAGCCGTATACCACCGAGTCATCTCACTCTGATATTACACCATTGGAAGAATTCACACCAGCTCTGGATGAGGAAATCAGGAAAATCATCAAATCATCACCATCAAAGACGTGCGATTTGGATCCAATTCCTACCTGGCTCCTAAAGAACAATCTGAATATTTTGACTCCAGTTATCTCCAAAATTGTCAACCTGTCTCTTCAATCTTCTAAATTCCCACAGCAATTTAGAAATGCCCTGGTGACTCCTCTGCTGAAGAAACCCACCCTCGATCCTGAAAACCTCAAGAACTTTCGTCCCGTATCCAACCTTTCATTCATATCCAAAGTAATAGAGAAGGTTGTTTATTCCCAAATTACTGATCATCTGACTGAACACAATCTACATGAACCATTGCAATCTGCGTATAGAAAACATCATGGAACAGAGACTGCTCTTCTAAGAGTTAAGAACGATATTCTCCGGGCAGTTGACGATAAGCGTGGTGTGTTCCTTGTTCTCCTTGATCTCTCTGCAGCATTCGACACTATAGACTATGATGTTTTATTCCACCGCCTTCAGTCCATCGGTGTTACTGGTCCAGCCCTGCAATGGATTAGATCATATATATGTCATCGAACACAGACTGTAAACATCAATGGATCTTTATCATCTCCCATCTCACTTTCTTCTGGCGTCCCTCAAGGATCAGTATTAGGTCCCTTATTCTTCACAATATACTCCGAGCCTATTGCCGCTATTGTACGGAGGCATCAACTTCAAGTTCATTGCTATGCAGACGACACACAGATATATGGATCGTTTCATCTAGGAAACCAAGACGACGAACATTCCGTGAGACAGCGTATTGAACAATGTGTTTGTGATCTTAAGCAATGGATGACGAGGAATAAATTAAAATTTAACGACGACAAGACCGAACTTCTAATTATCACTTCCAAACGTAGCCAGGATAAAATCAGATGCAACCAGATGCAATTTGGGACTTCTAATATTCAACGTTCTACGACTGCACGTAATCTTGGCATCATGTTTGACAGCACGATGTCAATGGAATCGCATGTCAAGAAAGTTTGCCAAACGTCATACTACCATATTAGAAACATCAACAGCATCCGCCGAATCCTGACTGATGAGTCGGCTGCCATCCTTATCCATGCTCTCGTGACATCAAGGTTGGATAATGGCAACTCACTTCTGTTTGGAATCACCAACACTCTCATGTGCAAACTTCAACATGTTCAAAACACTGCGGCTCGTGTCTTATCCCGAACACGGAAATTTGACCACATTACTCCAGTCCTGAGAAATCTTCACTGGCTTCCAGTCAAACAGAGGATTGCCTTCAAAATAATCCTACTTACCTGGAAAGCCCTCAATGACAGCGCACCAACATATCTGCAGGATCTCTTCACCCAGTATTCCCCTAATCGCCACCTAAGGTCATCTGACAAACATCTTCTTGTGACACCAAGAACTAGAACATCGTATGGGGACTATGCCTTCTCAGTTACGGCGCCCACTCTATGGAACTCTTTGCCTCAGGAAATTCGTAGCTGTCAATCTTTACATACCTTCAAATGCCTTCTTAAAACATTCCTGTTTAACTCAACTTATAATTAGATTGCTGGTTTTGTTTCAAGTATACATACATGTACATGTATATTTAATTTTTTGTAGAGTTCTGGACAGTTTCTTTTCTTCAAGCGCCTCGGAATATGTCTACATAGATAGATGGCGCTTTACAAATGCTTGTATTATTATTATTATTATTATTTTAGCCTTGTATTGGGTGGTAAGCCTAACTTTTTAGATGAAAAAGCCTGAAATCACACAGTATCACTAGTCCTACAGTATCACACTTAGGGCCTATGCAAGTTTTATAAATTTAGTTTTGTTCATGAAAGCATGGAGGAAGGGAAAAACTACGGATACGCTCAAAAAATATTGTTCGATGTCATGTGCAATGGGAAATGTTGTACTTAAACATCTGAGATAAGGCAAATGAGGGAATGTGACCATTTTGTATCACCTTAAGCCCCTCACGCACCCCACGTACAAGGTTGTAATTACCTCTTGCGAATAAAACCAAAGAGTACCGGGTATATTATGCTAATCACAATGTCAGTACATGTATGGTAATTCGTTTCATATTATGTGTAAGTACTGCATGCAATTTACACACGTGATTGCAACATCCCGATTGTTTTACCATGGAGGAAGGAATATTCCTTCCTCCATGGTTTTACACAGTTAAACGTAGTAGGCCCTATACAACATTTGCAAACATCAGAAAACAAAACTACTGAATTATTACGAAATGCCGTACTAGACTGTAAGTGTTAGTCTCAATTATCCAGGCTGTGAAATCATGGCACCTGGTGTGCTGTCGTTTTCAAGAAAAGTGGAAATTTATATCGTTAGCCAATGATTGTGTAGGATAGTTCCCCCACCTGATAATTCCCTGACGTCTATAAATTGCTCCGTTTTGTCTAAGGTATGGCCAGGTACCAGACTATAGAACATAATTTTTCTCTCTCTGTTTTTCCAGCATATATGCACGCAAAACATTAAACAGGTCAGTGTTACAGTATTAGCTACTTATTCCTCCATGAAAATACTAACCCCCAAATCCATTTATTAAAATTACAGCAGAAACAAAAGGTGTATACTACATTTAACCAGTAATCTTATTCAGGAATTTTGGGTGTGTAATTTGACTCCATGCTCGAAGTAAGGGCTTCTTCGTGTTTATTTTGGTAGTCTCAATGCATGTGGCGTCCGACTTGTTGGCCGAAGCCAATTATGACCAAATTGACTGACATTGCTGCTTGTGCCAAGCAGGCCTTAAATAAACTGCAAGAGTTTTCGGGGTCACCGCTGTGGTATTTTTTTGAAACTCCTGGTCTGGTGTCCTCAATTAGTAGCGAGAAGACGTCAGGGCCAATCACCGTCAAACCATGGTCAAACGTACTATGGCCTCTACTAAATTCAAACGTTAAATCGGAGAGAATGGTAAAGGGAAGGGGGTAAAACCACAGAGATACAGGGTGTCGTCAATCTTAACAAAAAGTTTTATTCATTGATAATTGGAAGGATGTATCTATGTGGGTGCCCCATAAGTCATCTGACTTTGTGCATCTTCCCCATAACTTCTGTTTTAACCATAATACTCTGCGTTGTATATAGCCTACTTTGGTTCTTTTCTCTAAGTTACAACATTCAAATGTGTTAATTTGTTTCATTGATTATCCACACATCTTCTTTTGGTTTTTCATCGTTCATTTCCTGTTTGTGTGTACATCCATCAATTTAAAGGAGGTAAATGGTCGTAATGAATTATTAAAATACCACAACAAAAACACAAAACTATCCAAGAATACTCTAGAGCAGTGTCAACAGGTGAACAAAATCATGCTTAAAATTATTCCACGTAGATGCCTGGTCACCTTATGGTGACGACAACTCAATGCTGCAACCCCACGTTCTTATCAGATTGTTTTCATCACCTCCCTTGATTTCATTTGCCTACTCCTCAACTATTCGCTGAGGCCATTCGCCTCCTTCCCCGAATACGGAAAAACTCCTTCCTCTTCATCAAGAAGACTAAGGAGGGTGTCAAATTTACAACAGGGGTATATAATTACTTGACGTGACGACTAGGGTTCTAGTGTGCATGCGTTTATATTTTCCTCTGACGCTGGGAATCCCGGACGCGATCGCCTCGCCTAAGCAAAATCACGTTCTCCCCCTTGTGAGAATTCATCACATGCGAATCTCCTTCAATATCCCCGGGACGTCAGGGCCCAGAAAATACTGCGTCTGGAGTGATATATCTCCCTCCAAAATGTCTTGTAATCCAATACCGGGGACCCGATATAGATCGCCATCATGTGGGCGAGTGGGACATAGACGGCAGAACATTGATGAATAGTCACGTCTACACGGAACAAGAGTCCGCCGGGCCTAATGTGGAATGCGTCAGTCGAATATTCCAGATATAAAAATAGGAGCAAAATACAAATCTTCATGGTTGTATGGTGGTACTGAACCCTGAAGAATTCACGCGTGGTTTTGCACCTGGGGGACAAAACGGGGGCTGTATTTGCGGGTACTTGATTTTTTTAGCCAAAATTGCAATTTGTACTGAAATGCAGTGGTGTAACTATACGGGGGAAGAAGGGGCACGTGCTCCCCCAACCTCAGCTGACGTCTGTGCCCCCCACCCACCCACCCCCCCCCCCCCCATTTGAAATCTTGAAATGAACAAAAAATACACAAGCCGCAGTTCATTTACTTTCAGTTCCCTCTTAAAAAAATGTGTGCACCCCCAGGTCCCCCCCTCCCCCCGAAGTTTCACCCCAGTTACGCCATTGCTGAAAAGTAGCCACATTTTTACTCGTAGGCCTACATGTTTAAAAGAGCAAACATCAAAATTGGCAGTTAAAATAGACGTGGGTTTGTGTGTTCCATATAATGCCTACGAGGTAGAGGAAGTCTTTAGAAATCTATAGGTGCCCCAAGAGGAAAACGCAATGGAGTCTGAGATTTCAACAGGGACAAAGGAGAATAATAGAAGGAAAGTAAAGTGGACAATAGAGGAACACCGTAAGGATGCATTCTGTCTAGCACCGTAATTGTGGGGACATACACTGGTCGTGGGATAGACGTCGTGGGGACCAAAATCATTATGGGGACAGAGAAATGTCCCCATAACTTGGCCCTAATTTGCCTAACAAATAAAAATGCCCCCACTACGCGGTTGATGCCTACCCATAGGCCTATGTGTGTGTGTGTGGGTTTGTTTTTGCGTTCAATAGGGGACCTTTAACAAAAGAGGACAATAGGGTCCCCGATTGAGAAAGGTCCCCGTTTGAAAATCGTGTACAAAACCAATGGGAGGCCTTCCGAAAAATTTAAAGTACAAACAAAAGAGGGACAATAGGGTGTCCCCGATTGCACCCGTTTACACACTTGGTTGTTTGTGTGTGTGGGTTTGTTTTTGCATTCAATAGGAGACCTTAAACAGTAGAGGACAATAGGGTCTCCGGTTGAGAAAGGTCCCCGTTTGAAAATCGTGTACAAAACCAATGAGGGTCCTTGCCGAAAAGTTAAAGTATGAACAATAGGAGGACAATAGGAGGTCCCCGATTGAAGGTGTTTACACATGTGCTCTAACCTTGCATACTCTATGTGGACCTGTGAACAAAAGAGGTCCACACGAAGCAGGAGATTAAACCATATGTGGACCTGCGACCTCCGGAGCACCCGTACCGGCGCTCTACCAACTGAACTATCTTGCCCTATGTTGGCGGTCTCCCAAATTGTCAGTACTGCTCCTGCCAGTCTTCTTTGTTCAGTTTGAAAATGTATTCAAATTTACCTAGTCAGTTTGCCTTGTGGATTGTTTGACGAATTATGAGTTAAAAAGTCGTATCCTCATTGAGTGATCCCCACAATGTCACTTCCCAGATTGTATCGTAAAATTGGGTGCGATCCCTGGCTATACGGCATTCTGGGTTTATGACTTCTGACTAGCGCCCACCCGAACAAAGATACTGACAATTTGGGAGACCGCCAACATAGGGCAAGATAGCTCAGTTGGTAAAGTGCCGGTACGGTGTTCCGGAGGTCGCAGGTTTGAATCCCGCTCCTGCCAGTCTTCTTTGTTCACTTTGAAAATGTATTTCTTTGAAAATGTATTCTTTAAAAATACGTTAGACTCATTTTTCAGCACACAAACGTAACATGAAATTGAGGGTCTTTTAATTTTTTTAAATTTTCGTTTTTAATTTGTTTCTGCACTAAAAAGAACTTGATAATTTGTTGTTTTTGTCTTCTGCTGTTAATCTCATGTTGCAATTTAAATTAAGGTTAAATTACTTTTGGTAACTATTCTTGTCAGTTCAGTAGGCCTATGCGTGTACCTACTTAGTCTGATAGCATGCAAACGAATGTGCCGAACAGAGCTTGGGACGCAAGGAAAATGCTTAAGTACAGACCAGACTTATTTACTTAACAAAAGTATTAAACTGAATGATATAAGACGAATTGGATTTCTGAATGCTGCTATTCTGCAAACAGCTTAGAAGAATTCAATCTGTAATGACGAATATTCTCGAGTTGGTATTTAAGTAGATTGACGAAAGTTTGAAATTGGATGGTAAATGACGAAATTGCTTTTGCCAAAATCAGATAAAAATTTGTCTTGGGTGAAGTTGAATATTAGAATTGGTGAATTAGAATAATAAAGGTTTTAAAATAGCCGGGAAACCTATAGTACAAATTTACCACGCGTTTCTATACTCGAAGGAACAGCAAAACCCGATTTTACAAATCGGAGTGTCTGAGGTTGAAAAAAAAAAAACACATCAATTAATTAAGCCTTCAAATTCAATATTGTTTTGTCTTCCGAAAGTACCTACTAGATCGTGTGTTTACGTTAGTGTATCCGTGTGTTTCTAGCCTTTGGCGCCGTCTGACATTTTCCCGCGCTATGGGGCCAACAACATTCGGCGCGTAATTCATTGTTTGTCTGGGCCCTTGGAAATAAGATCCAAACAGACCGATTTAATGTTTATTTTCAACATACATGTCATCAAATGAAACGACAGTCCTCTTGATAGAATGAAGCATTCATATACATTTTGAGTGGGTTATATTAACCAAGCATGTAGACATTATTCGAAATTGGCTAAAGCGGAAGACTCGGAGAGCAGAAATTCATCTGACCTTCAACGGGAATGCAGGCCCTAATAAAACATCAACAAAATCCGTTCGACCGAAAAATTACTGAAAAACGTCACTCCAAGTTCAAGATTTTAGAATTAAATTTTATTGTGTTCAATATATAATAAATGACTTATTCATTACAAAATCATGTTTGTTTTGCGTGTCAATGTTGTGTTATTTTGCGAGAAATTATTACCAGTTTCTTTCGAGTTTATAAAAACTTTCCACAAATTGGCCGCTGGCGGCGCTGTTGAAAAATAAAAGAAACATGATGTAGTACCGTAGAAAGTACGCGATGTTCTGTGCATGTGTTCAACGGTAATACGTCAGAAATGAATATTCACGCTCGTTTTTCACGAAAGGCAAAAAAAATGCATTATTTTTTACATAAAAACCGGCATCAAAGATGGGGATCTTGACAAGTATCTGTTTTGTTTGACATAGCTCTTCTCAATTAAATCGAAACCTAAGAAAAGTTGGTAATCGTTGGAGTTGCTCTATGTAGTGTACACGATTGGGAATCCTCCAATTATTTTGTTTTTACTGAATTATTACGAAATATCTTACTAGACTGTATGTTAATAGCAATCTCAATCATCCTGTGAAATGATGGCACCTAGTGTGCTGTCGTTTTCAAGAAAAGTTTAAATTGATATCGTTTTCCAACGATTGTTTCGGAATTGTTAAAGTACTGCCCTCTAATGACCGAATGTAGTTAGTCAGCGTTGCGTTTAAAATGGGTTAACAATCCGAAGACGGGCCGCAAGGAGCAAGTTCGGGTGCTGCTGATCTAGTCCCTTTTGTCAATTTTGCGATTCAAATCACGCATGCGTGGTCTGTTTTCACTCGAACGCATCTAGTCGATCAACTACGTCAAATCTAGTTTGTGTAGCAACAACAAACTGTAAAGAATGTCCTCTGCTAATTATTAACGAAGCAAATGTTGGTACGTCAATTCTATTTTCTATTATTTATTTCTATTATTTTCTGTACTTAACTTTGGTGCAATAAATAATTCATTATCTTATTGCAAAGAGTTATTATCATTGGACAAAACCAACAAATTATCGTAAACGTTTGCAAAACTTGCCCAGTTTACCGATCCTCCATCTTGAAACCGTGACGTAACTCGCGAGTGACTAGAGAAACCATGGTCCGGAGCTAGGTTGATCCAGTTGCACTAGCTAGTCAAACCGCGTAGCGTTCGGGTGACATCTAGATCGACTATGGTTAAGTCTAGTCACTCTAGTCGCCCAACCGAACTTGCTCAAGGTTGCAATTATAGTACAAGTGTGTGTGTCGCGTGGTGTACCGAAGCGACGGGTTGTAACCAGTCGGCTCGCGTAGTCATGTGACCATTTGAAAACGATCCCGTTTACAAAAAAATGTATGAGGGCGCTAAACAAATCCAGTTAACTGCCGCCCGACGGTCGGCGAACGCCGTTTTTCTCTCGGTTTTTTTCGCTATCCAAAAACGCAAAACTTTGAAAAGGTCAGTGAAACAATATTTCCTATAAAATACTTAGCCCAAATCCGCCCATTTCTGAAAATTGCAGCAATGACCAATCATGTATACTACCCTTAATGCAAGGCCACTTCCACGTCGGTGGATTTGCTCTCTGTATTCAATATAGATGGAGTACTTACGCACGCTGAAACGTAATTCAATGGCTTTGTTGTAGTTATGGCTTTGAGCGCCACCAATTGACTTCAGTAATAAACTGCAAACCACTTTTGCCAACAGATGGCGCTGTTCAACTTTACGACCAAAGCTGCCCGTTAAATCGCTACTATTCAATGGCATTACACACAGCATTATCAACTGGGCAGCAGTATGTATCATTAACAAAAAACATGCCGATTTGACCTATGATTTGAATAATTGGATGAACGATTTGAATAATGTTGTTGTCATTGTGTGTATCGTTCTATTTTGTTTGAATCCGGTTTTTTTTACTGTTCGCTCTTAATGTTTAACCTTACTTTTTTTAAGTAGGCCTAATGTGTTTTGTTTTTATTTTTGACTTTGTACATAAATCCAACACGCCTGGCCGCCAATAAATGTGTATTGCTATTGCATCAGTTTCCAAAGCAAAACTTTACTTGTGTTTTTTACTAGATCAGGAAAGAAGTGACATTGCAGAGTCACATGTAAGTCTTCCAGAAAATTATTTCAACTTACCTTCATCTTTTCCATTTTTCTGCCCATTTTTCTTACGTTTCCCGTCACTCTCCGCCTTGCCCTTTGACCTGTTTCCGCCGCCACTGACTGGTTGGTCGCGGGATATGGTGACGTCACTGCTTGTGTAGTAGTCTCGGCTGGAGCTGAAGGAGCGCTGCTTGCTCAGTACATTTCTCTTTTTGGGACTCTTCCGAAGAGACATGGTGGCAGAGCTCGGATGCGGTCCACTGCCGTCTTTGGCCGGGTCTCCTCCCGTCTTGGGAACCCCGTCGTCCGCTCTCGGTGTTGCTGCTTCCTTGGCGTGTATGGCGCTGCGCGTGTTACCCAGATTCACGTACTGCACGGAGTGCTTTCCCCGTGTTCCGCAAAGTCCAGCACCCATTAGTGTTTGCGTTTCCAATTGTTCAAATCAAACTTCAGATTCAGCATCCCATCATGATCCTATCTACAGTGTCAAAGTTGTCAGTTACGATCCGACTTCAATCCAAATGAAGTCTTACGTTGTCACATAGCTTGCGAACTTTTGGTTCCGGAGTTGTTGTTTCTATTCTGCACACTCAATGATTGGAAACTGTATTCAAATTGGCACTGTCCTACACGAAGAGGACTGAACCTCACGGGTCCTAGGTGAAAATTTGGCCTGGCAGATGTGAACCGCGTTACTGGATCGAAGGGGATGGTGTCACAAAAAGAAAGTAGGCCTATTTAAGTCTCCACGAGTCGAAGTGAGCAGCAATAACGTCATATTCTGCACTGGTGAAAAGTTTTAAATGCTCCTAAATTTTATTTTAAGGTGAGCCCTCCACAGATCCTTAAACAGGCCGCGAATTGTCTTGCAGAATCAATGGGTTACCTTCTTAAGACGTCTGAATAAATATTAAAAAAAAACAGTTGCAGTTAAAGTCCAACATCTATCATCACCGTACGTACATGAAGGACCACTACCGGTCTAAAATTACAACTTTGTTGCCTGTCATTGCAAGGTGAAAACTGGAAGCATTCTTGTTGGTCGGATGTGATCTTGTCCCTGTGAGCTCTGCCAAAGCCCTTCAGCGTACCTGTAATGGGAAGAGAAACAAATGCTCCAATCAGTATCATTATTAATGATCTACACGATATTATTGGCCTTTCAGTCTACTCATCAGCAAACTGACCTGGCGCCCTCTCGTGACATGTTTCATTTCAACCACTGCATGGATAAAACTGATCGATGCGGTTCACGCGACATCATTACCCCTGATGGGCAGGCTTAGTTATGTTAACGACTTCTGAATTGTACAGACACCACTGCTTGCCTCTGTGTCGATAATACTCCTGGGTTAATGTAAGTGGCAACTCAAGAGACGATGCAAAACTAGACTCTGGGTCAAGAAGAGGAGATAGAATCTCAAGGAGAGTACTCCATCGGGCAAGGAAGATGCGCATACATTTTAGATAAAATTCCTCAGGGGAACACGTTCAGGTTTACCTTTCGAACAATCAGAAGGGCACAATGTGTCTATTAAGTACAAATTACAAACCTTGGCTGAAAATCAGTTACCTACAGTTACCACGCGAATTTGAATTCGTTTTTTTTCTTTTTATTAGTTATTTTTCTTTTTTCGGGGAGGGGGCGGGGGGTTAATCCACAACTTTAACCAAGATAAACTTACATGTGCACGTTCACGATGTGCTTGTTTTTATGGTTTGTATTGAGCTGTTTTACATCACTTGTTTTTGTTGAACCATTTTACCTTTATATCAGCATAGTCAAATTGATAATACGTCAATGGCTTAATGACAATGACGTTCATAGCTGTGATAAGGTACGAAGCGCACATTTAGAAAATTTACTTTAAATTGATTTTATACATCCACTGTAAAATAGAATATCCCCAAACCAGAGAAAGTGGCATATTATCATACATTCGCTGTCGTAATAAGGAAAAACCAGAGGCCTGATTTTACATAGTTAGATTGATTTGGGTTTGTTTATTTATTTATTTATTTATTTATTTATTTATGTATTCATATATTTATATATTTATTTTTTTATTTATGAATGTGTACTAGGGGACCAATGCTAAAATATAAAATGCATTTGAGATCATGTATCCCTTCATTAAAGGCTAGGCACAGTCTTGTTCAATTCCTACTGCACTGACCGATCCCTAGGTTATTCTTACTCCCCTTTTGCTTATACCAACTTTTCTTTAGGTTTGTCCCGTATGACTTTCAGGAAGAAATTTTCCTATAGGATTTTGTTCCCTGCAGTAAAAAGTCCTCATAGCTGTCCATACAATACACCGTCAAAAGCGCGAAGACATGACTTCGTAAAAAGTTCGTATAAACAAGCAATCTGCCTAATAATCTTTTCCATTAGGCCTACTTCGGTTTTTGTCTAAAACTTTATGTCCAAACACTTTCTTGGTTGAAATAAAGTAAAAGAGGCCTTCTGGAACAAAATATTATATAAGAACATAAAGGCTTCTCACCCAGATTGTTTTTCACAGGAATATCTGCGCGATCTTCCAAAATATAATACATGTAAAAATCTGACAAAATTCATATTGTTACGTGAAGATCACAAGTGTGCGCCAAAGACTGATTTAAAAACGGACCATTTCTCGAGAGAGCATGTGTGCTGTTCTCTAGTTTGCGTTGCCCAATCGCTGAATCTCAGCGAACGCTGGAATAATATTTACTACCCGTATCTGATGTTAAAAATGGGCTGTCCATGTGTGCAATTAGCAGAAAACTCATCACCAGTTGTACGGGCAGCGCTATTGCCGATTTTTATCTCGCATATTTTGCTATGGAAACGATGGCTTGTGTGTTTGAAACGCACCAACGTCACGCAAATCTCGCTGGAATACCGTACCTATAGCCTAAGGCCTAGCCTACACGTTGTGACGTTGGGCGGCAATGCTTACTATGAAGGCGCGCCTAAGCATTTTTTTAACAACCACTTCCTAAATGAAATTTCAAAGTAGTTGTGCTCAAGAAATTGATTAGAAAAAATCCATACCGATATTTAAATTAATTTGGTGAAATTTCTCCATTGAAAAACTTCTTTGTGCGTATGAAAAACGAGACAATTAAGCGGGTTTCCCTTCTCATTTTATTTTACAATAAGTACACAAGTTTATTTTATTTCTTTAACCCGCCATGATTATTACATAAAACCACAAGTGTATATTGTTTACGCAAATTCGCCCCGAACACGGCTACGAGCCTCTAGCGATACGGAGCTACAAAGGGAAACAGATTCAAAGACGCAGAAGATGACAGATCATAAGATGAAGGGAATCATACACTAGGCAAATAATTCCACAGAGATCCAGAACAAGGAAATGAGCTACTTGAGTATCTTTTCGTTCTAAATCTCGGTTTAGGTATGTCGCTGAGAACAAGTGGAAACCCGAGTATCACGCTCAAACACCCTATCAGGAGGGACCAAAATGAACAGACCGGTGGAACATAGGCCTATGAAAGTTCTTTTAATAACGAGTAATTTTTGCAAAATTTCTCTGATCCCCACCCTTACCCGTTGTTTTGGCGTTGAGGCCTACTGAGTTTGCGCAGGCCGGCTCGCGATTTTTTTCCCAAACGACAATGAATTCTCACCGTCATCCAAGCATTCCGATTGCTCAGTCGATACGTTGCAAGGCGTAGAGATTGGAGATTGTGGGTTCGAAACCTCGACGTAAATGGGTTTTTTAAAGTCAGATTTTTTTTCTAATTTAAGCCTACAGCCTACAGGAGTATTTTGTTTAAAGGGATATCAAGTCCGAAATTTCATTAGGTTCGATTTCACTTCTTTTTTCTAATTCGTGGCTCAGGAGAATTTTTTAAGGGAAGTCAAGTCCGAAATCTCATAGCGTTCACCCCATTCGGATGTCATTTGGGAAAAAGAATTGCGGGTGGCTCTTATAATGGAGTCTGGTTTTAACGCGATACCGATACATGTACATGTGTACGTTTTTACGCGAAGCTGCTTAATGCAGATCTTCTTCGGTTGCCCATTTTGTCTGACTGAAGGCGCCATGTGTCCGAGACCAAGGCCAAAAAAACATTCCCCGGAAGTTTAACTTCAAACCATCCACAAAGTAAAACAAACACACAAATGTTGTTAGGCCGATAAACAGTTTAATATACGTAATACGGCTGCCTCTTCAGCGATGGCCGCCGGGTCCTTCACTCCATCCGAACAACACATACCGTAGCCCTAAGGCTGCTAGACACTGTCTCCTGGGGCTCAACAATGTCACTCTATGGACCACTTTTTGGTGGACGCGACCTTTGTGTGTTTCAGCTGTATTTGAGCTGGCTCAACATTCGACCAAAAACCTCACGAAGTTTCTATGTGGTAGCCACACTGCACATACAATCAAACAAGACTTTTACACCCAGTTTGCAATAAATGCTGAGCGTGTATTAAAGGCGCCGTCTTGGCTTCCCCTATGCATATAGGGCCTACACGTTCAGTTGATGCATTTTTTTTGAATATTTATTATTTAATCGTTTGTGTAAATATACAACAAAAAACTCCAAACTAAATTATTAAATATAGGGCCTATAGTGATTAATTAGAAATTAATTAGTGATTAATTAGAAACATTTTGAGATTTTATTTGTTCATAAGTTTATTTCTCAAAGGCGATTTTCATAACATTTATTTAGCCTCGTGCGTTATACATGTGTGCACTGTGGCCACTCATTAGGATTTTTCCCAAGATCTTGGGAATTTTGGTAGGAAAAATATGGATTGCACATGCGCAAAGTGCTTATTCCGATGCTCTTTGCACAGTGTTTTCCCATCGCCTTGAGAATTCTTGGGAATTTTACTGGATGAATCTTGGGAATTTGAAATTTGATGAGTGGCCACGCTGCATTTGTGTATTTCTGTACCGCGTGTATTTCCATCGAGATATTTATTGTGCGAAGTCACACACTGATACTAGAATATGAACTTTCAAACTCTGGAGTAAAAGGTAGTGTCGTGTTTGTGCATTTATACAAATAACAAAATAATGATGGAAACGAGATTGGAACGAATCAACCAGCGAAATCAATTCGAGTTTTGGGATAAAATTGAAGAAAGAAAAAAAGAAATGAAGAAAATTTTTTTTTTAGCGCGGGCCGAAAAATAGGGGCGGGCGGTCGAGGACAACCAAACATTTTTTTTTAAGCCTAAGACATGGGCTAGATCCCTTCCAAATGCCGTAATGTGGTATTTATATCATTTTTTGATGAGGGTGCATCAGAGTTTGGCGTGACAAATTATAAATCAACCGAAATGGTCATTAGCATGCGCCTTGTTTGAGCTGGCGGCACAATCATGTCACTTTATACAGAATGTATTTTAGAGACAGGTGGAGCAGATAAGGATATTTTTGAGAGTGTAGAGGTCTTTTTGAAGAAATTCATATTGCATAAACAGGAGGTTTGGATGCATGTTTGTTATCAAGTCCGAACAAAAAGTTTAGAGGTTTTTTTTTTAAAGAGAGATAGAGATACGTACAACAAATAAGCAGACAAGTAAACAATTAAGACGGCTGGCAGGCTATAAAAGACTTATTTCAGTTGTCTGTTTTGGACTGTTTACTGATTTGTTTTTACCTCATCAGAAAAACGTTGTTATTATTAAAACAGATTCATAATAAATCTCAGAAACCGTCCGACCTCATTTATAAATATTTGGATATCCTTCATATTTAGTATTAGCCCCGTGAAAAGTAATGCTTTCACCCACTAACCTTTCTGGGTGCGGAGAAAATATTGCATGCCTGATATGAACCCAAATCAATGTCTTTCATCTCTGACATAACGCCGTCACCAAGGAAACGTTTTAATAACACAAACGTACGTGCATTATTTTGTGTGGCAACTATACCGCTAATTTTTGTCTGCTGGGCCTGCAAGTATGTGAAGTAAATGCGAAAGAATTCCATTTGATCCATCCTGGCCTTCGGTAACATTTCCTGTGGGAATAAAAGATTTCGCAGGAACGCTGGCCTGAAAAATAAAGCACTGCCTAACCAACCAATAACAACGTCTCTGGGTACGGTTTGAGACCACCCATTTTATATTATCATTGACAATGCCTCGGGTTAATCTCCGGAAAAGAAATTGCGTTTCATTTTCAGCGCTGTATTTAAAGAAGCTGAAATTAATCAAGATTTCACGACCGGTGCACGCCCCTTAGGCCCCCTTATGCCTATGGAATCAACTCAAAAGACCTTTTGATGTCAGGCAATCTCTGCTTTCCAAAATAAAACATTTAACGCCTCGAAGTGTTGTGCACGCAGGTATTGGAACTTGTTAGCATATAAGGGCGAAACACTTTACACATAACACTAGTTAAGAATACTCGACTTGAATAAATGCCTACGACTATCAAATATGCAAGGAATCGTGACCCTGAATGGACAGACAAAACAACAGATGGGCAGAAAATCACGATGATTACTGTCTGGCACACCTCAGTCAAAGGCACTGCAACTGTACTGTAACGAACGGCAAAATTGCGCAAATGGCTTGCCGTCAAGGTGACAAAAATGATAAATATCAAAGTTGCATTCGACGATGTAAACCGATAGTGGAAATTTAATCTGCCCGTGGTTGACATTTGGGGGGACGTCCCAGGCTGGTAACTTGATTTTACTAAGTAAGATTTTTGTGCTTATAGGCGCATTCCCGATGATAAGTCTTCAACAGATGCCCGAGAAATTATGCAAATTTTCGGACCTAGCATGCGGGGTAACTTCCACTGTCGGTGGGAGACTCGACTCACCTCCTTTCAATCGAAAAGCATGATCCCATAATAGGATTCCGTAAATGCACGCCACCCCAGTCACAATTAACTCAGACACTGTATCTGGGATACACCGCGCTCAAGTTGTCAAGCACGAACTTGAACAAACAGTGCCTACATGATGTACTACAATGAGGTATGTCGTAAATGGAAATTCTGAACATGACATGCACTGTTGATAAAGCACAGTCATAATAATTACAAAACCTACGTACGGGTACAATTTCAACACATGGTTAAAACTACAACTTTACGTAAACCTATACTCTAAAGATTTCTCCAATTTCATGTGCAATGCGTTACTAGAATGTGGTACATGTACTCATGGTATACTTGAGATAGTTAATGTGACAAGATATCCCAGGTAAAAAAATTACGACTGTACAAAAAGCAAACACTTTCAGAATTGTTATTATTCCACGAACTATTTCACGAATTGACAAACCCCATTTGGTACCATAATTCATTCCATCTGCTTTCAGGAAGAAACAATGCGGGTAGGCTATATACCTTCTCTGATATGGTTGCCTTTCCTTTTACGAGTTTCCTTCAAACGAACGGTCACAACCGAACGCCACAACTACCACTGCTTACACCATCATAACCCCACAGCCGGACTAGAAAACGGTAGCCCAAATCAAAGTTCTGGCCGCATAGCAAATAGACCTACATATAGCCATCAGAAACTGTCGATCATTCCAGGGTGGTACCCTGTTCAAACTATTTCAACAAGCAGTGCTGATAAATCGGTTTCCAGACAATTGAGAGGTCCTCCAACCATGTCCTATTCCTCCATGCTCCAACATAACGGAGTGATAAAATAACAAGAAATAGGTTATTCATTCATCTTGAACTTCGGTATTTGTTTCCGATTGTTTGTACAACGTCTACCAATGTAAATCAAGTAGCGAGTTACATGCAAATTGTGGCTATTAATCATCAACACTCGTCGTTAATGTCAAATTACACACAATACAAAGGCTACATATAGTTGGGGGTTATACAATTCTGATCAAGAATCCTGGCTTGTGCTTTTGCACAAACACTTGTTACGCCTCATATGACTGTTGACGATGACCTTGTAATTGGGGACGATATGCTTTTGCATATGAAATTTGAAGGAAAAAAAGTTAAATCTTATTTTGCTTCTTCTATGTGTCAGTGATAAGACCACGTTATCGATTAATTACATAAAGATTAATCACATTATGAGATTAACTTTAAAAATAAATCTGTACTATACCCGCACGGCCATTAACCGACCGACCGACCGACCGACCGACCGACCGACCGACCGACCGACCGACCGACCGACCGACCGACCGACCGACCGACCGACCGACCGACCGACCGACCGACCGACCGACCGACCGACCGACCGACCGACCGACCGACCGACCGACCGACCGGTCACTTCTAAGATTGTTGTTATTAGTCTAAATAGGATATTAGGGAGACACTTAGTAGTTCATAATCATCCCATAGGGAGACATGGGTACTTAGGGAGACATTTTCATGTCTCCCTAAGTGCCCAGCCCCCTTAAGGAGTGAGAATTTTACAGTCGGAAGTGAGTTATATCGATAGAGAATGGTCCAAAACATTAATATACCAAAATTCGTGGGGGTAGGACAGGGAATATTTGGGTTAGGTTACATTAAAGTTGAAAAAATTTGTGCACGCGTCTATGGCAAAGTCTCCCAAATGACCCATCCTCGGTAATCATTATTATTATTATTATTATTATTATTATTATAATTTTCCTCAATTGCCGGTTAGGGCGACACATAATCCTGGAAAAGAGTGGGTTAGGGTGACCTGGTCGAATAGGGCGACAATTTGGTGTCGCCCTATTGTGAAAGTCGCCCCTTTGGAGTGTTTTTTAGTAAGGCGCGTTGGGAAAGTGCTCTAAAAGGGCGACACTCGTGTCGCCCCAATAAGGTTATTTCGGGAAGAGTCGCCCATTTGCCGCATCCAGGAGATTTCTAATTATTATTATTATTATTATTATTATTATTATTATTATTAGAATTAGTATTATTATTATTATTTATTCAACCATCACAAAGAATAACAACAACAATATAAAACAGTACTTCCAGATGGTCTAGGAGCAACAAAAGCAAAGTAATTACTGTAATCTTAGACCTGCTTCCCCCACATCTGGTTGTAACAACAAATTCAAGACTTAAAAATATTGTGTGTATAGGCCTACATGTGAATATATACAAGGGTTTTTAAGTGATAAGAAAACATAAAAGCATAAACTATGTGAGAATGAAATATGCGAGAATGAACTGGTTTTAGGAGAAAAAGATGCACACTACGCGTAATTAATATACAAGAAGTGAGCAAAAAAAGAGCAACAAATCAGCAGGCGAAACATGTGAAATATGAGTTGCTTGTCTAAAAGATGTTTATCAATAACATTCATGTTAATGTTATCATTTTCAAAGTGAACAAAGAAACTGGCAGGAGCGGGATTCGAACCTGCGACCTCCGGGTTATCGTACCGGCGCTCTACCAACTGAGCTATCTTGCCCTATGTTGCCGGTCTCCCAAATTGTCAGTTTCTTTGTTCACTTTGTAAATGTATTCAAATTTACCTAGTCAGTTTCCCTTGTGGATTGTTTGACGAATTATAAGTTAAAAAGTCGTATCCTCATTGAGTGATCCCCACAATGTCGCTTCCCATCGTAAAATTGGGTGTGATCCCTGGCTATACGGCATTCTGGGTTTATGACTTCTGACTAGCGCCCACCCATACAAAGATACTGACAATTTGGGAGACCGCCAACATAGGGCAAGATAGCTCAGTTGGTATATAGAGCGCCGGTACGGTAACCCGGAGGCCGCAGGTTCGAATCCTGCTCCTGCCAGTTTCTTTGTTCACTTTGAAAATGTATTTAAATTTACCTAGTCAGTTTCCCTTGTGGATTGTTTGACGAATGTTAATGTTATCGTTATATCTGCTGGCCTTATAATTCGTTGCATGCTGCGTTACCGCATTCGTTGTATAAATAGTTGAACCAAACATTTCAATAAGTTTAACCAAAGCTATATATAGGTACAAGCTGCCCTTCAAGTCAATATCGACATTCGACAGATAAACAAAAACTGTCTCCCACTTTACCATGGAGATTAACTTCCGTCCGGCATATCTGCCTTCAAAACCTCCTTCAAATTTAGCACATTCTCAGTCAACATTATCGATGCGCACGGCACCCTTTAGCCACCAACCGTATAGTGACAGTCTGTACAGCCCACGGGCTTCTTGTGTATCCGTGATCAATACTTGGTATTGACCCAACGGTTCACCATAATTAGTGCGGCAAAACAGAAAACTCTCTTATTACTCATTTAGGCGCATGAGAATAACAGGTGGGCAGGTCTTAATCGAGGTTTGAGGTGGTATAATGGACGGGAGGTTATTACATTCATCTTCAGGTGAATAGAATTGTACATGCAGTCAATGTGTTTATGTTCCATCCGTCCCAACTATAGGTTTTCCTGGCCAATTTCGTTCATTTTAATGCCTGACTCATTCAATTTGGATTGAAATTGAATGATCACGCAGATCGCCATTCGAAAATAAAAAAAAAATCATTCAATTTCACTATCCGAGCATTCTGTCGTTTTTTAGCTTCACTCGTGCATGTAAAAGATGCATTCAAAATAAAAGGGTCGTATTGTTCATTCAATTTCGTCTGGACTAACAGTAAGGGGTTGATCGGGCATTCATTTTCATTAATGGGCAAACAAAGGCTATTTCACCTTTTTTCAAGCAACTTTTTCTGCTATCACCTTTCAATCCAGGATAAATTCAATTATTTTCCATGCGTCCGCAACCTGCAGTATAGTAACAGGTATCTTTTGTTAGCGCAGCACAGTGCAAGGAATAAATATATGCGCGGCTTCGTGAAGTCTACCCTCCGATCGGAGGGGAGTATATTTCATTTCCATAAACTCGTTACGACCGAAACCACCAGACCATTATAAACACAGCTAGCATAATCCACCCCCACAATATTACTTACATTCCGGAAACGAGCCTATTTGTGAATCTCTTCACAGATAATGGAACAGCGGGTAGTCTCAAGTTACCCAGCTTCATCAAGAGATTTATACCTTGAAATCGCAGGAGGTTTTTTACGACTATGGGACGTGCTGCACATACAATGAGACGAGTTTAACCCTTTGAGGACGTGTTTTTTACGGGAGACGTCGGGGTGTCGCGGCGGTTCTAGCAGCCAAGCGAACCGCTACAATGTGTTTGTGCAGTCATGGAGGAATTTCTCCATGGTGCAGTCAAGCGTAACATAAACAATAATCCAACAATGGATTGAAACTGCACAAACGGCGGCAATTGGCGTCATCCGGCCTGGTGGCACTTTTTTTGACGCCATTATGGCGTCATCCGTACGCAAGGGGTTTTAAAGCCGAATTGCTGGATGATAGCCACGCTTTCATAAATTGAGCCCAAATGCACACAACTGCAAGGCGTATGAAAAATCATCCTAATATATTATTTAATTCTTAACAACTTTGCAAAGCACTGTAGAAAACCTTCCTAATTAAACTGCACAAGAAAATCGTTAAAAGCTGCGACTCGAACGAAGCCGCATCCAAAATTGTAGCCTCGGTGAAAGTATTTCATGACCTTTCATTTACACTGCCTTTAAGCAATTTTCTACGGCTGCACGGCTCAAGTAAATCAAGGTTCATTTCCAATTTCTAGTTGTTAATCCCCTACACCCTTCACCGCCTCCAGAGACAGTGGCTGTGGGGACTATGTTGTCAACTGCAAAATGCAATTGTATTGTTTCAGAAGCCTAGGAAGTTAAATCCTTTTAAAACCTCTAACATTTGCCAACCGAATTTAATTTTCAAAATGTGGGTGAAATAAATATAGAAATGTGTATCTTAGGAGTATGGTGAAGTATTTTTGTTTGATTCTCTTTTTTTTATTGCCAACCATTGTAAATTTCGATTTGGTTTAACGTTACAGTCCTTGCAGAGGCTTTATAAAAGTCACACTAATTGAATTTTATAGAGCGCCGGTACGGTATTCCAGAGGTCGCAGGTTCGAATCCCGCTCCTGCCAGTTTTCTTTGTTCATTTTGAAAATGAATTTATAAGAATTAGACATTCTCAATAAGGCAAAACCTTGTGACTTTAATATTATCAATTTAAATTTACAAGAGAAATGTTAGGTTTGAATGACAAATGTGGAAACAGACTCATCAATCAAATTGTAACAAGTCATACACGACAGATCGCTATTAGCTAAATTAGTTGTTATGGCATGTACGTTGGTAAATTTAAAAACTGTACTATCATACAGAGAGTTCTTTTTTTCCATTTATAGCATGATTTGGAGTACCGCATCTACACTTCATTTTCTTTTCTAAGTATTATTAGGCCCAAAAAATATATGTTCGGTTCGGTCTCTGGTCAGCGCGCGCGTCGATTTTGATCATGCGCGTCAACTTTATTTTCCAAAATTTTCCGCAGCAGCTACAATAGCTATTGCCGCACCGCCTAAAATTTTCGTGGGCAGCTCAACCTCGTAAATAAATGTTAAAAAAATATTAAAAGCTTGTGTTTATCATTTTTAAAATGCCTCTGGTCCCAGCTAGCGATTAAAACCACATTGCTTTTTATTGTCTAAACTAGTCCGAGTAACTTGGACCCTCTATCGCCTTTTTTAACATTTGGACATGATCTGGCGATAGTACGTTCATTGTACCATTCATAAAACAGTCGTCGGCATACGGCTTGCCGCGCATGCGTGCATGCGCCTGCGCAGGGGTGACGTCATAAGGTCGAGGGGTAACGATTTGAACTCCACGACAGCGAAAAGACATGTCTTACGGGGCTCTCTGTGAATTGAACGGTAAATTTAACTTTGTATCCGGAAGGTAAGTGAACCTTAGTACCTCCATCTAATCATGGAACTCCACTTGTAATTGTACCTTGGGTGGCGTATATGGTATTTTGGTGGCCGTTTTAAGGGTGAAATCGGATGTTTTTGTTAGGTCTTGAGACAAATTTTTATTAATCCAAAGCCGACGGCACACAATTTGCTTGGACCCTACTATCGCCAGATCATGTCCAAATGTTAAAAAAGGTGATAGAGGGTCCAAGTTACTCGGACTAGGTCTAAACATGAATGCAACATACTCACATTTTTACCCAAAAAAAGCAAAAGCAGCATACTCACATTTACAAAAAAAAGGCAATGTCTAAAAGCTGGCTTGGACCATTGGCAGTCTAATTTGTCATATTTGTCATATTTGCAAAAAAAATAGAAAGACGGACGGAAGTATGTATGTATTTATAAATAATGCATTCTCCTGACGACAAACAGAACACAGGTCTACTGTTAGTTCGAAACGTTGAGTTACAGGTTCGTCTCAGGACCAACACTCATCAAAGAGCGTACACCTGGTGTTACCACATATCTTCACCTTATTACCGGTATTCATAGATATGATGTCCCGACATAATTCAACCGCAGCAAAGGCCATGCATATTTGACAGTCCATCTATTTTCATATTAAGCGCGATATGGGGGAAAAGGGACCCCCCCCCCCTCTTTTGTGTTGGTCATTGTGTTCCCGGAATCTCAGGAATTCTATTCAGAAATCTAGGGGGATGTGTTAGATAACAATAATCTGGAGTGTGCTTAGGGTATAGGGATAAAAAAAGGGGGGGGGGTACCCTTTTCCCCCATATCGTGCGGGGTATCTCTATTTTATTTCAGAAAATCTCTTCTCACTGTCAATCATACAGAAAGCCTCTCAGTGTGGAGCAGTTGGTTGACAAGCAGGAAGAAAATAATCGATGTTTATGCCAAAATGGGTCGCTATCACTGTAAATACCATTATATCCTGTTCACCTAGGTAACATCATGCGCATCTGCTAATTCTGTGTACCCTGCTATCTCATGACGATAGCATGGACAATGATGAAATACTCGTGTGACTTGACACGTCTCCTTATTGATATCACTACTCACGCATGGTTCTTAAATGATTTTTATTGTACCTTAAATCTTTCCCGTCTTTTGCCAAATAGAACAACCGTCAGCTGAATCAATCTACTGTTAAGGGCTCGTCATATCAATTAATTTATTTCTTGAATACATAAAAGGACAAACCCATTATATGATTTGAACAAACACAAGTTGAACTGGCAACTGAAGTACGTATTACTTTCGAGAGTCGAAATTGTAAAAAAGCACAGCTGAACACGAAATGTTTATGTATTCTTTGCTGACGTCATCACTTCCGGCGTTCAATTACTACGGACGTCAAAAGCGTGAAAAATTAGAACAGTTTATACATATCTGATTTTTTAAAATTGCCAATAGGCAGAAATCTTTTCCAAAACTGTCCTCGGTCCTTTCCTGATTATGTCTCAGAGGCGCTCATTTACTCTCATTCAAATTCACTATGATTTCTGGGTTAATGCAAACAAAAATCTGACGCATGAACATGTAAACTCATTTCTCATCTGTGCACCCACATACATCCCTTACAAGCGTTGAACTCAGCAGACCCATTTTTTTCGGTCACTAAATTGCCTCTGGCAGTCTTAAGACGTCTTAAGTCACCCTTTCTCCCTTCGGCATTACAAAGACATCATCTTCCCTTCCTTCATACGGGTCGCCGCAAATTAGGTTTGGCTTGGGCAATTTACCAAAGCAATCTACTCTAATAGATCGGTTGCCATGACAACTCCGAGGACATCCTTTTCAATCAGAACAATTGAATTGTGACATTAACTGATTTCTACATGTCAATGTCGTGTTCTCACCTTGTGGTCTTTGGTCGCTATTAGCTCTGCTGTGACATTTTCGCGGCACTTAAATTTCACATTTATGAGTGGGAGCCCAGAACATTTATTCATGCGAAAAGCGCCGGAACAGTCGACCTCATGGGGTGAAAGGGTCTGATAGGGACATCACAAAAATGCATTGCTGCCGGGTTTAGGGCGTGGCCTAAGCTCCTAAATGACGCAATAATGCGCCACCATTACCGAAAAACCCCTTTTTGACAATATCTCGAAAACTATATATGGTAGTATCACAAATGTGGTCTCTACACCCATGTTTTCATGGTCAATCTTTACGCTGAACACCATAGTAGTGCCTGAAGATGTGTAGTTTAACATGTATCATCTAAATTCGCGACACCATTACCAATAAACCTGTATATTTTTTACGATATCTCGAAAATTGTACATGACAATACCACAAAAGGAATGTCTACACCCGTTTTATAGTCAAATATTACATTGACAACAATTCTAGTGCATACAATTTTTACTTCACCATAAAACCTTGGTAAATACGGTGACATGTTATTTCAATTAAGATTATATGTATACCTATAGGCGACTTGCAGGGCCATGTCCTTCTACAGTCATGTTTATTGGCACTACATGTACTGTTGTTCTGACATCAGTGCATTACACGTCCTCTCCATCACTCTCATGTTCACTTTCCTCACTCCAAGCACTGTCGCCATCCGAGTCCTCGTCATCTATGGATGCAGGTCCATGCTCTAGCTGTCACTGTCATCTGGAGGTAGATCCGTGAGGATCTTTGGCACTAAACTTCCTGGGTATACCAGTCTGGTTCAAAGCAGTTTTGAGTTAACTTCCACCAGTGGATGAACTTGACTGTGAACCAACCATGGAGGAAGTCAGCAAAGCACTGGATGCACTTTCCTCAGGGAAGGCCCCAGGAGGCGATGGCATCCCACCTGAAGTTCTCAAGTGCGGCAAGGGGACACTCATCAAGGAGCCCCACAAGCTTCTGTGCCAATGCTGGAGAGAAGGATCAGTGCCGCAAGACATGAGAGACGTGAATATCGTCACTCTCTACAAAAATAAAGGCGACAGAAGCGGTTGCAACAACTATCGCAGCATTTCACTCCTCAGCATTGTAGGAAAACTCCTCGCCAGAGTCATCCTGGCTAGGCTTCAGATCCTCGCTGAAAGAGTTTATCCTGAGTCACAATGTGGGTTCAGAGCTGAGAGGTCGACCATTGACATGGTGTTCTCCCTGAGACAGCTTCAATATAAGTGCAGGGAGCAGAGAAAGGCTCTGTATGTTGTTTTCATTGACCTCACCAAGGCCTTCGACCTTGTGAGCAGAGACGGCCTCTTTAAGATCCTGGCCAGGATCGGATGCCCACCCACCCTACTCAGCCTAATAAGATATTTCCATGAGGACACGAAGGCAACCATCATGTATGACGGCACAATTTCTGAGCCGTTCAACATTCGGAGTGGAGTGAAACAGGGTTGCGTCCTGGCTCCGACCTTGTTCGGCATTTTCTTCTCGGTCCTGCTCAAGCATGCCTTTGGAACACCCGTAGAGGGCATCTTCCTGCGTACAAGGTCTGATTGAAATCTCTTCAATCTCTCCAGACTCCGGGCAAAGACAAAAGTGCAAATGAGACTCCTCAGGGACTTCCTATTTGCTGACGACGCAGCGATCACTACCCATACAGCAGAATTGAAGACCTGCAGCAGCTTGTGAACCGCTTTGCCACAGCCTGCAATGCGTTTGGCCTCACCACCAGCCTGAAGAAAACCCAGGTGATGGGACAGGACGTGGATGAACCACCCTCGATCAACATCACAGACTACGAGCTAGAGGCAGTCCACGAGTTTGTGTACCTGGACTCCACAATCTCTGACAATTACCTGTTTCTTGAGGCCAAGCTCAACAAACACATTGGAAAGGCAGAGCGTGTTTGGGAAAATGGCAAGCTGACGGAGCACACCAAGGCTCAGGTTTACATGGCCTGTGTCGTGAGCACACTTGTCTATGGACTCTACGCTCCCGACAGGAAAGAAGGCTCAATGCTTTCCATATGCGCTGCCTGAGGCGCATCCTGGGTATCTCGTGGAGAGACCATGTAACCAACAACACAGTGCTTGAGAGAGCAGGGGTCTCTTCAATGTACACCCTTCTGAAACAGAGACGCCTGCGATGGCTGGGACACGTTACTCGCATGAAGGATGGTCGCATCCCGAAAGACCTCCTGTACAGAGAACTGGCATCAGGGAAGAGGCCAACTGGAAGACCCCAGCTCCGCTTCAAAGACATTTGCAAGCGCGACCTCAAGGCGCTTGCCATGGGAGGCAGTCGCCGCTGACAGATGCGCCTGGAGGCACGAAGTGCAGAAGGGACTCTCACGGTTCGAGCAGGATCAGATGCGGCAAGCCGAGGAGAAACGACTTCAGAGGAAGACGCAACTTCTAACAGATAGGCCTGCTACAACTTTCACCTGTGCTCATTGCGGCAGGGACTGCCATTCCCGCATTGGACTCTACAGTCACAACAGATGCTGTTCCCAACCTGACATTCAGGGCACAACTCCATGATCCCTCGGGATTGACGGATGCCTACTACTACTAGTAGTCTGCGGGACTTGTCCCACCAGTTGGATCAGCCTTGTCAGCCCTCTTCCAGATTCTTGCCACATACTGGGCCCTTTTGATATGATTGCCAAGTGTCTTGCTGCACGGTGGAAGAGAGGAACAGTTTATCTTCTTTATTCTGGCGAGGGGTTCTTCTCATTACCACCACTCATGCGTAGGAATGCCTTGTATCTTGCTTCATTTATGTCTGATGTTTTAAACCAATATAACGAGCATACAAAGGAGGTAACAGCTGGAATGTCTACTTTGTCAGTCGTCAGAGATCGCATCGCAAGAACATGATGAGCTGGATCTGATTCTAGACGCTGTAAGGGCTAAACTTTTCCCTTTTTGAAGAAACATGATGTAAAATCACAACCAGTCAGGGCATGAAGGCCGACTATTGCTTCAGTGATACCAGGCTGTTTCTTCTCAAGAATCGTTGCCACTTTAGAGACACCGATATACCTTCGGTTGTTGCTGGAACCATAGTCCATGATGATGTTGATCCCTTCCGACCTTCCAGAGAGCCCAAGCAGAATGATGACGACGTCCGTATCACTAGTTGACCTAACCAGAATATTACCCCCTGAGATACTGTATGTACGGAAAGCAATAAGTGTGTCTGCTTCCTCATGGTGAGATTGGAGATGATTTGGGTGTTTTGTTTGCAGGAGACCATCATTGTTCTTAATCTCCATGCATGTGCCGCCATGTAACAATTGTTATGCTTATGTGAATATCAGCATGTAGTTCATGTTAAAGAAAAACAAATTGCTATTAGTTTGATGCACAACCATTAAATCTAATCACATGGGATAATATTGACATTAATTATAAAAACAATTATTACTAATTTGGAAAATAGACAATGACCGTCTTAAATCAACTACATGGTCGAAACTTATGAAAGTTTCAGCTGCTGTTTGTTTGTTTGTTTGTTTGTTTGTTTGAGCTTAAAATGTCTCCACTGTGTAGAAGTAAATATGCAGAGCAGGGAATACAACATGCACTAAGGTAAATAAGGTATATGCATAATATTTGACCATAAAAACATAGGTGCAGACATCCCTTTTGTGGTATTTTCATGTATAGTTTGAGAAATATCGTTCAAAAATATACGTTTTTCGGTAATGGTATCGCGAATTGAGTTGATACATGATAAACTACATATCTTCAGGCACTACAATGGTGATCAACGTAAAGATTGACCATGAAAACATAGTTGTAGAGACCACATTTGTGCTATTACCATGTATTATACCATGTGTTTTCGATATATTGTCAAAAATGGGATATTCGGTAATGGAGGCGCTTTATTGCGTCATTTCGGAGCTTAGACCACGCCCTAAACCCGGCAGCAATGCATTTTTGTGATGTCCCTATCAGACCCTTTCACCCCATGAGGTCGACTGTTCCGGCGCTTTTCGCATGAATAAATGTTCTGGGCTCCTGGTCTAAAGACTCATGATACGCATTAACGATAACACAACAATCAGTTTACCTTGCCACTGTCAAAGTACTTAATTTGATCGGTGCACTGAGGTGTCTCGCATATATGGAGACATGGACCCCACCGCAGGGGCTAAGAAATAAAAAGTTGACAGCATTTCCTGAAGTCATTAATTTGAATTTTATAGACAGTTTAAAGCTGCTATGACTGAAAATTTCAATTTAATGGATTTTCCCTATTAGCAAATTTTAGAAGCAAACTATATTTCTGAACGAAACAAAATCCGCTTACTACACTGTGTGCTCTATTTGGTCTTTCTAAAATACTCAATCTTTGAAAGTTAATAAATATGTTTCTCACCGTGTGTCGATTTTGTGTGTGAAATATCTCATAGGAAAGCTCATAATTTACGTATTTTGTTTTATGGTAGTCGCCCATCACAAGGCCAAAAGGCCACTCGAGGTGCGGGCTACATAGATTAGATTAAAAATGTATTGTCCGCATCATAAAAATACAGAAATTATACAGAGAGAGTATACAGAGAGAGACGATATATATTCACATTTCTTTTGAACAGGAGGAGATTATAAGTTGATGGAAAACAGAATTCAGGTGAGGAATTCCAAAGTGCAGCAGTACAAAGGGAAAAATAGCAGAATATCCGACAGTCACAGTGAAGGGATGAGAGGAGACTGTAATTGAAATTGAAAATTTATGTTCAGGTTGAAACGTACTCTCTAGAAGCACGGACATATCCATCTTTAATCATTTAAACCAAATCGAGAGAAGAGTTTAACATTACTAAAAAATAAAACACGCCAGCCAATAAAATCACCGCTTCCTATTTTTACCCGGCCCCGGTTACGCGTTGAGATACAATGAATTGGGTTTTTTGGTACGTCTTGCGTGATAACGCAGAGACTTTCTAAGGTACATTACTTTTAGCGAAATAATACATCCTCCTTGTGTTAAATAAAAGATTTACACGCGCACCCATACCCACCCACCCCAGGGGCGGATCCAGGATTTTTAGCAGGGAGGGGGGTTTCTGAAATTTCCAGAAAGGTGACTCCCAAAATGTTCCGTCTGCGAATTTCTTTTTTAAAAGCGGTGGGGGGGGGGGGGGGTGACACATCTTCTCACCATTGGTGGCGCCATTTAACCTCTTTGTTTTGTTCTTACCCATAGGCAAAATAAGACATGTAGGGTTTCTGGTTTGCAACCTTAGGCGTAGGCCCCTACAAGCAAACAACAAATATTTAAAATATACAAAATTTCAACGAGCGGGGGGGGGGGGGGGGGGGGGGGGGGGTTCGACCCCCAACCCCAACCCCCCCCCCCCCGATCCGCGCCTGCACCCACACACTAAATCAAAAAGCATTCACATCACGTCCTTTGAAAGCATCCCACTCTTAATTCAAACGTCTCATGAATTTATCGACAGACTTATTGTCACCTTTTCATCACCATGACAGACAACTACATATCAACTGAATATACCCAACCGTCTTCGGGTTAAATTGAAGTGCTTCCCTGTATGGAGTTGGAGATTCGATCAAATTCAATGTTTCTGGCTGAAATGCGTTTTGCCATGCCTCAATGAACTTTGTCTTCTTTCAACGTGCACCAGGAACAATGGCGTAATGTCCACGTCACGTCTACAGGGAAAATACGACCCCCCCCCCCCCCCCATTATATTTTTTTATTCATTAACTCCCAGGCAACAGAATAAATATATATTAGTACATTACCGAGGGTAAACTGATACACATCGCGTATAAGAACACTGCAAACAAAAAGGTAAAACGAATCACGACACCAAAAAAACTCAAGCAAATCATAAAAGGAAGGGCAGACAAGATTTCAGAATTAAGAATTATAATTAAAAATCAAAACTCAAGAATTCAGTTTAGCTTAAAGTATTATCCCTTAAATGAATGAATGAATGAATGAATGAATGAATGAATAAATAGATAAATAAATAAATTAATTAATTAAGGTTAACTGCAACCTATCCAGGGAAACTAAGAGGACTCAACATCGGCAAATTTAGCCATGCTGAAATCAAGAAGAGATCAAGGTATACCTTTAAAGGGTGCAAAGTCTGTGCTTAAAAACACAAGGTTCCAGTTTGGAAAAGGGTGACACGAAAAGTACCTCACAAGGAAATTAAAGGAAAATATCATTGCTCCCTGAGTAGCTCACCTGTGTCTGCCCCTCTACTACTTTACCATTAAATCACTCCATTGAAACGTCACTGTGGGCAGCTTGTCGCCCGCAAGTCACTCCAATTAGGGCCTAAGTGGTCGCTCAAAATTGCATTTTGTGCAAAGAAGCAATGAAATAGCAGGTGTACTATTTGGTCTAATTTTCTGCCCATTTTGATTTGAAAGATGCCCAAGAAATACAATGCTTCAAACAGCCTTAGCTTTGAAACCACCGCGAGTCATTTCAATGCAACCAACCAAATTACGTTAGGACCTGCAAAGAGGATAAGACAAAATGAATTTAAAACGTCATGCAAATTATTTACACTGAAGGGATGGTATCGCATTACCCAAGGAAATAAAATGTGTTACCATGATAGTATCGTCTGTCAATCCGCCCGCCCTGTTTATCAACGGTCTTCTAGGTCAGTTTCACAATGGTGCGATTGCTTTGCTCTGCATGAGATGTTCAGAACTGTTCTTCATCCGTATGGCTCAACAGCAATGGTTCTTTGAATCAGCTTCGCTTGCTGTCGCTGAAGATTAACGTCATATCTTCAATATGTTGCATTAAGCGTAGCCGAAAGCGTTAATGCCGTTTTGCACGCGATTCACATTATCATGCGATCATCCATGGGTCAACTTACAACTTCAGGCTTTACGACATTCACACGACGCAAACCAGCCTGGGTTGGTGTCACTTTCAACCACCTACTGATAACAAGGATTGGAGGGGCTTCAATGGGAAAAGACTGCCACATTCGAGAAAATTGCTGATTGTAATATTCTGATGAACACACACATGCCGTGTTCGTATCACCGGAAGAATTACATGGATCCTGTAGGATGTATATTTACTAAGTCCATTACAACGTGTGCACGATATCAGTCAGAGGGGTCCAACGGGTATTGTGACAAAACCGCCTCACCGGCACTTTGCATCATGCACGTTGTGGCACGTTAACTGATGGGTAATTTCACACGGGTGAGGGCCATATTAAATGTGAGAAAGTCATGCATTTTTAAGCTGTCGGGCTGATGTTTCGCTTGGGACGGTCCCCACTATCATCATTTGTTCATTTGTCTCGTCTGAGGTGTTGTGCACTGATCGAGTTCTCTGGCGAATGCGTAATACAAAAAAAATGCGTTATATTTCTTTAGGCACTGCTATAACTGTTGAAGCGCTGAAGTGATGGAAGATATCACTGGGAAACCGTGACGATTCTTCATTTAGTTTTCTCAATCGTCCGACCATGAACGCGACAGGCATTTGTTTTTTGGATGTTTTTGCAACCTCGTTACCATGGGTACGATCTTGCCGCACCATGTTGTTTCCCACCATGCCTTGCGCGATCTAGGAACGCGAAAGACCATGGAGTAAACGATGGACTTTTTGTTGCGAGAAAATTGCCGAATGAACGTGTGGGCCCATCATGATACTGCAGTTATGTGGCTGCAACTAGACGTACGCCTAAATTTGACCTTGATATATAGGACAGGTACCTATTCGTGTCGACATGGTATCGAAACGGAATCCGGGCGCTAATGGCCCGCTAGCATGTTTTGTGTTATTGGCACTTCCTATGGACTTCCATATTTGCAGAACATGGGCGAATCCATGAATGAATTTCTTGAATGTGTTTGTTTAACACTGAGAACCTCACTTTCAATCCGGAAATGCGCAGAAGGAGCTGATGTGAAATTATCTGTTGTACAAAACCATCACCCCATCCTGCCCGCACGGGCGGCCGTTGTTTGGGTGCTTCCAGAATCCACACACAGTCCCTTTGTCAACGCAACCCAAGCTCGCGGGTCTATAATAATTTGGAAACTTTCTTTGGTATCTATTGAGGATTTATCCTCTATTTAGATCTGGGGGCCCAGGTAACTGCAAGAGTGGTAGGGTGGTCAACCTAGAATAGAGCCTGAAAGTAAAAGGTCACTCGGCGGGCTTTCGGAGACCTCGCGCAGCCCGCCTATGGACATTTTAATTTGCATTGCTCTTTCACCTGCTATACTTTTTGGTAGAATGATTTCTAACTTTAATCATCCCCGAGAAATACTTAGCATGGAATTTAATGTCAATATTTTTCAAATAAAATTGTTCGACGAAAAAAACACTCGTAGACAGGGGAAAAAGAAAATATTTTGTTTGACCTTAACATCCGTTGTTAGCATACCCATCAAGTAGATCGGTCTTTAGCGCAACCTCAAACTTGGCGTGATATCCTGAAGAGGATTTTGCCGAGTATCAACGTAGAAGTGGAAGTAACCCCCGATTTGCGCGTTCCTTTTCGTGAGAACAAGAATGCAGAAGTTGCGAAGCGCGTGTTTTTTTACCTACCTACAACCGATGGGTTCTAAATTAAGCCGGGAGCAATTCGGTTGGGCGACTAGAGTGACTAGACTTAACCATAGTCGATCTAGATGTCACCCGAACGCTGCGCGGTTTGACTAGCTAGTGCAACTGGATCAACCTAGCTCCGGACTATGGTTTCTTTAGTCACTCGCGAGTTACGTCACGGTTTCAAGATGGAGGATCGGTAAACTGGGCAAGTTTTGCAAACGTTTACGATAATTTGTTGGTTTTGTCCAATGACAATAACTCTTTGTAATACGATAATGAATTATTTATTGCACTAAAGTTAAGTAGAGAAAATAATAGAAATAAATAATAGAAAATAGAAATGACATGCAAACATTTGCTTCGTTAACAACTAGCAGACGACATTCTTTGCAGTTTGTTGTTGCTGCACACAAACTAGATTTGACGTAGTCGATCGACTAGATGCGTTCGAGTGAAGGACAAACCACGCATGCGTTTTTAAAAAAGCAAATTGACAAAAGGGACTAGGTCAGCAGCACCCGAACTTGCTCAAAGATGGCTTGGAGCAAGTTCGATCAGGGACTAATGGTTAACTAGTGGTTAGTTCGTGACGTACGTAGCGCATGAGCACTGAAGTTGAAGTGCGAACGACACTCGTCGAACTATTGTCATGTCAACGCGACCATGAGAAAATGGCGGTGGTTATAGTTTTTTTACGTTTTTGGACGAGTTCATAGATGAAAGCGACACGGACGATATTTGCTCAGTATATCAACAATGTCACAAGTGGTAACGTGTGCATTATTTCAACATGTTAAAAGAAAGACAAAGTAACAAAAAACGATCGTTCACTGCTGCTGAATATTTACGTTTTTTCGCAATTTTTCTGATAACTGGTCCTCTCTGCACTGTGCTATTTAAACGGCTATTGGTAACCAGCGATGCGACCAACCTCGGTAGGCTGGTCGCGAATCGTCGACTAGACGACTCAGTCCATCGTCGACTAGCGTGCGTTCGATCAGAGTTAGTCGAACTATGGTTAACTATAGTCCTTGATCGAACTTGCTTCAATTGGGTGTCTGGCGTACAGCCTCACTCATCGTCCTCGTCAGCAGTTAAACCTACATTCAATTTCTTTCGAAATTGGTAATGAGTACTGTACGTTTAATTCAAAAAAATTTAGCCAGAAAAGAAATTTAATTTTATTATTCTACTTAACATTCAGTTTGTACCTAATGACTGCCACAACATTATTTCCTAAATTTTCATCTTTGTAAGAATACACACAGAGTTTCACTAGTGCGTATGGGTTTTAGATCTTCGGAAGTCAGTGAGAGGTTCATTTTTGGCACGATATTTCTCTTTCGCATCAGGCGATTTATTAGTTTCCATAAATGGATATGCTTGTAATAATTTTACAAATCCTTTTTTTTTTGGGGGGGGGGGGGTGATTTTCTTAAGAATTCAATGTACCAAAAATAATTGCAAATTGTATACGTTTTACACGTTAATTTTCCTATTCAAGGTCTCTGGCTGCGCCTATCAGGGGTGAACTCTAGAGTGGCTTTTAGCCTTGTATTGGGCAACTTTCATAAAAAAAAAGAAGTAGCTGATTGCATGTATATTGTACTATCATTTGGACAGATGTTACACATATACAGGCCTACCGGGACATGAAGACATTAAACCAAACCGTTATAGCCCAAGGCAAAGAGTGTTTCCAGCTACTATGAACATCCGCACACTTTCGGGGTTCCTTTCACGCAGCATAGGCCCTAGGCAAGTGTTTGTACTGCAACGTCCTATTTTTGTGGACGGGGTGTAGCCAAGTCTGAACATTGCCGTCATTTCATGGAATCCACACTCGAACAAAATTTCCTAATTCCCTGTCCAAAAGGTATTTGGGAAGCTGAGGTAGGGCCTACCTGAATTATTACAAATATTCCTGGTGATGCCGGAGAATGTGAAATAGAAATGGTCATAACCTATTATAAGCGGGGTTTTAAAATGCCTTGTCGTGAAAGTTCGTCTGCGACATATTCCCAGCTATGAAATCATCTGATGAGTATCAAGGAACACACCACTCACCCCAATAGTGATGAAATTAAGACTGGATAGATTTGGCTTGTAAATTTCAATCATTATTAGCTAAATTCGGGCAATTCAAGATACTGAATGTAAGTTACCGCTGGTGGCGCAAATACCCGCAGTGCATCGTGGGGAAAAGGTCGATATTCTTCGGTGTCATTTTGCAATTGAACTTAAAAGCGTGGGCAATCGCTTGGAAGCGCACTGCATTGTAACCTCTTCCTAATTGTCATAGCAATGGACGTACATAGGAATATTACAAAATAAACCAGCATTAAAAAGTCGTACAATTTGATGATTCGCAGACATAAACTTAATAGGCAAAATTTTCTCTCTCGTCTTCTATCGCCTTTAGCAGCTACACGTCTCAGTGGTCCATTTTTAAAAAATGATCTAAACAAACAAACAAACAACCTATAGGCGAAGTAAAAAAACATGTTTATTAACGTCCCGGCCCGCTTCCTTTTTTGGGGGGGCCGCAGGGATTTGTTTCTATTCTTTAAATACAATACATGCTTCCTTAAACTCTTAAAACCACTATCAACATGTTCAATTCTCTTGTCCCACCATGTCTCTTCCTTTGTCGATAATTATGGCGGCCATCTTTAAATTAAAAAATAGAAAGCCCCTCCTCCTTCCTTTGAAAATACCAGACGCTAAACACGTTTCTTTTATACTTGGCCTTCTACGAACCCTTCTTTGATTTGAAAAGTGACAAGTAAATGAGGAACAAATCTAAAAATAAAACGTGGTTTCAGGACACTAGGCCTATATTCCTTGATATTATTAATTGAGGTTATAAATGAAGCACAAAATCTATTTTATGCATAGCTCACACGTGCCGGATGTAAACTGCAGTATTTCTATTTGAAAAAATACTTGTCCGTCACGTTTGAGCCTATATAGGCTAACTACTTTACTGCCCTGAATTTTCAAGCATTCGTGTATATGTACCTTGCATTATTACAGGTGGGTTTTAAATTTGGCGCAAGTACATTGTACTATCATCGAGAGTCTTGAGGGTTGAGCAATGAGCAAATTCCCTGTTCGCTATGGCCAATTCTCCTTCACGAAAAGCAAAAGAAAAATGAATGGACCTACCTTATCCATATCACCTGGGTCGTGATGCATTATAGTCTTCACTGAACGACAACACAGCCGAGATGGACAGACAATTTCACCTCGATGCATCGGACATAATCACTGCACTCACGGTACAGAGATCCATAATGCCCGTATTCATTGCTGGCAACGCATTGGAGCTGCTAAAAAGTGTATACAACATGGGCCCATTCCATCCAGTTGTACGTCAACTGCAATTCGTGTTGGTTTCGTCTCTATCCCGAATTGCAATTTATCTCGACGCAGAATTCAATGACAGGGGAGAATTAAACCAAACCACAAGGAATCACACATATCCTTGGAACACGTATATCGATGCCAACATAGCACGTCTTTCGCAGTCGAAATTGCACCTCGTCTGAACTGAAACATGTCAATTGTGGCGCGTGGCGTGTCGTGACCGTTCCCGCCAAGTACAATGAACGTTTTTTTTGTAGCGCCACTCGTGGCGCGCGCGCTTCACAAAAGCAGACAATCAATAGAAAGCATGGAGGTACCTCCATGATCAAAGCAACATTGTTGCTATTCTAAAATAATGTTGGTGATTTGCACTTTTCAGTGATACCAGTACGTGCCTATTGTTGAGGTTCGTCTGAAAGCGGCTCCTCTGTCAAGCAGTGATTCAATGTTGTGCTTTGAAGATAGCAGAAGGATTAAGCTATAGATAATAGACGAAATGACGTCTCGCTTCGTTTACATGTGCGCTTTAAAGCGCACATGTAAACAAAGCGTGACGTCATTACTAGGGGAGCCAGACATATGATGCACTCATATGAAGCGCGATATGGGGCAGAGGGAACCCCCCCCCCCCCCCCCCCCCACCTCTTTTGTGTTCGTCATTGTGTTTCCGAAATCTCAGGAATTCTTTTCTGATCTCTGGATGTGTTAGGTAACAATCGTCTAGAGTGTACAGGGTACAGAGACAAAAAGGGGGAGGGGGGTACCCCTCTGCCCCATATCGTGCATCATATGGCTGGGTATACAGATGGAGACGATTGTCTGGCGTCCTGACCTGGCTCCCATAGGAAAGCGCACTTGTTAAACAAAGCCATTACGTCATTACGTCTTAGGTCTATTATCGAGCAGTTTACGGACATGATTTTGCGGACCAAATTGTGAAGTTTCCGTGGGGGCGGGGGTATCAAGTCTAAACATCCGCAAAACGTATGCACACATTTAATGAAAAGGACATTCTGCACTAAAACATCCATAAGGGGGTACATGAAATTTTATCAAAAAGACATTGACATTTTCTACATTTCATTCATAAAGACATGCTTTATTCAGCGCACGTTCCACAAAAAAAATAATAAAATAGTGGTAGAAAGTTGAACAATATTAAAATCGTGAACAAAATCAATGGTCCGTTGACAAGGGAATGTTTGAATTATTTATCACAAATTCAAAAGTAATTCTTAAATTTACATAATGAATAGTGACAGCACATTTCTGGTGCTTTAAAATGCTTTACTTTCAGAAATATTTACAAGCTTTATCAATGTAGACTTATTACAAATACTTATACGTGACTGTGTACAAAACTGAACAAACATTTTAAAGCATTTACTTACAAGTATCCAACTATCCACTCTTAAAGATGTAACAATTAATTAAATATAATTTACAGTGCCTACGTGCAATGAAATTTGATATCAACAGTGAATACATGATATTAATCAGTAGATACTATATATTCATCATAAAATTTAAGTCGCAGTCTGATGGACGGTCAGTTCGGAAGACATGAAGGACGGATATTATCCGATTATACGTATATAGCGTGTATCCCGAGGAGCATATACAGACCTCAAACTCCCTCAAGGTCGCTACGAAGCTCATTTTCAATACATCAAATTAGAGCATCCACACTTTATTCAATAAAATATTTACATTTCTGAGGGACTGCATTTTTTTTCTTTGCTTTGGCTATAATTAGTATCAAATTATGCGGCCGTCTTCCAAACAGATACCGTAATCCTAAATACAGAAAACCTATTGAGGGAATTAAAGATTTACACATTTAATAACAGGAAATATACTGATTTTAAGGAATATCTCGATTTTAAATATACAAATTAGGGCAAATATTGACCTTCAAAAGCGTTAATGGACGGATGAAAGAAGTGAAACATCTTATTAAATATCGAGAAAAATGCAGAAACAAAATCCAAATCCACATCCCGCGCAAGTTCAAGCACCCTCTCCCCGTGCCATCCTCTCTAATCCTGTGAGGAATGATCAACTTCCCATGTTGTTTTGAGGTAGGCAAAAGGAAAAATTTTGGGGGTTTATCTGTGTCGTGTGTTGAGACTGGGGAATTACTTAGGTGTCTTGTATATTCTGGTTGTGTCGGTCAGATGCGTAGTTTTAGGGGGAGTGGTGCTGTAGCAGCCCACCCCCTTAATTTTATGTGTGCGTTTCGTAAATTATTAGTTTTATAGATTAAGTTTTATTTTTAATTCAGAAATTGCCACAATTTTCAAAAACCTTTCCCAAACTGTAAAAAAATCAGTGCCCAAAAGGTGAATGCATTTTAAAAATTCCTTTCCCCAATAGAGCCACACCTCGTAAGTCACCGTCATGCCCAAATGTCATGCACACACACACACACACACACACACACACTCCATTAGCCATATACGCTTCCAACTGTTAAGTCTATAAGATGACGTCAGCGCTCCCTGTTTAATTGACTTCAAATTTTAAATACCTAAAGCTTCTTTTTTATTAATCTGACGTGCGGCATTAGTTGTTCTATTGATAGCTCCTATACGGCTTCGATGTCTTACATGAGATAAAAACCAACAAAAACAAAACCATTTCTCTCTTAAATGAAAACAATACAAATGAAGGAATAAAAGAAGTCAAAATCAGATCAACACAGATTCCATATTCTGCCAAGTTTGCCACCTCCTCCGGAAAACAATGCCGATGAATCAATAGATAGCACTGCATACAATGATAAAACTGACAATGAATACAAAGGTTAAAAACCATGGAATTCCTTAAATGCATGCATCCTATCACCCACATTGCATGTACTGGGCTGGGTTGTGATTTTTATTCACTTGACCATCCACAGTAATAATCTTCACTGAGCTTCATGTGAGAATCAAAATCAGCAAAACAAGCAAGCAAAATTCTACATCCAGGCATGGAGGAAGGAGTGTTCCTTCCTCCATGATCCAGGGAAGAATCATTCATCAATATACATGTACACGTAATATCCACATAATTGAGCAAGCAATAGGATGTCTGCAAGCGCACCGAGTGCAGACTATTAAAGATATCATGTTGAAACTGTGTTTTCACACATGAAAGTACGTTTTACATCTCCATGAGCACGACCTAAATGCTTGTTCTTATTTGAAGCAAAGAGAAGGTAGCGGTTTCCAATTTCTTGAAACTCTTTCAAATTTAGCCGTGCAAGAGGGTGCTTTTTAAAGTATGGCTTTGGTAATGATCAGATTTATTTTTGATTAGTTTCAGTCTGAAAGCTTACTGTTTACATCCATCTTTCGGAGAAATATTTCCATCTGCAATGTATCTGAAGAACTCCAAACCGCAGTGGTTTATTTCGCTAACGATCGAAATAAATACATATGAACGTGCACAAAATCAATGTTAGAACAACAGTTTTTCACTATTTTCGGATGGAGCTCAAACTTTCACAGGTTTGTGATTTCATGCACATGTTGAATCACACAAAGTATGAACACTATCTGTAACTGTTTTGTCAACTCTGCCATTTTCATATGAATGTCCGACTCCCACGAAAATCGGACTCCCTATTATTGGTTAAACCCTCTCACGTGACCGGCCACTCCCCCAAAAAGCCAGTTCGGTATCTCAAAGGTCAAAGGTTATTCGGGATAAATTTGCGGACGTAATGTCACGCCATGTTACGCGAACGCCAATTCTGATTGAATACGCCAGTTCCGGTATCACAAAAGTCAAAGGTTATTCGGGATAAAATTGCTGACGTAATGTCACGCCATGTTACTCGAACGCCAATTCTGATTTAATTTAACACGGGCGCGTTGTGTGACCACCTTTTGCGTTCACACGCGCGTGTTAGTTCACACGCGCGTGTTAGTTCACGCGGGTCATTCGGGATAAAATGTCATTGTGCACATGCGCAGTTGAAATACCAAACTGGCTTATTGCCGACATCATCGATCACTTAGGCATGTGCACATACTACCGTATTTCATAGCGACTAAAATTCACGCTACACTGTCAATGCTGTATAACCTTTATAGGTACGTATACAGCTTTGGTAATGACCAAAAAACAAATTGATTAGCTTTAATCTGAAAGTGAAACCCTACTTTTCTAAAGATGTTTATAAACTGTGAGCAATATTTCCGCCTGACATGTTTTCATCTTTGAGGAAATTGTATCTGAAGACCTCCAACAAAATGTGGCTTAAACAACAGAAATAAGCTTGTGCGAGCGTGCACAAACTATTTTCCCGTGACTAGGATGACGGACTAAGCTGATCATTTCACAAGTTTCTTATTTCATGCATATGTTGAATCACACAAAATACAAACACTGCCTGCAATAGCGTGGCCAGCTCTCCCAATGCTGTATATCGTACCTTCAATTTTGGTAATTGGTGGAACTCCCAGCAGAACAAATGTTTCCTCCAAACTAACCCATCAACAATATTTTGAAGAAATGTTGGATGAATTGAAATGCATTCCAAATGAGTTATACAAAATATGGAAATCAAATAAGACTAACCATCTCCAACAAACTGTAAAAAAAAACTGGTTTGTTTGAACACAACACTATGGAGAAATTATTTAGTGTAGCTCTGATGGCATCATGCTTTGGCTAATAAATAATTAAAGTTTGCATTAACACAGTGCCAAAATTACTTCCTAGAAATCCAACGAAAAACCTGAAAATGTATAGGCCTAGTAACATGCCCTTCATGGAGCAGTCCCTTTAACAGGCTCTCACAGAAGCCTACTCCTGGCTACATCACGCAGACCTACCTGATGTTGAATGCTTTCAGATGTGGGAATTGCAATAAATAAACAAGTACTTAGCACTGGTTTGATTTCCAACCAGCCACAGTTCCCCAGGGACTTTTGGGATGGCCAATTGCAAATTACCTGCATCTTAAACAGACAATGAAAAGGGCAATGATGTGAATAATGACATGTGCATGACATCCAAATGCAAAGGAGTGTTGCTCCAAAAAAATCAACAGCAATGAAACAAAAAAACACCCCATGGTAGATAAAAGGAACAGAGCTCGAGTTTTTCAGTTGTGGGTTAAGGATCTTTTAGTAATATACACAAAAAAACCAAACACCAGATGAATCTTTTTTTTCACTGTGTTGAAAAAAAAAATGGTTAAAATAACAATTATATAATTATTATTAAAACAAAAGTACACAGGAACTCATGCACAGAGGCGACATCACAGACTCCTGCTTTTAGAGAGAGAAGACGACTCCCCCCCCCCCCCCCGCAAATTTTTTTTTTTTAATGATATAAAAAAGCTTATTTGCTTAAATTTAATACATAAAAGTGTTTGGAAAGTAACAAACAGTGTGTCCTGTCCAAAATTCCTCAGAGCCAAATCTAAATTAGCATCACACTCACCAATCATGGTGCTTGTGTCCTTGAGCAAGGCACTTTGTCACAAGTTGCTTCTTTCCACCCAGGAGTAAATTGGTACCTGTGAGGGCAGTGATGGTTATGTGTTTGATTAGCCTGTGTGCCCTTAAAATAGCAGCCGGGGCTGTATACTCCCCAGGGAGCTGAGAAGGTTTCAGGAATGATTAATGGGCTGGATGACCAGGGGTAATAATATTTGTAAAGCGCTTTGATCTTGCTAAAAGTGCTATATAAGAACCTGTATTATTTTTATTATTATTATTATTAGTCAACCCTCTAGCCCCCTGAATTTTACAGGACACCCCACCTATTTTCTGCCATTACAGAAGCCATTTTTTTTTTCATTACAGAGGCTACAGAAATATCTATTTGTTTGCATCAAGTACATCATAATGTGTGTTCTATACATGCACCGCTGTGTACTTGGAATGAAAGGTCAATTACTGCTATTATATTTTTAGTGAAAATATTGAGAATACAAATGAACATATGGCGAAAAGCTTGACTGAACTGCTGTTTCGTATCAACGTTCAGTCATAAACCCTGAAACAATTAAGTCCATTGATTATGCATCAGCTGAAGCGTTACACGAGTCCCTTGACAACTAATTTGTGGAAATATATCCATGCGGTTTGGGAGCTTGTGTTTGGGAATTGAAGATATTAGCATATATATTACAGCCTGAATAAATCTACAATTCCCAGGAGCTTTCACAAACACACTCAAATATAGACTCCACTCAAATCGGATTGATTTTGTACAATCTATCCCTTATAAATAGCCCATTGATAAGCACTTTAGCTTTATAGGGGGCCCTCATCTGGTTGCCAATCCCAGCCGGTCTCGGTAATCCGACTTGACAGATATGCCATTGAGATCACCCCCCCCCCCCCCCCCCCCCATCTGCCTATTCTGATCATGACATTTTTTGAATACTGCAATTTCATTGCCCACTACTAGCTTTGAGCAGATGAGCTCCGTTTTGTGAAATTCAAACGAGTTGGCATATTCGCATCAAGTCCGGCAGGATTCTCAAGTCCTGGTTGCACTTTAAACACCAACTGCAGCTGGAAGTTACTGCAAAATTGTGCTCGACAGACTAACCATTTTCCGTAACCAGCTGGCAAATTTACAAATGTGTTTTAGTTCATTTCAAGAGTCGGAGTGCAATAAATGCCAAACACACAGCTGTGCACATGTACGAATCGACCAAATAAACAAGACTTCAAAGTTAATGTTTCTTATAATTATTATTATATGCAAATTTTTGGCATACTGCAATTTGATTGGCCGCTACCACTTGCGGTAGCTGATCTCCATTCACTGTGTACAAACGTGTTGCCAAATCTGTGAAGTAGGGATTTTCAACTCACATGTTAGGTATGGGCAAGAGTGGGTGCGCTGTTGCACGATGTGATGTATTAACAACTAACCACAGCACACAAAACCACAGAATCCCAACATGCAAGGGCGGATCCAGAACACAATTTTTTTGGGGGGGGCCAAACATTTCTTTTTGCAATTTGTTTGGGAGGCTGAGTTTTGTGGGTGGGTGTACGCAGTGGCTGCCTTTTTGCGACGTCAGTTGAAAAACAAAAATGGTTTGGTTTGGTTTTGGGGGGGGGGGGGGGGGGGGGGGGCCATGGCCCCCTTTGGCCCCCCCCCCCCCTGGATCCACCCTTGCCAACATGTCACATCTTGATCAATAAAGAGTGCTTTGGTTTTAGTCAGTGTCTTTCCCTTTTCCACATTCAGAAGTCAATTTGGCTGGTGAAGTAAAGACATATAATTTGTTCAACCCCTTCCCAAAAGAATACATAGCACATTTTGGAAAGATCAACAGAGTTTAATGACATTAACAAGAGTGTTTTGACAGGAAATGAGCCACTGCCTATACTGATCCCTGCACGGCTAAAAGCGTACATGACACAACACTCTCTGCAGGTGTGATCTTTAACACCAAGGATTGATGTGATGAATCGAAGTCTCTCATAAGTGCTCAGATTGTTAAGGGTTAAGTGGTCTTGTAATTTTTGTTTTAACCTTTGCAATGTTGGAATGGCAGGTCAGGTCAACTTCCTGGAACTGGGGACTGCAACAATGCAATAACCATGTGAATATAAACTGTTTCAGATTTACCCATTCTTAGAGAGGTAAATGAATTCAACTCAACTTGTCAGCAGGTATATTTGAATGAACACTCTTCAGGGGACGAGCGGGAACCAGTAAAAGATCCCATTCACACAGTACACGTTGGTCACTTCAGAACCAAGTCAAACTGATAATAGCAGAAAGCATTTATGCAGGTCTTGCAGAAGACAGGAACTGGCTTCTCCAAGTGATAGTGATGAGTGCTCCCCAAATACAGGATAACTGCTCATACAGGTCTCTGCTACACTGCTCCTCTGTCCATGCATACAGATGGATTGGCAATGTCATCCCTCACTGAGCATCATCATGTCCTGTGTCTGTAAAGCTTTGCTGCTGCTTCAGGAAGTCCGGAATCGCCAGCCCCAGGAACTCCAGGAGTTCGTAGTAGGACCAGGTGAACGCCGGTGTCATCTCCTGAGAGTGTGACAGGATGTTGGATTCCGACTGCAGGGACTTGTTGAACATCAGCCGATGTTCCATCTCCTTCTGCCTCTTGGCCAGCTCGAGGGCAAACCTCTCAGCCTCCTCCTGGGCCAGCTTGGCCAGGAGCTCTCGCTTCAGACGCTCCTCCTCTGCCAGGCGCATGGCGATGAGCTCCTCCTCACGCTTCTTGCGCTCGTACTCTATGCGCTCTTCCTCAGCCATGGCAGCCAGTTTGGCTTCCTCAGCTTGACGATTCTCTTCCTCCTCCTCCTGCTTTCGCAGGTTCTCCTCTGTGCAAAGAAACACAGAGTTTCGTCATCACAGACTATTCTGCCATGCATTTGGCAATCTCCCACAGTTAATTTACGAGCATGTCGTACTACCAGGCCAGAAACATCTATAAACTGTACAAAGAGTAAGCACTATTTAATATGCTCTGCTCACATTCGGCAGGTACGACTTTCCAGATTATCCATTCTAGCTTCTTTTGGAAACCAATCTATTCAATTTTTATTCAATTTTAATTGATCAGCTGACACCAGCAACCATGCTGAGAGATGGTGAGTGGGAATTTTGTTACGGAATTCACTTACTAGACTAAAAAAGCCACTCTAGGTAAGGTTCTATGAAGTTCATAGAACCTTACCTAGTATGTTCATAGTATGAACACTGATGAAAGGGTTTGCTGACCCTGGCACTCAAACAGTTTCCATGTGCCCAGATCTAAATAGAGCAAATTCCAACAGGACTTGAAGAAAAAAATGAGCCCTATTTTCAGATCTACACAACTAAATTCTATGCCATGCTAGGTAAATGGTCTCACCTCTTCTCCTCTCGTTTTCTTCCCTCTTCTGCCGGGCAATCTCCTCCATTTTGCGTTTGTATTCCTCCTGCCTCTTCTTCTCTCTCTCTGCAGCAACGGCAGCATGTCTCTTCCTTTCCTCCTCTTCCTGTCGTCGTCGTTCCAGCTCCTGTGCCTCCCGTTCCCTCTTCAATCTGGATAAAAAGAGGAAAAGATCACTCAGCATCACCGACTCTGGAAACAAGGCCTGTTAGGATGCCCCTTTTGGAAAATGATCAGTGGGCAAATTCAAATTTTGAGTCAGTATTACTAATACAAGTTCATACATGAGAACATGAATAAGGGCTTGAAGAAATCTGCAAGACATTAGACCTTTATAAATTTTTGATACACTTTAACAAAGATTTACCTAGATCTGTCGAAAAAAACATGTCTTGCCCTAAATTATTTACAATACAACAAACAGCAGCATGCACAAGCATCACAACAGAATCACCATATCAAGTTTGATGTCGATAAAAACCTTTCAAGAAAGTTATTAAACTTACTGACAGCCTGCAGCAACCTACAAAACAAAGCACTTTCAAGCTATGAATTTCTCTGAATTATTATTAACTTGTTCATCCCAACTTCCTTTTCTTATCTTCATTTTCTCTTGTACTCATTGATAACTACTTCTTGCTATTTTTCACCATCCTCTCCTCACCTGATTGCCTCCTCTTTCCTCATCTTCTCCTCCTCAAAGTCACGCTTCAGTTGCTCCTGCCTCTCAGCCTCCTCTTGTTGCTTCCTTTTGGCCTCTTCCCTCTCCCTCCGTTTCCGTTCCACCGCCTGCTTCCTTCGCTCTGCCTCGGCCGCTCGCTTAGCAGCCTTGGCCTGGGAGCGGGAGACACTGCTAGGTTCTTGGCTGGAGTCCTGCAAAGAGAACAACAGATGGAACGGTTTTAAAAAACTTGCATGGGTGTAGCTGAAATAATTAAGAAGCTCATTACCACAACCAAGGTGCACTTCTCAAAATGTGCTGTATGGGATGCTGCAATCGATGCACATATAAATTCATTTACTGGTGATCTATCACTTACATGGCATGAAAATTGTAAGAGATACATAAGACCTTGGGTTTAGACGGGTGCTACAAACTTGAAAAGGCAGCTATAGACCTTGTTGAAAATCTGTTTTGAATTGTCTTTGAAGTTGAGGAACTGGTTTGGTAGAACGTAGCACATTGTTTTGGTAATGGGCTTCTGATGTTCAGTTAGTCATTACTTTCAAGTTGAAATATTCCGCCAGAAATAAAGAGAAATATACAGACACAAGAAAATCCAAGACTCCACAGATGTATGGAAACGGATCATTTCATGAAAATGGGATTAATAACTTTTTTTTAAATTGGTTTGTCCATAAGTAACTTTTACAACAAGTTGTGATCTTTCATAATAGTCACATACTATATTCCTGCCCGTTTCGGACTGATTGTTGTAATGCTAGCATTTTCATGGAATGATAAAAACTGCACACACTGTTCATTTACATACCACACAACAATAGTATAGAACACAATTTCAGATATCAGCTCAGATATGGCACGTTCACAAAGTTAAAAACGGAAAAGTTATAGAGCAGAAAATATATAAGTTTAAGAGAACATCTTCTATATCACTGAAGGAATTAAAGAAAATATACCAAGAAAAGACAGTAAGGTACATGGGCAGGAAATAAAAGCTCACTGATGACTGACCAATAAAGAAAAGACAACTATGAAAATACAATGCAACTGAACAAAATTGAGTTCATAAGATGGAGAAATATCACGAAAATGTCAATTTTTTAACACAAAGGCAAATATTAACAATAATGTACTTCATAACAGTTCACTGTGCTGTTTCGGGACACACAGATAAATCTTTGTATAAACACATTGACTTGGATATTCTCACTAGTGGCTTGGAGGCTGAATGCAACAGAGTCTGATGTATACATTAACAGCAATACACTTACGTCTTTGAATTCTATGAATACAAATGGGAATCTTACATGTAGTTGGTTAACATATACCTACCCTTCTCGCATTATCACTCTCACAATTATTCTAAATTTAAAGGAGGGCACAACTGTAAATGTTTAACCATCGAGAGCTGCCTAAAACAGCAGGTCAGCATTGCATGTGTAGCAGAGTTGTAATCAAGTCAATCACACTCACATCGCACCTCTGGTCTCAGGCCAAGTCACAAGCTATTCAAATGAACTGTGTGGCAAAAGCATTCTTTTGTCACTGTTCATTCCCCATAACTTGTGACCTGAATTGTGATTGACTTGATTACAACTCTGACGCACATAGTTCCATTCAAGCTGCAAAACATCAAATATTCAGAGCAATTTGGTTGCAAATCAAACCCACGGGATTTCAACAAGCATTTGATGGGCTGATATTTCTTGCGTGACCCCGATTATCTTCACTTGCACCCGGGAAATTGGTTCCAATTTAACTCATCAGGCAACTCCAGTGAGTATTCATGCCATCATCAGTTGCACGGTCTCACCGAGTTAATGATTAAATAACGAGTCTTCACCATTAAACTGGGCCGAGTTTGGGCTTCATTCCCATTCTAATCAACCTGTCCACAGAGAGGTCCGGGCTGCATTGCATAGCTCTGCTGGCTGCTTAGCAAAGAATCACCACTTACTACAGCGGAAAATTCTGCAATAACAGCTAGCAAAGAATCACCGCTTACTGCAGCGGAAAATTCTGCAATAACGGTAAGCAAAGAATCAACGCTTACTACAGCGGAAAATTCTGCAATAACGGTTAGCAAAGAATCACCGCTTACTACAGCGGAAAATTCTGCAATAACGGTTAGCAAAGAATATCGGCTTGTGCTCATACTGCACATACATAAAGGATTATCTGCTAATTGGTATTAAAGTGCAAATTTTGTTGCTAGTGCTGTAAGCACAGAATGCTAACTGTAGGCACAGATTACTGACGTTATCAGAGCTATGAAATTGGCCCAGGCCAGCTTAGAAATGAACCCATAAAAACAAAGATCGCCATAGGATAGGTTGGCGAGGGGTTAAGATGCTTGCACGCGTATGCAGAGTCATGGGTGCGATTCCAACCAAGTTACTATTATTTATCTGCAGATGCTCACAAGTACAACAAATTCAGGGATTAACGCTGGCTCTTTGGTGCAAATATTAAATGTATTATCTGAATTACACAAATTAAACATTGAAAATAACACGAACTCCTACATGCTGTGAGAAAAAAGTGATCAGTAAGAGAATGTACAACGGAAAGAGTTGTGATTCTACACAAAAAATCTAGAATGACTGTACCTCGGTGTAGACAGACATGTGCTCCGAGTCGGCTGTCATATCCGTTTGAGCCACAGAGGGCGGTAACGGCTCGGGCTAACCGGACCAGAGTGAGGAGGGAGGAAGATAAATGGAATAACATGGACAAGGAGGAAAGTGGAAGTGATGGGCAACAGGGATGGGATGAACGAGATAAAACAAAATGACACGGTGAATAATTCTAGCATCACAAGAGTCATCTCTAGCTCAAGACGCCACACTGCAGACTTTGCAAAAATGGAACATGCTCAACGGAACAAGTGGGAAAATATGTCTCCGTCAACCACAATTCATACAGCAATTGAATGGCACCACAAACAAAAAGATACTACCTCTAACCCTCTTATAATTAGCATCAAACCTGTTTTGGTCCCACTGCAAGCAACATTGTTAGTGCAATGGTTGTTTTGACAATGAAGAGCACTTCTCTAGCTAAAATTTTCCTTCAATCTTTGACCAAAAAAAAGGTAAAATATTTATCAATTTGTTAATATTTAATAATATTTGTTATCTATCCAAAGGAATAAAATATTATTAGTCTGCCCTGGTAAAACCTCTTCAAGTATTAGTCACACAAAAATGCTGGATGAATTGAGTGGATTAGGATGCCCAAGAGCAGACAGTGCAACAGATAGTGGAACTGCCTGCAGTCTCACATATCCAGTGTCACGACTTTTGTGACTCAAGTACAATGGATTACTAGTTAAGGTATTAGTAGTGAGAAATGTGAGAGGTTTTATAACTAAGCAATGTTTTTTTTTCACACTCATGCATATTCATACTTCCGATATCCACGTTTATCATGCGGTTAAGTTTTTAAAAAATGAATTTTTTTAACTATTCAAATTAATTTGTTAACTACAAGGACAAGCATTCAAAATTATGGATTACTCATCACCAAGGTTGTGTTTTGATATCTGTATGCATGATTAATCAATGCTGAATTTTTGTAGAGCTCAGAAAAACTGGCTGAACCAGGAAGGAAACCAATCGTCTCTAAGTTCTAACAACCGAGGTTTGGTTGGTATATTCCGAGTCAACTTTATTTTTCTCTCAGAATCAATTAAATGTTCTAACACTTTGGAAAAAATACTTTCCTGCACGATCACATTATACCTGTGTGCCTTATTCACAGTTCAGCCATGTAATGTCGCATTCTTAAATCTTTGCAAACGGCAACAAGCATCACCACACATGTGCCTATTGTACATCAGAGTACACGGTTCATGTACTGCATAATTATATGCACTTTCCACATTTCAAGTACACAAAGCAACGCTGTCTGCTCTATTTTGTCATATTTGCAGTGGCACTGCAACCTCATTTTCCTGTTTTAAGGATTTAAAACCCTCCGGCGAGCGATGCTTGTCATTGTGTATGCATTTGCATAATGTCTTATCATCTTTGACGATATGTCATCACTTAATTATTTTGTGCAATTTAAATGTTTGTATATATGTAACTCTCCTGTTTGTATAAATTCATTTTTTATGAGTATGTTTTTAATAATTTATTTATTTTTGAAAATGTGTAAATTTCAAGCAATTTGGCCCTTCGGCCACGATTTGTGAATTGTAATAAAACCCCCCTAATAAAAAAATATTTTACTGTCGCTTTATGCAATTTCTTTTTTAATTACTCTTACGTTGAGCAGTCAAAAATAGTAAAACCTGCATTCAAAAATACAAGCCGTTATAAGGGCGACAGAATTATTTATGACAATTATATTTGCTCCATTGCACTCATTCTGTGCTTAGGCACAGCGTCCTTTTCACAGTTGTCGCAAAAACATTAATTCCAAAGAAGAGGTTATCATTGGTTTGCGATAAAGATTGTAGACATTCAAAACAAAATCTGCACCCATAGTGAGACTTACACATCAAGAATGCAAGTTGCATGTCTTACATTAATGTCATGAGCTGAAATATAGAAAGAACCTTCCTGAATGTTATATTCTACATGTCCCGACCCATAAATTACAAGATGTTTGCGTGGGTACCGGTAAGCACTTTCTGTTTTTCATTCAAAATCTTTGTGCTACCTGATGTCAAAAAGCTTCTTCGGGTCGATATTGACAATCTTCATGCTACGCTGACGTCAGAAAAAAAAATGCAACGAATTAATTTAATTATTTATCAAGCTGATCACGGGATGAAGAGAAAGATAAAAAGACCTTTGCAAAGTTGAAGGTCATACTGTCATAACACAAAGTGGCAGTATTAGATTAGTCTCTCGAAACTGTGCAAAACACGAAGCTTTGTATTCAATGTCTGCGCGTAATTGCCGCGGACGATTATACATCCCCGTGCATATCAAAAGCTTCAATATTCGTTAATACCCGGCCTCTATCGAAAATTTTCTGTAGTTTCACTTGCACAAGTGACTTTAATGACATTATGTAAAAAGTAATGTAATTTAACACTGAATCAAATAGAAATGTTCATAATAGTAATAAATTTGGCCAAAAGAATGCACGGCAGAATCCTCACTGTCAGAGAGTTAACTGTATCCAACCTTCGTGGAAATTACTCTTTCTTTCTTTTTTCTAAGTGAGCCGAGTCATGTTAAAATATTTGAATACACGTGTCTTGTTGTACCAGGGCTCCTTTCCTCACCCTCCACCTCTGTAGCCCGGGTTCAAATCCCACCATTTAAGGGCCAATATGTGGATTGGGTTTTCAGTCTCTTCCCGACTGCGGGTTTTCCAAATGTGTTTTCCCTCCCAACCTCTAAAACTTAGCATTATGTCTTCACAGCTTTCTTCCGGCATCTGTCCTCTGTATTATAAGTACAGTGCCCTGTGTGTGCTTTTTAAGAACTTCATTGTCAGAAATAAATACTGCACAGTACATTTCACAGTATTAACCACTGTGTGCCGGTTAGGGAGGAAGGAGCTGTCAAATGTAAACTATAAGTGCCTCACTGCCTGTGGGTTTCATACATACTGTACAGTGTTTGCGTATCCAATATAACCAGCAAACTGCATATAAAGGCCAGAGGCAATTGGGTTTATAGGTTTTACACTTATGCGTGTATACATTTTCTTAACAAAATAACTGTTAATCGTTTTCTGCAAAACTTGAGCACTCACTCATATAAAACTTTCATTAAGGTGGGTTATAAAGAGTAAATAAAATGATGCCGCGGACTTTTCCAAACCAAATCTACAATTAGCCTTTAGTGCATATGATTTTGCCCACAGCGAAACTGCCTAAAAAAAAACAACCGAACGCCTTAAACAACACCCCGTCTGTCCCTTGCATTCTAATTTGCAACACTTCTTCTGCATAGCCTGCTTAAAATAGACGTCCCCTACTGCATGCTCAATAATCAATGTCAAGACGTGGCAGTCAAACACTATAACCTCCTTTCTACTAAAAGGACTTTATAACTGTCATGATCAGACATCTGTGAGACCCGGTAACCACAACTAGATTAATTGGTGTTCAGCATGCACCTCGCGTTTTAAAATTACGAGGTAATCTTTACTTTGTCATTTATTTCCAAATTATAATTTCCTATCTATATATATCTGTTACAACATTACTTTATGTCCTAAATTCACCACTTTGATAAAATTATTTTGCAAAAATATTCCCCCCCCCCCCCCCCCCCCCCCCCCCCCCCCCCCCGAGTGGAATAAATGACATTTAATAAACATCTTTTTGAAATACAGGGCAAGACGAGAAGACCCGAACCTAAATATATCACACATATAAATCTATATGAATCAAAATTATGTATATAAATTAAAATTTCTGCACCTATTAATGCAATAGTTTCTGTAGTGAAAGAAAGCTAATGAGTTATGATTTCTTGCGTAAATGCTTAAAAATACCTCACACAAAATATCATTAAAAATAGGGTAAAGCATTTGGGTTAGTGTTTTTTTATTCACCCTGTATCACGCAGTCATTTAAATGTAGTGTACACGATTGGTAATCCTCCCAATTTTTTTACTGAATTATTATGAAATACCCGACTAGACTAAGTTAAAAGTAGTGTCAATCATCCTGTGAAATGATGGTACCTGGTGTGCCGTCGTTTTCAAGAAAAGTTGAAATTTATATCGTTTTCCAACGATTTTCCGGCCGCACAATTGTTGGAAAAAATAACGGATACTGCCCTCTATTGACCGAATGTAGTTAGTCCGCGTTGTGTCTAAAATAAAGTAACAATCCGAAAACAATTATAGTATGTGAGTTTGCGTACGTGTCGTACCCGTAGTGTACCGAAGCGACGCGTTGTAACCAGTGCATGCAGTGGATCTTGGACGTTCGCCGCACGACGTACGTACCGCTCGGCCTATGTACATGTAATGTAACCAATTGAAAACAATCCCATTTCCAGCCACAAGCAAATGAGGTTATATTTCTAATAAATTTGCACTGGGTCGCTGGACGGATTCCAGTAATGTATAAGTGCTAGACTAGTGGTTTCTATGACCAATAAGTCCAATGGTCCAGTTATTTTTTCCCCCAAGTTGCACTTAAGCCTCACAGCGGAAGCACAATATCTAGAGTGTCCCACTGCAATTTAGTTTTTCTACTAGTTTTGATAAACCAAATACAGTAGTTCTTCCCCTCCATATTTTTGGTGTATTGTGAATCCATCCAGGAATTTTCTTTCTGGCCTACTACTGTCTTTTAGATAGTTTTGAGCTACTATAGCTGTTGGATCTAGCAGAATATTTTCCTGAAATACACTCCCTGTATAAGCCAAATGACCCAGTATTTCAGGGCAGGCGGTATGCTCCCCAGAGAGCAAGGATGATGTCAAGAAAAAGAAGAATCAGGATGCTTGTGCTCTTAAGCAAGATCTTTTACAATGATTATCTCTCTCTCTGCAATGATTATCTCTCCGGCCACAAGAAAATCAGGTCATGTTTCTAATAAGCCAAGATGCGATATACTTTTGGCAAATGCTGCTAACCACAGAGGCAAACCAGTATCATGAATGGTAAGAGCGACGGGATGCTTATGTTCTTAGCAAATGTGATTATGTTTCGACAAACACAAGAGACCAACTTTTTTTGGCCAGGGGTGTATATGCTCCCTGTGAAGACAAGGCAATATCAGAAAAGCTAATTTGATCAGGGTTAGAACTCTGAAGGCATGCTTTGTATCTTCCATGAACTTCCCATGCAACAAAAAACATTATACTATCCCACATAATATAGGTTTTCCCGCCCAACTTCGTAAACTTAGCATCTGAATTAATGACAGGTTCATTCAATTCAGCACGAAATTGATTGACGATCTAGATCACCATTCAAAGAGCAAAAATGATCATTCAATTGAAATTCATGACCATGCGATTGCACACTCTTGTTATACAAAATTGAAGTCAGCAATGAATTTGGAAAAACATGCAAATAGCATTCAAATTCGCGCAGACACTCCGCGTTTGGGCATTCAATTTCGTGAATAGGCAAGCATTTGTGACATTCGTGCAATGTTTTGCATTTAATGTTAATCATCTAATTCGTATTTTGTTTCTGTTTGAATAATTATGAAAAGAAAGAATAACACCTAAGTACAATCAAATAAAACAGCCCAAAGTAAGCATATATATAACAGAAAGGAGTATTAAATGAAAAAAAGGATGGAAAAAAGCAAATGAAAAATGGAGATACAAATATATAATTACTTTCAAAATGTGATAAATGAAGAAAATAAACCATTGCGAAAAAAATTAGAATAATCTTAATTGGCACAAACATAAATCACAATACACATGCACAGAGTGTGCATATATAACTGTGTGTGTTTGCTGTACAAATTACAAATCAATACACTTAATTTCAAGGATTTTTGTATCAGCATCCGTGATGAAGGTCCAGGGCGAGTATCGCCTCCAATCATTATTGGACTAAATGCATTTCTGATCTGTAATTTGTCGTTTGTGATAGAAGCCAAAACGTGGAACATACCTCTATTATATATTTTTATATATGTATTCTCCTTTTCTGTTCTATACGCACCTTAATTTGTCGTGCATTCCTGTTATCTTAAAGTTTTCCTCATATACATTGTACTTTCCTTCTTCAATTTGAAGGCTCGAAGTGCGAAAAGATTGCCCATAGACGAAAACGAAAGTAAAATTCGGAAGGGAATTCTCCTTCCAGTCACCCGGCGCCAAATTGAATGACGGGTGTGCATCGTCCAATTGAATGAAGCTATTTCTAAATTGAATGCGCTAAAGTACATGTACACAATTCAGTGTCTGCAAACGAAATTGATGGCTCATGACCTCTAGCCGTTTGCGAGTTCTTGGACAACTATACCCACGTGCAGCACACGCTATATAGCGTACAACAGCGTAACGCACACACAAATGCTCGCTTGCTGCACGTTTCACTGACTGGAGTTGTCTAGGATTTGTCCAAGACAACTTTTCTCGTAGTGATTACATGTACCAGTACTTGCAATCATGTACAAACCACATCATGCCTGCAGTTACGGTGTTTGAAAGACGTTCGTATTTTGCATTTCAACAAACAAGATGCATATGCAGAGAACGTGCACGTGTTGGAAGTTTTTCATTTGTCCAAGATTTAGAATGTCACATGCTATTCAGCAGACGCTATGATTGGCTTATAACAGCAATAGGTCAACTTAGACCTATGCCATGAACTTTCGAGAAATGCAAGGCTCACAAATTTAACGCGAGTGTGCCCACATAATGCGTTCAACAATTCTGTTTGATAACCTAAGTGGAGTGAGTTAACATAACACTGAACACACAGCGACGGCGAGGGTAGTCCATATGTTTGATATCTAGTCATGATCTGACTGATCGATCAAAAGGCTTGTGCACTCATCCTTTGTCAGAGTTTCATTAAAAATTGAATTTGTTTGCCCATCAGAAAGCATGCATTGGCACAGCAACGTGCATGCACTTTGAATATGTAGGATGCCACATGACGAATGGTCGGCGGCATTTGTACTCTCAAACCCATAAAAATATTAATCGACAATTCGTGATTATTTTAGTATTTACTACGGAATCAAGTAACTTGTGAAATACTTTAAACTATAAAATAAACCAATTCTACCAAATAAACAAAACCGAGAATGAAATTTATGAAAAGCAAAACCTATAGAAATATTTAATTGCGTTACTCAAAAACCTGAAATTTGTTTAAAAGGTAAGTACTGAATAATCACCTGACTCTCACTATCAAGTTATATTCCTTCTCTCCATGTATTTTTGTCATCACGTTGCCTACATGTACATTCCAAATCACAATTTTCACTGCTGAGTTTTATGCTCACAAGTGGGAACCATATGTGGCATCAGCAAGCGAAATCAGACATAAGTCGGAAATTTAAAAATTTTTGATTTTATTCCATAATAAAATATATCATGTAAAGCTTTGCAATGGTGGAAAACATTACTGTTATACGATATTTTGGTTTTCGAATAGACCCGTAAATTCAGCATCGAGAATGGAAAATAATACGTAGTTAACACAATTTTTCGGAAGTACGCCAGACTAAAATGTCAAATTGTACACATTTAATGGCCTCAACACAAAAGCAAACCAGGTATTTTGAATTAAATATGCTTTAAAGTACAGTGCTTTGACAACTTAAAACAGGAATCGTGATTTCTGGATGATTTTCATGTAAATTGCAATTACTCAAAAATAGGTCATGCGACTTTATGTCCAATTACTCTTGCAGACGTCACATGTAGGCCTTCAGCAAAGGAGCATAACAAAATCATTAACAGAGCCTCCATTTCATTTAAACCACCAACTGATGGAAAACCTTAAAATACACCTTTTTAAATTTTATACCAAAACAATTCATGGTGTGTTAAAAGTCACATACTGAGATGATTTTTTAATCCATTACATTTTCCCGTATTTTTTATTTCTTTATTTATATATTTATTTATTTATTCGTCAAACAAAATATATATTTTGTGGATTGTTTGACGAATTTAAAATTTATTTTAGTTAGTAAATTAGTTAGTTAGTTAGTTAGTTAGTTAGTTTAATTAGTTAATTATTTTTTGTACATATTTTTATTCATTTTTGGGCGGCTAAAATGCATGTTTATATTCTCGAGCCAATGATAAGCTTTCCCATTGCTCTAAAGTTATTGATAACAATAATTTTGATTGTTGTTACCTTGCATTATTGAATTTTCATATAAATTCTATTCTGCTTTTCTTATGTATATTTCCATATACAATTTATAATGTATCGTGTGCAGTGCCCTAATAAAAACCAGTTTTTACTATTTGGTCATACTCTGGGTAAAGAAATGAAATTAATGAGCTAAAGTTAGTGTAGCACTGACAACCAATGTACTATTCCAATAACAAGCATTAATACTCTAGGAATTAGGAGCGCCCCACTCCTCACTGATGACGAACAGAGCATGTTGTCAAAAATGTCGAGTTAAAAGCAAACCGGTTCTTCTCAGAACCACACAACTTTTTTAAAAATAAATTTCACATGGTGTTACCGCAAACCTTCTATACTTTACTTTATGAAAATGTGTTTATTGTCAGCAGATAATTTTTTGGTGGAATGCGTCTCATTGGAAAAATCTCATTGCTTAGCTCATGCTAACAAACTAGCAATTCAATTTGAGATATATTTTCCAAGTTGATACACCCAACAAGCATGAACGTAGCAACTATATAAGTGTGTATTATGACCTGATGATTCCTGTAACTGATCGAGCGAAAAAGTTCTTTGCAGAAGAGACATGTTTGAATGAGAACGTGCTGGTAAGTGGTGAAGATCGAGAGCCACTTCAAACAGAAGCATATGCAGTGAACAGCAAAATCAATGTTAAGTCAAAATGCAAAGCAAACCTCAATCATTCACAGCACCACAAGGGCTGCATTCAAGATACAAACAGTTTTAATAAAAGCATTTGTTTTATTGAGAGGGGTGAGAGGAGAGATTGGAAGGTGTCCCAGAGTTATTTATGGGTCTTTCTCTTCTTTTTTTAAAACGTAAACTGCATTACATCTGAGGAGTAAATTACACAATTTTGAGCCAAAAATATTAATTCTTCCATGCACGTATGGATCTTTTTACATGCAGCCTTTTTGGTTTACAAATGAATCATGCAGCTATAATTATTGCTTTTACTTAATTAACACTCCATGCAAAAAAAATGAAGCTGTGTCTTTGATACATTGAGAGCTCATGAATGTTCACAAACCACTGCTCACAAACAGAACTGAACTTCTTCATGAACATGCAATGGAAAGAAACTGGCATGCAAGCGGACACATAATTATCTCTCCAACAATATCCCTGAAAAGGGCTGCTTGTGGAAATTAGAAAAACCAATCAGACGGCATGCAATTTAAAAGCCACACATGCAGCCATCCATGCCAGCAACATGTCGGCCACATCAATCAATAATGGTGTGTACCCTAGATCTCGACTGACTGCTGAAAATCTCATATCCGGCAGTGATCCATTAAACAACGCAGACAATGACTGGACGTGAATGCTGGAGTGTCCCAACAGGTATATGTCAACAACAAAATGTCACTCCGCGTACTTTCCCAGGCAAGAATAACACGGAACAAAATCGATGTTCTAGCTCATGAAACTGAACATGCCGCCTTTTGACTGGCTGCAAAATTTCCAATGAGCTCTGCGAACTCTTTTTTTTACTGTATCAATCAAATATGAATTTTTCATGTCTGTGTGCCGCTAGCCAATTCCATGATACATGTACATGTACATCACCATTGGGTAACGTGAATAGCATTTCATTACATGCAGATCCAGCATTCACATATTTTTTTCTTTAATGTGATCCTGAATGTGAACCAATGGCTATTTTTGTAAAAATTGCACAGGTGAAATTTTTATTGGGTTAATACTAAAGCGTTTCTTTCATAGCCAGGTCAACAATATGCAATGAAAATTTCATCTCCAAAATGAAGAAATATATACACAACATCATCCAGAAAAAAAAAAGTGTAGACAAAACATCAAATTTTGACAAACTGGGACACAGATATTTTGTACATGTACAGCCTGTACGATTTCAGTACAGACTGCATTCCACATTTCCGACTGCACTCTGTTTGTGCTTGTCAGATGCAGCAGTGTGTTCAAAATCCCTCCACAAATATGAGATTATCACGACAGAAGAGCAGAGTCAACTTAGCAACCCTAATATCTGTACCTCCTCTTCCTCTGAATCCGAGAATTCCTTGAAGCGCAGCATGCAGTGGAGAATTAAGGGATGAAAACAGGCAACAATTAGCCCATGTACATTTATTAAAACAGTAACTATGGCACACTCTAACATGGGCAAACCTAAAATGGCGGATGCTGTACGACTGTATATGCATAATCTGATGAGAGATACACACAGTATGAAAATTTGATGAAATGCAATGCAAACATTTTGGCCACGTTTAAAATATGAAATTATTCGGGGGCGGATCTAGCCTTTCATTTAGGGAGGGGTTGTACCATTCACCCACAAAACGTGGAAGGTGCCAAAGGCACGTTCCCATGTACAATTTTGAAACCCGAGGGCTTTCTCCTGCAAACTAACGCATCTCAGGCACCGTTTGAATCTGCATAATTTGTGGTTTTTAGAGAATTTGCTACTGAAAACTTGCTTATCACAACTTTGCTCAGCAGCCCAAGAGGGGGTGGGGGGGGGGGGGGGGGTTCACTCCCACAACCCCACCCCCCCCCTCTAGATCCGCCACTGTTCTTCAATGTTGGTTCTAGATCCAAGTTCCTGAAGCTGTTTAGCAGAAAATATTGCTTTAAAAGGTAATATACAACATTGGCAAACATCAGGAAAAAAACTACTGAATTATTATGAAATACCTTACTTGACTTTAGGTAAATAATAGTCTCAAGCATCTTGTGAAATCATGGCACCTCATGTACTGTCATTTTCAGGAAAAGTGGAAATTTATATCGTTTTCCAATGTTTTCCAACGATTATCAATTTCCAGCTATGGCCGTCCAACCGTCATTGGAAAGACTGACGTTTTTCAAATACACACATGTACATGTACTTCCCCAATTTTCCACATTTTGTTTGGCAATTGGTTACACATCCATGAACGAGTGCAAGCCAGTCTACTTCCCCGACGTCTATAATTGCTCTGTTTTGTTTTAAGTAGGGTCAGGGAACCAGACAACCAAGAACAGCATTTTTCGCATCTATGCACACAAAGCTTTAACACGTTGACTGCCAGCCATAATTTATAGGGCGCCACGTGACCACATTGCCATTGTGCAATCTGGACATACAGCGCATGCGTCCATACTGATGATCTTTGCTTTCAAGCTGTCTCTATCAATCACAACCATTCCATACATTGATGTACTCATACTGCCAGCAGCGTATTTGATGCGTCTTCGGTGATGCCAGAGTATTCAATTACCATAACAATAGCGTTTGGTTCACTATGAGTATAATCGTAGTGGCAGAATCCGGTACACCCGTCACTACGAATATACTCGTAGTCGGCAGTCAACATGTTTAATAAACAGGTCAGTGTTTCAGTATTTGCTATAAAATACTAACCCCCAAATCCATTCATTTCTGAAAATTACAGCAAAATTAAATGTTGTATACTACATTTAATAACATCCTGCTGAGCTAAAATCAGCTGGGAACCAGTTACAAGCAATGAATTTCACATGCAATTTTGGCTGGTAACCTGTTTGTACCAAGTCTTTCTGTGCTAAGCAAGTCTGTGTGCTTATAGTAGCTCCTTGAAACTGACTCTTGGCCATGCAGTGATGTCAGCAGTACCTGCTTCCATGCACCGGTCAGTAATGTGTCATCTCAGTTTGTGGTAGTTTTTCTCCTACGTACCACACAGATTTCAAACTTGCATTGTATTGTTTTACAGTTTGAATATATTCTCAACCCAAGATTGACTTCCGCGGTCTTGTTCCCAAGTTTGGTAAATGTACAAGGAATGCAGAACAGAGGAGGATGCCAGTCTCTGCATTCTTGAATGTCCTTAAAAAGAACCAAGCAGCCAGCTGATTGGTTCATTCAAGCTCCTCTGAACAACTCGACCATTCATAATTTGATTCTGCTGTTCATGCCAAATTGATTTGCTTGCCAAACCAACCATGATACGAGATGGCGTAGTCCCTGTTGGTTATCGATGATATGACACTGTGGGGGAAAACATCTTTCGACCTTGAGGGAAAAAGCTTTGACAACAAGAATATGCATTTGAAATGAGCAAGGAAACCACTCATGATTATTTTCTACTAGGGGTGTGCATTTATGGGTAGTAAAAGAACTGGGTACCCGATTGAAAAAGATACAGGTACCTGGGTACCCGTTAAAGAAACCCAACCCAAAACTTCCAATCCCAGAAGTTGCAATAATGTCTTTCTCTGAGATTCAAAGGTCTGATTTCAGACAAAAGTCTAAAAAATCTTATGCCTGTCCAGTAAACATGATCACTACTTCGCCATTACATGTTCCAGCACGTGCATGCACTGGCATATCACAAAAGACAGAAGCTTTATACAGTTGTATTTATAGTCGAATGAGGCATGCTATTACGCATGTATGTCTCGTCGAGGCTCTTTATCCATACCCAGACTACAAAAACCACAACCGGTAAATTCCCTTTATTGTCAATTTTCGTGAGCGCCATAAACATGAAATCTGTGCTGGTTTCCCATGTAGTCCTGTTTTAATTTTGAAAATTCCCGACAAATATAGTTACTATGCTATAATGTAAAGTTGTACGGGTACTCGATTCCATAATCTGGAACCGGTTCCTGACATGAATGGTCGGGCACTCGGGTACCCAGTTCTGATGCACACCCCTATTTTTCTACATGGTGAAACTTTCAAATTAGCCCAATGAACTGAAGATTAAAGTACATGTAAGTTCGAGTGACACATATATTGCCTTTTGCCCTAAAATTGCTAGAATATCGTTATAAAAGTAGAATTTACAGGACCCATCCCTTGAAAATGCACTTTCTGTCCAAAATTCATTGTCAACAATAATTTCAGGGATGCCAGTTTAGTTCAGTAAAGTCAGACCGTCAGACCGTTGGAATTCAGACTGGTGCCTTGGTCTAGTCTATAGCGCTTTGGTTGCACACAGGCTACACTATATGCCTGGCGCCAGTCTGAATGTCCGGATGCAATGTTTCATTGCTTTTTCCTCATTTCTCCATAAATATTACACATTATGGTACAATTTTTTGACCCAGACCTTGGAAGTACATGTAGGTTAGGTAGCTAACCAAAGAGATGAAATTTGGGGAGATTTCAGGGCATGCAATGTGTGTCTTTAAGAAACCCTCCTATGCAAACATACATTCTGAGCCATGTTGTTGTATGGGTCAAAATCAGTCAAGTTGATTGTTTTTGACCCTCCTGCCATAGTACAAAACCACATGTAATCTGATCATGTCTGTGTAAAAGTATAGCAGGGGAGGTGGAAGGACATTTCTTTTTACTGATTTTGACCTTTTAAATAGTAGGAGGGATTTATGTAGCATCTCTCTCTGCAGATACTATTATCAAACGAGCATCAGAAGTCTTCATTTGAAAATTATATTGGCTGTTTTGCAGTAATTGGAGCATCGGGATATTAAACAAATCCTTCTGTGGAACACATTTTGCCTTTATACAATTTTAATTAAGGTAACATTAGCTCAGTATAAAGAGGCCTGGAAATGATTTCATTAATATTGTTGACTCCGTTCATGTTTCTCTGCAAGAACATGGCATGGGGCTTATGTGCTAGTAGCCCCAATCATTTTAACACGTTCTTAAAAAAAATATTTTGACTTTTTTAGCGCCTTGGTGGGACCTTGATGCATAAGCCAGGGCTTGAAATTTACACTGGGCCAGTGGACCAAGTTCAGTAATTTAACCCTAACACTACTGAATCCAACAGGATCTAACAATTTGACATTCCCGTTGGACCCTGTTGGACTGAGCAGCTAACTCATAGTGTTACAATCCTGTTGGATTCAGCAGGCAACAGAAAAATAAGACAGTTGGATTCTTTTGGATTAATAGCAGGCAACTTGGTATGTTGGACTGCGTTAGACTGCATTGGATTGAGCAGAAAACTCATAAGAGTTACTGTTGGACTCTGTTGGATTTAGCAGGGTAGTCCTGGGGAACCATTAGGGGGTTACACTGGTCCAGCAGACTCCATGGCCAACAAGACTAGTGGGCTACTGATTTTTCTTTCAATTCATCTTACATTTTTTTTTTTACAATTCTTCAACTCAAAATGAAGTCGGCCTTAATTGTATATTTTCATTCACTGGACAAATTTTGAATTAGTAACAAATTTGGACTCCAACTGTAACATACAGTTTAACCACACAAAATATTCTGTGTATTTTGATAGTCAGTGAACTTGGGAGGGAAAGAAAAATCTTGACCGGTTGGTCAGTGCTGGATGCTCTAGAGGATATCTGAAATTCAAGCTCTGTAAACCCTTAACCCAACATTGCCTTATGTACAAAAAATGTACATTGGGCATCTAGCCCCCAGGCATGGATGCAGCACATGAGTAAATTCTTGAGAGTAGGCCACCTTCCCCTTCCCCAATGTTGAGAATCCCCCCTTCCCCCATCGTAGACTCACCACAGATTGTGCATGCAGTGGCCTATGAGCACATAGGATGTCAACGTTCTTTTTCCTTTTCCTGATTTCTCTGATAGATATTACAAATTATGATAGAATGTTTACACTCAGATCTTGGAAATAGGTTAAGTAACTAAGCAAAGAGAATAAATTTGGGTTGATTTCAGGGCAATGTGTGCCTTTAAATGTAGTATACAACATTTGCAAACATAAACAAAAAAAACTACTGAATTATTACAAAATACCAAAGTAACCATACTACAGTGTAAGTAAATAGCAATCTCAAGCATCCTGTGAAATCGTGACACCTATTGTGCTGCCGTTTTCAAGAAAAGTGGAAATTTATATCGTTTTCCAACGACCTGATAATTCCCTGATGTCTATAAATTACTCCGTTTTGTCTAAAGTAGGGTCAGGGAACCAGACTACTAGAACATAATTTTTTCTTTGTTTTCCAGCATTTGCGCACACAAAACTTTAAACAGTTCAGTGTTTAGTATTTGCTAGCACAAGCACACTATAAAATACTAACCCCCAAATCCATTTATTTCTGAAAATAACAGCAAAAGCAAATGTTGTATACGACCTTTAACCCTAACTCCCCAGGTGGTGTGAAAAATCAGAATGAAATTGGAGGATTCGGGACTGTTGGAGTTAATAACTCTCGGCTTCATCCTTCCATCACTGCGACCTTGAATCAATTTGCAACCATCTACAATGGTTCAATTTGTCTCAATTGAAAAAAAGGTTTTGTTCTGCCCGGAAAATCCTTTCAAATACATGGACAAAACATCCCTGTGTGCTGGCTTTGTCATGAAATACGCGCATTTGTATTTCTTTTGTAGTGTGAGTGAAAGACGAAATGCATAAATCAATTTACGGTTTCAACTTTGCCTCGGGTTATCTCAGAGAAAAAGCCATCAAGCTTCAAGTTCGGATTTATTAGATTTTCGTTTAGTCAAGTGATAAAGAAAATTTAATTTTATTTTTCCCGAGATGAAACTCTAGTGTGTCATCAATCAGTCAAATCAGTTTGGGAGAAAAAGTCAGATGGAATGCACATTCTGCAATTATTTTTGAATTCCGTGCAACTATTAATCTTTGTTGCCTTGGATATTCTATTCAGGGGGAGGGGGAAGATATCTCCCTTCAACTGAAAGATTGTTCTACATGTAACTTTCATCAATTTATATCCTATTATATAGTCTTGGCCGACCAACATTTTTGGAGTCGACTCTGAGCAGGAATCACGATTCCTTTCAGAATTGACTCTACACATCATGCAGAAAAACAGCTAGCTTTGTCAAGTGCCGTATTATCAGTCTTCTCTGGGAAAAGGCAAACTTGAAATCCTTTCTTGGAGTTTCAGAATCGTCAGGCAGTGCCTGGAATCTCCTCCAAGGAAGCAGGAATTGCCTACTATAAGGAGACTCCTAGAAAAAAATGGAATCGTGATTCCGATTCCAATTTTGGGGTCGAGTAGAGTCGACTCACCCAAGTATTATTATACACATCCACTGTTATACACAAGCCCTTCAAAGAAAACAATAAAAATGCAAAATAATTTCAGTGCACTTACACTTGGCTTCCAAAACTCTGCTTCCATCTGTATTCTCAAGAGGGGAATTTTCCTATCCAACATTTTTTTTCTTTTAGCACCAGCATAACATTCCCACCACTGCAAAATTCAGCTCAATATCATTTTCATATGAAAGTCAATCCACACATCTCAATAAACAATGAATTAAGAAACTATATTTTAGAAAAATTTACACTGCAGCTATCTGCTTTTCACACATGTATAAAGTTAGCGTTGGTTTGCATAATGACTCAGCACACACCAGAGCAGAAGGCGATATCAGAGTTGGGTGAATTACCGTCCCACACTTACTTTGCGCACCTCCGGTACGACTTCCTTTTTCTCAATAACAGGTTCTGTGTTTTCCCTTTCAATCTATTTGTTTTCAACAAAAGTTATTAATGGAAACCTCCGGATAAAATTAAAAAAATTAAAAAAAACAGTAGAGCAGAGATTTGTCTGGAAAAAATGTTGGGAATAGAATGCAGAGAAAAGGTGTGGGTAGGGTTAAAAGCAGAACATAAGAAAAAGAACAGCGCAAACAAAACCAAAAAAAGAAGACAAAAAAAAAAAAAACAAGAAATATCTGTCTTCATATTTACACTCTTTTGGGGGAAAACCTCACAGTTTCTTAACCCCTTGCATACGGATGACGCCATATGGCGTCAACAAAAAGTGGCACCAGGCCGGATGACGCCATTGGCCGCCGTTTGTGCAGTTTCAATCCATTGTTGGATTATTGTTTATGTTACACTTGAGTGCTCAAACACATTGTAGCGGTTCGCTTAGCTGCCAGAACCACCGCGACACCCCAACGTCTCCCATAAAACCGTACTCAAGGGGTTAACCCCTTGAGTCTGGGGCACTGTTATCGAGAGTGCATACTCCTGGCCGGTATTATCAATAGAGGGCGGTGTGGAGCACCGGACACAAGTGAGTGGGCATGCAGGCCGTAGATAAAGGGCTGGCATGCGGGGATTTTGAGGGTGGTGCAGCCAAGGTATCTTACAGAGAGTATGAATGAAAAGCCCCATCTATTCATTAAACTGAAGAATATAGTTCACGGAACTCTATTCGCCGCAAAACCCACACCAGCCTCAGCTGAATGATGAATAGAGCAATACGTGCTTGAATGTACATGTACAATACACGTAAACAGGCCCATTGGCCACATGGGCCTACATACGTCGTGCGGGATTGTGGCTATAGACGTCAACCGGCCAAGTCACCTCTCCTCACGCCGCGGCTATTGCCGTCATCCGGGTTCAAGGGGTTAAAGCCCCTTTAAACAGTGAATGCATTTTTTTGGGCATAAAATCTACATTTTGGCACAAGCCTTGTGTGTCCATTCTTTGTCTCAGTTAACTACACTAGTACCTGTTTCATCAACCCAAAGTGAAACTGGATTAAAGGGTTAAACCTCCCCGGCTTTTGTTGGGCTGATTGATGATCTTGGGTGAATAATAAATGCATTCCATCACCCGGGTTTACCCTCTTGAATACAGACGACGGCCAATAGCAGTGGCTTAAAGAAGACCACCTGGCCGGTTGACGTCTATAGGCACATTCCTATGCATACTCAATCCATTCATGTTTCAACTGTATTTTTGAGATTGTAATGAATAGATAGAGTTTTACAAACAAAGCTTTCATTTCTGTGAAAGGGGGCTCTAAGTGCAATGAATAGGATCACTCTATTCAGTGTGGTGCCTATTTGTGTTCACGCTTAGCTGCACAGCCTGTTTTTTGCATACCAGTCCCCATCAATAACAGCTGCAGTCAAGGCGATAATTATTACTACACATGTGATCCACTGGCAGTAATTATCAACACCTCAGGAACTCCTGTTACAGGGTTCCTGCACTTTTTCCTCATAACAATTTACAAATCATTGAATTTAAAAGACTTTGCATTCAGACTGAAAATCAAAATCGAGCAATTCCATGGGCAAATACCTAGTTGCATTTTTGGGTCTTCACGGATACTTAGTATCTTTCAGATACTAAGATACATATCTTTCAATGATATGATACACTTGATTAAAAGAAGTTGAAGTGAAAGATGTCTGAAACACTAGGTGGCAGTAACACCACCCATTTATCATATTGTTATTAATATGAAAATGAATTGAACTGTTGCAAACTGACTGAATGAACCTGAAATATACAAATCAAAAAATTAGCTAGCCTGACGTTTCAAACTTAAGCAAGTTCTTTCTCAAATGACAGAGTACAAGAAACAAACATGTAGGTAACACACATGCATGAGGGGGGTGGGTGGAGACACACAAAAGAGGGATGCAAAGGAGCATGGCAGTGGGTAAACATCAAAGGGAGGGGAAAGGACAGCCAGGAAGAAAGGAACAAAGAAGTGTGGTTATTAACATTTATACAGTGCATACAATGGCTGATCAAAAGCCTCAACTTGATATCATGATGGACCAACATACATGTATGTGACCAGCTCTACAAAAATGGGTATTATGTCGAAAAATTTGAAAATTGAGTTATAAATATACATAGTTAAATTTGTCACATCCTAAGCTTCAATTTGGTGTAGGTTTGACCCGTGGCATTATACTCATATTTTTCCAATTTAACGGAAGTGCGTTTAGAGATATAGCCCTTTAACCCTTGCATCCGGATGACATCCATAAACGTCTATAAAAAATTGCCACCTGACATCTATATACGCATTCTCTGCATTTTCAATCCATTGTTGGATTATTGTGTATGTTACGCTTGGCTGCACAAGCCTGGTGTCCATTTTGCTTGGCTGCACAGGCCGGCATGGCACCCTGGCGCCCCATTATAACACCCGTACTCAAGAGGTTAATTACAAAAAGTGCAAAGTAATCAGATTTCTATCAACATTTCTATCAACATTTCTATCAACATTTCTATCAACATTTCTATCAACATTTATTTTTTCATCTTTATTCATCAATATTAATGTTTCTGAAAATAAAATATGAAAATATAGATATAACAGAAGCCAACAAACCAAAAAAATAAAAATAAAAATCACACGTGAAGATTTTTTCACCTGCTTCACATAGTGCGACATAATACCCTTTTTCGTATAGCGGGTCACATATAATCATTCCTGGATGAATCTCATGTCCACGGGCAGCACAGCCACATTAGACAGCTTCACAGCCAGTGGTATATCCAATGCATGCCTGCCCCCCCCCCCCCCCCCCCCCCCCCCCGCCCCCCCTCCCCATTGAAAAGTCATACTTCAGAATGGTGCAACTTCTACCCCCTTCAAAAGTTTTTTATGGGCAAAAACTTTAGGGAGAACCTCTCAGTACCATTTGCAATTTTGACCTCCCCCCCCCCCTCCCCCCCCCCCCCCAATCCAAAACCTAGGCACTCCACTGACAGCACTCTGGCAAAGTAAATTTTCTAAAGCCTTCCGAAGTCTTCACATCCCATTCTACTTAGGCTCGACTCACAATGCATGAACAAAGTACAATAAATCAATACGTCCACTGCCACTCATCAGTGTTTTCAAAAATCTTCCCTTCCACACAGAGCTGTAGTCGAGTCCATGTCGAGTCCATCACAAGTCCATGCAAGTCCCTGCAAGTCCCTGCAAGTCCATCACAAGCCCTCCGGTCCTAATTCCAATCACAAGCTATTCAAATGAGCTTTGACAAAAGCATTCCTTTGTCATTGTTCATCCAGTTACTTGTGACCTGCTTTATGAAAGGACTTCCGACTGGACTTGCAAAAGGACTTGTGAAATGACTTGCAGGGACTCGACTACATCTCTGCTTCCACAAGACAAAAAAACAGCAGTTAAACAAAACAGAAAAAAGACAGGAAGTAATGCACGGATAAAATGAGTAGTATCTTCACTTACATCGTGGATGATGATGAACTCTGGGGACTCTGACTTTTCCTCCTCCTCCTCCTCCTCCTCTACTTCATCTACTTCCTCTTCTTCCGGCTCTGCCTTTTCCGGCGTCTCGGGAATCTTGACGTCTTTGCTCTCAGCAGCTGTCTTCTCCACATCCTCTGCTTCCTTAATCACGTCCGCTTTGGGTTTCTTCTTAGTCTTCTTAGGAGGGGCAGCCTTCTTGGGGGCAGGGGACTTCTTTGGTTTCTTTGGTTTAGCGACTACTTGGCGATTGTGAATTGATGAAATAAAGATAAAAGTCACAGAACGCTATTAAACAGGTAACGATGTATAGTAAATATGGAAATAGTTAAAAATTGTTTGCTCTTTGTGTGTACAATGCTATGGAGAGACCACTGTTGTGTCTCTACTGACATCATGAATGCTTTGGCTCATGATTATGAAAATTTGCACCGACGTAAAAAAATCAACATTTTGCAACTATTTTCTAGACTTGTAACAAAGGACCTAGACATTTATAGTTACACTGAAACAACGTTATTCATGTCGGACAAATCATATTGCATGGCTCCTTTATGTTGTCAGTAATACCTTCTGCACCAATGTACTATGACATTACACTTCACACTCGCATATGTGCCATTCTTACAAGGGACCAGTCGGAAGTCACATTCCTCCGTATTGAGCTACAGGCAAAAATCCATTAAGGTCGACATTTTCGATTTTCTTTTGATTGCTTAAAATGCTAGTTTATGTAAAATAATATCATACTGTGTTTTCGTTTGTTAAATTTTAGTACAATAAAGTGTTTAAAAAATAGATTTTAGTAAGGTAACTCACTGATAAACACCGGAATTTGGGTTTCATTTTCTTCATAAGATACGTTATTTTTCGATTCGTGTACATCGCCATTTTGAATGCAAATCGTAACAAACTTGGTATCAATTTAAAGCTTGTGATCTTAACTCTTCAATGACTGGCCGATCTGACCGATATTTCCACAAATAAACCAATGAGACACTTTTAGGAGATAGCAGGGCTACCCCCTAATTGTGATCCGTTCAGCGGTGCAGAAATAAATGACAAACTTTATCGCTAGATTTCTACAACAGTGCTGGATCATCTAATAAAACTAAAATTATCATAACTTTTTTAATACTGCTCCGATTTTAATAATTCTTTCATCATTTTAAAGCTCATGTGTATATAAATCTAGAAACTAATTTTTGGGATGAGAGACTGTTCACTATTAAGAGAACCACACATTTGGATCAGGAACTTGTCAACAGCCATTTCTGGATAAACAATACCTTGTGCTACACCTCTTTGCACAAAGCATTCTTGACCTCAGCCAGTGGTCCAAGCAAAAGATCAGGCCCCGAAAATTTCAGCAAAATACAAACAGCTTACCTTTTGTCTCCTCCACTGGTTTGTAGAGCAGGTGGGCTACTTTATCGTCCTGGGGCTTTTCTACGAGCACACAAAAAGGAAACTCAGCCGTTTGTTTTAGCAGGAAGGATCTAAAATGTACTGTTTGAGTCCTATTTCTAGGTTGAACCATTCATTACAGTAAGTCCTTTTACAGTGATGGCACAGGCCCAATTTTGTAGTTTTGCTAGAACCACCGTCCATTTCATACAGACCATCAGCTCTAAGCACATTAACCCTCCTACTGTTATAACTATCATAACCTACCAAAAACCCTAAACCCTTCCTCTCCAACAGCTTGTGTGTTTCAACCCGAAACTCAATAGGATTTGATAGGTAGGGTAGTTGGCTCCATTTTGGCACTGAGAGAGGGAGGGTTAAAGAGCTCGCTAACTTCAGAGGTAAAATTTGCTTAAACTAGTCGCACAATAGAAGACTCCATGCCACTGGCGTTGGAACAGGGGGGCCATTGCCCCCCCCCCCCCCCCCCCCCCCCCACTTTTTCCACTTGGGGCAATTGGCCCCCCACTTTTGGCAGTTCCGCATAAAGAAAAACAGCACCAGCGCTGCTTTGTCCCGCCCACTTTCAAAAGTGTTCCGCCGCCACTGCTCCATGCACGTGCACGCAATAGCACGACTCAACAGTGAAATAGCGCTTAAGCTAGGAATATTTGTCTGCTGCAGTCAGCACAAGTTTTCTGCTAACCATTTATACAGAACCATATAAAAAATAGGCCATGATCGCAGCCAACATGGTGTGAGGGGTGTCAATCCTGTACATTTGTCTACACCGGGGGTGAGATTTGAGGAAAACGAAAAATCCAAGAAACATTCGGAGGCATTTGATGCACAAGAAAACTGCATTTCCTACCAAAAGATACGGTTCAAATATAGGGTCATTAGAATAGAAAGAAGACTGTTTCAGGTCGCAGAGGTCATTTTGGAATGAAAAAAACAATTGAAGGACAAAAACATCTTTGGGAAATCTGGAAGACGCCTTATGAAAATCCTGAAATCAGGAAAAATCAGGAAAAATCAAGAGAAATCTCACCCTTCTACACACACACACAATTGTGTAAATACCGGCAATCACGGACTCCCTATTGTCCCTCTTTTGTTTGTACTTTAACTTTTTCGGAAGGCCTCCCATATGTTTTGTACACGATCTTAACCGTGGACGTTCGGTCAATCGTGGACCCTTTGTCTACATCCTGACTCTTTTGTCCCTAGTTATAATAATAAATAATAATAATAATAATTAGAAAATAGAAAATTTGCGTGCTAAATAAAAAATTAGCAAGGAACCAGTCACGGGGCAATGTACATCACATGGTATTTTTTTCATTTGGTAAACAAATCTTTTCCATGCTGAGCAAAACTGTGTGCTTGGCAGCAATATGATATTGGTCCTGGAAGCTTGAAACCTCGGGCCACTTACTGATAACAAACTCCTCTCTGTTCTTGTCCTTGCTCCCATTAGACTTGCTGCTCTTGCTGCTTTTGTTACTCTTGCCACTCTGGGTGCTCTTCGTGTCCTTGTCCAGGAGGCCTGTTTCTGCCAGGATTTGGGATAACTCATCGTCTTCCGCATTCTGTTCTTGCGGCTTTCCGGGTTCGGCAGCGGGGCGGACGATTGGAGCTTGCCTCTCCTGTTGAAAGGCATTCATGACATGTCAACAATTCATTTTACAACATCCTTAACATTAGGCATTTGTTTTCCTTGAATAGAAAAACCGTTTATTCATATCTGTCGAAATTATAGCAAGTTGAAGAATGCAGTACTTCCCAAATATTTGTAATTATGAAAACAATTCTTGGAAAATAAGTAAATATGCAAATAGGCGTGCCAGAAATAACACAAGCTTTCTGTAGATTTATGAACATACATTAATACACCCAGCAGACTAAACCTCATACAGCGACTTAGGGTTCTAGTTATTTAACCCCCTTGCGTACGGATGACGCCAAATGGCGCAAACAAAAACAGTGGCACCAGGTCGGATGACGTCATTTGCCGCTATTTTTGCAGTTTCAATCCATTGTTGGATTATTGTATATGTTACGCTTGACTGCACAAACACATTGCGGCCATTTCGCTTGGCTGCACAGGCTGCCCCGGCACCCCCGACGCCTCACTACGATAACCGTACTCAAGGGGTTAATATCACTCTACAGGAAAAAAAGTGATACCAAAGCTAAGAATCACATCAACTACCTGTTCCTTTTTCTCAGCGACACCATAGTTGGTGACGCCAAACTCCAGGGGGCCCCCTACATCACCCTTGACGCTACGGGTACTTTTGACGGCCGCAGACTTATCAGACTTGACACTGGGGGCACTCTCCGCCCGAGACACGCCAGACTCGACTGACTTGCCTGTCTCACCGGATTGCACAGAGACTGTGTCTCCCGCATCGCCGCCTGAAAATACACAGGGATACATTTTAGAGAACAGAGAAGACTTCGGGGAGAGGCGTTCAAAATGGCATCCTTCTTGAAGAGGATTAGGTATGCAATGGGCTTAAAGAGGAAGCATGATTGATTTGAGAAGTGACATCCAGGGTCATTAAATGTAAAACAAAAATGTCTATGGAAGGATTTTTATTCCAATTAAAATCTGTGACCAAATCATACGAAATGACATTTTTTGACTGGTTAGTTTTTAGCTTTACATCAGAAAGACCATGGTTCTTCATTTTGATAAATGACTCAGTTTTACATGCTGATAAATATGGACGTTATACGGGTGAAACTCTGGACAGTTCCTCGCTATTGCAACTGTATAAGTCATGCCTAGGGCCTGACACTCAGAAGTAGCTCTGACAACTTGTGACTCATTTTGTTGGACTGGGTTGCATATACAGAAAGCTGGCTTTGTCTGTCTAAAGGCCGGTTCACACTTCGCGCAAATGTGAATGCGAAGCGAATGTATGACGTTAATGCCAAATAGCTGAGCTGAGAATTTGTTAAACATATTACAACTTCTGCAAATCTTTACTGCACTGCGAATGTTTCATGTCAAATTCACTTTGCATTCGCATGCAGTATAAAAGTGCCTCTATGCAGTGAATATTTCTTTCAATTGGATGATAACGCTACTGTCTTGCAGTACTTCATCATCCACCAAATTTGTCTGTTGCCAAGCTGGAGAAATCATACATAAAGAATGTCGGTGTGAATTAAACATTATGAACAGGTTTAGTACAGCGCTCATAAAAGATGCACAGCGCCCAGCATAAAGTAGAATTCATCAGGAACACAGAGCGCATGGACGACGAGGGGATTTTGACAAATCATCTTTTGTCAAGCATTCTCACACCAACGACCACAAAGTTGATTGGGATGCTGCTGAAATGCAGTCCCGGCATCCAAGACGCATTTAAGACAGAAAGGGAGAGAGACTCGAAAAGATAAGAAAAAAGAGGGGGAGAGAAGGAAAATGCACCCAGACCCCTCTAGTAGGGGGGGGGGGGGGGGGGGGGGGGGGGGGGGGGGCAGGCACGCCTTCGGCGTAGGCACCACAACTTGCCTTCGCCATTAGCTGCTTGGTAGATTTCACACCCCCCCCCCCCCCCCCCCCACCCCGTTTGGAAAATCCTGGATACTCCCCCTGGTTACACACAAAAACGAGAGTGGTGTAAAAACAGAGGGTGAATTTACCTAATACTTTTAGTGGGAGGTAAAAAAAAAAGAGAGAAAATAATTCATCACACAGTTTGTCTTCAAGTATGAATTTGACAATGCAGGTCTGACACCAGGAAGTGTGCTGTGTGATGTGAGAATGTCAGAAAGCAAGGAAACAACGTACTGTAGTTTAAAACAGAACTGAAAAACTCGGCTGATTTCAGAGAAAGAATTCACATATCTGTGAGCAGGAAACAGTATAAAAAGCCACACTGTGCATCAAGTAATCAAGCACTTGTGATCCAGACATCAAGACACCCATGCACAGACAAGCAGAAAGTGTCACTCCGTGTTGAGAATCCACGTCCAGTGCTTGTACAACTACTGGCTTCCAGAACTCACTGTTCCCGTCCTTCTCTTCCTCAACGACAACTGCCTCTTTATCTTCACTGGCTGTCTGGGGTGTGCTTGGTGTCTTGGCATTGGAAGGTTCCTCTTTAGGAGGCAGGGAGCTCTTCACAGTTGATTCCGTTTCCTCCTGAGGTGGCGCCGCATCATCCTTGGTGGGATTTTCATTGGTTGAATTCTTCTCGGGTGCTATCACGGAAACGCCTTTCTCTTCCATGCATTCCTATTTGTCCGAATGGACGCTGAGGGCACTCTTTCCACTCTGCCTGCTTCTGATAGTCCGGATGCTGCTGACACTGAGGGCGCTCTTGCCGAATTGCGCGCTTCTGCTGGAGCGGGCGCGGGACAGGATGCGCAGTTTGCCATCTTTGTCGTCTTCGACAGCGATGATGTCCTTGGGATGGATGGGTTCTGGCTCTGCAAGCATCTGAATCACTTCTGGGGCTATTTCTACACTTTCGTTTTCCTGTGCAACTTCTAGATGAAGTAAGTTTAAATAGATTTTAGGAAGTTAGAGAAAAAATTAATTAAAGAGGAAAAATTCTATGACAAAAAAGAAGACATTCCCTTATTTTTGTTATTGCCTTATTAAATTTTGACAAAAATACTTTTTGGATTGTTGCATACTTAGATGATAAAATCATACATCCATAATCCAATGAGCATTTGAGAGTGTTTTTCTTGGTAAATTTAATTGCCAAAAGATTCCTTTACCAATACGTTTTACCATCATGAACTGTTCAGGATAACGACGCTGGGTTACAAGTGAACAGAAATCGAGGAAGTAAAGATCAATCATGTCTACGTAAGTCTAGAAACTAAACAAGATGTTACAAACCTACATGGATAGAAATGTATCCCTTAAGCCTGACTTCCTTATAGTTTGTAATTAACACTGACAGTGTCGCTGAAGAGTCCCTAACGTTGATGCAGCATTATAATATTTTAATCTTGACTGACGCAAACAGGGAAAGTTGGACCAAGTGCAACTTTGCGGACTACCTGTGTCAAGTCGTAGGGGAAGGCCCATACAAATGCCATGCATGGTATAACATTCTCCACCACTTGAGTGCCACAAATTTGGTATATTTTCTCCTTTTGACTAGCAAAAAGGGCCACAAATGTAAACAAAATGGTGTTTCATAACTGAAATCTTTTGAAGTATCAGTTCAGCTGTAAAAAGTTAATATAAAAAAATGCTGTTTTTTTAAAAAGGCAATTTGTTCACTCTTTTGGTCAAATGCATCAAGAACAGTCTTTCCCCAGGAGTTTATGACTTGACATTTTGCGTGCTGTCAACTGTCGGCATTTATTCTGACTTCATGGAAACCAGGCTTCACAGATGTTCACATTTGTGAAAAGAAAATGAAGCAAAAATAATTGTTTGCAAGGAAACGGCAGTAGAGATGCAGCCGCAGAAAACACAGCAAGAGTTGACTTCAGTATAGACACTGCAATCGATACGTACTTATGATGTCATCAAGGATATTGTCATCATCCAAAATGGGGACCGCCTCGTCATCGTCATCTGCATATCATGAGCATTCATGAGGCATGCAAGGGCAGAACATTTTGAGGGCAAATTGTGACAATGAGTGTAATACATGCAGATGTTGGCTTGGTCACAATTCTTGAGTAATATCAAGCAAAATGAGTAATTCGAAATTAATATTAAAATCACGAACACAAAATCCACCCGGGCACTACGCAGTGTTTTGGCAAAAAGTGTGTCTCAAATTCAGGACTTTTTTTATAGATGGGACCATTTCCTTTAAAAGGGAGGGCACTCTTTTCATTTTAGGAAAGTCAAGTGCTCACAAAATGTATACTGGGTTATTGAAAAAATGTTTCCATTTAAAATATAACTTGTAAGTGGTAAAACTTTCAGAGTGGAGGTACACAGAATGGGATTTTAAAAGGTTTCCAAAACAGGGCCGAGTTATTCAAATCCTCTGGATAAGAACAAGAGGACAGGCCCAGTGTTTTAACTATCATGCCTTCAAAAAGTTTCTCGTTAAAAACTTATACAATTTTACCTCTCCTTTTTCCAAAGAGATAAGAAAAGAATCGATGTTAACTCACCTCCTCTTCTAAGATTCATCAGGAAGCTCACGGCTGCCTCGGCCGAGTGGATTCTCTTCTTTTTCCTGGTTGACCTCCGCTTTGCCCGGGTTTTCTTCAAGGTTGGCCCTGTCCACTGACTGTAGTCGGCCGACGACGCCACGGAGGAGGCGTCTAGGGAGTTGCGACGTGGACGCACAATGGCCGACCTCACCCGCTCGGGGTCACCAGCGAGGCTGAAGAGCTCTCCAAGCTTCTTCATCCACAGGGAGGCTGCGACCTGGGAGGGGAGGGGATTGAAAGTCCAACTGATGAAAATCAAAGGACATGCTTAAGTTCAGAGGAGAGGCTAACAATAGTGCTTGCCCCGAATGAAGCCAGCCTCACCGACAAAGGTTGTCATTGGAATACAAATTAGAACCACTGAAAGACTGGATTTGGGGGCTAGCCGTCTTTGGGGCTAGCCGTCTTTGGGGCTAGCCGTCTTTGGGGCTAGCCGTCTTTGGGGCTAGCCGTCTTTGGGGAAAGCCGTCTTTGGGGCTAGCCTAAACAAATTGCGGTACTACTCCCACTCTCATATCCAGAGGGCTATTTTATGACTTAGTACCACCAGCTTTTATTGTTTTGTTTTAATACATTTATTTACAAAGCTTAGATCCCTTTGAAATACCCATAGAAAGCACTGTATAAAAGACTTAATTTTATTAATGTTGCGGTCAAATCCTGTGGTACTGGTCCAAATCCGAGTCCAAATGAGTCAGAGTTTCAGTCAAACGCCACTCAGTCAAAAGAAAAGAAATTCAGGTCATTCATGTGAAATTGTCACTTCTGCTCCGCGAGTTCCATGTCAAATCTGACTCAGGATGCCGAAAGTCTGAGACTCAAGTCTGAGACTCGGGCACGAGTTTGGCTGCACTGTTCAATTCCAATCTGATGCGAGGATATACACCGTCTGTACCTCTGCGTCTTCAGCCAGATCACGTCCAGATTTTGGTCGCTCCAGGACGACGGCTGCGACAGCCGCTGCATGTTCCTCCAACTCCTCCAACTGTGAGGGCGCTCTCTGGGACGCAACCTGGGCATGGGAAGAGTTGGAGGAATGCCAAAAGTAATACTACCAGAAGGTTTTTATGTCTCTAATGGACTGAGGGTACAAGATTGTAGATTTTTATTTCATGCTAAAGGAGTGTGGGCTTAAATGTAACTAGTATTATCTTGTGTAATATTTATTATGAAAATTAATAACTTTCCGTTTGAAAACAATTTCACAGTAGTGGAACTGTTCTTAAGTATTGGGAAGTAAAATCTTTAGAAAATTAGTCTTGCAAGAAAATTAATCTTTCACAATGCTAGCAATGCTAGCAATGCGAGCAACGCAACACAATTGGGCCCTTAAAAGTTGCTTTATGGATCGTTAGAGCAAAGTCGGGTCATATTTTAGATTGGGTGTGTTGTACGTTGGGGGGGGGGGGGGGTTAATATTATCCATATCATCAGCCACACTTACTTCATCTTTCTCTGATTCTTCTCCAAGTGGTGCATCTTCCTCGGCGGGCTCACTGGTCTCTCCGACTTCCGTCGGCCAGTCGGGTTCCGACTCCGACATCATGTCTTCCTCTGCAACTGGCTCTCTCTCCCCGTGTTCATCTGTGAAGTTAACAGAGGATGAGATAGATAATGGATTGCAGCATGGATCGTATGCGTGATCAGAGAGCAACGTCCTTTGAGCTGTACAAACTATGACAGTGACATCTTCACTCTTTTGCAATCGTAAGCCAACAGCAGCAGCAGCACGAATACTTTTCCGTTTGGCAAGGATGAGACAATGTGGATCAAAACAAGATTTTCAAGTCCTCAAGATGTGTACTTTGTCAGGAGAGTCCAAGGTTTTGCACATCAAGCATTGGCCCTCTTTATGAACAAACAAGCAGATTTCAATGAATGCACAGACATTTATTTTGAGCAGAAGCGAAGGCTCTTAACAGCATATTCTGCAGAATTGAGGAAGCATTTTTTTTTTTTCGTTTTGAAAGACACTTTAAAGCAACAATTTAATTTAAAAGCATGTTTACAGTGACAACAATGGCTTATGTTTTTGCAATGCAATTTGGTCTGTCATATAAAAAATTCAAGCAAAGTTTTTTTCTGATAAATTTAATCTAATTCAGATATGGTTTTAGCATGGCCATGTCCAGGTAACATTTGATTTGTTGCTGGTGCATGTTCTACATATCCATCACAAATTCTGGTCTTCATTGGTTGTTTGACACAGGCTAACTGCAAAAATCATTTACCCTAACAGTCCTGAATCCTCCAATTTTAATATGATTGTCTACACACTTTTGGGTGTTAGGGTTCCAATCAACGGAGCTCGACATATGCAGAGCTACACCAAACTGGAGAGGGCTGAATTGTAGTGTATTGTCAATCTTGCATTGTCAATCTAGGTATTAAGAATATAATGATCTGTTGGCAATACACATTCTTTTTACTTTAAACATTAACCCCGACTCCGTGTGAAAAATTGTACTGAAATTGGGGGATTTAGGACTGTTAGGGTTATTAATATAGCACGGTTACAGTAGAGACAGAGTTTTATAAATAAGACAATTAATTTGTTTTCAAGGCAATGGTTTGGTAATAAGCAACGAGGCATACACACAGCTGGTTAACCCCTTGACACTGGATTTCATATGGGCGCCAGGCCGGCTTGTGCAGCCAAGCAAAACGGAAACAAGAGGCTTGTGCAGCCAAGCATAACGTACACAATACCCCAATAATGGATTGAAAATGCAGAAATTGACGTGTATAGACGTCAACCGGCCAGGTGGCAATTTTAATCTGCACGTATTTGTGTCAACCGGCGGCAAGGGGTTAATACTGGACGCGGTTTCTTGCCTCACTAGTCACCGTCAGCTTACAAGAAGGCTTACATTAAAATGTGATTTGAGGCTTACAATTGTAGATTGTACAACTACATCACAATTTTACAGACACACAGCGTGAAATAACTTTATAGAAAGAGAAGTGTGGCTCTCAGATGAATCCACGTTTTGGTCAGTACGTACATGCTCTGATGGTCATCAGGACTGCATTCTCCTGATGATGGTCAGTGCATGGTGACCAAAACGTCGAGTTTATACTTCTAGTTCTTCAAAGAAATACACGTCTCTTTTTTTTAGTTAGTTACTTCATATGGCACATCCGTAACATTTCTAACTCACATTAGCGTTAGGTTTTATGACTTGTGGTGGAGTAAATTTTATAGCTACTGAGGCACCACAATCACATGGGGTGAAACCTGTTGACTATCATAAACCAACTGGGTGTTGGTGATTAAATCCAGTCTCTGCGGATTACAAGTTTGACTCATCGCCTCAGTAATTTTAAACAACTTGGCAATGGGTTATTGGCTCTGCATTCCGTTGCTTACCAGTTATGACAATTGCCGGGGTTACTTTGTTAGCAAATTCAACAAATAAAAGAAAAAAGCAAAAGATATTTAGTCATCATGTACATGTGGGGCAGTTACAATACAGCGCGCAAGTTGACATCAAGCTCCGAGTTTTTGCATGAATGCGGTGCTTCTAGACACGCATATAAGACCTACAATGGACGATTGTGTAGTTACGGGCCCTGTTTCCTATAAGAGAACAAAATCCACTTTTGGACTTACCAAACTAGCTTGCCACATTAAAAACCAACAGGTATGTCGTAGATAGAGGGCAGGGTTTTGGTTTTTTGGTGGTAAATTTTGGGGTAACACAACACGAAAATAAAGAGGGCAATCACCGCACAGTGAACACGCAAAATCGCACTGCTTCGCAAGACACCAACGGCAAAATGCTTTAGAAGAACACACTTTCTACCACAAGAAACTGTCCAAAATTACAGAAAATGATGTCATTAGAATTGAGAGAAGTATACTTTAGGTCGATAAAGTCAGTTTGGAATGATAAAAACATCCTTGACTCGAATTGGATCAAATCTAAAGAGGGGCGACTAACTACACAATCGGCCTGCAATGCGTGTAGAATCCTTTTTTATGGAACTATTTTGTTTTCTGACTGGGCTGAACTGCCAAACTGCACTTCTGTGGTTTTGTGACAGAAAAAAAGCATTTCAATAAGCCAGTTCAGTATTTCAATTGCGCATGTGCACAATGACAGTTATTCTGAATGACCCGTTACCTAACGCGCGTATGAACACGCAAGGTGGTCGCACAACGCGCCGTGTTAAATTCAATCAGAATGGGCGTTCGCGTAACATCGCTTAACGTTACTTCAGCAATTTTATCCCGAATAACCTTTGACCTTCGAGAAACCGAACTGGCTTATTACCACAAATTTATTTTTAAAATGACCATCATTGCAACTTCTGATCAATCTATCATTCACACTAAACTAAGGAGTCCGAAGCTAGACTAGTCAGTTCTTGGTAACCAAATTATCACATTACAATGATGACGATTATTGATGACGATCTGGATGAACATCAATGAACCATAATGAAGCAGCACGCATATTCTTTTATTTCCTCCTATACCACATAACATCAAGTATCTATTTCACGCAACAAGATCCAAAATACATTTATTTGGAACACTGCATAATGGTACTCGTGTACTGTGTGATGGTATTGGGCAACCGTACACCACCACGACTGATTTGTGTGATGAGATGAAATTTGTGAGGTCATTTGTGGGGTTGGAAACACAGTGATTAAAGCATCACTTGACAACCTGCAAAGAAATTTAACGAATATTAACAACCGAATGTTAATAACCAGCATTTGCATCCATATACACCGTTAGTTTTGTACCAGCGAGCGAGGGAGTTCGAAGCAGGGAGGATAGAAAGGAAGAGGGTACAGTTCAAATAAGCAAAATGAAATGAGGTGGCGATCTCCCCCTCCCCCCCCCCCCCCCCCCTCACCTCCCCCGAAAAAAAAATAGGAATGTATAATCTTGTCACTGCAGATGAAATGGGTACATACAAGTCGAACTCCAAAATAATGTCATGTTTTGTGTCATGCCTGTTAATTTTCAAAAATGAAAGTGACGTTTGGTTTTTTAATTTCTATTTTTAACTCCTGTGACGGAGTACTTTCCGAGATGGCCATCCTTTTTTTTTTTTTAAAGGTGGCTTATGTCAACATTAGACTCTGCCAAATCGATTTTAAAACACGTAAATAGATCAACTGGGGGATTCCCTCTTTTTGTTGCATTTTTCTGATTCTTTGGGGAAACTACCAAATAAAAGCATCCTCAGAAAAGGGTGGGAATGCAAAGCTTTTTTCTATATTTGCCTATTGCAGAACGTTTTCTTTCTAGTTTCATTTATTTCTCTCACTGGATGTATATGGGGTATGAGGTTACCAATTTGAAAACTGCAGTAACCAGGTCAAGATATTCAGGAATACTTTTATTACAGTACTGCATTTATATATTTTTTATTTTTGGTCCTCATTCCACTTTTGTTACGCTTGCTTCCAACATCCATGGCAAGACTGCATATTAAACAAGCTGATGATTCATTTAATAACAATGACGATGACGATGGAGTTAACAATGTGCTCTTAATCCAAACCAGGTTCTCCCATTTTCATACTAATTTTTAAAACAAAAAGAAGGCCGAGTCAACAGGGTGCATTGGAAATAGCAGAGTATTGCAAATTTCAAGGAAACTGTTTGCTTATTTGCAATTGCTTCTTTTATGAATCTAATCAAGAAATAAAGCCTTCTGGTATCATGGCTGATTTCATCGTTGTTGACCACAGATCTTTAGAGTTCTCTGTTGTGACCTGCTTGAATGAACTGGTTGTTTATTAAATGTGTATTATTGAGCGTTGAAACATATGTTATGGGTTGACGCCCTCGGCTTTCCTTCCAATTTTTCCACATATCATATTCTGTTCAATGCCACCCTTCCTAATTAGTATGTGGCCGAGAAATTTCATTTGTTTTTTCCTTGATATCTTTCATTAGACTTCTCTTGTATTTGCATCGATTGCAAAACTTTCAAAATTCTTCTGAGATACCACATCTCAGCCTTACAGTTCTCTATCTTCAAAGAATATCAATTATAAAAAAAATGGGAAAACCTTGAAAATGAAACCGTTTATTGAAAATGAAACCGTTTATTTCCCAGCCTGAAACAAAAAACAGTTTTTATGAGTGCACGTGATCCACCAAAAACAACTGCAACTGACCAAGTTGCATCTCCACAGAAAAACAAAATGCCACCCGCCACCCAAAAACAGCCACACCCCCCAGACAAACGTGGACGTCAACATTGATGAAGAATCTTTTACCGATCCCATCCTGGCTCAGCGCATCCTCCGTGACGGATTCCCGCCCAACGCTCTCGTAACTGAAATTGGCGAAGGACCTTGTCACGTCGAGATCTCCTCCTGTTATGTCAATGTCTTTAGATTGTTTTTTTAAAGCACAAATGAAAGGGGAAGGGAAACAAAAGTCATTTAAATGCGAAGTTAAAGCGGACGAGGTTATCTTGACATGCATATGAAATCTGTGGATTAAATATCATACTCACAATTTTTACAGGTTAAAATTCTAAACACTCACAAAATGTTCACATTGATTTAGAATGGTGAGTGTTTTGACTTGCCTAGCTTTTTAACAGGGTGTGCAAATGTGCTTGATGTAAAAAAAAACACTCAAAGTTTTAACTAAAAACCCTGGCTGTCCCTCTGACGACAACATCGATGTTTCTACATGATGTGGGTGACTTTTAGGACGAATCATAATAGTAGGAGTACACTTTGCTTGACCTGTTCAATTGTTCTCAGCATTTTTGGCCCATACCCAGTATATCCCAGGGCTAGGTGGACGTGCACTGGAAAGATGTGGGATTTAAAGGGTGGCTGCAATGAAATTGTACAACAAATTAATTTTGTTTTGTAAATTACTCTTTTACAATAAGAAATGTGATTAAAATGCGTTTTCCGTATTTCTGCCCATTTTTGGCATTTAATTTTCCCGGAATCAAGTTCCCCCCTTCTCTATTGTTTCCGCGCTGCTAACAGCGTGACGTCATCTCGGGAACACGGAAACTCAGCGAGAGTAGTTTGATCACAGTGTGCGTGTCTGTATGTGTGGATGTATGCCGTTGTTGAGGGAACCAGCCACGCGCGATTAAACAGCTTTGGCTGAAGGGACCAGGGAAACATTTCTCGTCGCGTTAAAATCTACAAACAGAATCTTTTGGATCTGAATCTGACAATCAAGTGTCGATTTTAGACTTGTTGATTCAGACACTTCTTCGGAACATTATTGGGGCGAGGAAGAGGAGGATCTTGGAGCTCTTCCGTACATGTAGGAGCCAGAAGGTGAGAGTAACAGCGAAACTACTGAAGACTCCGAATCGGACTCCCGATGCGGAACGCGGTGAACGACTTGAAAACAACGATTGGTAGGGTAAATAGCACTCTCTGAGTCCAAATACGACGGTATTTCGGTTCTACTGGAAAGAGAGGAAGACTGGCACCATCCGTAGTGGAGTTGCTGAATCCAGCAGCAACACAACGACGCGGTATTATCGACGAAAAACATTCGCAAAACACTGAAAGCTTTCCACGACACAGCGAAAACACACGTACATGTCAATGCAACGCACACTCAATGTACTGTACTACATGTACATGTCCAGTCATTACTGACCATCCACCAGCCAGCTGGGTTCCCGGGATGACGTCACGGCGGCGTTACCACTTGATGGGCGGGGCTCACCCCCTCCCGACTTAAAAAAATATTTCAAAATGCTTACGCGAAAAATAAAAAAATACAAACAACACACAGTTGTGTTTCAAAAACTTTATTTCATCGATATACGCAATACAAATTCCATTGCACCAACCCTTTAAGGTCAACTGTGCAATAAAATACATGTATATGGCATGAGAGGGTTAAGTAGTCATGCCTAGGTTAATACACATGAGAGAAATGCATGCAAGTTTCAAACAATGTGCAAGTGTATATATGCACTGTACAAGTATGTCTGTTCAAAAACAAAATTGCCGACAACCTATATTTTGCACCTATCACCTTAATCTAACAACAATTCTGGACTGCTGTGATGTGGGATATGTTTTTTTTACACCCTCATGGTTTGCTCTGGGTACATATGCCCCAATGGGTACAAAAACAAATCTATTTCCCACATCACAGCAGCCAATTAATGTTAAATGTTCTATATAGGGCTGTCCCAAATATACCGAATATTCAAATATTCAATCGTCAACCGAATATTCGAATACCTTTTTGCCGGTTCGAATATTCAAACAAAAAAATATGCAAGTACAGATACGACTCTGATGCTATTTTAATGGAGAAGGTACGGCGCTTAGTAGTGTCAAATGCCGCATTTTTGTCAACGGTATTTTTTTTTGTGGACGGAGGTTTATTGTTCCCATCCGTAAAACCTCTAATACTTATAAATAATTTACTGCAAAAACCCAGTAATTGTGCACATAAAACACAGGCGTGCTTTGCGTGCAACTTTTTACCGGCGCGGCATTCAATTGCAGCTGACCCATGAAAAAGCTTGATCGGTGCCGTACCGGTCTCGAATATTCGAATATTCGGTCAAACCCACTTTCAAATATCCGAATACTAAATTATTCGGAAATGAACAGCCCTAGTTCTATGGTAAGCAACGCGCCTACACATGCATCTTCTGGTTGTACCATGTTACCATCAAGTTAGCCTGACCAGTTTTTTTCTATCAGACCAATTTTTTTCCTTCTCATGCTGTCAGAACCTTCTGTATAAAGTAGTATTATTGAGGGAAATTCAAGTGATATTCATTGCTCTGCTTACTGTACATGAACAATCTCACAGGTTAGTCAGTAATGTTGGCTTGTGTGCATGCGTAAATCCTGTTACTGAGAATTCTGTGCTTACATGATTAGCACAGAATTTTTCATGCAGATGCTGTAAGCAGAGATTGGTAATCATAAGCATGGAATTCCAGTGGTTAGCCAAGACATGAAATTTGACCCTAGTCTCACCTCGCCCTGAAGGTATAGACTCGTCTATGGATTTCTGCGACTTGGTCATTCTGGACAGCGGCACACTGGGAAGGCTGGGTGGCTTGGACTCGGGTAGATCTTCCCCAAATTGCGCTGTAGGTATAAGGACTGGCTGGGGGGTCGGGTCATGAACTTCGATCTCTTCTTCTGACATGTGACCCGAGTCCTGTGACAGGGTATCGTCTGGAAATAAATTGCGTCTAAAGGATAAGAATCTTTTCAGTGACTGCATCTGAGAATTTTTATACTTCGTCAAACAAACCACAAGGGAAACTGACTAGGTAAATTTGAATAGTGAACAAAGAAAACTGGCAGGAGCGGGATTCGAACCTGCGACCTCCGGAATACTGTACCGGCGCTCTGCCAAACTGAGCTATCTTGCCCTATGTTGGCGGTCTCCCAAATTGTCAGTGTCTTTGTAAATGTCGCTTCCCAGGTTGTATCGTAAAATTGGGTGTGATCCCTGGCTATACGGCATTCTGGGTTTATGACTTCTGACTAGCGCCCACCCGAACAAAGATACTGACAATTTGGGAGACCGCCAACATAGGGCAAGACAGCTCAGTTGGTAGAGCGCCGGTACGGTATTCCGGAGGTCGCAGGTTCGCATCCTGCTCCTGCCAGTTTTCTTTGTTCACATTAAAAATGTGTATACTTGTTAAAAACTTCGAGCTTTCACCTCTGTCCCTTGGTTCTCTCTGGCATTCTGTTGCATCACATTAATTCAGTGCATTTCAAGCAAATCAAAGATTTCAAACAAGTTTTTAACAAAGAGCTAGTCTGGACAAGGACAATAGTTAAACTATTGTTGATGACTGTTGGACAAGTTTTGTTGGACAACCCTGTCTGATCAACCATCCGGAACCAGCCTACAGGGTATGGTCACACTGGTTATCAACAGCAACGTTTTCATGCTGAACTGTGTCAAGTGAAGAAGGAACCGGTATTACAATAGTCCGACTAGAGCGTTTATTCTCCGATGTTCCCGTACATGCGAGGGGTATGACAGCAACCCCCAATTAGTCGACCAATCGTACTTGCCCAATCTTGCTGGCAAAGTTGATGAGATCGGATTTAATAATGGTGAAAAAACATGTCATGTGCAGATGAGAAGCTGAATAAACACACAACTTTAGACAAACGCTGTAAATAAAATGTTGCTATGAAAAAACTGTTGTAAATGAAATTAATGTGAATCTTGAAATTGGGGTGTGGTCCCCGGCTGTAGAACATTATGGGTTTATAACTTCTGACTGAGCCCAAAGATATTGACAAAGTGAGAGAATGTCAACATAGGGAAAGAGAGCTTAAGTTGGTAGAGCACCGATATGATATGCTGAAGGTCGTAGGTTCAAGCCCTGCTCTTTTCAATGTTCTTTGTTTACTCTAATTTTTTAAAAATGATTAAATTACGTAGTCCAAAAAAGGATTTGCTAAAATTGTTTATTGGTAAATATTTCATAATCGGTTTTTTTTTTTCCTCTATACATATACACTGTATTTGTAAAACCTCCATTGCTTTTTTCCCTATACAAACACAACATGAATCTTCTGTTGAACTGCAAACAACTAATAGCAAGATGCCAAGAAAAAAAATGAAGAAAGATGGGAAGAGAATGTTTGATACAAAAGTGCATTAGAGGATGTTGAACGGCAAAGCAACACGTGCATGCACTGATAATACCTGTACCTTCTTGCTCATCGCGCTCATCCACACTTTCCAACTCCCCCATATGGGTAGAGTGGGCCATGCTGGAAGCTTCCATTCGGAAAGCAAGAACATAAGAAAGAAAAAGTTTGCAAGGGGGATTAATTAGCACAAGAAGCAGATTAAAAGAGAAAATTAATAACTTTGCTGAATAAAAATTTAAGTCAGCAGAGGAAACACAGCAACTGACAGAATATAAATCTGGTACTAGACTTCATAATGGTTTTTCTTTAAAATGTTTTCTATGCATGAAAATTGCCAGTTTCTCGGCACATTAACCCCAACTATCCCAAGCCTTGCAAACTCCAACAGCAGGTTTTGTCAAGTTTTGATGGGTTCAGTATTGCAGGGCCTTGGCACCATTACTTTACATGGAGCTATGATGCCCCAATTTGTTTAAGTCCAAAGAATGTGCTAAGGGGGGCTTGGGGGGGGGGGGGGGGCACATGCCCCCCCCCCTCCCCTTCCCCCATAAAAAATCGTCACCGCCCCCCCCACTGAAAATTTCGCAAACGCAGAAAATAATAGTATCATAAAGAAAAAACACTGAGCACCCCCCTCACTGTAACAACCAGTCCCCCCACTCACCCCCCCCCCCCTATGGAGACAGCCCTGGCTACACTGCTGAATGTGCTATAGGTATACTGCACAGTGTTGGATTTTGACAAGTTGAGGAAGCCTCCTGGTAAAAATGCCTAGGGGGTTAGGGTTAATGTGCAACTACATTTCTTGATATCTTCACATTAGAAATTATAGCAGAGTATTTCGACTACGCAGGATATCTACAATTAAGTTGCTTCAGCTAAGCTCACACAGCACGAACAATTTTCTCAAACAAATACAAAAGATTTAATTTTCAAAGTGAACAAAGAAACTGGCACGAGCGGGATTCGAACCTGCGACCTCCGGGTTACCGTACCGGCGCTCTACCAACTGAGCTATCTTGCCCTATGTTGGCGGTCTCCCAAATTGTCAGTATCTTTGTTCGAGTGGGCGCTAGTCAGAAGTCATAAACCCAGAATGCCGTGTAGCCAGGGATCACACCCAATTTTACGATACAACCTGGGAAGCGACATTGTGGAGATCACTCAATGAGGATACGACTTTTTAACTTATAATTCGTCACACAATCCACAAGGGAAACTGACTAGGTAAATTTGAATACATTTTCAAAGTGAACAAAGAAACTGGCACGAGCGGGATTCGAACCTGCGACCTCCGGGTTACCGTACCGGCGCTCTACCAACTGAGCTATCTTGCCCTATGTTGGCGGTCTCCCAAATTGTCAGTATCTTTGTTCGAGTGGGCGCTAGTCAGAAGTCATAAACCCAGAATGCCGTGTAGCCAGGGATCACACCCAATTTTACGATACAACCTGGGAAGCGACATTGTGGAGATCACTCAATGAGGATACGACTTTTTAACTTATAATTCGTCACACAATCCACAAGGGAAACTGACTAGGTAAATTTGAATACATTTTCAAAGTGAACAAAGAAACTGGCACGAGCGGGATTCGAACCTGCGACCTCCGGGTTACCGTACCGGCGCTCTACCAACTGAGCTATCTTGCCCTATGTTGGCGGTCTCCCAAATTGTCAGTATCTTTGTTCGAGTGGGCGCTAGTCAGAAGTCATAAACCCAGAATGCCGTGTAGCCAGGGATCACACCCAATTTTACGATACAACCTGGGAAGCGACATTGTGGAGATCACTCAATGAGGATACGACTTTTTAACTTATAATTCGTCACACAATCCACAAGGGAAACTGACTAGGTAAATTTGAATACATTTTCAAAGTGAACAAAGAAACTGGCACGAGCGGGATTCGAACCTGCGACCTCCGGGTTACCGTACCGGCGCTCTACCAACTGAGCTATCTTGCCCTATGTTGGCGGTCTCCCAAATTGTCAGTATCTTTGTTCGAGTGGGCGCTAGTCAGAAGTCATAAACCCAGAATGCCGTGTAGCCAGGGATCACACCCAATTTTACGATACAACCTGGGAAGCGACATTGTGGAGATCACTCAATGAGGATACGACTTTTTAACTTATAATTCGTCACACAATCCACAAGGGAAACTGACTAGGTAAATTTGAATACATTTTCAAAGTGAACAAAGAAACTGGCACGAGCGGGATTCGAACCTGCGACCTCCGGGTTACCGTACCGGCGCTCTACCAACTGAGCTATCTTGCCCTATGTTGGCGGTCTCCCAAATTGTCAGTATCTTTGTTCGAGTGGGCGCTAGTCAGAAGTCATAAACCCAGAATGCCGTGTAGCCAGGGATCACACCCAATTTTACGATACAACCTGGGAAGCGACATTGTGGAGATCACTCAATGAGGATACGACTTTTTAACTTATAATTCGTCACACAATCCACAAGGGAAACTGACTAGGTAAATTTGAATACATTTTCAAAGTGAACAAAGAAACTGGCACGAGCGGGATTCGAACCTGCGACCTCCGGGTTACCGTACCGGCGCTCTACCAACTGAGCTATCTTGCCCTATGTTGGCGGTCTCCCAAATTGTCAGTATCTTTGTTCGAGTGGGCGCTAGTCAGAAGTCATAAACCCAGAATGCCGTGTAGCCAGGGATCACACCCAATTTTACGATACAACCTGGGAAGCGACATTGTGGAGATCACTCAATGAGGATACGACTTTTTAACTTATAATTCGTCACACAATCCACAAGGGAAACTGACTAGGTAAATTTGAATACATTTTCAAAGTGAACAAAGAAACTGGCACGAGCGGGATTCGAACCTGCGACCTCCGGGTTACCGTACCGGCGCTCTACCAACTGAGCTATCTTGCCCTATGTTGGCGGTCTCCCAAATTGTCAGTATCTTTGTTCGAGTGGGCGCTAGTCAGAAGTCATAAACCCAGAATGCCGTGTAGCCAGGGATCACACCCAATTTTACGATACAACCTGGGAAGCGACATTGTGGAGATCACTCAATGAGGATACGACTTTTTAACTTATAATTCGTCACACAATCCACAAGGGAAACTGACTAGGTAAATTTGAATACATTTTCAAAGTGAACAAAGAAACTGGCACGAGCGGGATTCGAACCTGCGACCTCCGGGTTACCGTACCGGCGCTCTACCAACTGAGCTATCTTGCCCTATGTTGGCGGTCTCCCAAATTGTCAGTATCTTTGTTCGAGTGGGCGCTAGTCAGAAGTCATAAACCCAGAATGCCGTGTAGCCAGGGATCACACCCAATTTTACGATACAACCTGGGAAGCGACATTGTGGAGATCACTCAATGAGGATACGACTTTTTAACTTATAATTCGTCACACAATCCACAAGGGAAACTGACTAGGTAAATTTGAATACATTTTCAAAGTGAACAAAGAAACTGGCACGAGCGGGATTCGAACCTGCGACCTCCGGGTTACCGTACCGGCGCTCTACCAACTGAGCTATCTTGCCCTATGTTGGCGGTCTCCCAAATTGTCAGTATCTTTGTTCGAGTGGGCGCTAGTCAGAAGTCATAAACCCAGAATGCCGTGTAGCCAGGGATCACACCCAATTTTACGATACAACCTGGGAAGCGACATTGTGGAGATCACTCAATGAGGATACGACTTTTTAACTTATAATTCGTCACACAATCCACAAGGGAAACTGACTAGGTAAATTTGAATACATTTTCAAAGTGAACAAAGAAACTGGCACGAGCGGGATTCGAACCTGCGACCTCCGGGTTACCGTACCGGCGCTCTACCAACTGAGCTATCTTGCCCTATGTTGGCGGTCTCCCAAATTGTCAGTATCTTTGTTCGAGTGGGCGCTAGTCAGAAGTCATAAACCCAGAATGCCGTGTAGCCAGGGATCACACCCAATTTTACGATACAACCTGGGAAGCGACATTGTGGAGATCACTCAATGAGGATACGACTTTTTAACTTATAATTCGTCACACAATCCACAAGGGAAACTGACTAGGTAAATTTGAATACATTTTCAAAGTGAACAAAGAAACTGGCACGAGCGGGATTCGAACCTGCGACCTCCGGGTTACCGTACCGGCGCTCTACCAACTGAGCTATCTTGCCCTATGTTGGCGGTCTCCCAAATTGTCAGTATCTTTGTTCGAGTGGGCGCTAGTCAGAAGTCATAAACCCAGAATGCCGTGTAGCCAGGGATCACACCCAATTTTACGATACAACCTGGGAAGCGACATTGTGGAGATCACTCAATGAGGATACGACTTTTTAACTTATAATTCGTCACACAATCCACAAGGGAAACTGACTAGGTAAATTTGAATACATTTTCAAAGTGAACAAAGAAACTGGCACGAGCGGGATTCGAACCTGCGACCTCCGGGTTACCGTACCGGCGCTCTACCAACTGAGCTATCTTGCCCTATGTTGGCGGTCTCCCAAATTGTCAGTATCTTTGTTCGAGTGGGCGCTAGTCAGAAGTCATAAACCCAGAATGCCGTGTAGCCAGGGATCACACCCAATTTTACGATACAACCTGGGAAGCGACATTGTGGAGATCACTCAATGAGGATACGACTTTTTAACTTATAATTCGTCACACAATCCACAAGGGAAACTGACTAGGTAAATTTGAATACATTTTCAAAGTGAACAAAGAAACTGGCACGAGCGGGATTCGAACCTGCGACCTCCGGGTTACCGTACCGGCGCTCTACCAACTGAGCTATCTTGCCCTATGTTGGCGGTCTCCCAAATTGTCAGTATCTTTGTTCGAGTGGGCGCTAGTCAGAAGTCATAAACCCAGAATGCCGTGTAGCCAGGGATCACACCCAATTTTACGATACAACCTGGGAAGCGACATTGTGGAGATCACTCAATGAGGATACGACTTTTTAACTTATAATTCGTCACACAATCCACAAGGGAAACTGACTAGGTAAATTTGAATACATTTTCAAAGTGAACAAAGAAACTGGCACGAGCGGGATTCGAACCTGCGACCTCCGGGTTACCGTACCGGCGCTCTACCAACTGAGCTATCTTGCCCTATGTTGGCGGTCTCCCAAATTGTCAGTATCTTTGTTCGAGTGGGCGCTAGTCAGAAGTCATAAACCCATGTATTCAAATTTACCTAGTCAGTTTCCCTTGTGGATTGTGTGACGAATTATAAGTTAAAAAGTCGTATCCTCATTGAGTGATCTCCACAATGTCGCTTCCCAGGTTGTATCGTAAAATTGGGTGTGATCCCTGGCTACACGGCATTCTGGGTTTATGACTTCTGACTAGCGCCCACTCGAACAAAGATACTGACAATTTGGGAGACCGCCAACATAGGGCAAGATAGCTCAGTTGGTAGAGCGCCGGTACGGTAACCCGGAGGTCGCAGGTTCGAATCCCGCTCGTGCCAGTTTCTTTGTTCACTTTGAAAATGTATTCAAATTTACCTAGTCAGTTTCCCTTGTGGATTGTGTGACGAAACAAAAGATTTAACATCGAGATTCTGAAGCTGAAATAGTGATGAAAATGCTCTTGCAGAATCAGTCAAATGCTTTCGACACGAGAAATAACTTGTCGGTGCTTTACTTCAAGAATTTGATTTTGTGGTCAAGAGAGAATATTTCCCCCAAATTCTCGAAGATCTCATGATTCTGCATTGCTAGTGATTTAACTTATTTCTGGAACAAAAAGTTTTGGATTCAATTCAAATACTGATAGAGCATATTGCGGAAATGAAAATAGCAGTACTAAGGAAAGATTGCAGGCATTTCTGGTAAGTAAGCTCGCATTTGTACAAATTAGTATGCTTCATGCAGCCTTATCGTATCTATCATCCACACATACACATGTCTGATTTTCAGAGATATGGCGGACAATAGGTGACAACTCTACTGATTTTGTTTTAATGGAGCGCTCTCTCATCTCTAATTGACCTATCGCCGTTTACGAGTTAACCACACCCCTAGACAACATTCGGAATTTTGTGTGGTAATTTTTGTTTGTCTCAGATTTGGCACGTTCCACGTGGAATTATAATTGATGTAATTGGACAATAATTCACAAGCTGCGTTGACGCGATTTTACCGAGATAGGTCAATTCTACGTAGTTGTAGAATTATCATGCCTTATGCATTACCACATGAGGGCGCTGTTACAGCGGCCTTTCAGGAGTGCAAGATAAACTGCTATGAACCATGTCATATCTAATGCAGATTGTCTATCATCCCAACTTTTCATTGCAACACATTGTTAGATTATGTTAGCTTTGGAACTGTTACTGGCCAGTAGGCAAACTGTGCATAGAGCCATTGGTACTAAACCTGCCAAACTTCAACAGTTTTGGCCTGTTAGAGCTCAGGGAGTTAGGGTTAAGCAAAGATGGTGGCCCCGTATACCTTGCAAGTTGTCAGTAGCGTCCGCCACCGAGGACCCAGTGTCAGCCACGCTGCCAACACCACCCCCTATAGACACGACCTCGCCATCAGGCGCGAGGACAATGCTACCCGTGTTACTATTCCTGCTGCCCTTGTATGAGCGCATACTTTCCCTCAGGCTGCCCGGGAGCTGACTGCCCTTGATGCTCCGGGCCGGATCGCTCGAGGAGCCCCCATAGCTCTTCTCGCTGCCTGAGTGGCGCTTGCTTCCCCCGGAGATGACGGGTCCCGTCAGATCCTCTGAAACGGAAAATATCGCATAAATGGAGTGGTTAAGATTTGGTCATTTTGCATCCAATGCAATTGGGTTTTGTGGTAAGTGTACATGAGCACTGCTTGAAATTGTCTTTTTTAGAATTTTGGTTTGTTAATTCTAGTTAATACGATTTCCATGCAACTGTATTCCATGCATACTTTGTGAAATGTAACTGGCCCATCTAATTTGATTTTGGCGCATCACACACTTTGTACGGATGACAGTCAGATGGATTTTCGGCCATAGGCTAAACCGCCAAGCACCCGTAAAATGTATGTGTAACATGAGCAATCAAGCCTGATCATTTGATGAAGATTTTGAGAGACATTCTGCTGGATCAAAATTTGAAGCCCTCCTAGCTTTTATCATTGAATAAAGCCTTAGTCTTGCTTCATGGCTGTAATGGTTTGGAGTGACTTTTATGGAGAAGAGTAAGTCTTTTGAGGTATGCAGTGGACAATGGCGCATTCTAAGCAAATTTCTAATTGCCCATTTCACTTCAAAGTATAGGCATCACTCATTTCCAAAAAAATCACCAAGGCTTACGCTGATTGAGGCGTGCTTGGGCGGTGTTCTGCATCGATTGAATGCATTACGTGACCTTGCAGAGTGGTTTTGACAACTTCCAAGGGCATTCCCAATTGCCAAGTCCCTCTTAAAATGTGTGTACTGATCTGACCATCAATCACTAAGAGCCAAGAACTAACCCATGCCCTAACTGACAGAGCTCAGGATAGAGTCGTGTTTAGACGGCATCCTTCGTCGGCTATTCAAATTGAACAACCATGCTAATCGATTTTTGCAAATTCTAAGCTTTCACTTACCCAATCCATCTTCAAAATGATATTTGTATGAAGGTTTAGCAAGCCCTCAGAGCCAAAAACTCACCCATGCTCATACTGACAGAGCTCAGGATAGAGCCGTGCTTGGACCGCGTTCTTCGTTCGCTGAGAGAATTGGACGAATTCGCCGATTTGGTTTTTGCCTCTGACTGACAGACCTCCTCATCCTCTGCATCTTCAGGTTCCTCCTGCTCTTTCTCCTCCGCCTCCTGAGCAGCAGCCTGCTGCTGTTTAAGAAGCTCACTTTCATCAATGTCTGCCTTCCAGATGTTGGTCTCATCCGCTGAAAAAAATATCAAATTGTCGAGAACAATTTGGGTTTGGTAAATTTGATACAAGCTGTCCAGACAGGGATGGTGAGAATGTGAAGGAAGCCAAATGATTAATTTTATGGCTGTGCTTACAGTAAGCGAAAAATCCCGCTAATTGTAGCAGAAAATTTTGTGCACAGAGCTAGTGTATTTCATGGGTAAGCAAGCAAATTTGGCTTTTGTGTGCATGCAAACAGAGGATTTGATGTTTACGGGCTTTCTTCCCTAGCACTGTAAGCATGGAATGAGGCTCGTAAGGACAGAATCATATAGACAATTTTTTTATGTCAGCAGAGTTGCATTTTTTTCCATCAAGTCAAACAGGGCGGAGGTGTTTCTCCTTTTTGTATGAACGGCTTGCTACTACCGACAGACACTAAAAGTGAAGAGCTGTGATAATGTGTCGATTTGTGCATTAAGATGACTACATGTACTTTGGCACTACTTTTGACTAAAAATCCAAAATTATCAAATATTTGATCGATAGAAATGCGTATATTCAAATATTGAATTATTAGAATTGACTTAGCCCTGATGCAAACCATGCAATTCTGCACTTATTCTCAGCATTCTCTGCTTATGGCGCCGGTACAGAAATTCCGCGCTAAACCTCTGAGCACAGAATCAGGATGTATGTATGTATGTATGTGCAGAAGACCGAAGTCTTTGCTACTCATAAAACATGTTAATTCCAATTGATAAGTTTTTTAACAAAAAAATAATAATAAACGTTTGTTGATTTTTCTGAGACAGCTTCCACTTTGGCAGTGGTAGGCTGCCATTCCGCAAGAGAATGGTATGGGCAGACTGATCTCATATCAAAAACATATCACAAAGGAAGGAGGCGATTTGGTCTTACCGGCAGTGGAAGTTACCCCGCCTGGGTCTATGGATCTGAAAATTGGGATAATTTCTCTGGAATCTGTTGAAGAATTATCCTCTATTCAGATATTGGCCCAGGAAAACCATAAGGGTGGTAGGGTTGGCAGTTCAAAATGTGCCCAACCCTACCACCTCCGATTGTATCCCTTTACCGATAGTGGCTTTTAGCCTTGTATTGGGTGATTTTAATTTTCTTCTTAATGTAAACTTACAGGTCCAGGACTCCCTGAAGTCCTCGCTCTCCTGTCCCCATATGGAACTCTGCTGGCTCCGGGTGTTGTTGCTCAGCACAGGGTGCTGGGGAGTTGGCGGTTCCATCGTGATTTCAGGCAGCTTGGTCTCCAGCTTCAGGATCTGTCTATCCAGAGGTTTCATGGTGGGTGACAATGACACGATCGGTGGGAGCGCTGGCACGCTGGGGATGTGGGACCGGTAAGCACTGCGATTCAGACCTTTTCTGACAACTGGGAAACGCAAATCAAGGATGTATTTTACAAGTAAGCTGATAAGGAATGGAAATACTCAAACAAAATGGTGACCAGAGAGGTAAAATGACAGACTCTTACAACAATGTGTACAAAGATGAATATTTGTTTAATACTGCTATCTAGAATGTTTATTCAAAACATACATGCTTTAGATAACGAGAAGGAAAATTTGGCTAGTTGCTAGGATACTGCATAGCGACAAAAGACAGAACAAGGAAAAGACAATTACTAAATTTCATTCTTGAAGCAGGTAAAGTTGATTATGTTCATACACTTCTTTCCCCAGTACAACACATTTCAATGACACAAATAGAATAAAAAACATTAACTAAATTTACTGCCCAGACACAATTTACACGCAACTGGAACTTGCACAGAAACTTTGACTCGTTAATATCATTCTATTTAGATACAGGATGCCAAAATGCTATCTTTCCCATTTTCAGATCCTGAAAAGATTAATTTTACTTCTAATGAGCAACAGTAAAGAACCGCTAAGTACATTTGCTCAGAAAAACATGTACGTGCACGACTACGCAATCTGAAACTTGGTAAAACCAACCTGATGCCAGTCTTTTGGTGATTGTATAATTGTTATGGTACATTTCAATTAAAGTTACAAACAATGCAGGAATCTGTGAAAATTGACATTGTTTTACAAGATTTTACAGGATGTGTAACAGTGTTGTAGGTTTATCCAGTCAACAGATCACACCCAGCAGCAAGTTCTCATGGCATCATGTTAAAAATCAAGGTCTTTTGACTGCATGATGAGCACAAACGAAGTGAACAAGGATGGTTACTCACTTGGAGGTGACGGCTCAAACTGTTGACCAAATTTCCTCTTGTAGAGATCCCTGAACCCTTTATCATCAAACACCTGTTGCCCCTGCAGGAGGCCTGATGTGTTTGTGTTGACTAAAGCCTGAAAACAAAGTATCAATGAAATTCTTCTAGTTATCCCCCTTGCCTCCGACTGTTATTGATGGGGGGGGGGGGGGCTGGCATGCCAAGAACAGGCTGTGAAGCCAAGCATAAATGCAAACAACAGACACCACTGTTCATCGCACTAGGAACCCCCCCTTTTGAAAAAGCTCCATCTGTTCATTACAATCCCATTCAAGACCAATATAGTTGAAACATGAACGGATTGAGTACGTGCAGGAATGCGCTACAGGTGGTCTTTTTCAAACTGTGGCTATGGCCATACTCCGTATTCAAGAGGTAAAAAATAAGAAAAAGTGCAGGTGACCGCATGTTGGGCTGCATGCTCCATGCATCTGACGCACTGTGCATGCGATGCGTTCCACCACACGCTGCACCTTCCAATAATCTTTCATGATACCGAGGCATTTGTAACTATTAATTTGCAAGATGATGTGACACAAATGATGTGCAGGATGATTCTTGAGTAATGTAAACGATGTCACAAGTCATTTTATGAACTTGGCATGTGACCACTCTAGACCAATAAAAATTACAGTATCCAAGACACAATATAACAATGGACAGTGAGCACTCACTGCGATAGCATTGCCCATGTTCAACTCCTTCAGCGTATCCACCGTCACCGGCCGGCTACCGGCCAGCGACATGTTGCTGTAAGGCCGCTGACCGCTGCCAGCCTTGTCGGCATCCTCCAGCAGCTGCTTGTGCATGGCACTCTGCAACAGCAGCCGCTGCAGCACCTGTTGCTGCTCGTCGCGGGCCAGGCTGGCATACGGGACGGCATGCGGTTTGTTCTGCTCGTCCCGCACAACAGCAGCAATGGACCCGGGGATGTTGAAGGACACAATGGGGGCCTGGCGAGCTCCCATTTCTGGTTCGTAGTCATCTTCCGAGGGCCTCCCTAAAAGGATAAAGATAGTTTTTATTGCAAGAGGAACAGTGTGTGGTAGAGGTATTTGCACTAAGAGCAGGAATATGCAAGCATGTATTTGGACAAATCTTCTTAAAAGGCCTTACCCAATTTATACACAGGTTAAATACAAGTCCATTGCAAATGTGCAAAGCCACAATAATGGGTACACCCATTTTGGTGTCCATGTTATGAACAACATTTTGAAAAAACAATGATGTAAACATTATTTGAGATGACACACGAATCGGTCATCCAGCTTTATGCCAACTTAGAATCAAAAGTGCTCTAAGTGTGGCGAATCCTAATTTTTCAAAGAGCTACACAGCATTGCTCTGTCGTTCATAATGTTGTTTTTGTAACAAAAAGTGTACCCATGATTGTAGCTGCGCACAAATTCAATTCAAGTCATGCCATTAACAGATACATTTAACCCTTTGCGTACGGATGATGTCTGTGGATGCAAAAAAAAAGTGTCACTAGGCCGGATGACGCCATTGGCCGCCGTTTGTGCAGTTTCAATCCATTGTTGGATTATTGTTTATGTAAAATAATGTGCCCAAGGGGTTAAAAACATAAATTAAGCACTTGAAAAACAAAACAAAACAAAACAAAGCAAGGATACAAATAAATAAATAAATAAATAAATAAATAAATAAATAAATAAATAAATAAATAAATAAATAAAGACAAAAATAAAGTAGTCACTCGTTTCACAAACGCAATTTACTTATCCCATCAATTTTGAACTAACAAAAGAAAAGTTGTCGCAACTTAAAAGCAAAGATTACACAGGTACAGTAGCAGTCAACAGTTTATATAAACCGCTCTCCTCCAAACAAATTCCCATTCATCCCAAATTCCCAATTAACCCAAAACTGTGAACCAAATGACTACACATCAATGAGGGACTTCTGATTTGACTGATATATACAAGTACCGAGGATGAAACAGAGCAGTCCAAGGAATAAGTGAAGGAACTATTTCAAAATGTACATGAACTCTCAAACGTAACTGTAAGTGTACCGAGTCTCAACCAGTAATGAAGCAACTTAAATGTTAGTAACACATTTATGACGACAGCCACTGGAATGCCTCCATTTCTAAATCCTTGCATGTTACAGTGAGACTCGCACATTTATAAACACCAAAAAGGGGTGGTTCTCCATTGGCCTCTTTGTCCCATAACGCCTTTTGTCCGGCTGTCATTGATGGGGCGATTGTGTAGTGTAGGGCCCTGTTCCCTATAAGGGAACAAAAATCCACTTATAGGTTATTGGAATTGCCAAACTAGTAAGCGACATTACAAACCAACAGGTATGCCGTAGATAAAGGGCAGGGTTTTAGTTTTGAGGGAAATTTTGGGGTAAAGCGGCGATGAGGACGACAAAACGCAACGCGAAAATCACAGTAAACATGCAAAACCGCCTTCATTCGCATAGCAACTGCCGTAAAGCGCTTAAGAAAATTGCATTTTCTACCGAAATAAACTGTTCAAAATTACAAAAAACGATGTCAATAGAATTAAGAGAAGTCTGCTTTAGGTTGAAAAAGTCATTTTGGAATGAGAAAATATACCCTTGAATAAAATTTCATCAGAACTAAAGAGGGGCCCTAACACTACACAATCGCCATTGATAGCAGCTGCCAAGAATGTGCTGTGCAGACAAGTGTAAACGCACTTGTTTGAAAAAGCTCCATCTATTCATTACACTCCCATTCAAAAACAATATAGTCCAAACATGAATGGATTGAATATGTGCAGGAATGCGTGTATAGAAGACAACCGACCAGGTGGTCTTTTCAAACCACGATTATGGCCATCATCCATAGTCAAGAGATTAAGTGTGAAAAGCAACCGGCCAATGCACAGACACCACTGAAACAAAGAGCTTAACTTCAAACACCAGAGTACAAACATGCAGGTAAGACAGGTATGATATTGGTTGATTGCTTACTAAGGCAGCATTTGAATCGCTCCTCACTCGACAGTGATGAACCTGTGTGAGGAATGTAGTCCTTTTGGATAAGGTTGTTGCAACAGCATTTTTTGATACAGATAAAGTATCTACAAACAGTGTTCTCCACGAGGGGTTTTAGCAGGGCGGGCCGCCCTGGCAAAATTGTATGCCGCCCCGCTAAAGTTTTACCGCCCCGCTAAAATTTTCACCGCCCTGCTATTTTTTTTCCATTGGATTTTCCCCCATTCTCCACCGTCTTCACAGTTTATCTAAGTACAAAGAAGTTTACCGCACTCTGTGGAACGAACATGAAGAGTTTGCCAGCATTAACATTCAGCAGTATTGCAGTAGCGTTTATAGTAATCGAACAGATCTGGACGCATATTATGCATTCACTATACACGTAATATTATTCTGGACTGGTTGCAATCTCCCTGGTAATATCATTTTCACTTTGTCGCGTCGAGAACCAGTTTACCTAAATTACAATGTTTCATAACACTTGAGGGCGTCGTCTTCTCTCGGGAAAATACCTTATCCACACGCGCTGTGCCCACGTGCATGTTTAGCTCACCGGCCGGCTTAACTCTGAACCCCTAGTCTTGGTTCCAAGACGTCCTTAGCGCGGTGCGACATACAGCGCGCACGGCAGCGCCCTCTAGCTACACACACACATGCCAAGGCCAAATCGGTCTTAGCGATTTGGCCGTGGCGTGTGTGTGTAGCGAGAGGGCGCTGTCGGCCGGCCGTGCGCGCTATACATCGCACCGCTAAGGACGTCTTGGAACCAAGACTACTGAACCCCCCACTCGGTGACAAGTTCCACTCAGTACAAACAAATTGCGACGAAAAAAATCAACTTTTGATGACCAAACCCCCTCCCCCTAAAAATCTTGCCTTCATTTCAAGTTGTAAACACGAGCAAATTTGATTCAAAGAGTCAGAAGAAAGTGGCCAGGAAATGCCTAAGATTGCACCACAGAGCATCTAGAATCCAAAATTTCATATTGGTCGCACAACGCACACGTGTTAAATTCAATCAGAATGGGCATTCGCGTAACATGGCGTAACATTACGTCAGCAATTTTATCCCGAATAACCTTTGACCTTTGAGATACCGAACGGGCTTATTCCCATTAGAGTCCAGTCAGCAAGCAAACGATTTCATCCAACAGGATGCTACCCAAGCTGCATCTCCTACACGGTGTGCACGGAAGCATGTATTCCCCAAAATATCTTTGGATTTCAAGGTTAACTTGCAAATTCGATATATGATACACAAACCAACCAGGTTCAAATTGACACTTCACTCACCGGAATCGGCACTATTCGGCCGAATCCTGTAAAACTCATAGATGACAGGGCTCCCCGGTGCCATCAGCATGTTCCTGGTGACACGGTATGGTGCTGGTAAACTGGATAGGTCGTCATTGATGCGTCTTAGGATCCTTGGTGAGAGGGCGTTCTCTTGGAAAAGATTTTTGTCTAAGATGTGACCTTTAATAACAAAAATAATGTTGGGTCAAAAAGCGGAGCACGATTCCTGGCTAAACAGCATTATGGGTTAGTGACTTCCGACTAGTTCCCTGAAACAAAGATACTGACAAATTGGAAGACCACCAACAAAGGGCAAGATAGCCCAAGTTGGTACTCCAAATGTCAAAATTGCAGAGTCATCTTTAATCATTGTCTATGTATCTCAATAATTCCAAAGGTAATGCAAATTTTGTTGTTTAATGACCTTTAACTACCTCCATTCACAGGCCCCACCCCCAACCCGCCCCCCCCCCCCCCCAAGAAAAAAGTTAAATTCTATTTTATTTTTTTTCTGCACCTTTTAAAGTAGTCCATCGAGCTCTTCAACATAAGATCAGATAATCACATCAAAGAAGTAGTTTACTTGAAAGTTTAAAACATGTCAGTAAAATCAGAGTTTTGAAGAGTAATTAAACTTGCCAAACCGTCACATTCTATGTGTTTAAGCCATTTTAGGTTGTAGATTAATCCCCAACGTCATGGGCATTCATTTGGGGTGAAGTATCCTACACTACAAAATACTACACAATTCCTCATTGCCCGTGTAGTATTAGAGTACTGCATACTACAGTTTACTACTAGTAGTATTTGTAGTAATAGGTAAGGTTAGGCTTAATATCAAAGGGTGCCATGTTTATGAACAATCCTTGCTACATTGTAGGTGCTATCAACAATATCCACTGTTCTCTGCAAATTCCATTCTTTGAATATGACTGCAACATATCGTGGTGTGCCCGGCAGAAGGGCATATAGAACGCATTGAAGCGTAATTACACTTTCCGGGAAAATTGACTTTAAGGTTTATGTGTTGGCATTTCTAAATTAAAACTCGCAAAAGGTTGATTTTTTTGTCAGATAAAAATTATTGATATTTCCAATAATGCTGTGCATTTTTTTATAAAAATATTGCTTAATTTTAAAGTTATTTACATCTTTATGCTAATGCCCTTTTGCCGGGAAGTCATTCTGGCTTATACGTGCGCTTAAGCGGCATGTGAAATGCTAATGCCCTTTTGCCGGGAACAAAATTTGCTCTAAGCGCGCTTACGCCCCACAGAAGTGCAGAGGTGAACGCACTTTTAGCATGTATTGTTACATTGGTATTACACGCTAATGCCCTTTTGCCGGGAACAAAAAATGCAAAATCCCCTTATGTCCTTTTCATTTTGTTAATTATGTCAGAATGACGTAGCCCCTTGATACGAAAATGTATATCAAAATGAAGATATTCCAATACTCTTTCGATTACCCCCAAAACCTGAATTTGACCTTTTGACCCATGTTTCGTCCTTATGCCCTTCTGCCGGGCACACGACGATATGTCAGTCACACTAAATAAGCCTAATGATTGCCTTGAGATGAATAGTTATACTGTACCAAAAGCTGTTGTCCTTCCTTAACTAGCTTCTTACCATTGTTTCTTAGGGTATTTAGTATTGAGTCATCCCAACTCCTGGACCAATTAGACAGGTATCTCTTGGCCGAAAACCCCGGTCTGACTGTCCGTGGAGTGCTGTAGGTGTGCTTGTTGTTGTGGACGAAGCCCAAATAGACTGGTTCCGAGGATGAATCCTGTAAAACACCAATGGTACAAGAATATGGAAGTGTGCTTTAAATAGGAATCAACAAAGTTTGGTCTTGTTCTATCTATTAAATATCCCATGTGTACTTTTATCACTATTGCCAAGCAGTGGGGAGAAAAGATTTACGTATGAAAATTACAAGAAACAAAATTGGGAAAAGATGGGACAGGGCTCACACTTGGTGATGCACCAGTGGACCAAGTCCAGTAATTGAAACACTGGTTTAACAGAATATAGACTAGCCATGTTTCTTTTAACCCTAACTCCTTCGGTAACTTTACTAGAAAGTATCCTGAATCCGCAAAAAAACACCTATTTTGTCATGCACAAAAAGTTGGTTTTGGTGACTGCTCAATATGGAGGTATCCTGAATCCATCAAAGTCCTGCAGTATCACTAGGCTTACAATCCTCAATCCATAAAAATCCCCCATGTTTAAATATGGAGGTATCCTGAATCCGCCGAAATCCTCCAAAACAGGAAGAGGATTTTGATGGATTTATGTACGTTAGGGTTAAATAATCTTACATTTTTTTAACAATCTCAGATTTCACACTTTGAATGAACAAATCAAGTCTGCCTTGTATATTTTGACAATTATCAACAAGTTGGGACTCCATTTGCAGAGTTGTAACCAAGTCATTTTTTTTCCAAGTCAAGTCAAGTCACGAGTCATGCTTTTTCAATTCAAAGTCAACTCATTACTACTTTTTAAAAGAAGTCAATACATAGAGACTATACTCATACTGTTTACTTCAACTTCTTTTCCAGTTGCTTCTATACATTAGTTCGTTTATGCCCGTAGTGTTACAGCAACACACGTGCAGCTTTTTCATAAAACAGCTTGTTTGAATAATACCGATTGGTCGCTCAACAGCCCTATTCTTGGTATACCAGCACCCAACCATTCGGAGGCAAGGGGTTAAACAGAATGTCATCAGTTGGTATTGAAAAACAACTCTAGTCTAGTGAACCGGAAGTAATTCTGGTCTAATGGTCCAGTGGATATTTGCATGATATTTATGCAATGCAGGGCACCATACCTTTGCTCCATAAGACAAGATTGCACTCCTGAGGTCATGAAACGTATTCAGATTCATTGTATCCTCCGCTTCTAATGCTTTATCGCTATCCGCCCTCTCCTTAGCTGTCATGGCCAGGTCTTCCGAGTAAAGCAAGAGGGCGCCCTTCCTGGTGGTGAACGTCTTGTGGGTACGTAGCTCCCGTGGAGATTCCAGCTCCTCTTGGGGCCATGCCTTCTGCTGAATGGGTGGCAGGTAGTAGCGCCGGCCCTGGATGTTGTGGTAATCCTGGGAATGCAAGTGTCACACTAATTTACCGAGTAGTCTACACATGTAAAGAGTTTTCTTTTTAGAAGGGGGCATAGGTTTTACATGTATAATATTGGTTGTGTTATCGGTTACAATGTGCGCAAACATGTAAATAGACAGAGCCCTGTGATGTCTCCTGTGCTCAAATGTCACATAAACATATCAGAGAGAGGTGAGGTTTTTCTATTAGAGCAAGATTGCATTAATTTTGTTGAGTAGCATGATCTACAGATATGTCGCAAAGGTTCAAGGTCAAATTAGGTAGAAACAACAGGTAGGTTTGAGTGCTAATTTCCTAGCGAAATAAAATCCAAATGACCAATCCCGATGGCGATATCATGGGATGGGGGGGAGGGGGACAATTGATTGTGCATCAGTTACAAATCTTGAAAAGAAAACCATGAATTTGGACAGACATTTCACATTTGGCATGCTCGGTTTGAAAATACTTTTATGTCCAGAATGGAAAAGCACCATAGTTTGTGTATTAGAGCAAGCAATTGATGCCAGGATATTCTTTCCTTTTCAAATTGTTTCTTTTTTCCGTGAACTGGTCTCGTCTTTTTTCCACTATTTAGCCGGGAAATCCTCTGGGCATGCGCAGTCAGTCGTTTCTTGGTGCGCTCAGATCAGCTATATAGGCCTATGACAATAAACTGCCCCATCTGTCGAGTCAGCTAATGGCCCGAGTGGTAAACGCTCCTCGCTAGGGTGCTCGAAAGCGGTATAGGTTCGACGCTGCACTACACCACGTGTGGTTGTTTTGGTTTTTTTCCTCTCTTTTTCACACTTTTTTTTAGGGTAGGGGGGTGCCTCTCATGATTTTGAGGTAAGACCGATGGCTATACCACTTTGAACTTGCTTTTACTACCCATGCATAAACCAATATATAATAGGTACCCATGAAACTAGATTCAAATACCACCCATTGATATACCAACCCTAGATATTGACCCATCAAAATACCATACAACTCGTCCTTACAGCAAAATACAGCCACCCCCAAGTACAAATCAGCAGGTCGTGGTCAGAGGTCGGAAGGTTATTGTGCACACTCGACACGCGTGCGATTGAATACAAATAGGGCGTACGATCGAGCTAACTGGTACATACGCGGTATGACCATAAATGCACGTTTCCAATCACACGCCCACGTTTTAATATTTTGCTGTCGGGAATAATGATCTCTCGGAACGTTATTACTACCACTCAATCTGGAAAATTGACGACCAATTGATATACAAATATGTGATAAAAGCCCATGTCAATACAGAGGATAGAATTACAACCGATAAGTATACCACCAAACGGGGGAAAAAAAGGGGTCATTGATATACCGGACTGTCAAAAATGCGACCCATGTTTCCGGCACGTCCCCGTGTGGCCATTTGTACTGAGTACCCCCCCCCCCCCCCCCCCCACATAGCCATTATCAAGATAAGGCCAAGTGAAAAAAAATCAAGATAAGGCCAAGTGAAAAAAAGTAAGTGTTTCTCTTCCCCGCCCACCTCCTTTTTGGCCGCGCCTCCTTTTTTTTTTACTATTTACTATTCAGGAAAAAATGGGGAAAAAAGAGAACAATTCGTGAAAATATTCGAAACAAAAAGGAAGTTCCTTGGTTTATTTTGCCGTAAGAACTGGTCTAGACACCTTTTCCACGTTCGCAATACAACTGTGCATGGTATACCATAACCATACTGACATCGCATGACTAGGCGTAGAGTTATCAATAGACCGATTTAGTGTGCGTCACCCGATTTTGATTTAAATCAGATTTGTTTGCTTTAAATCAATCTTTTTGATTTTGTTTACCATCGCACCATTGGCATAACACATTTGTTCTAAATAAGTCAATTTAAATGACCATCATTGAAAGTCGAGTATAACCACACACAATTGTTCATGAAATCAGTACTGAAATCCCTTTCATTGATCATATTCTTTTCTAGAATACAAAGTTTGTCTTAAAACCACTGTTACAGCATCACCATCATACTGCACATGTCTCCTCCAAGTTGATAACAGGAACCCCCTCCTCTGATCCCGTAAAAAAAATTCCGATTTTTGCAGTAGAAATATTGTCCTTCGGCGTCATTTTGCATTTGCAGCTGTAGAATGGGAACCAGACAATGGAACTTTTAATGGACAGAGCACCATTGAAGATTGAGGCCTATGTTAAAATATAGACGATTTAGCAGAGACGATGAGGCAAAATTTACAATTTTGGAAAACGTAAATATTTATTAAAAATCATTAAAAGTCCCAACACAACATTTTTTAATTGTCATTTTTATACAACTCGGCAGAAAGTCCTTAATGCCTACATGCATTGAGTTATTTAAACTAAGAGAGGAATACTGTATCATGCATGCAGGTAGTACATTACACACACAATGTACTTCAGAATCATATGCATTGTACACAAGATAAATGTAGTACACTGTTTCAGGAAACTGGCCTTATACATCCCTTTAGAGTGAGTATATAACGATTTAAAGTTAATGACAGTCAGGTCTGAATAACAAATTGTTTTTACATTAACAAAATAACATAAATAAAAAAAAAATCAAAACGTGATGTTTATTAGTGATTTTTTTGATTTTTTTCCAGTGATTTAAATCAAAATTTAAATCAATGATTTAAATCAAGTGATTTAAATCAAACAACCCTGATCATTTCTATGTGGAAATTGTAAATATTCAAATCAAATTAAATCAAATATGATGTAGACATTCTGTTTACATTGTATTTTCCCCCCCATTTTTTTAATGCGTTATTTTCCAATTGAGATTGTTTTAACTATTGGGCATTTGCCTTTTAATTGTAAGGCCTTTTTCAGTATCCTAGAATGATTATATTTTCAGAATGTCAGAGTTGAGTGACAGAAATATTTTAAATGTTTTAAATGTACAAAGACAAAAAATCTTTGTGTAAAAATATACCCTAGTGTCCTTAACTCAACATTTCAGATAAATATCTATTTTTGAAATTTTTTACTTCAAAGTGGTGTTCTTTTTAACACAGTTATTTTTAATTACCTTTTTTTCTCACTGGTTTTTCTTTTGTTACAAGCTTTCATTTGATGTATATTTTGACCTATAACCTAAACAAATAGGATGCTAATTTCAGAAAAAACAACACTTGAAAAAAGGCGGTAGGACAGTTTTGAAATTTTTTAACTTCAAAGTGGTGTAACTTTTGAACACAAAGTTATTTTAAATTACTTTTTTTCCCACTGTTTTTCTCTTGCCACAAGCTTTCATTTGATGAAGGCGGCAGGACAGTTTTGAAATTTTTCAACTTCAAAAAGTGGTGTAACTTTTGAACACAAAGTTATTTTAAATTACTTTTTTTCCCACTGCTTTTCTCTTGCCACAAGCTTTCATTTGATGTATATTTTGGCCTATTTGCAAAATATTTGGTTTTATAGCTACATGGAACTCCACTTGTTCCGCAGGTGGCGTATCTAGTATTTTGGTGGTCGTTTTAAGGGTGAAATTTTATGTTTTTGTTTGGATTTTAGACATATTTTCGAAATCACCGCACGACCACTGCCGACTTACTTGGACCCTAGCTTGAAATTCCAGCTCTAGGCTCATGACATGTGAGATTCGCCATTTAGAGCTGGAAACACTCCATTTAGATCAGCAAACAGCCGTTGTATATCGAGCCCCGAGGCGCAGTGCCGCTGGCCGATAATCGATCGGAAAACATTGTTCATGTTCAAAAATCCGCTCTATTACTTTGTACACAGCTGGTTTGTGCATGCACCGAAGTTGCACGAAAAATTCACTTTTTCGGGTTTAACTTGATCATATTCTCATTTTGAGGGAATGACAAGCTGCATGAATTACTACTCTGCATTTTGGGTGAGTGTTTGGTTGATATATTCAGGAAAACGGAAGATATCGGCAATAAAAAAACCGACCCTTGCTAACCCAATAGGAGTGTTTCCAGCTCTAAATGGCGAATCTCACATGTCATGAGCCTAGAGCTGGAATTTTCAAGCTACTTGGACCATAGAGCTTGCTCTATGCTTGGACCCTACTATCGCCAGATCATCATGTTAAAAAAGGCGATCATAGAGGGTCCAAGTTAATACTCGGACCAAGTGTTTCACTGACTAGTATTAAAAGAAGAGAAAACGTTTTTCCTACCGCGGGTTCGAGGGAAACTTCCAACTTTTTTTGCCCTCGATGAACCCTTTCTTCACCGATTCCCCGTGCCAGCAGAGACAATCCCGTGTTGCTTGTCGCCATTTCGAGACCGTTCCTCTACGTTGCGAGTGTTGTGCGGAGCACGGAAGTCATCGCTGCGGAGCGAAGGTGGCAGGTGCGCCCAGTCAGTTGATAGGCCTAATTGATTGGTTCCCACTTCAGACGTCTGATTTCCACAACTCTTCTCCGAATGAGCTCGGCAAATTATGCGAGGGAAACGTCCGAGTTTTTATTTGAAGTCTCTCGACTTCCACTGTGACCGCCCATAGTTTTTTAGTTCCCTTTTTGATAGTCAAAAACCGCAATAATTTCAGGACAATTCCGTCTTTCATGTCTTTGAGTGATGTCAGTCGCCATGTTGTTTAGTCACGTGACAAAGGAGGTTGCTGTGGCGCTGTGACGTCGGCAAAGTTTATATCTCCGTCGCGCGGCGGCGCACTTCAACATGACCAGTGAACAATTCCGTACACATCAAAAAGAGAAAATTTGGGTAGGGGACTTAGAAAAAGGCTAGGAACACATTAACCCTAACTCCCCAGGAGGTTGTGTGGAAAATCATATTGGAAATGGAGGATTCAGGACTGTTAGGGTTGAGAAACTCAAACTATAATAACACTTGTGATAAAATCATATAATTTAGATAATAACTTCAATATTTCCCGGGCTCAAGATTGTTTTCTTATTTCTCCATGCTTTGACATACAATAACTTCTTTCTTATGGTGCAAACGCACTTTGGGGTTTCTACAACTTGTTTACAAGCAAGTACTTTAACAAGTGTACATGATTGGTCATTGTTGCAATTTTCAGAAATGGGCGGATTTGGGGGTTAGTATTTTATAGGAAATATCGTTCCACTGACCTGTTCAAAGTTTTGCGTTGTTGGATGGCAAAAAAAGAACGAGATAAAAACGGCGCTCGTTTTCAACCGTCGGGCGGATGATAGCCTTTAATAGTCAAGGCGCGCGTGGCTTCCTGGCTGGACGCATGACGTGCCCCGAATTTGTTGCCAGCATACCGTACCGGGCCGGGGCGCGCCACTCGTCCGGGTAGCCACGCACGCCTTGACTAAAGGCTACAGAGCAGTTTTCCAACGATTTCCAGCTGAAAATCGTTGGAAAACGATATAAATTTCCTCTTTTCTTGACAACGACAGCACATCTGTTGCCATCATTTCACAGGATGATCGAGACTACTATTAACTTACAGTCTAGTCAGGTATTTCGTAATAGGGGGCCTAATTCAGTAAAAAGAAATGGAGGATTACCAATAGTGTACACTACGTTTAACGGCGGTTTTGAACTCCATACTTAAAATATGCTATGTAGAAAAAAGAGTAGTAGGCGTATACCGCTTTCAGTTGATCGTCATTAAAACCGGTTAAAGGTGATGGGTCGATTAAGGGTTTTGTTGCTGCTGCTCAGCGGCTGCTGCTGCTGCTGCTACGTATCTTGATTGTATACTTTGTGTCTGCTTGTTCATCAGAGAGATTCTTCTTTCCCCCTCGTAACTTTTGTTTTGGTTTGATTTATTTTCAGTATTTTCATTTTTGCCTTTTTAAATACATGTATATGAGCACAGTGTGGTTACTCATTTCAGTATGAAAGGCTACCACATTTTTGTCCCATCCTTTTGACATTCCCCAACTGTAGACAAATCTGTGTATTCTTCTTATAAACGATGGAGATAATCACCTGTCTCTGGGAAACAGACAAAGAAGGGCAGACGAAGAAGGGATTGATTAGTGAGGGAGGGGAATGTGGCAGTCCCACGGCGAGGATGCGTCCGGGCGACTTGCCAACTAATGTGGTTCAACAACTCGAAGAATATTTACTTCAAGAGGATCAGAGTTACGCGGCTTAGGGGCTGGCGGGCAGTTTGAAGTTAAATAAATTTAGGGATTGTGACCCCCAAAAAGCACAAACAAAAACATGTGAACAAGATGACTCTAAAATGAGAAGTATAACTTCGAGAACGCGTCGGTCCTTTCACCTCCGCAAACTTCTTTTTAATGCCTCACATTTAGTTTAGTTCAGCTCACATCCCTTTTTGGTAGTGCAGTGCATGCAGTTTATGGATCGAGAGCTAGTGTGCGTTTTGGCGGTTGGTTCGGTTGTTTCTTGTCGGTGAATTTCTTTGAGAATTTTAAATGGGCGAGAATTACGCACTATAATGAAATACCCAAAATGATCCACCAAAGAAAAACATCATCATAACCAGTTTTCGGTTCTCATCGCCCAAAACGCAACCCTGCCCAATGGCGCCGTCAACGTCAGAAAGAGCTCCAGCTCCTCCTATCCTCCTCCACTTCAGAATCGAATACACAGCAGAATCGATTAAAATTTACAAACGGCGCATGCGTTCGCGGAATAATTTGTTCACAAAGGTCGTTATGTCATCAAACTCCCCCTCACGAGATCACTGCCCCAGGGTTCTTTGGTGAAGGGGTGGTAGATCGGGTGATAATTACTGGTAATTGTTGAAGGTCGTTTAATCTGGTCACTGACACGATGGTTCGTATCCTGAATAACCAAGCTTACGTGGAGCATGGAGGAAGGATATTTGTCAAAATACTATTAAGAAAGAATTTTTAAAACAAATATCAGTGTACAGATCCCATGACAACATGTAGATGTACAACAACCCTGCTTCGCTGACACGCTATTCAGAACAGCGCCACCAATAAAGTATACAAACCACTGCTTGCAGGTGGCAAAGTTTGTAAGTTTAAAATCTGCACAAGATAAAGAGAGCCGAAAGCTGGCGCTCGCCCTTGGCCTTTCCCGCACGTTGACTCCGTGGGGGGGGGGGGGGGGGGGGTGCAGGCTCGTGAATAGCCCCTAAATTGCCTGCGCCGACCTGATCACATTTTGCCTACTCTTGAAATATTTTTTTAAAGAGCGTTTTGAGAGTCATGTAATAAGTAGTTGAGAGATTGTAAAGATACAGTTGCAGGGTGGTAAGTTAAATCTGAGTAGTTAGGAAGACTCGGCTCCGACAATAAACTATATTTGGTTACGGGGCGAAAGGTCACACTCCCCCCCCCCCCCCCCGCCAAAATAAATAAATGAATAAATAAACAAAATTGATACGATTTGAAGCTTCGCATGGTGGGTGCGATATGAGAGAGACTGGGATTGCGGTAACACCATGTGAAATATATCTCTTCTGGGAAGAGGTGTGGTTCTGAAAAGAACCGGGATTAGTGTGTGTATAAACTCGACGTTTCGGACAGTGTGCTCTGTCCGTCCGTCACTCACACTCCTCCTGAGGACGGACAGAGCACACTGTCCGAAACGTCGAGTTACACACACTCATTTGAATAAATAAAACAAACTCTCTTAAAGTTAGGCATAACATACCAGTATATATTACCGGTATTCCTTGCTCCATGGGCATAAGAACTACGGATGATCCTCTATGCAGAGGAATATCACCCTCAAGCTTTATAGGTTACCCCATGAATTGAGGGGAAAAAATGATGACAAACTTCATCTTCGTGTATAGTTAATTCACCTTAAGGGTTGTGACCATTTCTCCTGTTTTTAAGTTGGAGCATACCGTTGAAGCTCAATTTGGCGATGCGCACCATTATGACCGCTTGAGGCATTCTCTCATTAATTTCTCGCTACATACCGAGTGAGTGACCAGCGAACCCATCCCACCATCACAATGGCAGAGCTTTTGTCAGCACCAAGTCCTATCAGCAGGAGGGGAGGATTTTCTCGGTATAAAAGGTGCATCCAAGCGAACTTGATGAAGTTTGGCACTTCTTTCGGCATCTATGAAGGCCGATACTTGTCCCGAGCATCAGGGAGTCTAGTCACGACGGTGTCTGCTGGCCCCAGAAGTCGCCCCGAGGAAGGCCGACCGTACTTACGGAAACACGGGGGCATTAATATATTGAAACAGTTTCCTTCAGGAAGGGATTTTGTCTGAAGGTTTTCGTTTGGTACAAATTCCAGGGCGGTAGAGACAAGAATGTACCAGATCAAAAAGCCGCCGTCTCGACTCTTGAACATTCCAGTTCGCGTCACATGCAGTGAAAACTGGTTTCAAAGGAAACCGGTGCACTGGTTTTCTTTGATGTCATTCAAAGACACTTTACTTGTTTACATTTAAATCAGAGCGAAATCCCCAGTATGAACACGTCAACTTGAAAGTTGAAGTTTTGGGGGATTGATTTATCATCGCATAATAGGCCCCTAATAACAACCTGGGCACAACATGGGTGAATACATGTACAGTGTAGGCCTACTATCTTTCAGATGACCAGTCCCTGACGTAATCCGGCGCACAATAAATCTGGAATATGAAAAAGCCATGACGTAACATTCCTGTTGGGAAAAGCACACAATCGAGGACAACGAAGTTTATTTTTGTAACTCAAGAGAGTTCTGTCGATAGTAAATAATACTTACAGTAATTCAACAAACAAACTTTCAACTTTTAATGCTGAAAACTGTTTGCAAGATTCAACACAATTTTTTCGCGTGGAACATCACACAGTCTATTGGAATTTTCGCTAGTAACCCGATGCGTGCAATTTGCAGACAAACCAGACGAAATCTCGCCAGTCACGAATTCCATCGCACGTTCACATCACATAGGCCTACTACCGCCACGAACAAAAATCAATCTTTAACCCCTTTCATGAAATTGTTTCAAAATTACAACCCCTTTAAGCAAAAGATCGATTTGAAATGCACGGACCTAGGGAGCCTGGGTGAACACTAATGGCTACGAGATTGAAATTCATTCAAAAGGTGTATAATTGACAAAGGAAAACCAAATGCATAATTCCAGGGCTGGGGGCGGCCGGAGATCGATCCGCATCCCATATTTGGTATAATAATTCACACGTCCATATAGATTTATCATTTAGCTGGAATTTGTTATGGCTGCGCCCCAAATCTTCAGGGAAAAGATGGCGTCACACTGCATCGCTCAAAACTCGACACCGCTTGAATGGGCCGGAGGCTGCGCGGAAACTCAGTGATACCAATTGTGTATCGATATGCGACAAAATATTCAATCCGCAGTTGCGCTGCTAGTGATGCGCAAGAGACATACCCCCCCCCCCCCCCCTCCCCCCCCCCCCCCCCCCCCCCCCCCCTAATTGCAACACTCCACAATGATTGCCATGCAGCTAGCTGTATGCTATTCACTGTAGACGTACAAATGGCTATTTACATATCAAGCTCTATTAAATTTATATTGCCATTCGCAAAAATAGACAGAACGCTTGCTTTGGAATATTGTGTACCATTCCTTCCTCTCAGTACACGTTGGACTTGTGCTTGCATGCGGACCCAAATGCATTTTTAATAGTCTTTGCTGAAGTTACAAGCTGACATTTTTGCAGTACCAATCACTAGAAGAGAATGACGGGCCTGCGTCATGCATGCGAAAGGCAAGTTGAGACGGCATACTTTTATGAATTAACAACTTGAGTCTTGAATCAAGACTGAAGTCTGAACTTCAGTTGAATTGGAAATACTACCAGCAACAACGGGATGGATATACCACATGCATTGGTTGCATTCCCGCAGGCTGTTTTTTATAATGATCCTGATACGATGAACCAAACCCACTTTAGTTCCCAGGGGAGGGGTTTATTTTATATCGAGGCATACAATCATATAAAAAATCATATAAACACTTGCCCAGACGGTTTTCGGTTTTCGGTTTGTTTGGGGGGGGGGGGGGGGGGTGTTTCTATATACATCTATTTTATTGTTTGTATTTTTGTATTTTTTTTTGGGGGGGGGGGGAGGGCTCAATCTGAAGAAAAAAATCGAAGTGCCCTCAATACCAATCACACACCAAGCAGACTTGATAACAGAAGTGCTAAGAGTATAGGTATTTGCTGAGCAACGAATGACGTAACAGTACAAATCACTATGGTGATTGTGCAAGCCCTTAACCCCTTGAGTACGGTTATCGTAGTGAGGCGTCGGGGTGCCGGGGCGGCCTGTGCAGCCAAGCGAAACGGCCACAATGTGATTGTGCAGTCAAGTGTAACATACACAATAATCCAACAATGGATTGAAACTGCACAAATAGCGGCAAATGGCGTCATCCGACCTGGTGCCACTGTTAGTTGTTGTTTTTTTTGCACCATTTGGCGTCATCCGTACTCCAGGGGTTTTAACCATTTCAGTACGGTGAGATGAGATTAGTTTGGTGAAGTCGACGGCAGATCACCAACAAGACACTACAGTCTGCTTATTAATGCCACGTAAACCACTTGTGTAACCGATGTGCACGTCATATAATAGTGGGTAGGCATCGACGGTGTATAGTAGTGGGGGCATTTTTATTTGTTTGGCAAATTAGGACCGAGGTTATGGGGACATTTCTCTGTCCCTATAACGATTTTGGTCCCCACGGCGTCTGTCGCACGACCAGTGTATGTCCCCACAATTACGGTGCTAGACTGTGTGAACTCGCCTGAATGTCGATGCTAATTGATATAATCACAACCCCTTCGCCCATCATCGGGAAGGCTCAAGGGTCCCCGAGTCGGCTTTTAGTAGTCTCCTCCAGAACACGCTCGCGAACGTGACCAGCAACCATAGCCATCAAACGCCGGGACCTACAAAACCAAAACGGAGTCTCGACTCAAGCTTGCTGCTGTACCTGCTCTGTACTTGCATCTAACTATATGTACCACTATCCGCTTTTGCGTCATTTATCAACAGACATTGCATTGAAAGCAGTGTTTTCGGAAATTAAAATCGTGACCCATTTACGGAGCTAGACAGAAGGCATGATGTAGGGCGAGATAATGGCGTAATTAGACTGGGTGTGTAATTCAAAAGTCCTTTTCGCTCCTGTGTTCTGCTTCAGTACTGTACCCGAGATACTATAGTATCTCGGGTACAGTACTGAAGCAGAACACAGGAGCGAAAAGGACTTTTGAATTACACACCCAGTCTAATTACGCCATTATCTCGCCCTACATCATACTTCGTCATCACGAAGAGCTTACTATGCTGATGGCGGCTTGTTAAGCCGAGATGCGGCAATCGCGTTGGTACAAGGACATGTACCCCGGTACATTTATCAAGCCCTCAGTGCCCCCCCCCCCTCCCCCAGACCCAGCCCCTTACAAAAAATGCAGTAATTTATATGAACAATTAATTTATGGCATGCCCTATTCCTTCCACCTACTCCACAAAAGCCCATTGGAAACAATACGATGATTCCAATTTAAAGGCAGCTTCTACCGATGTTTCCCTGAAGGATGGGGAGTCAAGTTGGCGCCGTGCTCCTTTCCTCGCTTTTCACTTTGCGATTGGGGTTCGAATCCCGTCTGGGGCCGACATGTGAATTGGGTTTTAAATTTTCTGCCTGATTCCGGTAGTTTTCTTCACAAAATACAATTATTAGCGTTTCAACAAAAAATAAAACACGTGAATACGCATTGCAGATCTGATTCACATTGGGTGCGTTCGATTAGCTTACACGTGTAAGTTAAACTTACTCGAGACCGTTCGTTTAGTCATCACGTGATACTCGTGTCTGCCCCGGTGTCAACCACCACAACCCCCAGCTAGCGAGCGGGTCTCTGGCTGCCTGGGTGTAATGACGTCACCGCCTAGCTGAAAACGTAAACATGGCGGCGAAGTCGAATTCGACGCGAGTAGGCCTAAATGTACAAATTGTGACATAAATTGGAAAGCAAAGAGTGTATTTTCCTGACATTAACAACAGTTGGGGACTAGACTGTGTGTAAATTGTAAATTTTAGAATTATCATGTCGTCATGGTCAAGATTTTGCCGGTAGAGCAGACGACAGCGAGCCTGTGTTAACATTTTACCCTTTTTTAAGTTCCCGCCCCCAAACAACCTTTGATCTTAATTTTCCCAGCATGCCTAGGCGAATACGCCGCAGCGTTCGATTTGCCTCATTTCGTGGCTTCCCCGTGGTGTAACACCGTGTTTATGGTGTAAGCTAATCGAACGCACCCTTACACTGAGGACGTGTGTCTTGCACACGTTCATAGCTAGCTCTGATCGAGAAACGGGCACGAATCTAATGAATAGGGAATTTGACGCCATCATTTATTCATATAAAACAGTTCGTCCAAGCTTAGGCGGTGTTAATTGTTGGCTTCATTGGTGATATCACAATTTGAATTTTGCTCCAGGGGTTATCTTCGAATCTGCAACCCGTCGTGTACTGCATAATGGTGATAATTATCAAGTTACACCACACAGGCAATTCTAAGTTCTCCGGGAGGAAAAAAAACAGGCTGGACGTGAACTGTGCGTAAAATGCGCCTTGGATATTTTCATGCACGACGGGTTTTGCATCCATCTGTGACCGTACCACATCAGCGCTGGGCCGTACAGCCATCAATCATTTGCCGTCTGCTCAAAATGGCACGACGGAGGAGTCCTCCGCCCTATAGTCCAAGTGCCCCTGTCTCGCTATCTGGGTCTCCATCATCAGTCAATAAAGTCCAGTTGAGGAAGTTTTACACTGGACATCACAAGTCTGGGCTATAATAAGCCTAAGGTGATCGTGCAAGACGTTAGAAATGCTTGGGAGTGGATACAACTCGGATCGAAATGCAATGCCCTTACTTCTCAAAGTCAAGCCCGTTTTCCCATTATTACTCCGCATTGTCTCTGCATGACAACACTGAACTATACAATGCAAAAACTGTGGTCCTTAAAATCAACACCATGTGGTATCTATATTGAACCACTTGTCCACTATAGTGGTGTGTATTAAAGGTAGTATACACCATTTGCAAACTACTGAATTGTTACGAAATACCGTACTAGACTGTAAGTAAATAGTCTCAAGCATCCTGTGAAATCATGGCACCTGGTGTACTGTCGTTTTCAAGAAAAGTGGAATTTTATATCGTTTTCCAACGGTTGTCGGCACAATGTAAGTACCCCATAAACCCATCAGTGTGTGTGTGGGTTTGTATAGCTATTCAGACCGTGGACCTTTAACAAAGAGGACAATAGGGTCCGCGATTGTGTCAAGGTCCACGATTGAAAATCGTGTACAAAACCAATGGGAGGCCTTCCGAAAAAGTTAGTGTATAAACAAAGGAGGGACAATAGGAGGTCCGTGATTGCCGGTGTTTACACACTTGTGTGTGTGTTGGGGGGGGGGGGGGGGGGGGGGGGGGGGGGGGCATGGGCTCTTCCCAACCAAGCCTAGGTCTGTAGTACTTTCATCCAGGGTGCTCCAGCCTCCACCCCCACTGGAGATTGTAGATTATAAAAAAGGTGCCATCGTATTTTCTCTCAGAAGTACCGGTAGCCTACCGTAACTCCTAACGGCACATCAGATAAAGTACGAACCAAGGATCTTTGCTTCATGGGTAAAGTCAATGACCGTAATTAAATAGTAAAACCATTGAGAAATCTTCCAGTGTGAACACAGTACTCGAAAAATCTGGGGTGTTTGCTCGATTTCTCCCCCGGTGAAGTTCCCCCTCCCCCAGTTGTTATGCCGCTGCACCAATGTGTGACCAAACGGTACATCAGATAAAGTCAGGTATACTGATAGCATAGAGCAAGGACAGATGGTGATAGTATACAGAGAATCCGGCACTTTCTACAATATTCGACAAAATGTGTTTTGCTCGTTGACACACTGTCAGCTGCCTGCGGCTGATATCCTTCAAGATCCTCTAGCAAAACAGACCAAAATCTCTACGCAAGCAACAAAAGCTCATTGCCGAGAATGGAGGACATAACAGCATGTTTTCCTGTGCTAATCCCTTCCTTACAAATAGGACATCTCATTGATGGTTGAGAAGGGAATGCTTCTCCAGTTATGTCTCTGCTCTAAAACTAAATCTCTCCCGATGTCGCTGTCGAGTTTAATCTCTTATCGCTAGTCCCATTACTGTCCTTATCATAACAAATTTGTTTTCTCTTCCCGAAAGACCTGTATGTATACCGCAGACTGTTTTCCTTCTCCCGGGTGGGATACATCTCCAAGATCTGAGGAATTCGGGCTTCGGAACATCGTGTATACACATCTGTGACGTATCTGTACCGATCTCCATCTGTCTCGAAGGGAAAATAGGTCGAGCATTGCCAAACATTCCTATTGACTAATACATTGAGGGATACCGATTCCCGGTGGTGGAAGTTAAACCGCGGCTGTGATTAGTTCTAAATCTCATGTTGGAGATCTGCGATCCGGGCTTTTCGCGTTGGCAATGTTGGACTGTCTACCAAGTTAATTAAACTGCATTAACTGGATGTACCCTCGCATTTCCTAGAAAATGTGTTCTCATGGAGGGACTTCAACAAGAACGATCAGGTTAAGATAATTGTACAGTCGGAAACTGACGAGAATTTTCTGTCGCGAGCTTGGACCTCAATACAGCAAGAGAGATTATATTACAATGTATGGCAGTGGCGGATCTACGGGGGGGGGGGGGGGGGGGGGTTTGGGGGTTTAAACCCCCCCCCCCTTGGGCTGAAAAAAAAATAAATAACCAGTGCCGGGTGTCGAAAATTCGGCACGCTGGGGTGTGTAGGCCAATCACCTCAGGTAACCCCCCCCCCCCCCCCCCCCCCCCTTAGTGAAAACCTAGATCCGCCCCTGCATGGGCAGATAAAAATATGATTATAAGAAAATATTTGAATCTCACCTCCAAATAAACGTCAATAGCTTTTGTTTATATTTCAGTCACTAAAGGATTGATCATAATCGAATAACTACATGTATTGATTGATTTGTAAAAATTACTCACCTATTATAATCCTTAAATTAAAGACTCAATCACTCAATATAGCCGAGGTTATTCTATCAAAAATCAAGATCAATGAATACCAAGTTATGCATTCCGTATACGATCATCAGTGAAAAATGCATGGCTGCAAAACCGGTATAAAATGGCCCGCGTTTATACCGCCAACATGTGACTTTTTACACAATGAGTGCAGTAGACATAAATAGAGCCAGCTAAAAATAATTCTATAGGCCTAAACTACAAATCGACTGAAGAAGGCATACAGTCGAATCCGACTTTCTTTGATATTGGTATAATCCAACACGGGCGGCCATTGCTTGGGGCTTCCACATACCATCCCTGGCCCTTTGTCAACCCCAAGCTCGGGTGACCAAATCAAATCAAAGCTTATAGCCATACAAAACATACCCTACTGTACAGGTATGGATGGCCCCCCTATCATGGCTGCACTCATGCTGCCTATAAGAGGAATTCCGAAATATGCCATGCGCAATTGTAAAAAAAAAAAACCGAGATGTGCTGCTGACAAAAATATAATTTGTATTGAGAATATTTGACTGTCACAGGCAGCTAAAAGATGTTGTTCGATCAATTCATTCTTTCGGCCTTCACAGCTTCATTTCATCCATTTGAGTTCAGCTCAAAGTAGAAGCATTTTTGGGCGTATACGTTCAAGGAGCATAATAAGAATGATTTACATGTATAGGCTGCATAAGCACAGGTCATACTAATGTAATGCCTCGGGCGTTGTTTGCTCATTTCCAGTCCATCACATCAGTCTCCCTGACGTCCTGAATGTGACTGTCACATTGATTCCATCGAACCCTAAGGGCAATGGTGTGGTAGTACCACATGTGAGAAAGACACCGTAACATTCACAATAATCAAGAATCTAGAGAAAAGCTTGTTTCAAATTCTAAGTTGTTAATTCCATTGTTCTGTCATTACAAACAAAATATACAGGGCCGCGACAGCTTCTGTTCTAAGCGGTTGAAAATACGGACACAAACTGAGTGAGAGGTTATCTCATCACACCTGATGGGTATAGATCCACAAAGAACTAAAAATCCAACCGGAAAGACCACAACACATTTTGATAACCTCTTAACATAGGTTCAACCGGCATGAAATAAACTGGGAATCAAGACCAAGCTTCTTAATCCGCATGGCTGCTCTGAATTCCCACTTGGTCCCCTTGGCACCATGACAGGGGGCCCCTCCATGATCCCCTCTGCTGGGAATAATTCACCGAAAGTGTTCACAGTCATGTTCCCCAAATCTGGATCAATGTTATCTTAGACATCGCCGCGCACAAAAAGCAATAACATCTGCCCTCCTTATAGGTTAACAGGCACCTGGTCAAGTTCAATCACTATGACAGCTGAGGCAACTAGATATTATTCAAATCTCTTGGCTTTCCAGTCATTTATTGTTCCAGGGGAGGTGTAACTAAGTTAAAGGTAGTACATGTACATGTATACAACATTTGTTTTTGCTGAAATTTTCAGAAATGAATGGATTTGGGGTTAGTATTTTATAGCAAATACTGTAACAATGACCGGTTTAACCTTTTGTGTGCATAAATGCTAACGGAGAGAGAAAAATGCTGTTGTATATAGTTCCTACTTCTGACAAAATGGAGCAATTTATAGACGTCAGTGAATTATCAGGTCAGGAACTAGACTAGCTGGATTGCACCCGTTCACGGATGTTTAAATTGCCAAACAAAATGTGGACTAACTAAAGTAAAGTTGGTAAATTGGAGAAGTAGTTGAACAAAGTCGCGAACGATGGTGGGCCGACCATCGCTGAAAATAGATACAAAACTCCACTTTTCTTGAAAATGACAGCACACCAGGTGCCGTGATAGGATGCTTGAGTTTGAGACTATTACAAGTAGGCCCTATACATTATTTACTTACACTGAGTCGAGTAAGGTATTTCATCATAATTCAGTGGTTCTGTTTTTGATGTTTGCAAATGTTTGAATATCTTTAAGGGAGTAGGCCTATACACCATTTGCAAACAACAAAAAACAAAACTACTAAATTATTATGGAATACCGTAGACTGCAGTAAATAGCAGTTTCAAGCATCCTGTGAAATCATGGCACCTTGTGTGCTGTCGTTTTCAAGAAAAGTGGAAATTTATATCATTTTCCAACGATTGTCGGCCAACAACCGTTGGAAATAGTCTAGTTCCCTGACCTGATAATTCCCCGACGTCTATAAATTGCTCCGTTTTGTCAACCTCGTTCCCATGGTGTCGGGCAGCACCGACACCACTATTGGAAACGTGGTTAAAAATAAAGTAAGCCTTGGGAACGAGGTTGCCGTTTTGTCTAAGGTATGGTCAGGGAACCAGACTACTAGAACATAATTTGTTTCTCTCCGTTTTCCCAGCATCTATGCACATCAGGTCAGTGTTACCGTATTTGCCAGCACGCTATAAATACTAACCCCCAAATCCATATATTTCTGAAAATTACAGCAAAAGAAATACTACCTTTAAAGCCACAGTGATAATAAAAAAATCCCTTTCTGTAAGAACATTTACGAATTTTCCCACTGGCAAGGGAAGAGCTACTAGTCCGCGACGTGGTTGCACGGTAATTCCTTGGGTAGGATCAAAAGGGGCGACAGGGGAACGATTTATACACCCCCAAGAGAACTACAGTCTGCTGACTGCAGAATAGGAGACGAGTGCAAAATATTACACCTACTTAACCGGTGAACTTGGGACAAGATGATAAAATGCCTACTGGCTGTATATTCAGCAATAAAAATTAAAAAAATCATTAGTAGGTATTTGTGAGAAGGCAAAGGCATTGGAGTTCAACAGAACTACCATGCACAACACCACAAAACCAACCCACTCCCAATAACAAGTTTGTAATCTGTAACTACAGATGGACGTGACATCTCAATCTCATTCTTGGTGGCCTATTGTGGGGGAATTTCAACATTTATCAGATGATCCAAGTGCTTCTCCGGACTGGTTGGTGGACATTTCTTGGATCTTTCTTACCTCCCGGGTGGACAATTATGAACAAATAGTCTTGCAAGGGAGTATAACAAACCAATGTTTGTTTATAGGCAAGTAGCTGTAGGGGGAGCATTCTGCAACTTTATGGGTTGTAAATTAATTGTAATGGAAATGCGAACTTCGCGTTTGTGTTCCATTATGTACAGAATAATGACTGTGCATATGCACATTTTGAAAGCAAGCTGGTGACAAAGAAGTTACGGAAATCATGGCTATATACTTTAAGTCCTTTGAGAAGTTTATAAATGGCTTGATTGGAAGAATGAGACTTTGTTAAGTTGTTGGAATAATGATCTTGAAGACGAGACTTGTTAATTTCTTATCAGTTTTAGAGTCGGTCGAACACGAAAAAAAGACAAGAAACAAACACGTGAAGATTCTTGAATGAGATGGAAAACATGAGTGAAGTCCCAACCAACAAAACAAGACTTTAAAAACAACTTTTTAAATTAATGATATTCCATGGAGAATATTTTTGTGGGAAACATAATTATGTACACAAACAACATCTACCTCGTCTTTGATGGCATATTGGTACTGGCAAGGAAAAAGGAGATGCTTTCCTGAAAAGGGGGAATGGCAGTGTGTATGAGAGGAGGAGGACGACAACATACGAATAGACAGTTGTGAAAGGTTAAGTCAACACCTCGTCAAGCTTGATTTACCACACTGGATGAAAAAGAACGTCTTAACAACAATCTACTGTTAGGACTGCTTTCATCTTCAAGACAACATCCTTCTACAGGAAATGTTCTTCCCATCTTTTAATTTCCTTTCCCAGAGAGAGAGAGAGGCACCACAATCCTTTTGCTCTGCTCCATCGACGCACTTCCTGCGAGAGATGATGAAAAGAAGAATTTGATTTGACATTTGGATTCTTCGGTGTACTTGTTTTCGTTGAAGAGACATGTGAACCGTATAGAAAGATGCGAGTATGCAAACAGTGACTAGACATTCCAATTTCCATTTTCATAGACAAATTAATTTCATAATTTTATTAAATTAAATTCTGGGAATTTTAGGATGGAGTAAGAATATACCACAGTCCCATTTAAAAAAAAAAGTAATTTAAAAACAGAATTACAAAAAAATCACCCTGTTTCAGATTTCTTGAAGTGTTTCACAAGCTTGAACAAATTTTTTTTTCAAAGAATATGTACCCTACTTCCTTTGAAAACCCACAAAACAGGTAAATGAGCAGAATATGGAGAACAGCTGTAAACTAGGATCCAGTGCCATTCATCGGTCTTACTAATTTGCAGACTGACACTGGGCCTATCAATTCTAAATAATGACTCTGAAATGTAAAAGGTTATGATTTGTGCATGCAGTTGGAAAGCCTCAACAAAATGAGAACTTAAAAATGCAACCAAATATTGAACAATCAATGTCCTGGCACAGAATCCGACATTTATCCATTGTGATTAATACATTATTTTCTAATTAGCTCCAACATTCTAAAAATATTACTCAAAATTGGTTTCCAGTCCATGAACCCAAGTCCCACCCTTCTCACTGGGTATTTACAGAGCACTTTTTACCTAGGACAGCGATGCTATCATGGCTTGCTGCTAGCTATGAACCAAACCTCTTTGTCATACATAATTGTATATATCTTATATTATGGAATTCTATAAATTTTCCAGCTTGAAATTACTGGGGTGTGGTGGGGAGGGATGGGGTCCGGATGGGTGGAGATGGGTGGTTTGGATGGGACAGGGGAAAATGGGATGGGAGTGGGGATGGGCTGTGAGTGGGGGTCAGGGTGGGGAATATGATGGGGGATGGGGTGGGGTGTTGACAGGGGTGCGGAGAGGTTAGCTTACAATACATGCAAGGTCAACACACTTCATATCAAAATATTTGTACAGCCCTACAGTACATGTACAAAATTGTTTGAAGAGGCAACTTGGGATCGGGGAGTTTGAAGGAGGGGTGGGGAGGGTTAGGGATGGGTGGTGAATAAACTGAGAGATGTAAAAAAAAAAACATGTTTGTACATATACCGGTATGTATGTATACATGTATGTATGTATGTATGTATGTACAATTTAAAAACAATATTTTAATTAACCTTTTTTTTGGTTCAAATTCCTCATTAGAATTGTAACAATTCCCTGCAAGGCCATTACCTAATTGGTGGATGTAGTGTTCATTAACCCTAATCCCCTAGGGTGTGTGGACAATCGTATTAAAATTGGAGGATTCAGGAATATGGTTTTGTATCCATCAATTAAATAGAGAAAAAGAACTTTACCAATTGTACATGTGTATGAGTATAAATAATACAAAAAACCTGAACTATATTTTTAATTATTTTGTTTAAATTCCTCATTAGAACTGTAAAGATTTCCTGTAAGGTCATGAACCTAATTGGAGGATGTAGTGTTGACTAATGAGGTGCTGTATACATAAATTACCAAGAAGCAAAAAAAACTAAGACATTTTTGTGTAGGGCCGGCCGGCCGGACGGACCAGCAGGTGGACAGATGGATATTGGTATTACATAGGTTCGCTCTACTACGTCGCTCACCAAAAAGACCTGAAGCGCCCTTCACACAGAAAACCTGCCCAGTATGTTTGAGGCTTAATTCATTCTTCTTCCCTTGATTTGAGAATTAAATGATTTCATTTTAACACAAAACAATGCTGCCAATGATCAGTACTGAATGTCATTAACAAAACACGAAGCCAGCTGAAAAAAGTTCATTCAAATGACACTCCACATTAACATATCACAGTATATCACTCAAGCATTGATGATGATTTACTCCTAGTGTCAGTGACATGCACCCATAATTTTCGGCCTTAGAGATTTTTGAAATTGAAGTCTCCCTGCCAGAGTCACACTCGATTGTTTTGGTTTCCAATTTATGGCGGCAGTACAGCATAAACAAAGTCAGTAGCTAGAAAACAGCTGGCAAAATGGAGGCAGCAGTGGAGATCGCCGTCACTTGCATCTTCCCCCGCTGCGGTGGTTACGGTTCACATTTTTCGGGAGGAAAAAGGTGCTAAATGCAGAGTCGTCGCAAGTGAGTCACTCTAAAATATTTCAGTACTTGAGCAATGTGAGTCAGGCAATGACTTGAGCCTGCCAAGCCAATTTCTGACTAAATGCAGGCTTGATCACCCCCCCCCCCCAAAAAAAAAGGAAAAAATGCCAAAACTGAACAAAATAAATAAACAAACAAATACGTAAATAACCTATGTCCACAATGCAATACAACTTTCCCTAAAATTTGTCAGTTGGACCCCACCTCTTTAAAAAAAAAACAGACACACAAACAAATCAGCATATCAGAACTGATCTCATGGCCTAATGAGTAATGACCAGGGGGTAATAATTGTGAAGCACTTTTGAGATATTTGTATAAAGTGCTATTAAAAGCACCACATTGCTATTATTATTAGCCTAACCCGTCTATTTTGGGTCTCCATGTACAAACAGGTCGGAGCATACCCAGGATTGACTCAAACTTTGGGGAAATGTCTCTTAGGTAAATATAAATAATGTATTTCATTACATGTAAGTTTACTCAAACCGAGTTGAGTCAATGAACATTGTAACTCAGCTCAGAAGTCAACTCACTGAGTCCTCAAAACTCTGACTTTAAAAACACATTTTTCAAAAATCCCCAATGAATTGATTTTTCCCTGGAGCATTCTTAAATAATTTACTTCAACAAACAGATGATTGCAGACCAGGTATAATGGTACAGCAAGACAAATGGTGATATAGTGCATTGGTGCCTCAACTCATCACATCCAATCTCGGCGCGGAAGTACCTGTTTCGGAACAGGCATGTAATTCACATGCACCAAGCCCAATGATTACTCAGATTGTCTGATGAAATTGCTGTGGAGCCAACTTTCATTATGATAACTTCTCCTAAGGTCTTCTGCAATTTCGAGGGGCAATTTTTCAGTCTAGACACGGGGAGCTTAAAATGTAAATGGAAACCAAGAATTCTGATTCAGATCTAGGTTGATGCATGTTGGTCATAATAATTCATAGTCAAAGTACAAAGTGTGACTTCCAACAGGAATTGGGATAGAGGCATATATCTTCTTCTTTTTTAAGTCTCACAAGCTGCACAGAGAAGTGTGTCTGTCCTTTTCTTGTCCGCCTTTATCCAGTTTTCCCTCTAATCTTAGTACAGGTCCCATTACAATGCTCTTGACTTTAGGTTTATTTCACTAACCTCTCCCAAACCCAGCCCCAATAAAAAAAACATTAACAAATAAAAAATTGAACCTGAAAAACAAACAAACCCAAATATTTAGTCATGAGAACATCTGAAATGCTATCGTTTTGAAAACAAAAATAGAAATTGTGTCTAAAAGATTCACTCTCTCCAACTCTGCACAGAGAATTCCTTGAACTACTGTAGTATAAATACCCGTGCCATAATAAAACAAATACAAAGCATATTTAGCAAATCCCTGCACAGATTGAAAATGGATAATTGTTTCAATGACAATTTCATAGCAAATTATATTACCAATGCACATGACAGAGGCCTCATAGTGTTGATGCCAACAATCTTTTGCCACTTTTCCTGATTGAAATATTATCGATAAAGCTCATAAGACAAGGGATTTTATTTATATACCTCTAGAATAGCAGATATAAGTGAATCATGTAGGGGTGTGCATCAGAACTGGGTACCCGAGTGCCCGACCGTTCATGTCAGGAACCGGTTCCAGATTATGGAATCGAGTACCCATACAACTTTACATTATAGCACAGTAACTTCCCAGAAAATGAAAAAGAAAAAGGTTTTGAATGTTATTTGTCGGGAATTTTCAAAATTGAAACACGACTACATGGGAAACCAGCACAGATTTCATGTTTATGACACTCACGAAAATTGACAATAAAGGGAATTTACCGGTTGTGGTTTTTGTAGTCTGGGTGTGGATAAAGAGCCTCGACAAGACATGTGTAATACATGTAGCATATGCCTCATTCCCCTATAAATACAACTGTATAAAGCTTCTGTCTTTTGATATGCCAGCGCATGCACGTGCCGGAACATGTAATGGCGGAGTAGTGATCATATTTACTAGACAGGCATAAGATTTTTCAGACTTTTGTCAGAAATCAGACTTTTGAATCTCAGAGAAAGACATTATTGCAACTTCATGGATTGGAAGTTTTGGGTTGGGTTTCTTTAACGGGTACCTGGGTACCTGTATTTTTTTCAATCGGGTACCCGGTTCTTTTACTACCCGTAAATGCACACCCCTAGAATCATGAATTTTGTACAAAAGCAATGGTCTAATTTAACCTCTAAACAGTATTTTTCCAATTATAGAATCCGCTGACACCAACTGATCCTGTTGATATTTTTAGGTAAAATATTGTCTTGTGCATAGCTCCGTCATTAAATGTTGGACATACACAAACTGCAAACCAAAAAATGAGGTCTTAAATCTTTAGTTGACAAGACAAGACAACATCTTTAAACTCATGGTCTGTCATCTACCATACCGAGACACTTCAATTCATGGCATCATTTGATGTCTATCAGATCAAATCCTCTCAAGGCTGCGTATGGCTGCATCTTTGCCACTTCCTCTAGCTCATTCTTCAAATATAATCTTCACCAGAGTATCTTAAGGGGCACAAAAACAGCTTGAACATTCATCATAAAAGTTCACATCACCTCTATCGGTTTACGGATGAGCATTATCGTCCTTACCACAGGGACTTTCCATCAATTATGCACAAGGCTTTGCTCTTTCTTAACAATTCCACTCCACTTTCCCCCTCCTCCTTCACTCTTGATCCAACTCACTCATCTCCCATCTTTTCCTCCATCTCCAGAAAGACTCTCTTCCCCAAGAGGATTTTCTGTTTCTTGCCTTGCATTCGCTGCCTCTCCCTCTCTTCCTGCTCAAGGACAAACCAGAATGAGTGGATAATACCTCAGAATGCACGCATGCTTTCACTCGCATCATCTCTCCTCCTTCCCTCATTCAAAGTAACAGCGAAGAAACTGCACTAAAAGCATTTCCAATTTCGCATTTTGTTAGTGGAGGGGGAAAAAAAGATAAAAAGCGGCAAATCTGATGAGAACGAACAAGGCAAAAAATCTACTGCACAAGCAAGATCAGTTTTAGTATTTCTTCTGTTATATTTAAATGGAGTCCGAGTATGAAAAAATAACAAGATTAAGAACAAATCACAAATCCTTTATTAAAAAGACAAATTTAATTTGGCAATGACTGCATATTATGGTTTTACTGCTTTGTGACACAAAAACCATGACAACAGAATTTAAAACATCATATACATCTAAAGGATCCTCCTTGAACAATAAATAAAAGAACATGCATTATTTAACAGCCATCAGAATAAAGTCTTTTTTTCAAGGTCATTAATACTAAAACAGAACCAAAGTAAATTACCAAAATCAAAAGAAATGATGGAAAAAATGATTTTAAGTTAATCAAAAATGATTTGTGACAATATTTTTCTTCGGTTCTTTAGAAAATATAACATACAATGATGTACAAACAGTGTTAACAAAATCAGTGCCTATTTTTGCGTAAAGAGGCAGCAGGCTTTCCACATGAACGGTTTTTCTTTTATACTGCATTGAAACTAAGGGCAAAATCAAGCAAAATGTAGTTTCTGAACTTAAAATACAATTTTGAGTCTCATTTAAGAAAACAAAAGCAAGGCCACACATGCATATACCACTTAAAAGAACCTGTTTTAAAATTGGGCAAATTCCAATACAACCCCACAACCTGCACCCATTAAGAACCGATGCAGAGAGCGTTTCTTAAATTTGTTATCCCTGGCCCTGTTTGTCATTACTCATGCCCACTGCCAACTCTCTCTCTCTCTTTCACCATTTGCCATCGCGATAAACAAGAATATGCTTTCACCACTTGGCATTTCCTTCCTGTAATCACAGACTTATGAAGGTTGCCTTGGAAACCATACCTTTGGAAACCATGGCAACACTGATGCCATCAGACTGCATTGATTCATTAGATGGCAGACAGGCTACACTATACTCAAGAAACTACATGCTCCAGACAAGCAATGCATGATCAAATTAAATGCCACCATCTTCAATCACCGGCACATGTTTAACTGCAAAAATTCAGATGAAACCCTTTGTTTGAAAGGTATGGGGGAAGGTGAATTGGTCTCACCAATGGTGGAAGTTACCCCACCTGGGTCTATACATGTAGGTCTGAAAATTGGGATAATTTCTTTGTTCTCTATTGAAGATTTATCCTCTATTTAGATCTGGACCCATGAAAACCATAAGGGTGGTGGGGCTGGCAACCTAATGAAATGTGACCAACCCCATCACCTCTGTTGTAGCCCTTTACTGGTAGTGGTAGGGGAGGCACACATCATCATTAACATACAGGGGAGTGGGCGGCCTTAACATTTGAAGGAGAGAAATGGATGGCTGCATGTGGTGTAAATGAAGGGAAAGTACACCCTCTCACCCCAAAATCCACTGCACCAATGGGTGTTGCATGTTCAGATTTTGCATACCAAACTGTAAAAGTTGAATGCAAAGGTGCTCCTAATTTTTTACCAATTGTTTTTTTTCTAACTCAAAAGAATTTTTTTCTTCCAATGCCAAAGATTGTACGTGTACTAACATTTCTGAAATCAGTCCTTTGTCCCTCCTCAAATACAAAAAAACCATGCATGTTGTCTGCACATCATTTGTTTACATCAATAGCACCCTCTAGTGACTTACTGCAGTCAACACAATATTGTGAATGGAGATTTCCAGTGATGAATATTTCATTAAAATGAATAAAATGCACACCAACAAATTGAAGACCCAACCTTATAAATTTTACTGCAGAGAAAATGCTCCAGCAAATATCAATGAAGGAAGAAGAATAATTTATCCGACTTCAATAACAAACCATAGCAAATTTTATTCCATTACCGTGGTAAATAATTGATATGCAATTTGGTTATACCAGCCCAGTGATGTCAGCAGTGCGCTTCTGGCAAATTGCCATACCCTGTGCCCCTATCCAAACATTTCCTTGGTGTTGGTTATACTCCCCTTATCAATGCTACACCTCTGCATAAACAACGTCCATTCTTCCAACTCTATTCATCCCATGCTATGACAACTCGAAAAACATGTGCCTCAGATCATCCGCACTCATAGACTTGTCACCTAACAAACAGTGATTCCACCAGGCAAGGCGTGACATTCCATGCACATTAGGACATTACCTAAATGTTGACATGCCAAACAAAATACTGTTTGTTCCACAGGGCTTCACCTTCCAAACAAGTACTGATCTTTACTGGTTTAAATCAAACTGGCATAATCATGCACTCAGTAAGGTGGATGAGGCTATGGGAATTTCATGGGACTTCTCCCAAAGTTTTAAAGTTGTTAATCGAGTCATCACAAGTCGCATCACAAGTCGCATCACAAGTCGCATCACAAGTCGCATCACAAGTCGCATCACAAGTCGCATCACAAGTCGCATCACAAGTCGCATCACAAGTCGCATCACAAGTCGCATCACAAGTCGCATCACAAGTCGCATCACAAGTCGCATCACAAGTCGCATCACAAGTCGCATCACAAGTCGCATCACAAGTCGCATCACAAGTCGCATCACAAGTCGCATCACAAGTCGCATCACAAGTCGCATCACAAGTCGCATCACAAGTCGCATCACAAGTCGCATCACACGTCGCATCACACGTCACATCACAAGTCACATCACAAGTCACATCACAAGTCACATCACAAGTCACATCACAAGTCACATCACAAGTCACTTCACAAGTCACTTCACAAGTCACTTCACAAGTCACTTCACAAGTCACTTCACAAGTCACTTCACAAGTCACTTCACAAGTCTGCAGGGGTGAGATTTGAGGAAAATGAAAAATCAACGAAACATTCGGAGACATTTAATTTGTATGGCATTTTCCAGCAATTTTCTACCAAAATATATGGTACTGAGAAAAAAGGGGGGAAATGGGGTCATTACAATTAGAAGAAGACCGTTTTTAAGTTGCATGAGTCATTTTGTAATAAAAATAGTTTAAGTACCAACAGATTTTGAGGAAATCTGAAAGACGTCTCAACAAAAACCCTGAAATCAGGAAAAATCCAGAGAAATCTTACCCCCCCCCCCCCCCCCCCCCGAGTTTGGTCTCAAGTAAGCTTAGTCTCAAGCCATGTAACAAGCTATTCAAACACACTGTATAGCAAAAGCATTCCTTTGTCATTGTTCATCCCATGTAGCTTAATTGTTATCTGACTTGTGATGCTCTCTCAGTTTCCTCTCTCAGGAAATGTACCCCCCCCCCCCCCCCCCTCCCCCCACCACCACCTTATACTGAAAATTATTAAAAAGCTATTCACTATCTGCCTGTGGAGGAATAATTCAGAAACACATTTGCCTGGCCAAAACTGAACAGGCTTTTCTCAGAATTATCTTGGCTTTTCTTCTCACCTCTGCAACTGAGAATATGATAAAGTTTATCAGTTCGGACACTAAACATGCTCAAATCTTTATACACCAAAGTTTGACTTTCATTTGGCAAAACTCAGCTACAAAAGGGGCCCTGGTAACTTTTTACATCAGTTTGTCTAGTTTTGTATTTTTGTAAGTGAGTCAATAAACTTCAGTTCATATATTAAAGGCAGTTTCCAGTTCGATTTTAGATAAGTTCATTGCAGATTTGAACAGAAACAATCTGGTTAATTTTATCAGGTTTTTCACAAGCAGAGCTTTTCCTGAGATTAAATAAAAAGGGGCATTTCCTGGAACATTTCCAAGAAACGACCAGCAGAGGACATCTAGGTAAGTCTAGTGTTCTGGAAAGGAGTCCAGAAGAAACAAATCCCTCTCTTTTGTCTGCCCCCATCACCCTTGGCAACCTTCAAATAAGGCATTGGCCAATAGCAGCTGTTCTCAGAAAATCCTTTACCAACACACCCCTTAACTTAGAACAACACCAGAACAAAAGTGAGTAAGGTTTGCCTAGCTGTCAGGGATTGCAAGCTTATGGTCATCAAGTGAACTTGGCCGTTGACACAAAGGTTTATCCCCCTGGCCTGAGGTGCCTGGTATATCTTGTTTCATTACTTGTTAAGAATGTTGATTCACACTGACCCCTGAAGCACTCATGGTGGTCCATACTTGTACAGCAGGCTTGAGAGATGAAAGCACTCGCCCCATTAGGGGGAAAGGGATTTCATTTTCTAAGACGATTATTGATTTGCTAATTGCAGCAGCCCTTGACAATGAAATTAAATTAGTACAAAGGGCTGAATAGTTTGAGGAGATTTAAAGGTAGAGTTTATGATTTCTCGTTTGATGTAATAATTTTATGCAAGTTCACCCCGAACAAGGCACTCGAGGTACAGAAGCTAGAAAAAGAAAACAAATCAAAGATACAAGAGGTCGGAATTAATATTCCTCTTGAAGCAGGAAAGATTGTACGATGAAGGGAAATCATTTTCCCGTGTGCACATGGTAGCATTTAATAATTGATTTGTGTCATCTGTATGCGTATCAGTTCTGGATGTTAAAGGTACAATATAGCATTGTCAGAGCTGGCAACACAGTTGCAGCATGGAGGAATGTGTTTTCTTCCTCCATGGTTGCAGTCAGTGTTCATGCCTGTTGGGATTCAACATACATATGTGCATGAAATAACAATTAACCTTTGTAAGTTTCAGCTCAATCCAATAATTAACCCCCTTGCATATAGTTGACACAAATATGTGCAGATTGAAAATTGCCACCTGGCCGGTTAATGTCTATATGTGCCAATTTCTGCATTTTCAATCCATTATTGGGGTATTGTGTATGTTATGCTTGGCTGCACAAGCCTCTTGTTTCCGTTTCGCTTGGCTGCATAACCCGGCCTAGTGCCCCAGCACCCCAATGAAATGTCCGGTATGCCTGGGTTCAAGGGGTTAAACGTAGTGTACATGGGTCATTCCACCAGGTTGGGACACAGTGTGTGACATTTATCCATATCTTTAAAAGTACTATTACATTTGATTCAGTTATTTCATGTAACATCAGTCTTTGGGTGGGAAATATTTTAGAAAGTTTTAAATCATGTAAATTATATTTTACCAAAATTATGATAAAAAAAATGTGTCAGTTTGACATAACCAGTTTGACGTAACAGGACACGTCCATATTTTCATTTGTGTGTTTTTTCAACACTTTAAATATAAATATGGGAAATTAACAATGTGTACTAATTAAAAGATATACTATGCAACACAAGAACACTTTTTTATGGTAGTCAGTGTCCAAATATAGCAGAGACAGCAAAAAAGACATGAGAGTGGACGTAACATGGACACTGTGTCCACTGCTACGTCCACACATGCATGTTTTTTTTTGGACACTGGCAACCATAACAAAAAGTGTTTTCTGGTAGCATTGAATGTCTTTTAGTTAGTACATATAGTAAGTTGCATAATTATTTATTTAATGACAAAAAATTAAGGCAGTCTGGATGTAACATTTAGTACTAACATGGTGTGACATAATAATGCACATTTCCATTTTGTAACATTTTCAACATTTATATAAATAATACGGTAAGTACATGTGGTGAACGTCCAAGATTTACTGCATGCACTGGTTACAACGCATCGCTTCGGTACACTACGCTTACGACACGTACACACACACATACGATAATTGCAACCTTGTGCCCGTTTCGGATTGTTAACCCATTTTAGACACAATGCGGACTAACTACATTCGGTCAACAGAGGGCAGTTTTCCAATGATTGTTCGGCCGAACAATCGTTGGAAAACGATATAAATTTCCACTTTTCTTGAAAACGACAGCACACCTGGTGCCATAATTTCACAGGATGATTGAGACTACTATTAACTTACAGTCTAGTAAGGTATTTTGTAATAATTCAGTAAAAAACAAATTAGAGGATTACCAATTGTGTACACTACCGTTAAATTCTAGCCATGAGAAAATAGTGAAAAACTGATCTGTTTTAAGAGTGATTTTTGCATGTTCATATGGACTTATTTTGATTGTTAAAATTGAAATAAGATGACAGCATTTCAGACGGAAATATTTCTCGGGAGGATTGGTACTGGTACCATCTTTACAAACAGTCAGCTAATCAATTTTGTTTTTGATATTCATTACCAAAGCTATCTCATATTAGAATTCACATTTTGATTAATTTATCAGTTTTGGCTACATGATATGTCAATTCATATTTATCACATGCATTCTGCCCAGAAGTTACACGTAATGCAAGAAGGCCAGGGAAAGGAAAAATCAACACCCTTGTTGAAAATCATCCATTTACAAAAAAAATAAAAAATGCTTTCAAATTTGGAAGGTGATTCTGTTTTCCTTCATCCATGTTTGCTCCGACTACTTTCCCAATGTGGTTCCCCCTATGATCTGATTCCAGAACTGAACAAAGCCTTGTTTCAAAGCAAAGCTTTTAACCAAACATCTCCAGGGTCAGACTGGCTTAGTAAAATCCTACCTAAACTTAAACAATTTTCTCTGATGGTTTGCAATGACAAATACTGGAGACCGCACAGCAGTTACTGAGGGTTAACCTGAGCTGCTTTAAACTCATGCCTGAAATGCTAATTTTAACAAATCCCTACAGCCAAGAGACAAACAAAATATATGGAAATTTGGGAAGAAACGTGTCAATGACCGCACAGCTCTTAATCAAATTCCACCACACATGATTCATTTATGAGACAGGTATGGGTGAATTTCTTGTGGTCATAGAGTTCCTTGGCATCTGTAAGATGAAGGGAGATCGTCTGGCGCTGTTATGCAAATCGCCCAACAAAAGAACCGGCCGGCAAATAACATTACTTAACATTGCCCTACGGGACTCGCAAGTCCTGATAAATAGTGTTCAGCTGCAGCGTTCCCTCCCATGGGAGCCACAGTGTGCAGGCTGTTAATTACTCTGTTAATCTTTCTGGGCATTTCACTTCAGTGAGCTGAAGAAATCACATGAATGGAACCCGGTACTCATGGCCACTAGAACATGTTTGATCTGCAGGAAGTACATTTTTTTTTCGTAGGTGGGTGAAGCAATTTTGGTTGCATTGATCACTGCACAGCTAGCACATTAGGTTCTCGGTCTCTTTTTCCCCTTAAATTAAAAATATCCCAAAGATATCATGGTAAAGAAAAATGGGTACAGGTGGATTTGAACTAGGGACCTTTTGATCCATAGCCCATCCCACTATCCACTAGACTAGTCTGTAGCAGCTCGACAACAGCCGTTCTTTAAAATGATTGAATGTAACTAGTTGACTAAATAATAACAATGCTGTGATGTTCTGTTCTATTATAATGAATAAACATAACCTTCTCATCAAAACTACTGAATTATTCACGATTATTACTTCACCCGCCTATGGAAACAAAAATTCGCCTGCAGGCAATGTCTTATGATAGAACTATTAATCTAGTCTGTGGTCTTGCTAAGTCGTATCCAAGGCATGGAAGATTAATGCCGTGTCTAACAGGCCTATTCACAATCATATACATGTACATGTACATGTAAACCAATGTTGAAGTAGGTACTTTTGATACATAGGTTCAATAGGTTGAAGGCAACCTGGGTTCTAGTAAGCATGCCCCAGTGTGGGGTTCAAAGTTCAACCACAGATCTTTTGTATATAGAAAGTTCTGGTTCAATTAACATGGATCAAAATATACTATAAATCACACTTTGGATATTTAACAAGGATCACTTGCACATTTAAAAAATAAAATCTGCAGCACTCATAGTATAGATTCCTGTTTTGTCTCCAGAGTGAAATGATGATAGTGTTTAGAATTACTACGCATGCCTCAAAAGGGCCACACTACCCCAAATAACCCCATTAGGGCGACAGCGGCATCGCCCCATTATAGCACTCTCCCCAAGCACCCTACTCCAAAGGGGCGACTTTTGAATAGGGCGACAGTTATGTGTCGCCCTATTCACCACCGTCGCCCAAACCCACTCTTTTCTAGGATTATGTGTCGCCCCATTAGGCAATTGAGGAAAATTAACTTTCATAATTATCATAAACCAAGCTGATTAGTTTCAATCTGAAAGCTTACTGTTTATAAAGATGGTACCCAGAGATATTTTTCCATCTGAAAAATCAAAAGGTTGAATAAGGCTGGTCTAGAGATATCTAAATGAGGAAATTTTGATGCCATTTTATACAAATTCCAAATTTACACATTAGGCCAAAAAACAAAAACAAATCGGAAGGGAGGGTCGGTCGGTTTTTTGTTACCATCTATGAAATCATCAAAAAAATACTACATGTCATGTAACTCGGAAGTCGGGAGGCAAAAAGTAAGCTTATTTGAAAGTGAGATGGCGAAATGCACAATTGTGCCCTCGTAGCTTTATTTAAAGACAATGGTTTTAATAAAACTTGTTCATTTTGAAACTTCCTTAAAAAAAAAAAATGTGACCCGACTTTTGTGACTTTTAGGGTCGGTCGCAGAGGACAACTATTTTTGTTTTGGCCTTATAATGTCTGACACACCACATTAACAAAGGGACAGACAGTAGAACACATTCATGTAGACCTTCATGTACAGGTAGGCAAGGTCTAGACAGCCTGCCATAATACTGAGCCAGCCACTGCGCAAATGACAAAGCAACAAACCGCCCAAAAGAACAATCTAAAAAAAATTCACTGCATCCCCCCAAAACTTGCCATTCATTCACTTTTTTTCCCAAATCATCCCCGAGGCATGTAAGGGTCAGTGGTTGAATTCAGTATAACTTCAATCTCAATCCTACAGAGGAAGAGAAACAAAATCAGGGAGACTTATTACTGACAAATGTTGGTTCCCCCCAAGGGTAGGCTTGTTGCCACAAAGGATATCTTAGCTGATGCACCAAGTGTGGCACAATCAGTTTGGCAAGGCCAAAATAAGGATTGTGGCCAGTCACAAAAGAGACCCAGGAAAGATTTGGGTTCAGGAAACTGCCACAGAACAGTTTGTCTATGGACCATTTTGGAACTCAGGTTTGATCACTCCTCTATGGTTTGATAAACCACCCGTTGTTTTTACATCCATTTTTTAGCTTGCTGCTGGGAAGGATTTTCTAGACTGTAACCAATTTTGAGGATATAAAGTTAAGAAATTTTCAAGATTGAAATTTTTTTTTTTTTATAAATCTTGGTTTAAAAAAAACCTGTATACAAGCCTCTGGATTTGTGTTCTATCATAAGTTTTTAAAATGTATATTTTCAAGTTGCCCAGTTAAGGCCACTTTCTACACAAGTTGAAACACTAACCATGATCGGTGGTTCAAAACAACCCGGTTTGGCAAGGTTGAAAACCTTATCATGGGCAGAAAAATCACACCACAGTGTGATCATTTTGTGATCTCCCTTACCGAACAAGACTGCTATAATAGCATGTGCATAGCAGTTTAATAGCATTAAAACAGCATGTGCATGCTATTATAGCATTCACATAGCAATCACAGATGGATGACTGCTAAATTTAACAGTCAGTACAGCATTCTTGATAGCATGCAGTATTATAGCATTCCAAATAACATGTGAGCTGCAAAGCAAAGTGGGCGAACTGCAAATTGAATACAGCATTCGAATTTAGCAGTCCATGGCTAAGCACAGCCTGCAAACAGCATTCATATATCAACAAGCCTATCATATTACCATGGAGGAACCACAGTGCAGCATATATATGGGTCACAAAGTCACCTGACACAGTGACCTTGCATACCAAGGGTCGGTGTGGGAAATTTGAAATTGCAGTTAGTTGAATTGCAGTGCAGAGTGCAGTACACAGTCTTGCAAGAAATTGTAGAAAACTGGGTAAAAATCATGGCCATTTACATGGCATAGGTCTATGAATGACTGCAGGATATTATTTACTGTTCATGTACACACTTAATCTGTACATAACATGTAAAAAATACACTGGATGATTGGCTAAATGGACTAAGTCTAATGGACAACTGCAGCACAAGCTGTTTGTATGCGGTAAGTTTACAATTTTGTACTATACCAGTATATGGATACAAGTGGGAGGTGAGCTTTTGGCTCAAATAATTTCATTTTGGCTTTTAATCTGTTAAGATATGCCCATTGTCGATTGTGAATTGAATCATGCTGTCTAAGTTTCGAATGACGGGGAAATTTAAAATAATTATGATGGCTATATAAGTTTATTTGTGAATTTCCGGTGAGCTAGCTGCTACGACGTACTCTAAAGCTACAACTTGGACAAATGTTGGAACTTTTTTGTTTCACAATTTAATACATATTTTTCTTTTTCATTTCAGATATGCATATAATTTGCAGCAAGAAGTTATAGAAGATTTTGTTTTTGTCTTGCCAATATTGATAATATCCCATCCCTTTAATAATAATCCACCACTTAATTCCGTAGTTTCTTCACTATGTGGGGTCACACCAACGGCGCCGGAACACTTTTGAAAGTGGGGGGGGGGGGGCAAAATGCTGCAATTTTCTGTGTTTTTTGTTATTTGGAACTGCCAAAAGTAGGGTGGGGGGCCATTTCCCCAAAATCTAAAAAGTGGAGCGGCAAATGCCCCTTCGGCCCCCCTGTTCCGCCGCCGTTGGGTCACAGTCATAGCATCTTGTCAGTATTAATGTTAGAAATTCCCTTTGACAATTAGCTTATCAGTTTTATTGCTTTTTGTCATGAGAAATCACACACAAAAAAAGTGTCAAAAATGTGTGTAGTCGATTCACAATTTCACGCTTGCACGGCATTGGTGTGAAGTCAAACTGGATATGATGATGCCTTATATAAGCGGCGATGTACGCAGGCAACTTTCTGAGATTCTATACACATGTACACTGGATTGTGTTTCAATTGATGTTTCAAGTAATTGCCAAGATAAGCTTAATTGGTTTTGATTACAAGCTGTGAACCTTGTAATGTCACTATAACCATTCTTTCAACATACAGGACCAACATGACCAAGACTAATATGCCTTTTACCTGGCATTCTAAATGGTTAGGTGCTAAGGCCATAATTATCCACTACACTGCAACATATATTTTTTAGGACCTGTTTTCTAAAAGACAATGGGTTGTGCCTGATTGTGCCATATGGTTTAAGAAGCAATACCATGAACCAGTCCCTGTCAAATAGGATATAGTTGATCGACTAGTTGCTTCAAGGATAATTCAAATTAAGCAGTTTTTGTCATCAAACTTTCGGTCATTGCTTTTTAAAATGCCACGTGAGGAGAAAGATTGTCATGTACAATGTACGTACACCAAAGGCTGAAGCATAAATAATATTGTTAAAATATATTTTTGATCACACCATATTAAATTTCAAAATATGTTATCTGTGTTAATAATGTCTCATTGTAAGTGAGATTAACAGATGAAAGCTTTGAAGGAAATAAAGTAAATGTACTTGTGTAAATCAGGATATATGATAGCATTCACATAGCATGCACATGCTATCCATATAGCATGCACATGCTATCCATATAGCATGCACATGCTATCCATATAGCATGCACATGCTATGGTATAGCATTCCAGTTGGCATGCTTTGAAAGCATTCCTAGTAGCATGCGCATGCTTTAGCTCATTTAAATAATTCAGCATCCTGACATGCTATCCACATGCTATACCTCAATGAACGTTTGTATGAGAATGCTATTGGATATAGCAGTTATTCATAGCATGCGAATGCTATGCAGCATGCTATGAAAACTGCTATTGGACAGCAGTCATGTTCGGTAAGGGCTATGCTGAAATCCCATGTGCAGCCATAACATGAATAACGAAAATGGCCTGTGCTAAATTCAGCTGAGGGAATCCAGTTTGGAGCTTGGAATCCTGGTTTGACTTCAGCATTTTGGAAAAGCCTCGACCTACATTTTCACCTCTGATGAGGGGTTATAAAGATGTAAGATACTCAAGTTTTAAATGTAGTGTACATGATTGGTCATTGTTGCAATTTTCAGAAATGGGCAGATTTGGGGGTTAGTATTTTAGAGGAAATATCGTTCCACTGACCTGTTCAAAGTTTTGCATTGTTGGATGGCGAAAAAAACCAGAGAAAAATGGTGCTCGTTTTCATCCGTCGGGCGGATGATAGCCTTTAGTCAAGGCGCACGTGGCTACCTGGATGCGTGACGTGTCTGGAATGCCAGCATGTCCGGGGCGCGCCACTCGTCCGGGTAACCACGCGCGCCTTGACTAAAAGGCTACAGAGCAGTTTTCCCAACAATTTCCAGCTGGAAATCATTGGAAAACGATATAAATTTCCACTTTTCTTGACAACGACAGCACACCATTTCACAGGATGATTGAGACTACTATTAACTTACAGTCTAGTAAGGTATTTCATAATGATTCAGTCAACAAAAAATATTGGAGGATTACCAATCCTGTACACTACCTTTAAGTGCAAGCTTCTACTTATAAACTGGTCCAGGCTGATGATGAGACAAACCAGCCTGCTCTTGAACCCACAATCCACTTGTAAATTTCATGGAAAAGAGTCTGTTGTTCCATCAATCCCATGCCTTCCATTTTTATTTATGTGGATGACTTCTGTGAACCTCTGAAATAGGTCATGTGCCAACTCTGCCTTTTGGGGCACAATTTTCAGACTTGCCCCACTGCCTCAACTGTTGATGAAAGATGATAGGGGTCAGTGTGTGAAAAATCCATAAGGATCATACAGTCACCAAATATTATCATAATTATATACTTTTCCTAGTTAGATCAGATATTCTGGTGGAACATCCAAATACCATTCTGGGAGCTGTTGTCACAAAACGTCCCTGTCGATTAAAGATGCAACCTTTTGATCTTCAACTGACATTCCAGCATGAAACTGCAATTTTGTATGGGTATCGCCCAACACAAGGCCAAAAGGCCACTCAAGGTGTGGGCTACAAAAGACAAGAAAAGACAGAAATCACAGGGATGGAAGGTATCTATTCACCTTTCGTCTGAATTGTGAAAATCCCGCAATGGGATAATAAAGCTTTATTATTGAAAGACTATAGCTGGAAGAGAAGCAGGTTACAGGAAAGGAGTTCCAAAGAGAGGCAGTACGAGGGAAAAACCTTGACGAGTATCTCACAGCATGGCCGTAAATCACGGGGGGATGGGGATATATATTTCTCCCCCCCCCCCCTACTTTTTGACCAGTAGGGGGGGGGGGGGGTGGCCCAATGGATCATCCCCCCAGATTTGTGTGGTGAGAAAAAATGCTTATTTTGAGGTTATCTTGTAACTTTCCAACAGTCAAAATGTATACAAAACAGAAAACAAAAACTTTAAATGTACCATTTGTGTTGTCGGGCATAGATGCATATTTGCCTATACCAGACCTATGTATTATGAACAGCGCCCCTAGTGTCATATTGTCTCCAGTCCCCCCCCCCCCCCCCCCACACTTCAATTTTCTTTGCTCGGCTGAGATTTTGATCCCCTCCGACTCTGACAAGTGACAATGTCGTTCTGATGCTGCCTTGTGGTACTTAAGTACTGAAGTAGGAAGGGGGATGGTACCTACTGAAGTACAACTAAACTCGGATGTCTTCCTCATTCATTCTTTTCTAGGCCAATGGTTTTTCAGTACTCATCAAAATAAAAAAATTGAGATGTATCTGGGAGACCATTACGCAGCCATTTTGAATTTGAATGTCTCTCCATTCAAATATATCTCCCCGTCAAAAAAGATCATGATGATGTATCTTTACATGTCTAGCACGTTGACTTGCCAATGAGGTCTGCCGCCATCTTGACGGCCACAGACTGATGATTCACACTGCCAATGCTCACAGCTCAAGGTCAGGGAAATTAGCTGATACCATCAGCATTGATCTTCAACATGAATATGGTATGTGCATGTTCAGATGAAGGCAGTTTTCTCTTTAGTAGGAGGAACCCACTCAAAATGGAAGCCAGTAAGATCCAGTTCTAGATCAATTGGGTGAGGTTGAGTTTTCTGGAAAGGAAGCAAAATTTTTAAGACTGGATTTTTAAAACTGTTTATAATTTCCAATTTTTTTATGAAATTTTCTGAAAAAGTTCTGATCACATCACGCTAAAAAATGTGGTTTTTGTTTTTTTTAAACCAATCCTGCAATGTAAAAATTCACAATCTACAGTGACCCTAATTTCTATCCAGAGGTAGGTTCAGAATTTGTTGTCGGTTGTTATAGGTCTGACTGATTTCATTTTAACCCATAAAAGAAGCAAAAAGGAGGTCGGATAAACAGGCCTGGTCTCAGACACTGTAAAAGCAAAAAAGAGGGTGGTCCAACCTCCAAACTTCTCCCCCTGAATCCACCCTTTCTTCAGTCCCCCTAAGCATACATAAACATTCCCTTGTGAGATACCCTTTTGAGCAGATTTCTTTGGCATGAGAACAGCAAAGAGCCCCTCAAACCAGCCCCTTAAACAGCCTCTGTAACGTTCATGGATTTTCTAATTACCAAGCCTTTGTGTACTGCAGTTTCATTTTTTGCATTTTCCTTATGAGACTCCATCAGTACCAATTAAGCCATAGATGCTTTAAAAATATCATTATTAATCCCTACTACTGTGCTGTTAAACGTAGTGTACATTACTAGACTGTAAGTTAATAGTAGTCTCAATCATCCTATGGAAATCATTGGAAAACTGCCCTGCAGCCTTTAGTCAAGGCGCACGTGGCTACCCGGACATGCTGGCATTCAGGGGGTGCCACGTGTCCAGGTAGCCACGTGCGCCTTGACTAAAGGCTATCATCCCATCGACGGTTGAAAACGAGCACCGTTTTTCTCTCGTTTTTTCCGCCATCCAACAACACAAAACTTTGAACAGGTCAGTGGAACGATATTTCCTATAAAGTACTAACCCCCAAATCCGCCCATTTCTGAACATTGCAACAGTGACCAATCACGTACACTACCATTTAATTCAAAATGTTTTCACAGGAATCGTGCTGAATTGAATTTTTACTTTACAATGAAAGGACAAAAACACACAAATGTTCAAGTGTACAAATAAGTAAAGCATTTACATACACATAAAAGAAAAATTGTGATACTCTAGCAGTGAAAACAAATCATAGAAAAAGGTTGTGACAACAAATACGAGGACAATGTTGAACAAACATTTAAAAAGTTGCAACAAGTAGTATTATAAAGACAATGACAACTAGAAGAAAAAAAACACTAGTAATGAGAGAGAGAGAGGGTGCATTTTTGTATTTGCCTCGGTGACATCTATTATTTTATCTACTGCCTTACATCAGCACTGATATGAATTACTTCTTCACTCCCTCCTTTTGTTATTTCTATAGCGTCTGAATTTCTTGTAGAACTTCAGCTGTTCTTGTAGCTCCTTCAAACCCCTGTTTTTATCTGAAGGCCTATTTAATCTGCCGATGATAAAGTGCCTCAATAATCCACATCAGAGAGGCCATCTACTTTCATTTGCCCGACTGGCAACGTTCATTTGTCTGAATGTTAGCGCGATGATTCATGAATTTCTATGGAAACGTGGCAAACCTGTGCTTGTAGGCTCTGCACCTACATGTAAAGGGCAATTAAGTGACGAGCTGTTGTAAATCGGAACTCTGAATGCACTAACCAATGGGAATCAATCACCAAGGTGTGCCCTGCAAGGCTAACATTGCCATGGCAACCATATAGACCCCAACACATCTATCACCTGAAAACCTTTTTAGATTGTGGATCGAACTCCTTGGCAACTACTTAGGAAGTTAGTTGGGGAATGTAAAGAAACAGCTGAAATGTTAAGAGGCCTCGGAGCATTGAATACTGGTGTGGATTTACCTTGCTTTATGACTGTCCTACATTCAGCCTATTTCTCTTAATTTTAATATCATGTACACACAAGTGGATACTGTTAATCTATGGTTAATTTAGTACGTGTGAAGTTAGAATTGCAATTAATTAGTGGATTTCACCTCAGACCTTGTACAAAGGACAGGATTTCACTAAGATATTTCTATAACATAAATTCTAGCAAATAATCAATTTTCAATTTCGTGAAGAACAGGGGTGAGGTTTGAGGAAAACGAAAAATCCATTAAAAAGATTCAGTGGAATTTAATTTGTATGGCATTGCTGAAAAATGCACAAGAAAACTGCACTTTCCACCAAAAGATATGGTTCAAAATTACAAAAAATAGGGTTATTAGAATTAATAGAATACTGTTTTTAAGGTTGCAGAGGTCATTTTGAAATGATAAAAACAATTTAAGAACCAACAAATTCTTCCGGAAATCTGAAGGACATCTCACCAAAAATCCTGAAACCACAAAAAATCTGGAAAAATCTCACCCCTGCTAAGAAGTATAATGTGTCTGAGAGTAATGTTTTGTCCTTCTCGACTGTATAGTGCTGCATACAACACTGTATTCTCAGTGCTTTCGGAGAGCCTGTGGCTCGTGTGTGTGTGTGTGGGGGGGATCGAACCCACGACCTACCACTTACTAGTGCTTAATAAGATGGAATTTGTGTCGGGGATGATGTAAATTACAAGAGATCTTTTAGAAGAAATCAACTTCAATAGACCTATTTCAGCTGTTTGGGGATTTTACTTTTTGTAATGTGTGAGCAAAATTGGGGAACAGATTGGGCAATAGAATCACGATTAATTTGTGCACCTTTAATTTATTTTCTATTCAAACAACTGACGAGTAATACAATATTCCTAGATTCCAGGGTTGATAAAAATCATGATTTGTAAAAAAAAATTAGAAAAAATCAGATTTTTAATATTTAAATTGGATTTTTAAAATTTAAATCGATTTTCTTAATTTTTTTTACCATCGTACCATTGGCATAAAACATTTGTTTTAAATAAGTCAATTTAAATGACCATCATTGAAAGTAGAGTATAACCACACACAATTGTTCATGAAATCAGTACTGAAATCCCTTTCATTGATCATATTCTTTTCTAGAATACAAAGTTTGTCTTAAAATCTGTTACAGCATCTCCACCATACTGCACATTTCTCATCCAAGTTGATAACAGGAACCCCCCTCCTCTCTACACACAACCATGGTGGAATAAAACTATTTAATGCAGCCACCATATGTTTTTTAACGTTCTGTCCTTATTTTGATCCCGTAAAAGTTTTTACGATTTTTGCGGTGGAAATATTGTTCTTCGGCGTCATTTTGCATTTGCAGATCTGTAGAATAGGAACCAGACAATGGAACTTGCAATGGACAGAGCACCATTGAAGATTTAGGCCTATGTTAAAATATAGACGGTTTAGCAGAGACGATGAGGAAAAGTTTTCAATAAATATTTATTAAAAATCATTAAAAGTCCCAACACAACATTTTTTAATTGTCATTTTTATACAACTCAGCAGAAAGTCCTTAATGCCTGATGAACTGAACTGGATACAAAATTTCACTTGGGGGGGGGGGGGGGTCAGGTCAGGTGGGGGGGTACTTCCAAAAATGTAAGGCTCTCCGTTAGCCTTACAAGGATATTCCTTTTTGGACCCCGTAACTCAATGGGATTTGCAATACTCTCTCGTTAGATCAGTTACAATGTTCTAGAATTCCACTTTCCCAAACGTTAATCTCCCCAGAAGGTTATCCAATCCCTCCTACAGATCTTTGAGACTTTTGCGGCACATTTGCGGAACATTGAAACGGACAATTTATTGAGTAATGGAGTTTTTACTCACCAACCGACGTATTCAGCCGAGATGAACATGGCGTCGCACAGCTGACTAATACAGTCCACCAGACTGCGCATGCGCGTGGAGTTTTCGAAGAGATTTGGGGCTCGACCATTTTTTGAAGGGGGGGCATCTTGTCTACATCGCGCAACGGTGATGTGTGCATGACGCGCTTTACACATTGTTGTGTGTGTTTGAACATTCCTTCAGTTTTAAAATGAACATTTACGGAATATTTTTTGTGATGATTAATAGTCGGTATTGGATCATTATAACGTTCAAAATTCGCTGACATTCAATTTTGCGTTTGTTTTTGTATGCGGTATCTAATCTGGATAAAAACATACATTCCACACATCACCAAAGCGCGATGTAGACAAGATGCCCCCTCCTTAAAAAAGTGGTCGAGCCCCAAATCTCTTCGAAAACTCCACGCGCATGCGCAGTCTGGTGGACTGTATTAGTCAGCTGTGCGACGCCATGTTCATCTCGGCTGAATACGTCGGTTGGTGAGTAAAAACTCCATTACTCAATAAATTGTCCGTTTCAATGTTCCGCAAATGTGCCGCAAAAGTCTCAAAGATCTGTAGGAGGGATTGGATAACCTTCTGGGGAGATTAACGTTTGGGAAAGTGGAATTCTAGAACATTGAACTGATCTAACGAGAGCGTATTGCAAATCCCATTGAGTTACGGGGTCCAAAAAGGAATATCCTTGTAAGGCTAACGGAGAGCCTTACATTTTTGGAAGTAGTGGGGGGGTATCAATTGATAGGCACATTACATGCATTGAGTTATTTAAACCTATATACATGTACATGTAAGAGAGGAATACTGTATCATACATGCAGGTAGTACATTACACACACAATGTACTTCAGAATCATATGCATTGTACACAAGATAAATGTAGTACACTGTTTCAGGAAACTGGCCTTATACATCCCTTTAGAGTGAGTATAAGCGATTTAAAGTTAATGACAGTCAGGTCTGAATAACATAAATTGTTTTTACATTAAAAAAATAACAGAAATAAAAAAAAATCAAAACGTGATTTATATTCGTGATTTTTAAATTTTTTTCCAGTGATTTAAATCATGATTTAAATCAATGATTTAAATCAAGTGATTTAAATCAAACAACCCTGGCTGCTAGATTCATCAGATTTGTCTACCTGAAGATGGACATTTTTCCAGCCTGCATTATGGACGACTCTACAGACCAGATCACCAGCCTGAATCTACATGTGACATCTACATTTATGCAAGTTGCAGGTGAGTCAGAAACCAGACAAATCCATCTTGGGCTCAACTGATCAATTTTAAAACATTCAATCTCTACCTCGATCGCTCTCAAAATCTATGCACGAACTCGTAGACATTCCATCTCCCAGAGCTCACTAATGCACTGGGATGTTTATTTTGCTCCTTATCTTTCAACCTTACCACACTTCCCTGCTGACACCCCCCATATCTGTTTCTCTGATATATACACAGAGGATAGGACTTTCCATGAATACCCACTGATGGAATTCAGTTGACTCATCCTGGCTGGCCGATTCTGGGAGATGGCGGACCACCAGTCTAGAATCCAGCACAAGACATTACCAGTGATAACGAAAACGTTCTGTAACTTCTGTGTCAGTGACATTCAGGGCTTGAATGTTTCGTCCATAAATCACAAAACCATGCTGACTTATAGGGCTTAGACAACTTGATGGTATACATGCCATTGAATTCATGATAAACCCTTGCAAATCCAATCCAATCCAGCCTATCGCATTACAGACCCACTGACAAAAAAAAAAAATTAAAGAGAAGAAAACAAATTTACATTTTTTCTGCTTCAAGTGATTTCAAGGCACAATTCTCATCTCTGAAATACAGTTAGGACAATGTTGGCAATTCTAAAACATGATAAACGCTTACATATTTTGCTTTGATAGGCTCCACTGACCAGTTAAAACAGATAATGTATCAAAGCAAAAATTCATCAAGAAATTAATTATAAAAAATACACCATTGGTTTCATTTTCCATTTCCATATTAGTCATCCCCTTGTGCTTGATGCTTATCTACAATAAGTTAAAACATTCAACATTGAAAACAACCGAGTTACAATCATGCAAACATTGTATTCGATTTCCCTAACTACACCAAGCCTTACAAACAGCAGGTTTTGTCAAATTTTGATGGGTTCAGGACTGCAGCGCCTTGGCAGTACTTGGCACCATTACTTTACAATACATGGAGCTATGATGCCCCAATTTGTCTAAGTCCAAATAATGTGCCATAGGTATACTGCATTGTGTTCGATTTTGACAGGTTGAAGACACTAACTAGTAAAAATGCCTAGGGAGTTAGGGTTAAACCAATTTTAATTTTTCACTTTGAAAAGGTTTGGATATTGAGAGTTGTATTGCATTCAAACTTACATGTACATGTGTCCTCATGTCTATCAGTATAATGAAAAATAAAATTAAAAAGCCTTTTCAGAGTGCTTTATAAAAAATGAAATGTATGAAATTTGACAAATTGTCTTTCAAACTGTTACTGACATGAATGCTAACAGCTGTACATTTCTCCCTCAGCTGCTGGAAGTCTATCAATGCAGCCGCACATGATATCACCATAGCAACCAAAGATCACTCATCTCCATCTGGTGTGACCCCTGACCCATATGGCGCCATGCATCCCCACATTGCTTGGGGACAGTGCAGCCCTTCACAACTAGCCTGCCACACTAACACACACATGCTCACAGGCAACATGGCCAGAAAGTGAACACTGATGGAATGGGCCTACTGAAGTAGGTGCAAATAGCAATGTATTATGCATGTGCCCTAGAAAGTTGGGGCCTCTTATTTGAACATGCCCGAGGGGGAAATATTTTCTGATCTCCATATACTCTTGAAGTGCAGCGCTTATAAGGAATCTTTAGGGGACATGTACAGTACAGAGCCTGACATTTGGATCAGGGTGTGGGAAGACAGAGTATCATAAATGGTAGTCTAGGACAGGGGACTGATTGAAGAACAAGAGCCCTCATACTAAAGGAATCTACTTAATACCATACTGTGATGAGTGAATCCAGACCTGCATGTTCCCATTAACTGACATGATATTCTAAAGCCGTTTCCGCATTGGATTTTTCTTTTTAGGTTTTACCGAGATGTTGGTAAAATGAAAAATGGTCAAATGTGACCACTGTCCGCACTTAGATTTTCGACACGGGACAATTTTACCGAGACCGTGGTAGTAGAAGTAACCGAGCTGTCAATAAAACGACTCATTAGGGCGCTTTGCGTGACTTTTCTACATTGATGCGATTGACCCAAATCACTCATGCCTTTTCATTTTTTCCGGCCGATGTGTACGCGTGGAAGGCCTACGTCTTTAGCACCAATCAAACTTCCGACTGTATCAATAATAAAATTTGCCATGATTGCGACCAAAAGAGGAACAACGCACTGGAATTTGCAAATTTGCCACATATGCACCGCACTGCGGTGAAACAATGCAAAGCGCATGCGTGGTGTCCCTGTGAAGCATGACGTTGCGCTCGGGCCAGATGTACGCTTTCCTGAGCACGCTTTTACCGATTCGCACTGTCCGCACTGGACTTATTGTCTTGGGAAAAGTTACCTGGTCAGTTTTCCTGGGCAGCAGTTGCCTGGTAGAAGTAACCGCTGGACTCAGGAAAAGTAACTGAGAGGAAAACGTCCTAGGCTGTCCGCACTGGACTTAAAATTGGAAAAGTACCCATTGTCTTGGTAAGTTTTACCAAAAAAAGTCCAGTGCAGACAGGGCTTAAGTGCCTATAGACCTAATTGGCTCCTACTCTCTTTGTGCTTGTGCTGCCTGATTTGCTTGCAGTTTCATCACAGCAAATTGAAGGTCGTGCCACCCATTTGCAGAACATGACTGAGAGCAAGCTTTTATTGAAATATGTGGAAATGGGAAGAAAGACACACACATAGGGAACACATGACCACACTGCATTAACCAGGCTCCTATATTCTGCAATTGCTACCATGTGCTTGACGCAAAAAGCAGACTGGAGGAGCAGGCAATGTGATGAAAACAGAGTTTTCCAAGCAAATGTGAGTAAAATCAAGTAACCTGATCAAATCAACACTTTAGACAAACAACTTGACAAATTTAGATTTGATCCAAGAACAATGCATGATAAAAAAATGCATGATCATAATGGAGCACCAAGCCTTAGAGCATTGATAAACCCCCTGAGGTCCATACTGTGGGGCTCTGCGAAAAATGCACAAAGCAACAGTCTATATTCATTTCCACTGCACTTCCTGGTCCAAATGACAAAGAGTCATAACTCATTTTGTTCTGGGGTGGGGGGACACTAACTTGGGGCCGAGATTTCCAGGAGGCACATAAATATAATACTTCTAAATGTCTCATAAAATTTAAATGACAGACCAAAATATTTGTTTCAATAGAGCATTAAAAAATGCTTTAACCCTTGTGGCCTTTGTTATTGATGGTTGCTGGTATGCTAAGTATGAGCTGTGCAGCCAAGCGTACATGCAAACAAAAGGCACCACACTGAATAGAGTGGTCCTATTCATCACATTTGGAGGCTCCCCCCCCCCCCCCCCCCTTCATGTGAATGAGAGCTTTGTTTAAAAAAGCTCCATCTATTCATTACACTCCCATTCAAGAATATAGTTGAAACATGAATGGATTGAGTATGCTCAGGAATGCGCATATAGACTACAACCAGCCAGCTGGTCGTTTTAAAACGACGACTATGGCCATTGTCCGTATTCATGAGATTAATACAGTATAGAACCCCCTCTCAATTCTTTTTATTCCTAGCGAACACTCCGGAAATTTTCATAACTACGTGGGCAACCACATGCCCAGTGGGAAACCCATTTCGGCATCCATCTATCTGACATGGACCGATTCTGCCTTGTGCCCATTTGCTCCTGTGTATAGAGCAGAGAATGTACCTCCTTGAGGACATAGCCTGATCATCCAGCTGGTTGGATTTCAGCCCACATTCCAGGGACTGGTGTAAGTCAGACTTTGATTTGATTTGATTTGATTTATTTGCAATTTCCACATATAGAAATAATATAAATTAGTTAATTATCTAAAACTATAAATACAAAATTAAACAGAGTCCCCCATACTGTGGAAAAAGCAGGGATAACGCAAACAAGTTTTTAAAAAACTTATTTCCATTGCGGTCCCAAATACACCATAATCACTGAACGACCACACTCCACAAAGAAACCAATGTTGTTTTTTTAATACCCCAATCCATTAAACACTGCCCCTTGAAATATAGACCAATTACAGCCACAACTGTGGTCCAACAAAAGTCCAACAAAACTGACAGACATGTGGAATATGTGGATGTGACTGGTGTTGAGGGGCAGTGCTTTACAGATCCTATTTTTTTAAATTTGGGGGGGGGGGGGGGGGGGGGGGGGCAACAACTCAAAGTACCTTCCCTTGATACCATAGAATCATTCACTGCTACAAAAGGTGTGAAAGGAAACACATCTTCACTCACCAAGCATGATTCTCTGTCACTGTTGATCCTTCCCAACAAGCTTCAGTTTTGGACGTTTGAATTGCCACTTTTTTTGTCCCGAGTGTATTCACAGTGTTCTCTGCAGGATTTGCAAACCAATCTCTGTTCCAAAAAGTAAAAACACCAGAATGAGTGGGAAATGTGTACACACAGAAGGTCAAATAAATAAAAAAGTGTCAGCCAGGCAGATTACAAATGCTTTTGTTCTTGTTCCTATATCAATCAATAAAATGTAACAAAACAAAGAAAGACAATCCAAAGTAAAAATTGGATTTTACTTATAGTAAACTATGAATAAATACAATAATCCAAAAGAACCAAATATCTTTGCTTTCATGTTCAATTGTGGTAAATAAACCAAATCCAACATGCGAAATGAAGGTGGAGGTGCATGGGCGTCACCGGGATTTTCTTCTACAGGGGAAAAGCACTCATTAGAAAGCAACAAAGGGAGAAATCACCGGCTGTGGAAAAATCAAAAGGGGAGGGGGGTGCTGGACGTCACTCAAAGTTTTGTACAAGACCGCGCCTGTTGTATATAGCCGTATTTTATATAGGCCCCTTTCAGCAGGTTTCCAGTGTTAAATATACATTAAATTAAGTACCACATTGACTTTCACCCTTTTTTTTTCTCTCCGTTTTTTCCCCCTTACAACGCCCAAGTAGAGGTGGACAAGCATCAGGAACAAACTGAGTGCGAGACAATCAGACAATATAGCCAAAGACAACCCTTACAGACAGAAAGCCAATATTAACACATCCAAAATAATCTGCCCAAATTCTATTTGATCACCATCCATTTCTAATATCAACAGCTGATTACCTTTAAATCCAAAATGTTGTCCTTGCAACCAGTTCTAGTGATATGAGAAACAGTCAACAAAGCTCTGTTGGTCTGGAGAGAATCTGCCCTCTTGCTTTCCTTTTCCATTCTGCATCTGCAAAATACCATAAAATTAACAAATAAACTTCCCAAATCACAGTGATTTAGTTAATTAAAGGAATTCCAACTGGCAGAACAACTGAATACCACCGTTTGCTAATGAAATCAAAGTGTTCTTTTAAATGAATATTCATGCATAGCAGGAGCACAAGATGATATGATCCGACCCGAGAATCATGTACAAATATTCCAAGGTGTGGTCATGTAATCAGGTCACGTCATGGTGCATACAATTGCACCCTACATGTAGATGTAATGGTGAACACTCAGTGCCCGGCCTGCTTCCGTCCTCATTTTAGCTTCCATAATCTTTTGGTGATTTAGCCAATAGAAAACTTCTATTTTTAGCAGAAAATGTCTGGTTGGAAGAAATTCAAAAAATACAAAAGAAAAGAGAAATCAGTGGGGAAAAGACAGAGAAGCTTCAAATAAAGAGCAGTGAACGAAAGTGAAGATGTACATGTCATAAGCTGATAAACAGACTAAAAGATAGCCAAAAAATATCAGAAGCGACAAAGAAGAGGTAAAGTGACTTTAAGAAGGATGTACAAATGTAAAGATTCCATACTCATCCCGTGGTTGCAACCTCATGGTCCAAACCGCATCCACATCTGTTGTCAGTATCCCAAGTCAGTATCCCATTCTACTGACCGGAGCACCGGTCGTTCTTGATGAAGCATTCCAAGATGACGAGGGTTACGGGTCCATCTTAATCAATCTCTTCTTTCCTCCCGAGGAGCCTCGGACATCTCGGCATCCCGACTCTCCCCTTCTCTCTGGGTCTCTCGCCTGGTTTCCACTCCAGAAGCATCTCCACTTTCACTGGGGATCCAGCTATGCAGGTAGCCGCTTTCCCAGTAGCTCAATTGAAGATGGCAAATCATTTACAGATAACTCAGCGCGGGGATTAGTTGGAATCTCCCTCTGTGATGGTGATGATGTCCATGTTCCAGATTTATTCTCGCTCGCAAATGTTTGCTTGACCAGTGCAAAATCATACTGTTGGTGGACTGATCAAAATTTTTGGGCAAGAAAATTAGAGTAGAAATCTCCAGACTGCAGGGGCTGATTAGGGTCAGGCACAGATGCCGATTGAGGTACTACACTTGGATTGGTAACTTAAGGGGTATCGAAATAGAACAGGAGAGACAGCAGCAGGCATTTTGGTATTTTTCCAATTCTAATAACTGACTCTCAAGACTCAAGACTGACCATCAGAACAATAAAGATCGTCCATTATGAAAACTGAGAATTTGTTTCCAACATCACTCACATTTTTGTTTGAAATCAATGCATGTAGTCTGTATCTGAGCTGTTAGGGCACATTGAATCCATTTGAAATTTCTTACATTTAAAAAATCCTTTTAAAACAATTTTTCCCACCTCCAACTTTGTTTTTCCAAGACAATTTCTTAATTTTTAAAATTGATTTGCAGGAGTGTTCATACGCAAGGTTTTAGTCAGGATTTGGAAAGAGGGTGTCCAAATTGTTCCGTTGAAGTCATTTTTGCATATAAATTACAAATAAAACAGGGTGTCCAAATTCAAAATGCCATTATTGGTTTTTTGGCAGATGGATGTATACTGTGTGCTAATTATTGTATACATGTACAGCAGTCTGTATCTTCGTTTATAGTCATACCAGATAAAGTGTATGTGTCTGGTTCTTACGTTAAGTTAAGTGCCAGATATGTAATCTACAAGCTACATGTAGTGCTGTTGTGATGATGTATGCATGTCACAAATAAATATGCCTGTGTAAAGAAATACTCCCCGATGGACGACGTTGTTGTTCAACAACATTATGTGTCATAGATCTCAAGGGGTTGAATGCACGAATGTGTTCTATTTCACTTACTGAAATCCGACACGAAAATGTGAACAGAACATCATCTTTGATTTCAATGTATTAGAAATTCCACTTATAAAGGCCGTCAATTCCATAAACACACACCAGACTCATAAGTCATTGATCAATGTGTGTCCGCTGTTTCATGCGCGTGTTTATTCTGAACTGAGCAAACATTTCATTAATTGATTGAAAGTCGCTGGACAGGGATTATGGGGAAGCCTTTCATGGAATTAAAATTGACTTATGAGCATAGGGGTCTCTCGTTAATGGGGGACAATACTATTGAGTCATAAAACACAAGGATTCATTATTTGCATCTGGCTGTGTTGTGACTGGTGGTAGGCCATCAGCCTCGGTCCAAAAATTGGGCCACCGGTATCAAATGATGGAGAGGAGTAATGCTCATAGCGATTTTTGGCAAGGTATGCACACCTAGAGTTGGAAAATGTGTGACAGCATTGCAGCGTGAGCGGTGGCAGCTTTTTGGGTGTTATCACTTTTTAAATTGTTTTTCAAAATGGCCGCCAATATGCTTGTTACCGGATTAATTATATGTGGTAACAAGCATTTTGGCGGCCATTTTATAAAAAAGAGATGATAACACCCAAAAGCTGCAACCGCTGTAATGCTATCACATATTTTCCAACTACAGGGGTGCATACCTTGCCAAAAATCACTATGAGCATTATTCCCCTCATTTGATACCGACCCCCCCCCCCCCCCCCCCCCCCCCCCAGGCTGATGGCCTATGGCTTGTACAATGTATGTCAGCCTTCAAACAAATCACAGAGTCAGGAAAGGGAAGTGACTAGAATCACAGAAAAAGGATTTTTATGAAAACACGGCTTAAATCCCAACAACTGATCCGAGGCTCAATTTCAGGGCGCTGCTAACTTAACAATTCAATTTGAAATATATTTTTTGGGGTGCCACACCCAAAATGCACGGACACAGAAAATTAATTATTGTATTTGAAATTTGATATTATTATTTGATTTGATTCACTTTGCAGTTTTGTAAAGGCAACTATAAATGATTACCATTACTTGACAATATCTTAGTGATATCTTTGTGCTGGTGTTGATCAAACAATCCTGTTTTGCCATATATACACAAGGACACAAAAGCTTCATATTTTTTTCAATCAAAAAATTAAGCAATGAAATTCGCTCAGTTCACAGGCCAACGAACACAGCAGAGCGATTCAGCCATGTACAAATTCAATTTAAAATTCATTGATATCAAATTTAAAACTGCTTGCGGTATCGCTGTTTGTAAAAGGTTATCCCCTTGCATAAATAATGGATGGCAAGTTCCGTTCTGAAAACTGATACATCGCAATGGAAAAGTCCATAATTGTTCTCGCAACTGTTTTCTTTTCCCTGGCCCCTGATGTTCCACCTCCGCATTTAAGCCGTCCGTCACTGGCAAGCCATGTCAAATCCATTCCCAGAACTTTCATTTACTGTTGCATGCTGAATTTTCCAAGCCTGAACGGTCACTTTGTAGTCTGCCGCCAGCCCCTCCAAACGTAAATATCACGGGCAATCTCGCACGGAAATCTTGGCCCTTAGTTGCCATTCCCTTTGTGCGCTCCCCGGCAATCGCCGTTGGATGTCAGTTACCGACAGCATCAATCAGGCAATTATGCACATGACCCGGTACTCCGCGGTTCCCGCAGATATATATGCAATGGGGGTGGCCCAGTGGCTCGAGATGCTCTACGGAGTACGTCATTGTGAGCACTGATTGTCCACTAATATTGCCACCACACGGTCATATCATGAGGCAAATCTATTGAATTTACTTTGACTAAGAGCACACTTCCTCAGAATTGGCCGGTATTAAATTTCCACTGCACACTCTGTTACTTAAATGCATGCACACAGTGAAATATTTAAGGCGGTTGTTGAATTTTATTTGCAAACACTAGCATTAGTAATTCACAGATGATCCACTCGCCAAAACTAATTTCTATTTTAAGATAGAAATTCGTTTTAGAATGTTTCCGGTTTGGCAAGGTAATTTTTGTGTAATTTGTTTGTCCAATTTTATTATTTTAACAAACTCTGCATACGATGATATCAGGTGCGTATCGCATATTGATGGTATTTCCCATTTTAATTTAATTTTTTATTTCTGCTTCATTGTCCTGTGTACAGTTGGTATTTATTAACCAGACGTATAGGTCATTACAACTTAAACAAATACGAACATGTTGTTGTTTTTTTATTTCAATCCTTATTATTCACTTTGCGCAGGTTAATTGTCATACTGTAGGTTAAATTTTTTTGTTTTATATTTTAGCAAAAAGTCACTCCGTGAAGAAGCTTAAAATCAAAATATGATGACCCCTCGTCAATTTCTTTTTGAACATAAATTTTTAGTACCATACCTAAAAAATAACTACATTTTCCAGCACTTGATAACCACTGACTCAAATTCCCAACAATTGTATTGTGACAATAATTCTGACCACCTGAATAAAAATAGTAAAATTCAGGATAAAAGAAAAGCAGTAAGTTAATTAAGTTTTCCAGACTAGTCCCTTAAACCCTACATCTGCTTAATGCCGACATTTTTACTTCTTTTTCCCTTTAGAAAAAGGATCTTTCTTTAATCCTCCATCTCCCTAATTAATCAGTTTTAACCTTGACATCCAGTAATTGTTTGGACAAAGTATTGTCTGAGTGTCTGTTTTTTTCTGGGAAAATATTTCACCCTGTGTACTTAGCATCCATATCTGGGTCATGAATAACAGACAAGGGGTTTCGTCAGCCATTGGCCTAGCTACATGTACATGTAGACTGAGGGTCAACCAAATGTCTGCCTTTCAGCCAATAGGGGGGGGGGGGGGGGGGCAGGGCAAGAATCTGGAATGGAAATTGATCAAAGTCTGCCGATTCAGAATGTTTGAGATTACAGATGGTACACAAATGTATTCATGACTGGTGCATTGCATGCAAACATTCATATTTCTTTTTTAAACCTTCTCCTTTCTAAAGCTAAATGTTAGAAACATATTTCTCAGAAGTTGCCAAAAAGATTGAATCGATTACTGCTCGTGTTACTAACATTAGCCTAGAATCTTCATTATAAGTTCAAATTTGCAACCTATTTCTCAGCATTGTGGTTTAAAGCAGATGCTGAGAAGTTAACTGAACCTAAAACATTTCACCCTTGTACACACATACAGCAACAGACACAAAGAGCTATGTAAAATAGCTTACCTGCAGCTCACTACCACTAATCCTCCCCCTCTCCCACCCCACCCCTCTCTGGCAAGTGGGGGGCGTAGTTCGTCTGACAACTTAAGGAGCCCACCTTTAATGACTGATCACCACTCACAAGAAATGACAAAGACCTGACATTGTTGCTCTATGGTTAGATATACCAGAGTTGTATTCGAGTCCCTGCAAGTCCATCACAAACCCTCCAGTCATAATCCCAATCACAAGCTATTCAAATGAGCTGTGACAAAGGCATTCCTTTGTCATTGTTCATCCAGTTACTTGTGACCGGCTTTATGAAAGCACTTCTGACTGGGCTTGTGAAAGGACTTGTGAAAGGACTTGCAGGGACTCGAATACAACTCTAAGATATACATGTACCATGGTTCACTCTGGCAGACATTTGGGGCCCTTTTGGATGACCACTATATCAACCATGAAAGTATCTTTAACATTTAATCAAGTCAGCACTTTTGGAGGGAAATCTAGCACTGGGATTTTTTGTTTGGTTTTCTTCTGAAGAAAAACAAATTTAAAACTGGATACAGGTCATTCAAAACAACCCTTCTATGTGAAAATTCTCTTCCATGATTCAAAAATGCTTTGCTTGACACTTTCATTCAAATTTGGGGCAGTTCTGGTGACCACTTTAATGAGGCTGCAACCAGTATAAAATTTGCCAAGTCTGCCACATTGTACAACAATCCCCTAGGTTCCGTCGTTTCATTAAAAGTCCACCTTTCCACCACAGCGTGCATTAAAGTACGCTCTGTTTAATCTCACGGGTTCCGTCCTCAATTTCTCTTTCCAAAATCTGCCCAGGTAGGGCACAATCGATGGTAATTGGGAAACTGTGACCCAATTGCCTGAGAGCGACTATCTGGGGAGTCTTTTGTTTTGCCTGTTTTTATCTGGTTAGATGGTTAGGGGAGAGATGAACACAATGTAATTGGTTGTGGACAGCGCCCACTCCAATGCACTTATTACATGGCTATCTAAACAGGCCCACCCCTTCTTCGGTTACTGTCATTCAGTATGCACTCGCACTTTCCATTCTCCCTGACCTTCATGGCAAGTGGGTCTTTTGCCTTTTTCTGAAATGACTCCAACAGACTCAGTATTGGTCAAAAGAGGCAATTTTTTATGGCTTAGCAGACAGTACAGGGTGATCCAAAATAGGCAAGATGGTGCCAACTACAAATCATCTTAAAATCTTTCTGAGTAAGCTCTTTGTAAATTGATCAGCATAAAAATGTTCATTAACGGTATCAAATCAATTTCTACAACAACATTTATGACAATCTGGGTTCTGAGTGTAGTAAATGCACAGAAATTATCCATGTCCTTCAGCTGCAAGTTTGAGTTCAATTTCGTTGGAGGATTTTCAGAGAAAAAGATTCTGACTGTAAATTTAAAGGCAGTCTGTAGTTTGGAACTTGTAACCAGGAACAACAGTAGTGATTTCTAATACATGTAACCCGGAGGTCGCAGGTTCGAATCCCACTCCTGCCAGTTTCTTTATGTTCACTTTGAACATGTATAAACAGTTTGTTACTATAAATAGGTGCTCTGATACACTGTACTGTTAGCTAAGCTAACAATGACATCAGAATTAAAGGTATGATATATCTTTGGTAATGAGTTTTAACTGAAAGTCTACTGTTTACAAAGATGATACCAGTACCAATCCTACCGAGAAATGTTTCACTCTGAAATGCTGTCATCTTTGAGAAAATTATATCTGAAGACCTCCAAAAATGCAGTAGCTTATTCCGATTTCAAGAATCAAAATATAATGAGCATATAATGAGCATGCACAAAATCACTGATGAAACTTTTCACTAGTTTCCCGTGAATTGAATAAACCTGTGAAAAACTTTCACGAAGTACGAACAGTGCCTGCAACTCTACCAATGCTATATTATACCTTTAATCAAGTTCCTCAAGTCTGAGAAAATCCTCTGAACTGAATTCATTTAACTTCCTTGTTTCGACAAAATGCATTCTAAACGAAATGTATTCTAAATTTGTAGGTTGTATAAAAGAAAATATAAACTTTGGCTTATTTGTTCATGCATGGAAAACAAAATGATGTTATTTTGTGGCAAGTTTAACAACTCCAAAGTCTGATTTAATTATTTAAAGGTTTTAAACATCTTGGCGCAAAATATTTACTAGCCTAGAAATAGACTATGTTTGTTTTTTTAATACCACATGGCAATGAGAATGACAGGGAGGCAGAGGTCCAAGTTTCTGCTAAACTTTGCAATTTTGTTGTAATTTGTAATGCTTCCTGTTCTTTCACACAAAAAAAGACTTTAATCAGTTTACCAGCTTTAGCAAAGAAAAAATTCTCCACATTACGATGCTGCACACAATGTAGTTCCTATACGATATGCTAGAAGTCCCACACTCTTGACAAGTAAATACAAATGTAGTACTGCAATTTTAAGCCAACTTGCACACTCCACTCTATATTTAATCTCTTGCAAGGCCACCTTTTCAGACATGACAATGACGGGACTACTTAAGCAAAAAGGATCGAATTGTGCAAGCATGAGCACCGCAATGCAAGAAGGAAAACAAGATCCTTCCCATCCATTCCCCATCTCTCCACGAACATTTAAAAAAAATCTGGGCAGTTTGCAGCAAGGCAGAGGTCAGCGAAGACAGGGAACAACTGTCTTATTTGATTACAACTCCCAGGTGCTATTGATTCGGAGGCAAGATGCCTCTCCATTAGATTCCCCCTCTGCGAGAGAATAATTACTCAGCGTCAAAAACAGCCAATCAATGCCGGGAAATCTTTGGCCCCTTATCACAGCTATCATATCAATGCTGCCAGCTTTTTATCCTCTGCGTTGGGTCCACTGACTCGGCAAGTAGGGGGATCAGAAGCATGTGTGACTGCTTCCCGAATCATTCATGTTCAAATCATGGACATTATCTGCGAGACTGTGAAATGATTATTGGCAGACATTGATTCTTTAAGAGAGGATATCTCCCGAGTTTTCCCTGCGTCTTGACTGGCCGGGGATATTGGTTTGTCATCTGTCTGGGATCATTGTTTGTCTTCCAGACTGTTCAATCTGGTCTCATACAGATTTTTAACTTAAGATTTTGAGTTGATGTTGTGGTTTTATAGAATTTCAGGTGATGCATAATGACTTAGTTTATGAACAAAATAATAAATTCCAAGGATTTAAATCAAATAATGATGTTAGATATTTCTTCCCAATGAAGGTGTCTGTGTCCCTGAGCAGGGCATACTACCTGTGAGATTTGTGTTTGTTGTATTTGTTTAGCCTATTGTACACCAATTCAATTTAAGGACAGAAAAGCTATATGGTTGAAGCATTCACATAAACTCCTCCAGTATTGCATTTTTATCTCAATGTAAATTTTTAATGGTACATGTACAATACGACAATGGCACGGCTGACACCATAGTTGCTGGTAGCGTTTAAACTTTGTGTGATTCATACATTAAATAACACACCTGTTGAAGTTTTAACTCAATTCATCATTGAAGTCATAAGATAATACTAAAATAAAAAACGTTTTAACAGTGATTTTGTGCCTGTTTATTATGTGCTCAATTCAATTCTTGATATCGAAATAAGGCACTGCATTTTGTTTAGGTCTTCAAATACAATTTTCTCGAAGAACACAGCATTTCAGACGGAAATATTTCTCAGGCGGGTTGGTACTGGTACCGTCTTAATAAACGGTAAGCTTTCAGATTGAAACTAATCATGTTGTTTTTTTATCATCACCAAAGCTTTATCATATACCTTTAAATCCAATTAAATCTTCAAAATGAGGGTTCAAAGTTAAATAATGCATCATGCATGTATCTGTGTCCATTAGCAAGCCACTTTGCAATAATTTTTCCTCTCAGCAGTACACTGCATAAGCACCTGTACACGAGTTGTGATTGGTGCACCTATCCTATGAACAGTTGGAGGTTTAACTTTTGTTTCACATAAATGCATTTAGTATCTGTAGACATCTTTTATCCCAACATAATTATTAATCAAGGACACCCTGTTTGTATTAATTTTACATGCTTTGAAATACTAATTTAAACTGCAACATGAATAAAAGATAGGCCTATATCAATTTGAATCATGAGGGAAGCGCATGAATTTCTAAGTTTTCTTTCTGTGTGTATTTAATATTTTTATTAGGTTATTAAATCAACCATGTGCAAAAACATATTGCCCTCCACTGGCACAAAGCTCGGTCAAGTATGTAGGCCTATGAAGAACAAACATGTAATAATTTATGCAATAACAAGTCACCCTGCCTCTTTCTCCCCCTCAATTTCTCTCATGACAAATACCCGGACATTTTTCACAAGTACTTCAGCCAAGATGACTCATACGATTACATTCGACTACTGCACCCAAATTAAAAGTGTTACGCTTGAGCGTCATATCGCATGGCAGAGGGAGTGAGGTGAGGGACTGTGTGCGATTAGGCTCCAATGACTATGGGGAGAATGGTGCACTGCAGCGCTGAAAGGCTGGGTCTCAGTATGTTCTCTTGATAGTACGGGCATGCTCAACAGGGCAGATTTAATTCCAGCCGTGTAATGGAACAGATCCTCAAAAAGAATGACTTTCCAAAACTGTCAAGGTTCCGATCGCTATCATGGACTGACAGCGCATTATTTAGATAATCCCCCTCCTGTTGAAGCAAAGAGAGGGTGTGATTAAAATCTTCAGGTGGGATTCCGGAGAGGGATTCTGGCCGGCAGGGGTGGGGGGGTAGTAGGGTAGGGAGATGCCCTTTGAAGATGGCATGTACATTTACTGACTGTCTGTCCACTCCTTGTTGATCGGGTCGGTTTGTAGTGCATTGGGGAGACCGTTGGCATAAATCACATTCTTGATCAGTCCATTAAGGAGTGATACAATCTAGTCTAAAATTTTGTGGGGACATTTGTGGGGGCCAATCTCCAGATGGATTACACTGCCTGGGTGATGGGGAGAGGCTGTGAGATGTTCTTGATGGACAGGATGTAAATCATGATTCACCTTCTGCGCTTGATGTATTGATTGTAATGGATACATGTCTGTATTGTAGTAGAGGACTACTGTGGTCTGTATGCAATGGGTAGTAATGGATGCAACTGAATACACAGCAGGATGAGTAAGCAATGGTAAGAGGATGTAAGGAGGCAAAGAAAGACAGAGGAGATGAGGGGTACAAATTATTCACACAAATCAGCAAGGACATGCAAGGGATGAGTACAGAAAGGATATTCTGAGCACGCGTGTAGTTCATGCATGTGGTTGCATCAATGCATATCCGCATTCAGCAGTGACCATTACGGTAAGAAATGTATGCAGAACTCGGTAAAATACAAGCATGCATACATACATGTATACATGGCTGTGCATTATTCTTATCTTAAAGTCTCTTTCTGACCAATGGCACTTTTCACTTTTGAAGATGTCTTTGATTGTATTGATCAAAAAGAAAATAATGTTTTTGTTTTTTTCTGCTCATGGACCACTTCCCAGGAATGAACCTTCCCTTACAAAAATCTCCCATGCAAACCCCCATGGGAATTGCATGGTGTTATTCTAAGGGTTTTTGAAGCAAAATTATTACCCGGACAAATTTCCAAAATTAGTCACGGTGGAAAGACAGCCCAGAGGTGGATCGGATAGGCCCAAGGAAACAAAACAATTTTGCATAGCATTAGCAAAAGAAAAATTCAACTGACAACACTCCCCTTTGACAACAAATAGAATAGGCCTACTGTGGCATAATCCTTCCCATTCTCTGAAAAAACACTAAGCCCACACTTTTACTTCAGAATCCTGCTTGCCTTTATTCATCTGGGGTCACCTCTATTTCCTTTCATTACCGGCGACCCAGCACAATTCTGAATTAAAATGCCCCGTACCTGCATTGCGTAGGTGTGCTCCTCCCTAACCCGTCAGAAGAAACATCCTTAATGAAATAAGTCTCCTTGCTCGGGGCATGGCCAAGTGTTAAGTGCATCGTTCCTAACTGCTGGAAAGTGTGGCCAGTGGCTAGGTTGATTAAGACTGGCAGATACTCGGGAGTGCTGATATGGGTGGATTAGACCCCACAGTGCATTCTGAAATGAAAGCCTCGGCTTCAATTCACAAGCCAGGTTTCAGACAAGACTTATTTCTCCGGGCAGTGATTTCGAATGCGCCATTTTAGCAAGTGATAAAATTGCCAACATGTAGACTTACAGTGTATAAAAAGTATATTATATCCAGCAATAACAGTGCTTAAATAGATGCAGGATTACTAATTGGTGAATTCCTATTTAACTCATCAAACCCTTAATTTATTTATTTCTGAAATGATTTAAGCCAACAATTCCTCACAAAAAAAGAGATATCTTTCCATGGTGTACCCGCACACAAGTTTCCAGCTTACAACTCCACCATGCAAAGCTTCAAACAATACCATTTCTGAAATGTTCTCACTTTCCTCAGCAGTATATACCACTACTAAAAAGTGTAAGGTTGTCAAAGAATTTATTACAAACAAGACCACTGCCAATATCGGAGGCTTTGAAAGTGTTGCTGCACAGTGTATGCATTGTAACACAAGAATGCGAACTTAATGTCTCCAAACCGCAATTGTATGCATTTGTAAAGGGGACTTTCAGACTTTGTCTGGGAAACTCACAGCACAACAGCTACCGCATTATTGGTCTGCACATGTGACTTGGAACCTTTGTCTGAAATCTCCATTCCCCCTTTTCGGATATTTTGCTTGGAAACCACTTACCTTTTTGTGACCTTGTCCAGCACAATAGATTCAAAGGAGGCCATTTTTGGAATAACTTAAAATGGTCAACATTCGATGACATGCAAAGTCTTTTTTAAATGTTTCCCTCCCATCCAAATAGCTGATTCCAGTTGCGTAGCTGAAAGTATAATCCTAAATTTATTAGTCCATGGTCATGTTGAAGCCCCCATTAAAGACAACTCATAAATACTACATATACCCATAACAATATATACCCAGACGTAATGAAAAAAATGCCAACAAATACTAAACTATTTGAATCCAAAGTGACTAAATTCAAATGATAAATGACTCATCTACATTCACTTTCTTTTAAATTGTGGGTCTATATGAGAGAGACTGGGATTGCGGGTAACACCATGTGAAATAAATCTCTTCTAGGAAGAAGTGTGGTTCTGAAAAGAACCGGGGTGAGTGTGTAACTCGACGTTTCGGACAGTGTGCTCTGTCCGTCCTCAGGAGTGTGAGTGACGGACGGAGCACACTGTCCGAAACGTCGAGTTACACACTGACCCCGGTTCTTTTCAGAACCACACTTCTTCCTAGAAGAGATTTATTTCACATGGTGTTACCCGCAATCCCAGTCTCTCTCATATCGCACCCACCATGCAAAGCTTCAAATCGTATCTGTGGGTCTATATGTGATGATTTTTTAGTAAAACATACTAGCAACCAAAGAAGACAAACCGAACTAAAAAAAATGGTGCTAAACATATAAACTGTAAAACACCCACCCATCTTAAAATCATCCCTCCACTCCATACAATGTACAGTGTACCTGCATAAAACAGCAATCTGCTTGCTTTGCTTCATCCCACATGCTCACACCTAAAAGTGAACAGTCAAGAATTGTGGTTCTACATCTATTTTGGTACATGTATACTTCCTCAATTGCATGGCCCCAAAAAGACTCTTCTCTAAAGAATATTTTGAGGGCATGCAAAATGTTATTATAGGTTGACGAGGGCAATTTTGTGCCTACATTTTCACACTAGAGCCTCTCAATTCAGGTTGAGGTCAACCCTGGTTGAAATCAACCCAAAACCAACTCTGGGGCCACCACTGATTGAATCTTGATTTTTCACTCACATGTTCAACCCTGTGTCATTTCAGACTTGTGTCAAGTTCAAACCTGCTCATTTCACTTTACTGTTTTAAACCTGGTTGAGATTTTCAACCTGGGACAAGAAATTTAAAACCCTCGTCTGGAGCAGGACCAGTTCAACATAGGGCAAAACCAATGTCAGGGTTGAACTAGGGGGTTGAAAATTGACAAGTCACTTGCTTTCAATCTCACTGTCCCACATCTTATATTTGTTTCTAACATCCTGTTGTTGGTTTTTGACAGCTAAGGTTACCATAATAGTTGTTGCCTTGCCAAAAGAAGTGCAACTTGACATAGTATTTTCTTGCAGAAGGCCAATTAATACCAATCCTAATTTTCCAAATCTTTTGGCCAATTTTTAACCTTCAATCTCTGAAAGGCAACAGTAACTTTCAAACTGATTCGGAATATTGACTCATAAGTGTTATATTTTTTGCCTCTTTCATGGCTTCTGAAGTAACAATGCTCTTAAAGAGTTTCTATCAAGTTTGTTCAAGTCCACTGCAGTGTGTATTTCAACCTTGATTCCTCTGCCACCATTTTTTGATAGGCCTTCATGATCATGTACACCAGCCAATAATTTCCAAGTGTACGTAAACTTTCGAATTTAAATCGTAAGCGCATCAGACAAACTGGTAATACCCCTTGGGGCTTTCCTCTCTGGCCCTGCCCCTCTGGCCCTCCGATCTGGAGCAGCCCTATGCTTTCAAGCTGATGCTTTGTCAATTTAATCAACTTCAGATCTGGAATTTATGACGTATAGTTCTCCAGTCATCACCCGCCATACATCCCCCCCCCCCCCCCCCCCAGTAATATTCTGAACAAGCAAAGTTAGTCCAGCACATGCTCCCATACAGCACCTGGGATTCGATATAAGACCCCAGCATGTCCAGAAGGCAGATAATAATACAGCATGTGGTACCACTTTGGGCCCCAAATTCTGAAATATTTCTGGGGTCTCTAGAGAGTCCGGACCCAGTTGCTAAACCCGACTCCTCAACTAGATTTATTTGGCCATACAGGATGTATGCTGAAGGATATGGTTTTCCACATCAGAACGGCTGTTTTTTGTCACTCTGCTCTATCGTCCGTTTGGCCATGGTCTGTATTCCTGAAGAAAATGCAAATAGGCTCCGGACAGTGAAATGGACAAAACTTATCTGATCACCCCCTGTCAGTACTGGCTACCTCCTTCAATGCAGGTGTGGCATGAATTTCAGTCACCATGAAATACGGGCGCTTTAGTATTTAAAAAAATACTGCACAAGCCTTACTGAAGATAATTAGGCCAAAAAAATAGTTGTGTTGCCCTCCACAAGCAACCCTAAAAGTCACAAAAGTTGGGTAGCATTTCTTTTTTTAAGGAATTTTTAAAATCTTACCTTTTCTCCCACAAAATGAATACGTTTTATTAAAATCATTCGTGCACTTCGTTATCTCACTTTTAAATAAGCTTTCTTTTTGCCTCTTGACCTCCGAGTTACATGACATGTAGTATTGTTTTCATGGATGGTAAAAAAAAATTGTCCGACCCTCCCGCCCTCCTGATTTTTCCCCATTTAAGGGCAACACAAGTTTTGTTTTGTTTTGTTTTTTGGCCTTAGGAGAGTGGCCGGTCACGTGAGAGGATTTAACCACCAATAATACTAGGGAAAAGAAGTCCAATTTTCATGGGGGTCGGATATTCATATGACACCGTTTCATAATTCACACGAATGTAAAAACAAAGCGAATTTCGTGACATCCTCAACTGTTGTTTCATTGTGTGATGTTCATCGCTATCCTTACTTTTTCGCTGCATTCCCAAATTCATGTGAAGCGAGAACCAGCCTTTAGTCGTGAAAAAGGTTAATCCAAAATGCATTTTAATTAACCCTAACCCCTTGGGTAATTTTACTAGAAAGTATCCTCAATCCGCCAAAATCCACCTATTTTGTCATACACAAAAAGTTGGTTTTGGAGGTACAAGTATCCTGAATCCATCAAAATCCTGCAGTAACGCTAGGCTTACAATCCTCAATCCATCAAAATCCCCCAGGTTTCAATATGGAGGTATCTTGAATCCGCCGAAATCCTCCAAAACAGGGGAAGGATTTTGATGGATTTATGAACATTCGGGTTAATGTTTATATTCCATACATGATATAGATATATCTACAATGTAATATCTTTTGGCACATCAGCAGGGTTGCATTAACTGCCAAGTAATGCCACATCCCCTGCAAAACCTAAAGCAACATTATTACTGAAAAAGTATGACTAATATGGGCAAAACTAGTCACAAACCTCTCAAATGTACACATGTGTGCATTCCATCACTTCACACGATTGTACAACCAATCCCATATTATATTAAACTGGCCCACTTATTACAACATCCTTTTCACCAATCACAAGCAGCAAGAGAGGCTGACATCAATCAAAAAGACATACAAGGGAATCAAATATTCACCAAGAGTAGCCAGTACACAAACAGACACTCCCCATGGGAGGAAACATGACAGAATAATTGATGTGGCAGCTATCTCACAATAATCAGGGCTACGTTTTTGTCATCCCAATTTCATCATCTAGAAATGGTTAGAAATGTTGACGCCAGGGATTTGCAGTTTTTGGCCTTTTAAAATATTTGTTATATTGTTTTTGTTTGACATCACCCACACGTATTCATCATTTTACAGAATTCGTAACACAATTTGCAAAAGGACTGAATTGATTATTACCAAGGATTTGTGTACAAACATTCAACTTCAGTGCCCAATAGCAGAAAGGGTCTGAAGCCTGGCGGTAAAGGTTTAAGCCAGATTTGGATGTAAATTACAAATAGAACAGGGTGTCCAAGTTCAAATCATGATTGGACACCCCTCTGACTAAACCATGCATCTGAATGTACACATGTAGCAGGTCATGGTTTGCAATCCCACCTTTGTATACCTGTGAAGTTTTTTTCCCACTGGCTGTTGGAAAGCACTGAGCATGAGTTGTGCTAAATTCAATGTTGCGAAGGGTAGAAATTACAAACCCTTTTTAAACTTCAATGCTGTTGTCTTGGAACCAAATCCTATGAATTCATGAAAACCCAGTTTAGAAAACCATAAAGCTAACAGTACAATGGGCTGCACCTTTTTTGTGCCTCGTAGCATGTGTAAGAACATGGAGGCAGGAAAAGAATAAAAACCTGCTCTTAGTTTGGTTCCAACATATTCCTGATTTTGATGGAGCTGCTCACATATTCAGCATGGTCATCCACACCCTGACCTGACAAGCAAATTACTGCGGCCCCCTCCCCCTATCTGCAGGACAAACTCGAACCCCAAACTGAAGGTTCCAACTGGTCTGGAATAGAGCGTGTAAGCTGACCTCGAGAACGTACAAGAGTTTACGAGAAACCAAACTTCCGGGCACCTCGAATAGGAGCTTCAACGTGTAAAGCGAGTAGTTTTCTTGAAATAATTTGGTTTGATGCTGTTCTTTTTACTGAAAGGTAGATAAAAACTTAGCAAAATATTATTGTTCATTTTAATTTACAAAATGTGAACGATATATCAAATTAGAAAAAAGAAGAACAAAAAAATCTAGTATATCATACGTACGTCATTCGCCATTGTTCTGGTGGTTCACGCGCCAGTCTTAATAGTGTAGACCATATGCAGTAAGGCAGTCGTCCCATATGTACGTACGTTCACTTACGTCCGCAGCGGGCACATGCAGTACAGGGATTTTGTTTTCCTACTTTTCTTCAATATTTAGACAGTCATGCATGTTTTCATATATTGTAAAATTTATTTTGAATTTATCATCCATATTTATGGCTGTTTCATGGTTCAGATCTTCGTAAAAACAAAGTATGATGGAAAACAAAATCAACCACACGTAAAAGTCCTATAGCCGGCGGCTCGGAGGTGCCCAGAAGTTCAATCGTGACCTTTATGCGCGAGACTTACACGGTCTATTAAAGAGTTCTGACACAAACCAAGTACTTCCGTAAGATCAGCACCATTCATAATTGTTCCTACAGACATCTGTTTTTTGTAGTCTAACAACTTCCAGAATGGTTTCCAAAATATGGAAACAGAAAAAATGACAGGCATTTAATCAATAAGCCATTCAATAATCATAAGCCATTCACCAGAACACAAAGGAATGTACAAAAACGTATCAACTCACAATAGACCCCAAGAACATTAATCAACCAACAGCACAAATACTTCTTCATAACAGCCGCCATATATAACAGTCATTCAACAAAAGAGTTCAATTTTTGTATGACAGCAACCATACACAGGTTTGTATTTCCTGTTCAATACAATATGAAGCTGTTCCATTCTTTACATGAACATGAAACAACTTAAAGGGGGCCCAATTTGGCTACAAAAAAAGTTTTCGTCCTAAAAGTGCTACATGTATGTCTGAAAAGATCATTCAAAGTCTAGAGCATAATAATGTACATAATTCCTTAAAAATGTGCTGTTTGTCTGCAAATCTTTGATGAAAATAATTTAGGGGACGCTAGTTTGGTTTGGAAAAGTGGGACCATTGGCATTAACCGGGGTGCCCTTGATGCTTTGGTTGCAGACAGACTGTGCTATGCATGGAGTCAGCCTGAATGTCCGGATTTCAATGCTTCAGTTTTTCCTTATTTCTCCGTGTATATTACACATTAAGGTAGAATTTGTTACACTCAGACCTTGAAAATAGGTTACGTTACTAAGGTTACTGACCAAAGAGATTAAATTTGGGGAAATTCAGGGCAAAGTGAGCCTTTAACTCCACGCCCCAAATCTCCATGCAGTAAGTAAGCTTATCACACTACACTGCCAAGTAAGCAGAGTAAGCACCCTGAAAAGGTAGCCCACCACAGACAAACAATTAATAAACAAGTAAAGAAACACGCAGTGCACCTGGCATGCTAGACAATAATTAGCAAAATCTGATGCATCTGATTAGCACCCACTGACTCTCCTGAGGACGGACAGAGCACACTGTCCGAAACATCCAGTTCTATTCTCGCCCCAGTTCTTTTCAGAACCACACATCTTCCCACTCCCAGAAGAGATTATTTTCACATGGTGTTAGCCGCAATTTTCTCGTTTACTTTCTTATCGTTTCCGCCATGCAAAGCTTCAAATCGTATTTAAAATCTGATGAACTATCCCATAGGAAAGGTTATCAAGAAAGTTAGGCAGCAGAATGGCTAGATCTTAAAGTTTTTGATATCTATATTATTTTTTTTAGGGATGATCCCTTACACCAAACACCAGCCACAACACCTGGACATTCAGTTTTTTCCACCCATTAATTTGCAATTCTTTCCCCCATTAAACAGTGTATGGAAGCACTAATCTGTCTTCAGCCCTCCCCATTAAAGCCAACCCCTTTTCCCTTTCACTCCTCAACCCCATTCTTCCTGTGCCCCAAAAGACTCCAGCCATCAGTGGCAGGCCTTGAAAAGGCTCCCCTAATGGACATCAATAATGGATGCACCGGCTGGGACGCCTTTTGAGACATGTTTGCTCCAAAAGGGCTGTTTGCTGGAGTTCCTCATTCAAGAAACTTGAAGGTCCCATCTTTGGGGAAGGAATGTAATAATTCAGTCATGGATCTGATTGGAGACATACATGGGCCCTTTGTGTCAACTTTTTTTCATTCTGGGATTTCTTTCTCAAGCTGTGAAAGAGATCTCTCAATACAAAAGGCTAAGGAGATATAAGCATTGTCAGCCACTGAAAGGACTTGGCACATGTTAAGAGGTAGTTGTCATACTCACTACATGGCATAAACAAGATAAGAGTTTTTCTATCAGCATTATGTACTTTCAGTTTTACAGGGCAGGGCCACATGCTTCACTTATTTATCTCAGTGCAATTCCAGTGGTTTGGGAAGGGTCAATCCACTGGAATTCTTGGAAAGGTCACCAAGGCGACTGCAGGCTATTTTTAAAGTTTTTGTTGACTGTTTCCGTTACACTTGATGTAATCACAGATCATCTGCTGGACCATGTAGAAACCATAGGCCTTGCACTACAATCCCAGCATGATTACACCCCAGATGGAAACGCTAAGCCGAGAAAAAGTTAGAAAACACCTCACCACAGCAATACAAAATAATTATTATTTATATTTAAATTTGTTACCCTTACCCCATGTAATTTCTGATTTGTAAATAAATCAAATCATGAATGGCCATAGTTCATGTTACTAACAGGCAAAATAGAAAGAAACATGTGTTTACCATCATGTCATTTTAAATAAAAGAGGGGGGACCTTTTTACTTTTGTATTTAGATCATTGCAGAGAGTATTTTCCCAGAGTGTCGTCCCTATTTTTATCAAGTGGCTTTCGCCCACATTGTAGTCCCAAAATCGATTCAAAACATGAAATAATGGACTGAGATACATTTTCGTCTTGCCTTGCATTCTTAGGACTTTTTTGTATTAACCCTAACGTACAAATGTATAGGGGTTAGGGTTAAAAGCAAAAACAAAACAAAACCAAATACCAAAAACCCCAAATGGCAAAAGCAAAATGCTAATAAACATGTTTAATTCTTTTATTTTGTGTACACCTGCTTCACCCTTGCACAAACACTTTGTACCTCATATAACCAACAGCATTTGTGCCTGTCCAACACCCAGTGGCAGAATTCACAAATAAATATATGCCGTTCTTTGTTTGTATGAAAAATATGACAGGCAGCTGAGCAAAGTTTACAGTTAGTTTTCTTTTGTTTGTTGTTCTTTTAGGTACACAGAACTGAACAGCGAATTGCAACAGATGTTCTTGGTCACATAAACTCAGGTTGCTTATGTGAAATATGTAATTTTTTTGAAGTGAACAACTATACCGGCGTTTTACCAACTGAGCCATCCTGCCCTATAGGCCTTTTCACACTAGAGTATCCATCCCCGGGGCGAACTCGCCCCAGGCGGCCCCGGTGCCACCCCGGCGGTCATCAGGGTGAACGTTTATCGAGTGGTGCGCATGCGTAGTTTACGCATTACCCAGATGTGTCTTTCGACGGTCATGGCTGCATTATGGGTCATGGCTGCACAACTGGCTGAAGAACTGGCTGATATTATCGCTGGTTGAGAGAGTGTAGTATTCGGTGGCCAAAGAAAGTTTCACGAAAGAATTCGTGCACGCGAGAACGTTTTTACATGTTAACAAAGAACGCACATACCAGGTTGCCGGCCAAAAGCATAGTACACATGTACATTGTACGTGTACATGTAAACATGATGGTGTGATTCTGTTATGTTGTGCTGATAACACGTGTTTTTGGTGACCTTTATGCCCTTGCTCGCCCCGGGGCTAACTCGCCCCTACACCATTTCTCACTACCATTCTCCTCCCGGGGAAAGTGTCTTGCCCCGGGGATAAGATTTTCAACCCTGGTCCAGAGCAGGGTTGAACTTGCCCCGGGGATGAGAAATCTCGGGGGGGGGGGGGGGGGGGGGGGGGGGGGGGGTGGCTCGGGGGTGACACAGGGGTGAAAATTTCCAGTGTGAATCTGGGCTTATTTTTACCCCAGCGTCACCCTGGAGATTTGCTCTAGTGGGAAAAGGCCTTATGTTGGCGGTCTCCCAAATTGTCAGTATCTTTGTTTGGTGAGCACTATACTAGTCAGAAGTCATAAACCAAGAATACCGTATAGCCAGGAATCATGCCCAATTTTACGATACAACCTGGGAAGCGACATTGTGGGGATCACTCAATGAGTCAAACTCCCTTGTAGTTTGTTTGACGAATTTGTAAATTGTTTGTTTACTTAGTGAAACAATGGCGCTACTGATGGACCAAATGATTAAGTGAGCAATAGTTGCAGTATTGGATTTCCATCTGTGAAATGCTCTATAAATCATGTTTAAACATGCATGTAAGACAGATCCTTATCAGGGTGGGGAGAGGTTGCGAAAATGTGACAAATAATTAGCCTTTTAAATAACCTCTTGTGCCATACAAAAGGTTTACCCAAATCAAATAGCGCCCTCCTATTGTGTCCCCATATCTCAAAAAGGCCAATGGCAGAAAGGTCAAACTGGTTGTCCACTAGCGCTCTAGAAAAAACTATGAGCAATCTCTAGGATGGCAAAAAGTGACCTATTCATGCACTTGCTGAAAAATGTTTTTCCAAAGGTTTGATTTGCAAGGAAGGTTCAAAGCATTGTTCTGTGAAGGCGAACATGCAATAGTTCCGGGTGCTACTAATGTGAAAGCAGGGCTATTCACACTACATGTATAAGCAATGCTGCTCCAAGTCATGAGATTTCTTCCAGAATTTGGTTAAAATTAACAATCACGCGAAACATGTTCAACAGTATTCTAACAGCCTTATCACTGAGGCCACATCCTACCATGTTTGTCACAAACTTTGGACATTGATTGTCCTACATACTCACTGTCTGGTCTCTGTTCTTTTATTTTTCACATGTTGACACAGGACTGGAGGGCAAAATGCAATTAACCCAGCCCTATGCAGGAGAGGAATGTAAGCCAATGCAAACTGCACTGAAATGAGAGCTCCGATCCCACACATACACAGCTGACAACAAACAGGCCCCAGCCACCAGCAAGGCAGCCATTGTACCATGAAAGGCCTGGTGATTATCATGTGTAAATGGGCAAGACAAAAGGGTTGGAAAGGCAAATAAGGCTGCTATTCATAGTTGGGCTGGCTGGCCTCAACACACACACACACACATACACACACACATACACAGCACTGGTGGGGCACACAGATTATGCTAAGCTTGTGGTTTGGGGCTAACACTGAATAACACTTTCTTGGAGCTTGGGAGTTCTCCTGAAGATGTGGGGTCTGAGTTTATTTCCAGTACAAACTATGGGTTCTTTACTCACCATGTTCCGACGACCAGAGTTGTATGAGTTTTACCACAGTGAGGTCCTGTGTCTCTGACTGGGATCAGTTCAACCTCAAGAGTCGGATTCCAGTCCAAAGGAACAAAAACTTGAGCACAGAACGTTTTTCCAACTTATAATTATACGCAAATTGTTTGTGATTTTGGATTTGACATCAAAATGCCAAACATACAATTGAATATGAATACTAAAAAGAAATTAAATTCTCCTGCCCTTGTAGTTGTAGTATGAAGCAGTTCTATAACACCCATATCCTACCCAAGAAACAACACATTACAGGTGGGAGTAGCCACATGTGTAAAGTAGCCATGCAAAACCAACTCAACACACAGTAGTCTTTCCAAGATATACAATATTGTGTTCTGATTCTGTATAAGTTTTTTCTCTGTGCCTGAATGAAGTCGAACTCAGCTTTTGAAAGTTGTGATTTGGACTTTGCCTTGGCTATTTGACCCTGGACTCAAATTTCACTGAAGTCTGCAGTTTATGTATGAAACTCAAAATCTTGGCAAGATTTGACCCGCTTGTTGCACTTCAACTTCAAGTATGAATTGAATATATTACATGAGGAAGTTGCCTGTGTAACAGGTCCATGCATCAAATTAGTTATAAATGAATCCCAAGTCGTTCACAGAAAGTTATCAACCTTGAACGTAGTGTACATGATTGGTCATTGTTGCAATTTTCAGAAATGGGCGGATTTGGGGGTTAGTATTTTATAGGAAATATTGTTCCACTGACCTGTTCAAAGTTTTGCATTGTTGGATGGCCAAAAAAACGAGAGAAAAATGAGAGAAAAATGGCGCTCGTTTTCAACCGTCGGACGGATGATCACCTTTAGTCAAGGCGCGCGTGGCTACCTGGACGGGTGACGCGCCCAGAATGCCAGCATGTCCGGGGCACACCACTTGTCCGGCTAGCCACGCGCACCTTGACTAAAGGCTACAGGGCAGTTTTCCAATGATTTCCAGCTGGAAATCATTGGAAAACGATATAAATATCTACTTTTCTGGACAACGACAGCACACCTGGTGCCATCATTTCACAGGATGATTGAGACTAATATTAACTTACAGTCTAGTAAGGTATTTCATAATAATTCAGTAAAAACAAATTGGAGGATTACATGTACCAATCGTGTACACACTACATTTAAATGTAGCCATGAATGTACCAAATAGTGATGTCAAAGCTTTTCAGCAGCAAAAATGTGTTCAGCTACTCCAAAGCTCCAACAAAAATTTTTGACATTTTCTTTGATGAGTCCAACCCAAAGTCAGAGTGGCATATTAGAAATGCATGGCCAAAATGGCATTCACATACTTTGTACCTATTACCATGGCAAAGTGCAAACAAACAACTGGGAAACCACAGCCTAATCACCCACACAATGGGTCTCAACAGATGGCCACGGCACAGGTCAAAATTTCACCCCCCAGAACAAAAACAAAACTGCATTTTCATCCAGAGGACATCTGCAAATGGTTCCAATAAAGACCTCTTTAGCAGCACAAAGTGCAAAGATTTCCCGATACCGGGGACGATACACGACACCCGGTGGGTCCGACTCGCGATGCTGATTGTAATGTACCGCTTGGGTTGAAGTTGGATGGATAGATATACCCCTTATCTATCCCAAAAAAGTACAGCTTGATGTTAACGATGTTGTCTTTACAATGTGCGTGGCAGAAATAAATTGTCTGAAAAAAAAGTGCGTAAGTGTGATCATTAACTGAAGTTCCCAGCAAATTAATCATACTTTGGAAAAAAAAAAAAAGTGTTCTAGCCAGGCATTAAATAGCACCAGCACCCACTACACTTTCGGGAATTAGCACTATGCTTGAATCCTGCCCCTACGCTACCACTACGCTATAAATATAAGAGCAAGGGTATATTCTAAATTTCAAATGAACTAAGATTTTGCCTACATGTATATAATCTTAAAAACTTTTGCTCAAAACAGTAAAGGGAAAGTGGCCAGGAATTGCCTCAGATTGCACCACAGAGCATCTAGGCCCTTAAGCAGACCCCGGACCCCACGCCGCCCTAAGGGCTTCGTACATGTACTCCACGCTCGCTTTATCCAAATGCCCCATGCATTAATTCCACCCTGGCTAGAACACTGCATGGACAGCTGCTCACACTTCCACAGCAACAAAATGCCAACATTTATCATACACCAGACATCCCTGCTCACTCCACTTGTTTCCCACAACTGCGCTTGAAATGTTTGAAAACCATCACTGTCCATGAACTTGCAGGGAAAAAGCCCAAGTCTGGAGCGGAGTTCAGACTTCCACCTCCAGCAACCACGGAACTGGAGGAATACTGATTTGTTAACGACCCTCAAGGGTGATCCATAAAAACTCAGGAAGCACCAGCTGCTGCCTCAGCCCCCAAAAGGCTGCCACTCTCGGCACATTCAGGCTGCATGTGTCTGTCAAAACACACCCCTTCTGGGCCCCCAGGGGCAAGATTTGGCATTGACCTCTGGGGGTTGAGTATGGAGAAATAACAAGTGATGAAAAGAGAGCCTTATTGGAGGAGAAAGATAGAAAGAGAGAGGGGTTGAGACCACAGTGGACTGGAAGTCCAGAATCCTCTTGTGGGAGATACCAAAAGGAAAAAAGGTTTTTGATGAGGTTCCCAGACACAGAGGGAAAATATATTCATTTCATGGTTTGGATATTTTCTTTAGAAAAAGAAAAAGAAGCAAGTTTCGTTCCTCTTTTTAACCAAAATTCCATCGATTAAGTAACGGAGACTACTGGAAATACCAGTAATCAAAAAAAGTGTTTTGTACAGACAAAGCTCAAGATTACAATACTATTTATTCAAACTGCAAATATGTTTTGCGGCCCCATTAGAATGTCAACTTGAAATTTAGAAAGTCCCCCAAACCCCTCATTTTCTAGGCACCCTGCTGAATTCAAAAGAATCTGACAAGCGTATAGTTCAGCGAACAGAGGTTCTCAGCTACCAGAATCTTTTTTCTGTGTTCAGAGCAACAACCTCCAGTCCAACCTATGGTCTTACAAAACCTAACCACTACTGGATCTTGTGGGATTCAGAATGGTTAGCCTTACAGCATTACAAGCGCAACTTGGCGTCAAGTTATCTACTACTAATCGTGCCATATATTTACACATGCACGCTTATGTTCTAGGCGTTCTTGACTTTTGAACTAGGCCTATGATAACTTATGACTTTTACAAATACATTTACTGCAGTGCATGTACATGTAAAATGTTGGGGAAAGGGGAAGCACAAACTAAACAGAAATAAATTATTAACAGGAGGTTTTTGTTTTTTTTGAAAAACACGGCCAGTACAACAGCTTTTATTGATCACATTTTTGGCGGCAGATCTTCACTACACTGTACAAGCTGATTTACATAACATTAGACTATAATTCAGACATTTGGTGACTTCTACTTACAAGTACACTGATGTTCATTTAGATAATTAATATGGTCAGAACCCTCATCTCACTGGATGATAGTTAACAACATTTGAAATATTTGAAATATAAATAAAAATCATGTGTACACAAATCATACAAAATCAAACCCAAAATTGGATGCATGATCAATGACGCCAGTCTAAGAATTTGAAACAAATCATGGAAAGTTCTCTCAAAGTACCGTGCCTGCCCAACAGATCATTTGTGAAAACATGCTTTAACATGACAGTAACTTTTCAAAATCCTAAGCAAGAAAGATCGAATACAAATGTCAAACTCCATAGCCGTGGTACACTGTTCAAAAAATTGTCACTACATGTATTATTTAACTTGATGTAAATCGGGTGATGTATGTATTTGTATCCATTATCCAGTTAAAAAAAGACTGTCGGTCGAGATACTCAATTTAACATTATGCTATTGAATTTGACTTCTTTTATGGTGTTATTTATAATGCACACTTTGCTTTCTGAATGGCTTGCAGAAAAACGCAGTGTCAGAGTTTACTGATTCAGGAGTTTCTCAGAAAAGTTGGACAGAATCTTTCTACCGGAACGTAGACAGATTTCTGTTTACATTTTCTGAACATCAAAGACTAAATGCACAGATCATGTGGCATGACCAAAAGTGTACCAATGGCTGATGGATAAAACAAACTTGAAACTTTCATTGTCACTTGAAAAGGAACGCACAAAGTTAAAATGGCTTTTCAAGTAAACATACTCAGCCTCCGTCCTCCAAGACTGTCGATTCTCATAACTCAAGAACAAAATGCAAAAATGTACACACAATTAAGTAAAAGTTAATCTGGTACAAAGTTGGGGGGAAATGTGGATAAATAAAAGGCAAACAAAAAAATGCAAACCCGAGACATGATCAAATCAATGTTTGATCATTGGATTGTCTAAATGTAAACCTTGAAAAAGAACAAGACAAGTTTAACCCACATCACATAAAAGCAATTTTCTAGAGAAACATGGTAAACTTTTTCTGTGCACTGTACCCAACTCGAATTAAACAAGGCATGATCAAAAATTCAAATAGCTGGTAATAAAACGTATCTGCTTCTATTTCAGACTAAAATAAATATCGTTGCGTGCATTTTAGATGACAGCTCTGTTCCACAAACATTTCCACTGATGCGTACTTCACATTTCCGGCAAATTTGTAAGCATTCTTCATTGGTATTTTTCATACCTGACCTTTGGTTACACAAGAGGATTTACTCAACCTCATACAACTGTTAAATCCACTGTTAATACAATTTCATCATATCATTGATTTACGCTTGTCATCTACTTTGTAATATGTGACACTGAATTTTGTTTTCATCTGTTCAATAATTTAAAAATCTAAGTTTGACATACATCTTATGCAGGCTAAAATAATGTTATCTACATGTATGTATGTGCACTATAGGAACTATACAGGCAATTTACAGACCAAAAGAAAGCTTTTAGTAATGCATCCTCGGGAATACAATTTCAAAATATTTTACATTTTGAGCAGTGCTGGCACATATAACTGGTATACCGTACATGTATTTACAAAATTACAAGTTCACAGCATGTTACATGGTACACACTCACATGGTCGGATCTTTCCACTCACAGTATTGTTACATTATAATACAGAATTACAGATGCTCTTATCCACATTTGATTTCCGCAAACTCCTCAAAAGCAACTGACATTACCCCCTCAGGCTCAAGGGGTGTAAAAATTTACACATTCATTTAAAGAAAGGCCACCATTTCATTCCCTTGTCCACTCATGCATGTAGGTTTAAAAATGTGTTAAGAAACAACAGTACTAGTCATTACAGAGTCAAATGGCCCAGCGGACAACAGTGGTATTAATGTCTGCAAGATTGTACAACTAGTGACTTACTCATTATTAATGTTAAACCAATTTGTTGGTCTACTCTCTAAGGATGGGAATCTACGTTTAATTTGCTAAACGTTCAGCAAAACTTTCCCGTACCGTTTAAACGTTTCGTCAACAATTGCAAAAAGGCTGCTGCCCATCCCATGATTTGTGTAGGACGTAAGACTGTAAGAGAGGTGCCGTCCCCGTCGGGCATTGATCATGGTCTAGCGGCGTATTGAAAACATCAAACACAAACAATTGTATACAGTACTAAAGGCGTTTGTATTTCTTTGTAAATTAAGAAGATTCAGAACTAAATGCCAATGGTGTTAATTGCTAATTACATGTACTTGTTGGACTAAGAGCCTGTTCTCACTGACTTGACTGCCATTCTTTTGTTTAACCATTTAAATGGACTTCACTTACTTCCAGGAATCCAAATGACAATTCTGATTCCCATTTAGGATGACCCGTGGTACTTCCTGTTTCATTCTTTACAACTCAGCCAGACCCAGTCAGGTGGAATAAACATGTTTGCTGGTATTGTACAATGCCCCTTAAGCCATGCTGGTTATATTTCTCTGAAGGTGAGCCATATGTTAAAATTTTGAACTATAATTGTGCAAACAATCCACCCACCATGTGGTAAATGTTCAGTTGAACTGATAGCTGCAGTGTGGTGCCTGCTCTCCTACTTCTGGTCTTATCTTGTAATATATTCAGACAGGATTTTGAGGCATGCCATGACAAATTACCAATTTTACAGGTTATGACCTTTGGGTTGCACAGGCCTGGGCCAAAACGACGCCCGCCCGCCATGTACGCATGTGAATCATTCTCCAAACTCCCCTTGGATAAACAAAACCTGACAATGCCCCAGACCGCCCGTGATAAATTGCGAACAGCACAATTTGGGAGGGAGCCGAGTTTGTTGTTCGGCCAGGGCGATGGGTTTCCTGCGGTAGCATGCCACCCGACAAAGACTATGCCGCGATCATTTAGAGTGGTGAGGGCTTGCCGGAAGACAGGCAGGGGTACCGGTGAACTTCAGGGGCTTCTCAATCACCTTTTGTTGGTCCCCACATGCTCCCTTGTTTTTGTCACGGTGTTTTGAGAAGAGTGTTAATTGTGTGTTTGGAGAGGGAAGGGCCATTCGTAAATCAATGTTGAAATAATAAATGTGAATTCAACACCGATGAAAGGCAAGCTCTGGCTATGACAAAATGGTTAAACAGACAGGGGGAACAATTTTTATGATAAATGGACTGACATTTTACATGTAGGAGACTTTAAACATAAGGCTTCAATTCCATCTTCCTTTCAGTTTTACCCACGTTCAAACCACATTTGAAAGTAGAATGGACATTATTGTAGTTGATTGTTATTCTTTCAGTTCAGTTTTTAAATGTGCACACAACAGATTAAAATCCAGATGTGTGAATTCCTGTTTGGGATTATGTACATGTATTTCTAAGAGGATGTTCTCCTTTCAAAATGAGTGTGCACATGTACAGGACTTGCCAAAACGTTAACATTTGCCAGAATGAAACCACGTTCAGATTTTTTTTTAATTGTCTAGATCTATTTATTTCATACTGCAATTTCAGAAAAGCATTTGTTTCTTTTTAATATTTTTTGAGGAGGTGGGGGGGGGGGTTTATTCACCAGTTTATAGTTCCTAAAATTGTGACTTTTGTGTCTTTTAAAAACTGAAATGACGGGCGATTGGAAGTCCGGTTGTCCATTATTACCACAAAAAAAAATGTATTTGCACAACTTCTGATGTATAATGTGAACACTCTATATGCAGACTGTAAGTCAGAACTCAAGAGGAATAGTACTCACATTCATCTCTAGTATCTTATTTTTATTGTAAAATACTGTTCCGATAAATACACAAATGCAACATTTCTACAGCAATTTACAATTTTAGACGGTCACTGGCATGAGCTTTTAAGTGCACTAGTACAGCGCAATATTAACACAGATCTTAACAATCTTTGAAGTCACCACAATTGTTTATAAATATACACTGAAAAGATTTTTTAAAAACTTTGACTTAAAAGATTCTAGTTTTTCAAATCCCCATCCATTGATAAGCTTTGCTTTTCCAAGCATGGTATATCTTATGGCAGGAAGCTTCATCGTGAAGTCCTTTTATCAGGTTCGGAAATTCAAAAATCCGTTTATAAATTCACACAAGCATTGGCATTAACACCACTGGCATATCCAAAGTGTTTATACATGCAGCAAGCATTACTGGGAGAACTTACAATCTCTTATAAACGTTACACACCTTTTAATTTACAAAGGCCATACACACAATGCCTACTTTTAACATTCAGGTCCAACATTAATTAAGCTCCGATAGCTCCATTATTCACAGGTGTATAACAGCAGCTCCCCTCATGACCATATCGTATAGCGTGTGATATGGTAGACCTGCATACATAATGCATATGACCCTTTTGCACACAATACCCATAGCATTAGCATGTATGTGAACAAGGTGGCAATACAGTTTAACACCACTATAACGAACATCATGGAATCCACAAATATGCTCACTATAATGGTTCTTTGATATAGTTATTGATGTACATATTGAATACATCAATTTGGAAGCCAAAGAGATGTTCGTTATCTTGGAAAATATTCAGTATAGCTGTGTTTGTTCTTGTGCAGTTTTACTGTACTGCAGAAATGGCTTGAAATATTAGGGTCGGGCTTAATCATCATTGACGTCAGAGAGATGCAAAGTAGCAAGTGCCACTTTATTAGGTTTTGTGTCCTACCCAGGAGTCACAAATAACTGGACATTACAAGTCCCTGAAAAACACTGCTCAAAATGTATTTTCATGTTTTATTTTATTTTCAAAGTGGATGGTTCGACGAATTGTTTTATTTTGCTAAAAAGAAAAATCTATTTTGGTGTCTGCAAAGCCTCCAAAAAGGTTTTTAGTCTTGGTTCATTTGTCACATCTACAATGTAATGCACACAGTTAAGCCCCAATTATTGTGTCACAAATTATTCGACATTTGCACAGCACATGTAATTATTCAATAACTAAATGTGGGCACTAGTTTTTTTGGTTTTGTTTTCGTTATATGTCTTATTCAAAGGAAATTAACATTTGCATTGCTAGAAAATTAAAATTGAATTTTTTTTTTTTGGTGTTAAACTTGTCAATAACAAGCATGGAGTTCCAAAACAAGCTATCGTTTAGAATTTATGCATGGATTATTTTAACAATAAAAAGAGTTCACAATCATAAATATCTTATTAAAAATGTGTCAGCAAGGTTAACAGGTTCCTCTTGTCGAGTGTGTGTGTGTGGGTTTGCTGAAGAGAAAAGGACCAGTCATGCATGCTACCTGCAGCCACAAATATATCCAGGGACTTTACACAAAAATTCTGCTTCACCACTTCACCTAAATCTACCAGTACTCCGTTTTCCTTGCATGACAGGTTTGCTTTGAACGTTTTGTTGTCCAGGTCACGGATGGTCTGGAATAAGAGTATTTTCAACACGTTTTGAGCGAGCAGCCATGTGTGGTTATATATTGCCGTGTACTGCATAAGAATTAGTTACAGTTGAAGTGTGTAGTAATTGTACTGAGCAATTTTTGAATTTAAGAATTCAACTTTTTTTCTCATAAAGTTGCATATTTTATGGGTAAATAAGGAATTTTGGCTCGTGCGTATACATGCGTAAAACCCGTAACTAAGGATTCTGTGCTTAAGGGGCGAGTAACATATTTCTTTGCTAGCTCAGTCAGCACAGAATTGCAGGTTGTCAGCACAGAATCTGTCGTTACGGATTGCATAAAACTGAACCCACAACCATCCTTTTATGACATTCAACACCATTTTTTCATACAACTTCCTTGTATTCTGTATGTGAAGTAGTTTGGCACAACACACCTAAACATTACCCAGTAAAACACAGTTTGTACACAATGCAAACTGCCATTTATAATAGTTATAGTTCTTTCGTAATGTTTATATATAGTGTCAAAGAAATGCAGGTCTTCCTTTCAGTACTGCAATTTAGCATGGTACGTTACAGAAATTTCAGCAGTACAATTTTTGAGTACTGATGAAGAATATTTGGGCCTACATGTAATTAGAAATGAAAATGAACACTTTTTAAAGCATTTATACACGTTTGCATAACGTCAATTGACTGATCATGACCGCTTATAATTACATTCTACAGTGAAAATTGGCATGTTACACGTACAAAGATCCGACTGCAATAGGTTAACATATAACCTGCAATTACTTTTTTTCATGACTGAATGACAAACTGCATTGGGAGAAAAATTATCTGTTTCCAAACAAATGCCGGAATAAAAATCAAGACCAATGCGAGACTTTCGAGGCACTGGTTGCAGCAGACATAACGGTCCTTTTTGCTTGTTCCGAGCATGCAAGCGCAGTTTTAAAGGAACCATGAAATAGGATTTACATTGCATTATTCCTGCATAAAACAATAAAGTATTATCTTGACAATGATATTTTGTTACCAGAGTCAACTATTTCCCAGATTAAATATGAAAAAACATTTTTTGAAAATGTTTGTCCAAGCTACTCCGCCCCCTGAGTGGGACCCTCATTAACATAAGTGAGTGACGTAGATCGAGGAACATTACATATTCTGCTCGAGCCAGCACCATTCATCACGCGTAAATTGAGTGTACATTCTTCGTCCAAAATCTAAGCAAAATATAGCGTTTTTCGGCCATGCCGACAAGGTGTGTGGCTGCTGGATGCAGCAAAACAACGAAGGATGGAGTAAGCCTTCATTTATTTCCAACTGATGCGAAATATCCGAGAATTTGGACGGCGAAAGTGAAGGTGACAAGAGCGAAGTGGTCCGGTCCCAGCAGCTTCTCAGCGTTATTTATGTAGCGACCACTTTGAGCAGTCGTGTTTCCATACTGGTATTTTCAACTCCTTTGGGATAGCCATTAAAAATATGCTCAAGTCCACTGCCATCCCAACAAAGTTCCCAGATGTGGGTAAGGTACAGGCGAAAGCAGTTAAACGGCCCATTCCCCGAGGAGCTGTCGCTAAAAGGGAGAAAATCAGGGTAAGTTCGATGTATAGTTGTTGCAACTTACAATGTACGAAATTGCACGTGTAGACCTAGTGTGTACGTACATGTACATGCGGATACATTTTGTACACGTACAGTACAAGGGTGTACAGCTTGGTGTACGTATACGTACGTGTAGGCCCCATAGTATACACGTGCTCTGCCGTATACGTATACCGTACGGGTACGCGTACCCACGCGGACATGCTTTGATGCTCGTCTCGCACCCAGGCGTCATTAACGGGTCCAGACTATCGAGTCCATTCATGAATTTCGGTGCCCCGATCTACGTCACGAACAGCGCCCTCAATTTGAGTCTCAACAAATTCCAAAAAGGGGGGGGGGCAATTTTTGGGCGGCAAATAATCACACTAAAACTTCACTTGAACCAGTTTGGCTTTTAATTCACATTTAATACATATGAATGAATGTATTTATGAAATAAAATGCTATCCGGCAAATCTGAGAAGCATGGTTCCTTTAAGCACGCGCAGTTCTAAGCATGCTCACGACTGGTGTGAACAATGGAGAAAGACCGCTTTGTCGGCTGCCACCAGCATTTCAAGTCGCTTGTTTATCCCGACCTAATTATTGAAATAGTGAAGAGGGTACAAGGACACATAAATTTATACATGCATATAAGTACTGCATTTTCCCACATTTTGTGCTTATATTCTAATCTACATGTAGACGATTGATTGTACCATCACAAGCTTAGGTTCCATTACAATAAAACACTAACAGAATGGTTATTGAGAAGGTATATCCCCATGCTGTGAACAGTTTTCAATACCATGTAGTTTGACAATTTTTGTTGTAATTACAATACATGTACCATATTTCAATAACATGTTTGCAATGCAAGTACATGTAAATATGCCACCTGCCCTCATTAACATTCACACCGTCTGGACTTTCCACACCCAACTTGTCAACTTTTGCATGTTATTTTCATCATGACCAAAATTTTCAAAAAAACTTACCAAGGTACGTTGAGCAGCAAGTGTAATAGTTTGATTTTAAAGTACAAAAAGTACAACTTCTTTAGTGGCTGGTACATTGTGTAACATTTTACAAATTACGTATTCACTTCTTGAGCAGGATGTTTTCTTCAAAATACATGCACTTCAAACAGTCCAGCATTGCATGAAATTGCCATGATAACCTTTCCATGACCAATCTTCAAGCACAGCAGAGATGAAAACGATTTGCAACAGTTCGGAAATTTTACATGCCCAGGTTTAATTACTCATTTTCATGGGTTATAAAATGAATTTTTGACATCCGAGTGCATGTTTTCAATCTCGTGGAGTGCAATTTAGCCAAACTTTCTGAATGCTTGCCATTCATTGAGAGTTTAGCAATTTTTAATAACTACATGTATACTGGTGTGAGACACACACTGCCCTGACTTGATAGCTGCATAAAAATGTGAACAAAGTCTCCCAAGGGGTTATTTCTCAGACTCTTAAAGGAAACATATGTGATTCTTGAGCAAAGCTAAGGGCACCAAAGCAATAGTGGCATTCAACATCCAAGGAAAGCCAAACTGCACTGCCCCTTTTAAAAATTCCTTGACAGAGAGGCCGCCCCAGAGACCTGTGAAATTGATCTCCCTGCAGAAAATGCAAGGGGAGATTGATGTCAATTTGGGCACAGGTGATGGGAATTTGAAGTTTGAGAAGTTGCAGGAATGGGGTTGTGGAATCTCTTCAATCCTCCCTGGTAGGCAGGCTGCCTGGGAAGGGCAATGGCCTTCCAGAAAAAGGTCACAATGAATCCCTAGTTCCAATGGATGCAGCATTAAACGTTGTTCCTTTTTGAGGGACAAGAACTAGTATAATCCAGGCCAATTCAAAAATATGAAGAAAGCGTATTCACATTCCCATTCGAGTGTCTAATATTTGTGCAAAGATATCACCCACAAAGTAGAAATATTCAGAAAAACTAGAGTATCACTATCAAAACCAGCAGTGAACTGTGTCTGACATGATCCATAAACTCATCAAATATTAACTGCAATGGCAGGCTGACGCATATTCCCGATGCATAAAATGGTGTACTTTGCTCCTTCCTTATTCATGCAGTATGTACATGTACCATTCTAGCACTGCATAAATGACATGGAGGCAAGATCCGACTTGATTTTCAGCACTGAAATACTCAAGTTGCTTTTAAATCTCCAACTTGGAACAAGCAAAACTTGAAGTTTGTCTCCACAAGTACTAAAATCTACGAGGATTGTATTTAAACTCAAGGATTTTTTCCCCCTAAAGACATTTTCGCTTTTCGGTTTGATGAATGTCTGCTTTTTCTCCGCCTGACTCGACTGATCATTATCTTGGTGGAGTCTGGCAGACTGAGTAAAATAGCAGAGGTCGCTTCGAGTTTGTTGAGGGAGAATTCATTCTGCGCTCGGCAGTGCTTAACTGTACATGATAGACCTTTGGACCAGAGTTTATCCCGAGTGGCTTGGCACTGCAGAGGCACTTAGTGTGCTTCGTTCAAACACTGGCTTGTTTGCCATCAATTCCATGCATATTTTAACCTTAACATTCTGGTCAGGTATCTCTGAAGAGCCGATTGATATTAACCAACCAGTAACGAGAAATGGGTTAGATATATTTGTACTAATATAACTTCATGCAGAATTATGTCCATACAAATGTATGAAGGTCTGATATTTTCGCAATAGAAGTATTGAAGCATGGAATAAGCCTACTGTATTATAACTTGTACTTTTGGTAAAAGAACCAACTTTGACACTTTTACCGACATCAATGATTTACGCAACGCATTACACAGGTGATTCATTCAAGATGGCTGCCATCGAACTGTTCTGCAATTTGTATGATCCAGGTCGGCAACAAAACATCCCCTTATTCAGCCTTTCAAGGGTCCCTCCACAATGGTTTTTTTTAAGCCCCCCATTAATCACATGGTACAGCATACCAGACAGTCTTATTGCTCTCTCTAAACCCAGTTCCAAGGACTTTTGTTATGACGATGGCTCCACTGGTCCTGATGAATGAGAAGGTGGATTCGGGGACCACCACAAACTAGTTGTACAACATGCAAAACATTGCAGTAAATGCCTCTGTTCCACGTTTCCCTTTGCCTAGCTAATTGCTTACAATATCAAGGAGTGGCCAGTCATTTTCAATGTTGACTTCACCATGATTTCACGAAAATTCCAGTCGTTACATCCACATAGATCCCACTGCTTATACGTTGTAAGCTTGCTTGTGCTGTGCAGATACATTCTTGGTGAACACATGACATCGTGACAATTTAATTTTACATGATTACAGTAGTTTTTGCTTGACATTTTTAACATATAGGTAACGACTTCACACTTTCAAGACTAATCCAAAAACTTGTTTAGATTGACCATAACTTTTAATATCCCTTTGAAACTTATTGTCCGATTGGCCAACAGAAATACAATGTATCATTTGTCTGATAAAAATAGCAAAAAAAATGTAGATATACTTTACACTCATCATAAAAACAAGTAAAAAGCTTTGTGGTATACTCATGCATGAGACAATCGCTGTATCAATAGTAATAGTACAATTTTGACACAAAATCAGTCATATAACAGTGACCATATTTTGGAAATTTTTTGGCTTAATACAAATTACAGCATACATGTATTTACAAATTATCACCCACCTGGTATCGTCCAGGGCTGGGGTGGGTGGATGCTTTCCACGGTGCATTTCAACACTAACCGCTATGGCTTGCCCACAAGCTCACAATGTCACACCTACACGGTTATTATAAGAACAGCTCCACTGACACAACAATCCCTTATCAGGTTTATGTTCGAGTAATAGGTCCAACGAAGACATGCTCCGCGAATGCAGTTTGGCTGGTAACAAAAAAGCTTGGCTTTTGTCAACAAAATCCTCATAACTTTTCTTTTTTATAGTTGCCTTTTACAGTTTATACTGGTTCTCAGTGTTTACCGCAATTTACGAGTCACATCATACGTTTGTGGGCGGCTGTTTCGGTTGAAATATCGAGCAGATTCTGGAGTAAAATACTGACCAGGATCGTACAGTCTTTCCTGACCAAATCCACACTCCACTTGTGATCCCAACCACCAAGAGCATGAGATATTTGATCATGTAGACTAGAAAGTCTGGATAGGATAGTTCGCTGTAGTACTCGTCAAAATTGTAGGAGCAGCCATACTCCACACAATGTTGCTTTCTCCACTGCGCTAGCCACCGGGAGTGGTTTGACTGCTCATAGAAATAACATCCAATAACTACTGAGGCGGGAAGTGTGTACAACACTGAGAAGAGCCCAATACGCATCATCAGCTTCTCTAGTTTGTCCGTCTTGTTCCCGTCCTGCTTCATGAAAGTTCTGATGCGGAACAGAGCGATAAATCCAGTCAGCAGGAAAATGGAACCAATGATCAAGTAGACAAAAAGGGGCGCAAGGACAAAACCGCGGAGAGCATTGATGTTGGAGACTCCAGTGTAGCAAACCCCAGCCAGGGGGTCACCGTCTATTTCCCCGACTGCTAGAATGATGATTGTCTTGATGGCTGGGATGGACCAAGCGGCAAAGTGGAAGTATTGGGAGTTGCGCTCGATAGCCTCGTGCCCCCACTTCATTCCGGCTGCCAAGAACCATGTCAAACTGAGGATGACCCACCATAGCGATGACGCCATGCGGAAGTAGTACAGCAACATAAAGAGAATGGTGCATCCCTCACGCTTAGCTCCCTGAGTCAAGGTCCAGAGTCTTCCAGTAGCAGTGGGTCTATTGCATGCAACACCGTCTGCTAGGAAAAATCCACTGATGTAGACGACGGAGATGACAAAGTAGCAGCCCGAGAGAAAGATGATGGGTCGTTCCGGATATTTGAATCGGGTTCGGTCAATGAGGAATGTCAAGACAGTAAAAAGGGAGGACACCGCACACAGGAATGCCCACGAACCGATCCAGATTCGTGCAAATCTCTGCTCGGTGGTGTTGTTGAAGTACATGTGGCATGGGGCTCCACAATTCTTGGCACCCATGAATTCGTACTCCCAATCAGACTCCACCGTGAATTCCTTGGGGCAGGAGAAGGGAACCTTCTTGCGGATGGAGGTCGTAGGTGGTAGCTTGGTAACATTGGGTGGCGTTGTAGGTGGAATAGTAAATTTATCAGTGGTGCGGTTGCGATCAAAACAGAGTCCAGTTTCGGGGAATTTGTCGCAGTCCAGGCTGTCCGGCCATGAGAAGCCGAATTTGTTCATGAGTTCTTCGCAGCCACTACGGGCGCTCAGGCAGAGGGATTTGCAGGGCTGCAACGCCGGCTGGTCCGGGATCCGGGCACAGAAGGGAGCGTACACGGAGCACAGGAAATACCTCAGGTCCACCGAGCACTTCACCTTGACCAGCGGGTAAAACTGGTGCACCTCCAAGCCGGCTTCTTCCTGTCCCTGGTGGTTTAGTAAATTCGGCATGATGGTCTCGTTGTACGGGACATCTCGACACAACGGAATGGTGATGGGCTCGCATCGGCCGTACGAGATGCTTCCGAGTTGACAGTCGACTGCAGAAATTGTGCACAGGAACACGGCGACGATCGCAACAAAACGGGCTGCAAAACTCGTCGAAACACATCCGTTTCCCAACGCCATGTTGTCAGTAGCTTTCTTCAAATCCTCCGTTAACACCGGATCATCGAGACAGCGGCGATCAAGGCTTGAATCGCTGCGAACACTGCGCTGAATTCTGCCGAGATTAGCCACTTCCGAAGCTCAGACGATCACGCTGGTAATGGTATTCTGCACGTATAGACGGATATTGCCATAGGCTGCTACACGTAACACGCACTCACTCACTCACCCGTCGAGCTGGGAGCTGAGCGCATAATGTTTACCATACCGCACTTGCTTTGTGGCAGGCCCAATGGCTGGATCTGACGTCATGGAGACGGTTTCTATTATGCCGTACCAAATTACTAAGATTCGCGCGCATTTAAGGATGTAACCTGCCCTTCCTGACGGAAATTTCTACATTTCTTTGATTGAATATTTATCAAATTTAAGTCAAATCGAATACGTTAATTTTTAAATCCCTTATTTTGGACAGAAAGCTCAAAGATATAACCTGTCCGCGGGAACAAGGAAACATTAGAAACTGCCACATGCTAAGTACACTTTGCCCAATCAACGTGCACCATTTACTCACATGATTACCACTTGAACAAAGCGGTGAACAGGTGCACAAAGCTGACGGCAGGTTGCTACATTTTTTTATTAAAGGAAATACAGGCCTACAAACAAATGCTCATTTTATAAATTAAAAAAAATAAGATTTTTTTATTATTTGGGAAGATTCATACCAATTCATTGGTTAGTCCGGGTGGTAGTAAACGAAGATCACAAAACATTTCATCACCTATGATTTGTCCACTGCAGAATTTCTTGTCTTGACAAATTTTCACTAAGGCAAAGTAAAAAAAGCATGTTTAGCTTCCCAACCCGCTTCCTTTTTTGGGGGGCCGCCTGGATTATTTTCTTCTTTTATTTTTACCAGTGGAAAACAAGGTGAAAAAAACTCCCGAAAATGTCAACCAATCAACCGGAAAATAAAATACAAGCTAGCTTACTTAAACTATTAAAACCAATGTAAACATATTCAATTCTCTTGTCCAACATGTCTCTTTCATTTGTGTGTCTTTGAACAGTTGCAAAACCTACGGTTGTCTGAAATTCTTAAAATGAATGGTGGCAATCTTGAAAAATAAAAAATAAGAAGCCCCTCCTCCTTACTTTAAAAAAAACCTGGAGGCTAACCATGTTTTTCTTTTTTACTTGGGCTAACAAATTTTATTTCTTTTTCCCACTTGAATGATCGGAAAACATTCCGCCTTGATCAGCAGTTGAAACCTTTGCACGAAATCTTCATTTGCAGAATTTCAACGGCCATGACAACATCTTTGAGAAAAGAGAAAAGATCAACATCTAAGAGAAAAGATCAAAATGAGTCCACTAGCTGAAGTTTTGCCTAAAGAGCGTCTCCCATTCGCGGAAGAAAGCTCAGCTACTTTGGTCATGTGGCTAGAGGTAAATGCCGGGGAGATAATTAATGGTCCTGGAGGGCACAACTGAGGGAAACTATCCAATCTGCAGTGAGATTAGCCCAAGCATGGAGGAAAGGACACAACAAACGTGTTCCTTCCTCCATGGCCCAAGACCGCCATGCTTGGAGGTGTTCGTCAGAAATTGCTGCCACCAACATTCTTCCAGAGGAAGGCACTGTATGACGATGATGATGACGATGACGATGATGACAACACCAAATAAACAGTTGAAAGAATGGTCAAAAATCGGAGGACTGTTTTACAGTTGTTGCTTTTTACAGATGTTTGTTTATCAGATTAATAAAGAAAAAGATAAACATCTTATTTCACAGGTAAAGCAATGTTTTAAACTATTTCAAGTTAAATTCACCCACTCCTGTTTATTTATATCCGCTTCTGTGTAAATATTTGCATAAAACAAAACAAAAAATAAACTCTAGATGTTTAGCGAAAAACAAATTAGTTGTGCTTACACAAAATCCCCATAACGATTTGGGGGACGTTTTTAATAAGAGAATTGCTTCCTGAATGACAGGCCTCTTTCCTGTCTGATAGTGATTGGGACTTCCTCTGAGGATTATTGCACTGTTGGTACCAGGTAAAGATCTAGCTTCCGGCCCTTTTCTTGTAAAACTTTGTGTATTCAAAAACTATTCATGGACTTTTGAGCCAAATAATGGGATTTCTGACAAAACATTCCGAAATTTCTGAAACATGGGTCTTCAAAAACTGGTTATTGATAAAAAATGTTTTCATCACCCCCCCCCCCAAAAAAAAATAATTCAAAACCTTAGTTTAACATTGAAGCTTACGAAAACAAGCTGGATAGACGTCTGCACAAACTTATGCATACCAAAAAGTATGAGTAGTGACTACAGGATCCATAGTAAGAAACCCACGGAGTTGGTTTTTACTCAAAAACTAGGATTCCGATTTTAGTCCATGTTGTATTAAACTCACGGTTTCTACAGTGGTGTAAATCCGTGTCGGCGAGTTGGGAAATAGGGAATGACCCAAATGCAAAGTTTACAATCATTAAGTGGTTTAAAGTTACACAGGTCAGAACTGAGGACACAGATTTAGAATTATTTAGAACAAATTCAGAGCAAGAAAATGACATTGCAGCATGGGGGAGGGACCGCCAAATAGAGGTCACCTATTGTTGCTATGGGGGTCGTCAGGTTGAACATAAATGTCACATTGAATGACCCAGTTGAGCTCCTTATTAAGGGACCCCTACTGATGTGTGGGCATTGTTTGACAAATAAACATTGACATATTTTATAAAAAAAATTCCAAAACAATTTTTTTAATTAAAAAAATTGATGTTTATATTTCTTATCTTTTTTTTCTTCTTATTATTTGGTGTCATAGCAAAGAGGACACCTGTCCCACACACTGAATAAAAAATTTCAAACTCTAGTATAATACTTTATGGACAGATCTGATTCCAAGTTCTACCAAACCAAATCACCAGACAATCACAACAAGTGTAAATCAGCATTGGTGTGAACAGTGGCATATTATTCAGGTGTTGGTTCTGGGGGTGAGGGGCATATTGAAATTGGAAAAGTGGGTGGGGGAGGGGGAAAAGTGAGTTTGTATATGCCGGCAATCGTGGACCTAGGACAAAAGAATTCGAGCGTAGACAAAGGGGTCCACGTTTGACCTAACGTCCACGATTGAAAATCGTGTACAAAACCAATGGGAGGCCTTCCGAAAAGGTTAGAGTATAAACAAAAGAGGAACAATGGGAGGTCCACGATTGCACCCGTTTACATGACTGTGTGGGTGGGGGAGGGGGAAAATATACCAACTGTGAAGTGGAGGGCTGCAGTGAAGTGGATTCTTCAAAAAGTTGTTGGCAAAATGTGGGGGGGGGGGGGGGGGGGGCAAGTGTCCCTTGCCCCGAGTTGAATATGCCACTGTTTATAACAACATATTTATGAGGGGTGAGTGAGAAAAGGCTAGTTTGGTAGAATTTAACATTTCATGATCCAACCTCTGCTCAAATAAACCATCATATGAAATAAATGGAAGATGGCAGGCTCCATTGTGTCCAAATAATCTCTGCTCAAGAGAAAAGTACACAGTACAACCCTGCCTGCAATCACATGGAAGATTTCGCATGTTGCTGTCTTTTCATTAGGCAACAATTAATCACACCCCAGTTTCCTGTTTGTACAGGGAAGTGGGCACAAAATCGTATGTTGAGCCTGACCGGTTTACAATAAAGAGGTGGTACAATTGCAGGGCTTAATAATTGCAGACCAACCCGCAGGCAATGATCGTCAAAGCTTTTCTGGTTTATTAATTTCTCCTTCAGCTACTATACATCAGTAATTGACAGATCAGCTGTGTGATACTGATTGACAATTTGAAAATCACGAATAATTCATTAGTTTTGATTGAACGTGAATTACTCCAGAGATATACTGTAAATTATATTAAATTCTCAACCTTTCTATTTTTTAGAATAAATGCTTAAAAAGCAATTAACAGTTTAAAAAAAATGCTGATATTCTATTTGGATACCAAAATATTACAGATAATCTATAGTATTTACTTTGGAATTAACCGAGAAATACAGTTTCAAAATTAAATGCAGAGTTTCAAATAGGTTTTAAAATGAAAACTGAATTGATATTTCAATGCTTTGTGGCAGAGAAATCAGGTCATTCAACTCATCTATTATGTACCCACACATGCGAGTCTTTTAACTGTAAACCCAACAAATATGGCCACTGCTGGTCTAAACATGGTCTAAATAAAACCTCATTTACTGAAGTGGTTTTTTTTCTCACCAATTTAGGCTACAGTGGGTAATAAGGATTGATGGCATATACGAAGGATTTAGTTAAAGTCATTACTGGCACTTGAGAATAATGAATAATAAATACTTTGATATTCGTCAATCCACAGCGGCGTAGTGAATTTTTCATACCAGCTTGATAGATTGTTCCACCATGACCGATGAGACATCGGCCAGACAGTGACAGTACGGGGCACTGGGGTTGTGCACTGCCAGTCCCGAACCTCCTTGGCGCTTTCTCTCCACCCACACCGCGCACACATACACACCATGCACCCAAACAAAATGACGGTCATTGCCCACTTTAGGTTCACACCTTCAAACAGCTCCCCTCCATTGTCAAGTCTTCGCCCGTTTGATCAGCATGAGCGATTATGCATTTTATACATTATGTACCCCTTGGCCCCAATTACCGTTCCCTTTCAGTCAGTGTTTAAACTCATTTCTGGGTCAGTCGGATCCTGTGAGGCTGGTCATCAATTATAGAACATTATGCTGGATTAAAATAACAATGGCAGTAGGGAGACAAGCTGGGGGTGAACTGCTGCTTGGGAGTTTAGTCACGATTCTGTGATTCTAACAACCTTGCGAGAGTGTTCTGTAACTGTTGGTGGGATGCAATTCCCGATTGTTAACTGTTGTGACCATCATCACCGTCCTCATCACTTTTCACCCCCATCATCAAATTCACCATCATATTATTCGTCATTATCAAAAGCAGCAGCAGAAGTAGCACCAGCATCTTCATCGTCATCATAACCATAACCATCCTTCTTCATAATCATCACAATACACTGACATATCAATGTCAACGTTTCCTAGGAAAAGCTTTCAAATTTTTTTTTTAATGTGAATACAAAAAATTTATACAAATTTAGAAAGAAATTGGTAAGGGGGAGGGGGTATTTTACCCCACCCCAAGTATGATATATCATGCACTGTCATCATTATCAGCATCAGCATCCTGATTCTCACCATCTTTATCTTCTTCACTATTACCATAATCATCACAGGCATATAAATTACACTTCTATGAATAAAGGGAATCGAGAACCGGAAAATGCATTCCAAACAGATTTTACAGTCTATGATCATCATAAAAAAAATATGGATGAGAATAGTCAGCCTCTAAAGTTTTCTCTATAAAAACAGCTTGTGATCACTCTTTGGACATCCCGCATCAATAAAGCAGAGAGGGTCAGAAAGCCAGAGCAACAGAGATAGAAATGTGTCTGATGTCTCAAGATAAGAAAATGTCAGCATTTGATTTGACTTGAGCTTACACAATCTCCAAGATGCCCATCAGGGGGGGATATGTCATATCTCAGCGGCTTCCACCCCAGGGCTGTTTTCCTAACGTGCACATTTTACATGTTTCCAGATTACTGCCTGGGGGAGTTGGCGAGGGATAAAGACATGTCGGGAGCAGGGATGTAATAAGATCACACATTATGATAATTGCGTCTTGCCCGATTCCTTTGAGTCCGCTTGTGGTGAATGGTCGTCGCACATGAAAGGTGACATTCTGTCTAGAATTTTGCTGTAGATGACTGATTGATTCGCTTGAACAGATTAATTTTCAGATCAATAGGAATTTGCCAGAATTGTGAGAAAAAAGAACTTAAAGACCAAAAAAATTGCATTTGTATGGAATGAAATGCACACTTATTTTCGGACAGCTGCACGAAATCAGCAATGCTATTTGTCATGTGACGACACAAAAAGGTGGAATTGCACAGACACAAAAAGTATTTTTAGTATTGAGCATTTTTGACATCCCAAAAGAAATACCGAGAGAAATATCAAGACCCCTGTTGACCTAACTGTTATTTTGTTATAAACTCTTTTTTTGCATATGCCTACATTGAACAGAATGAGATGTTCTGATGTCAAAAACACTGGTACTGCATTAGGTGATAAATTCCATTTTGTAAAAATCCCCAAAATTAATGACTTATATAACCTCAGTCAAACTTATTCCCATTCTATTAACCACCATAGTTCTAATCGCATTTCTATCGTAGCCCTGAAGGGACATCAAACATCGCAGAAATCTGCACAGAAATGTGCGATAAAATGTGCGACTTTGCCAATATCTGCACAGAAATCTGTGTGATGTTCCTTCACGGCCACAATACATTTCACATCATGCCGTACTGCTTCAAGCATATAAGGACCGAATGAGAAACCAACGGTCCTACCGTATATTGTTTCGCAATGTTTTAACTTTCAAATTGTCCAATTACCCAAACCAGCTCAAAAGTCATGACTATAAAAAGGTTAGTTTTGACCACAAACTTCTTAGAAGTATTCTGAAGAAACTACAAATCAATCCAAACAATTTACTCGGCAAAATATTTATGGGCAGACACTGTAAACCCAAAGTTTTCTTCCCCTCAAAATTGTTTATTCCTGCCACAGCTTCATTTCCCCAAATACCGCAACAGCCCATAAATCCCAAGAGCTTACCAAAATAAGAGCCTTGCTGCAGAAACCCAATTTTCCTTGAAGCAGGATTTATTCTTTGCTTACAGAAAGCTCCCCCTTTCTGGGGTTTTTTTCCCACTTGGGTTCAAGGATGCAATGTTGTGGCCTGACAAGCTGACTCCGCCAGATGAAACGAATCGCAATTTTACCCGGATTATTGTGTTCTCCAAAATCAAATTCTGAGACAGATCATTTGTAAATTAACACATTTTCCCGTGTCATTGAAATGTGTGAGAATCGAAATGTAGAACATTACATAAATCACTTCAAAAAAATGTAAAAAGTCATTCAGCCAACATCTGAAAATGTCAACTATACTCAATTGCCTCTTGAATTGCTCACATTTTTAATTCAGTTACCTAAAAACTGATTACACACTGCTGTGTTGCTCAACATTTTGGGGGAAATTGAGTTGGTAGAAGTTACCCCGTCTAGGTCTATAGGTCTGCAAATTGGGATAATCTCTTTGGTATACATGTATATTGAAGATTTATCCTCTATTTAGATCTGGACCCACCTGCAAAAATTCCTGGATCCGCCCCTGAAAAGGTAATCATTTTTAGTGATTTAGAAGGAGTCCAGCTGTGTAATGGATCCTTCAGGTCAAAGTGAGGATAACAATGCCAAGTATATGTTTATTTTCCTTTCTTACCCACCACCTAACCAAACACCTCCTGATAAATCCAGGACACCCGGACATGGTCAGCTGTCCCCCATGGGGAAGTGACCCTACACTGACCTCTCAAGTGCCTCCCCCCCCCCTCCCAACAACCAAAAAACGTGCCTTTGGTACAATTTAGGAGCAATTCTGGGTGCAGGGCCTATTAGTAATCGTTAATGAGGGGTCTCTTTCATTATGGATAAATTGGGTAATCTCCAGTTAATGTAATTGGAAATAATCAGCACGGTAACCAACCGTAGAAACCGGTATGCTGCTTGAACTGTTAATCAGAAAAATGGCCAGAGCTACTTAGCACAATGATTGCTTAGCACATTTTAGCTGAGAACCAGACTAGACACCAACAATAAACATCACGTGCACCTCACTTGCTATTAAAGCCAAACCTTTGAAGATTCACAAACATCAAAACAACAGAATTATTATGAAATACCTGACTTGACTGTACGTAAATAATAGTCTCAAGCATCCTGTGAAATCATAGCACCTGGTGTGCTGTCATTTCAAGAAATGTGGAATTCTTGTATCAATTTCCAGCGATGGTTGACCCACCATCGTTCGAAAAAAACTTTCTCTGAAGTAGGGTCAGGGAACCAGACTACAAAAACAGCCTTTTTTCCTGGTTTTTTCCCCAGCATTTACAACATGTAGGCCTATGCACACAAAACTTTAAACATGTCAGTGTTACAGTATTTGCTATAGTATAAAATACTAACACCCAAATCCATTCATTTCTGAAAATTACAGCAAAAGCTAATGTTGTATATACCTTCAAGTGTGCTCAGCAAATCTGTGTGCCTATAACGGCTCCGTAAAAACTGGCCGGTTCCACTGAGGAAAAAGGAAATCGTTATTGGAGGAATTCCATAAAGGTCCTGCACCTTTTTTGTCCTTTCTCCACGAGTGATTCAACTTCAGTTGCCACTCAGTTTCCACTCCTGGCTCTATGCAATCTTTTGGCCTACATTGTACCTCAGATGTAGCTTGTAGTTACTGAAGTACATGTATAAATGTTTAGGAATTCAACCTTCAAAAATTATTTTCATCTGAGCTAGACGGCCCACCCATTTCAGAAACCCACTGAATATAATTGGTGAATAAACAGTCGGCATTACTTTGCTGAAAAGATTTTCACATTTCTAATATTTCATATTAACACTCATACTGGTGTAGTCAAATGGGGACCTTGGAGGTATTCTCTGAATGTGAAAAATATATTGCAACCGGGCATGGCCGTGAATCATCACATCTAAACTTCACTATTATTTCCCTTGCCTTTTAAATGGGAGGATATATAGGCATCTCCCCCATAAAAAAAACTTAACCCAAAACAGCAAATTGTAAGATACCAATCTGCTCTGCTCAACGTCATGGCAAATTTACCCAAACACTTCCATGATTGGTTTCCACCAAAAAGTTTGACAAAAATGAAAATGGTATCCCAATCTGCCATGTTTATCTTCCTTCAACGTCATGACAAATGAAGCAAAACATTTTCATGATTGGATTTTTCTCCAATTTGGCAGGTGCCCAGAGCCCAGACCACACTGATGTATTAGGTGAGATTAAACTTGACAAACATCTGTCTATCATGCCCCCTCTACCAGAGGTAATTCTCTTCCAATTTTTTGGTTGGGTTGGGGGGAGGATTAATAGATCCTTCCACTAGATTAGGTCTCTTTTCTGTGGGACAAGGGAGGCTGTCACATTTGTTGGCCTTGGGGTAAAAAAAATTGAGAAATATTCCGGCAACATTTGTTAGGATTCACTGGGCCATAAAACATGGATTTAAGATAATCCGTACATGTACTTAGGGAGCTTGAGGTAGGGGTTGGGGAGGGGCCTAATGGTTATGGATGGAGGACCCAAGAGGCAATATCCTAAGAGTACTGGCGTCTGAAAGAAAATCGGCCTCGGGTAAACAGCAAGAGGTAAAAGGTTTTCACTTTACAGCCAAATAAAATTTCATTTTTTCAGAATGTTTGATATTTCAAGGATACTGTATTTCACATGACAGTCGTTGATACTTTTCTTTCTCCATTCTTTAAAAAAGCCCACAAGATTTCTTTTTTTTTTTGGGGGGGGGGGGGTTACATTCATTAATATTTTTAATTCCCTGCTTTGTTATCTCATAAAGTATACAAATCCTGAGTCACTGAAGGCAAGTTGCTGGCACTACCGTCTTCATAAAAATACAGTAGTCCTTGCTGCCTCGTTCACTACTTACGCTATAATAATCGGATAGTAATCAGAATCTTACCAGGGTTCACACCTCCCACAAAAAATATGGGGAAAATACTTTAAATTATCCAATATTTCTAAACTATACACCAAAATGAAGTTTGACTTCTCATTTTTCAGTTTCTTTTCTATTTATTGAGGGGTCACCAATAACTTTGGGGTGAAATTCCCCTCTACAGAAGACCACCCCAACAAGTTGTGCTTAATCCCATCCCACTGATCATCCATATTGAAAAACAAAGATCCCTTCATTCTATGGCTGAATAAGGCCCATTCTCAGGAAAAATCTATCATAAAAATGCTCAAAATTGAAAGTCCATCCCTGTTGTGAGGTGGGACTCAATCTTTAAAATTCCTCAACTGCATGGGCCTCAAAAAACACTCTTCAGAAAACTATTTTCAGGGAAGGAAAAAATATAAACAGGTCAGTGTAGGCAATTGATTTTGGGCTCATTTACAACCATGCACTCTTAGTAAGTAGCCTCGAGTCGTCTGTGATCTCATGAGTAGTTGCTGTTTTACATCTCAAACTTTTAAACACTCAAGGTCCTTTTAGGCAAGGCTCTGGAAGTCCCCAATCCCTGCTTCTGTTGTGATTGCTCATTTCAATCTATCTATTTTTAATCTCCAAATGTAAAACTGTAGCTTAGGTTGCCACAATAATTCCTGAATATCGGCAGGTTTTCAATTCTTAAACATCCCTGAAAAGCACCAACTTGTCACACGGTTGTTCCTTCATGTTGCTTATACTAAACCATAAAAGGACACTTACTCCACTATTTTCTCTTGGTTGCTCTGAACACATTTTGCTGCACATTAACTCAAACCATCAACCAATCAAGAATTATATTCACCTTGTCTACAAATGATGCTAAAAACTGTGACTGATATATTCATGGATATATATATATATTGCTATTTCCTACGGAAAGGGGAAACGAAGTTGTGTAAAAGTGAACGTTAAGGGGAAAGGTGACGTTAAGGCGAAAAAGTCGTTTCGCCTTAACGTCACAACTACCTTTTCTAGCGAGAATTTTACTGTCGCAAATGTCTTTATATCGTTCTTTGGGGTCTAAATAGAATGATTCAACTTGTTTGGTCGAAATAGGTAAAGTTTGGGTTAGGTTACAGTAAAAAGAAGTTTGTGCACAAGTCTATGGGATTTCGCCTTTACGTCGGACATAGCGTAATATATATATATATATATATGGTGTTACCTGCAATCTCAGTCTCTCTGATATATATATTGATTTCTTTACCTCATTTATCAAAAGTGTCCTTTTTTTAAGCTGTTGCAAAGAAAGTGACAGAATGGTGCTGAGTATCCCATGTCTCAGGTAAGCGTAAGGCCTTCTTGCAGTACGTTATTATACATAAGGATCAAGAGTATATTTTATTAAAATATTTAGTGCAATATTTCATACAAATGAGACAAAGTGATAAGGGTTTTTATGGGGGGGGGGGGGTCACTACAAACCTTATAAAACTCTACTGACTCTGACTACACGATTTTGTTTACATTTTTAAAATCAAAATCAATTACATTGAACAGTTTATGGAAACATATTTCTAGTTTCTAAAAGTTTAACGTCTAGAAAAGCTGATTAAGTATCGATTTAAAAGCTGCTTCAAATAAATAACACAAAACACTCCACAGTAAAGTTATTTGAAGCGAAGTCGACAACAATATAGCTTTCAATGGCAAAATTATTGGGTTTCTGCCTTTTGAAAAAAAAGTAAAAAAAAAGATTCTGGCATGAAATAAGACTAGTATCCAAATCAAAAGATATACAAGAAGCCTGGTTCTGTCTAGTTCAACGTAAATTCCCACTAAAACCCCCTGTAAATCTCAACAGACCAGGCTATCTGCCATTAGCCTTTTCCCATAAATGTCAATTAAGCCACACTCGGCTGAATCTTGCTCACCGACCTTAAACATCGTGTTTTTTCGCTAGAGATGCTCGGCTTTTCATGCAAGATTGCAGCCTCCCAGGTCGATGGCTGCTGCTTTCTATTATGAAGTATTGATTTAGATGGGTTATAGTCAAATTTACAACCACATTTTGCAGATTTAAAAAAAAATTTTTTTAGGTTGCTGACTTGCTGTTACCAAGGGCATGCCTAAGGGAAGAAAGGCTGAAAAAACACTGTCACTTGTGTCCCCGGCTTTCTGAGCTTTTTTGTCAGCATCTGCGAGGCAAGTCTACAGAGTTCCGATAATACAAGCTGAAGATTTACATTAAAGACAGATTCTGTAGAATTTCTTAACAAATTTTTTTCAACAATATTCACACATCATTGTTCATGTATAACACTTCTACCTGTTAGACGTGTATTGAAAGGTTCATGCTTCACTGATCTTAAAACATGAGCCCATGCTTGCTGGACAACACACTGATATGTGAAGCTGCACTACTCAAATAATTCCATTTGTACATTGGGAAAACATCTTTGAATTCAACTTCAATTTAAAGGATATCCATTTAACATTATTATATGTATGCTTTACCCCAGACTATTTTCATTTTGCAACATTGTCCTGGCATAGGACACAGTAGCTAATTATATGCAGGTTTTGAATCAGTAGTGGCAAACAAACTTTAAAAACGAAAATTCAAAAAAAAATGACCTCAATTTTTTTGTGGGGGGGGGGGGTCAGGGAGGAGGGCTAGTACTTATTGTGATGTAGTGGGACCTTCCATTTTTGTTAATGCCTTCATCGACATACAAAGAGCTAATGAACTTGTGGTAGCATTCTTTAAAAAAGCTATTAACCTCCACTAAAAGGGGTACCCCATGCACCACTGATGGACACAAAGAACTGGGCACCACTGATGGACACAAAGAACTGGACACCACATCTCAGCTGAGTCTGTCGGACCTGCAGCCACAGTGACCACTGACCACAGTTCTGTTTCCTTGAACTTCTCAAAATCAGAGCTGTGGGGCACAATCCTACTCAATCACAAGCCATACATGGACTGTCTGACAGCACCACAGACCTACATGCAGCCTTTTATAATGCACCAAGCTTGGCAGTGCAATACAAGAAGGTGATGAGAGATCCTACACATGCCTAGGATGGGGGAGGGGGGGGGGGGGGGGGGCTGTGGAATGGCGTCATAACCATGAACTCCAAGATGGATGATGTGTAATTTATTAACCCAGAGGGAAACCTGCAGAGATATTTATGATACTATTTCAACCAACAAGGAAAGGTCAATTACAAATTTGGATGGATGTTTTTGCTTTGGAATCTAGATTCATTCAGTGAGTTCCAGGGTGGTCAATGACAAAGGCCTTTCAGGTTATGCTCCTATAATTGTCTACGCCTAGTCTGTGCCTTGAGATAAAATTCACTGATGATATTCCTAATAGAGTGATAAATCTTATCAAGGTAATTTATGATGTGGACCTTGTTTCCAAGTGCAACATAATTTTAGTTTGTTCATATTTCAATCATCTTCATGAATTTATTTCTTTTGTGCACATTAATGTCTAAAAAAAAAGTCATTCAGATTAGATTAAATGTCAGATTGTTCAGGTCATTAATTTACATGCGATTGGTTTTCTACCTGATGTAATGCTAGCACAGAATACAATAAAAGGGTGTAAACTGTACAATTTAAAATTTCAGTTTGGTTATAAAGCTCAGTCCAAAAGTGAAAGAACCACGTCCACATTAAAGCATTACAAGGAGCTGCAGTATACATTTTTCCCAACAAGGGGATTTGTACACATCAGAAATAGATACATCCTGTCAAGTTGCATTAAACTTGTGGATTAACTAGCTGACTAGATGGCCATATTTGAAGAGGGGCACGCAGTCAAGAATAAATCTGCTATATAGGTAGAATGCTTACTTATGTATGTGGCATTTCAAACTACATCTGGACTAGTCCGAGGATTAACCTCAAACCTCCTTCCCTGAATCAGGAAGGAGTTAAAACATTCCTCCACGCCAGAGCTGTGTCTTCAAATCCCAGCTCCTCCTTGTACAAACTCCCTCCGTCACTTCCTCAGTTCTCACCTCCCCCTCCTCCATCCCCCCTCTTTGACAAATGGAAGGGTCCAGCAGCCAACCTCTATTTATAAGCTCCCCACACCAAATGCACCTGCACATTCAGGTGACCTTAAATGACCCCATTAATTTCAGCTTTTGAGCTTCCTGCCTCCACCCGTCTTCACTGTAGGTATCAATATCTTTGTCATTTGGCTGGAGTCCGGGAGTAATAAGACGAGATGGACACAGGGAGGATGTGATGGACTGCTTGCCAATAAGATGGGCCACGCTCAAAGGAATTTGCGTTACCTGTATCCATTCACTGGATTTCTCAACCTAAAAAGAAATTTTGATTTGTGAAATACAATCTGGTCTTTAGCTGTGTTGCTTTGAGAATTTTGACTGAAGAAATATTAAGAATGAAAACCTGCTTTAATTTTCCCTAAAATATTATTGAATGGTACTGTTTCTTTTTAATGTGATTGCCATGAACCAGAAATTTCTCAAATGCTATTGTTAGCATCAAAATGTCTGAAATGTAAACAACGGACTTTACATTTCAGACATTTAACGTTTGAAATTAAAGCAGGGCTTGCGATTCAGACATTTAAAGTGTCTGAATCGTAAGCCTATTGTTCATGTTTCAGACATTTTGACACTAACAAAGCATTTCAGACATTCCTGGTTCATAATAATATCAAGAATGGTGTAAAAAATACATTCAGAAGCAAGACTGACGGTTTAGATTTTAGAAATTTTAGTCAAACCAAAAAAAATACGACAGAGACTTTAAAAATACTTCCGTTAAACATTACAAGTATTAAAAAATCATTATAAAATTGTTCAAATCATTAAAAATTATACCACTGCATATTTGCAAGAAGCGGCATGAGGTTTAACACACACATTACAAGTACTAAACAAATCATTATTAATTTTGTTTAAACATTAAAACCATACCAGTGCATATTTACAAAAAGGGGCATGAGGTTTTTAACCCAGAAATCAAACCAAAACACAATAAACTTCCTCCATGCCTTTCAGCCGAGTCAATTTCACATTTTTTTACACAGCTAGCATTTGAGCAATGCAGATGAAGTGTCATGTTCAGTCAGCGATAGCTCATATCAAGAGACAGGAAAAGATCTCACTAGCAAAGAAAAGCAAGAGACCGCATGGCATTCCTACCGCAGTATGTTCCAGGGCCAGCCAGCTGACGGAGACCTTTCCCTGTCAAATGGCAATTACCCTACAAGCATGGTGCCATTTTAACAATCAACAGGGCACCATGTGTACTCAGATAGCGTCGGGTATTTTTCTGCGCGAGTGACCGCTGGACGTCAAACCAATGAGTGGAGCCTCTGCTTCAATTTGTCAAAACCGCTGGGTTTATTAACGGGAGGATTCCATGCCAAAAACATAGTTTCGTTTTTCACTTGACCACTGTGATTTTGTTTTTCAGGTGAATAATTTTTTTGCACAGACAGAACTTGTTTACGCATCAACCAAATCACATCCCTCCATCTTAAGACACTTGTATACATCATCTTTCAACAAAGGATGCAACACATATGTCTGCAGTAGTACATGCACACTAGACCATTAATTAACCCTCCTATAGTTATAACTATCACAGCCTATCAAAAAATCTACCCACCAACTCTCACAGCTTGTGTTTCAACCCGACACTCGATAGGTTTTGATATACAGGGTGTCCCCCAACAAAAATTCCAGGCCAAACCAGGCAACCTCAGAATCTAGATTTCAACAGATCCTGATGCGGGAACTTCTTACATGAAAATTTGTCTTTATTTCATCAAAATCAGTCAAGCCAATCAGAAGTTATGTCAATTTTTGTGCATTTATTTTGGGACACCCTGTATAGGGTAGTTGGCTCCATTTTGGCCCTGAGAGAGGGAGGGTTAAAGTAGTCTTGTTCAAGCTGATCAAACAATTGCCAATAAAACATTTTAAATAAAGACTTCAGACAAGAACAAAAACAAAAGTTGATCCAGTGGGTCAAAAACTGAAGAAAATAGAACTGACAACAGAGGGTTGGTAAAGCTACAAATGTTATGGTTCCTAGTTTGAATGTAAACAAACTTGGACCGTTCCCAAGGGGGGGGGGGGGGGGGGGGGGGGGGGCGGCTCGATATGCTTGAACTTCCTCCCCCAAGAAGCTTCCATATTTTTTTCTTTTAGTCGCAGGAATCAGCACGACATATAATAAAACACCTATCGCCATTAAGAACAAAAACAAAATTGAATTTCTTTTTGATAAAACTGATAAGCCCCACCACCAAATCAAAAAAGCCTGGGTGCGCGCCACTGACTTGTTGGTGATAACTGACTGGGACTTCTTGTAGCGATTATTTATAGCGTGCACATATCCACCAATAATAGCACTTAAAATGCTATTACCCCTCCTCATCAGGCCCATCAATCGTTCCTGAATCCTAAATCTTGCTGGAGAGTAGCAATTTATGGCAAAATGTCCTGCTCAAGGACACATCACCATGACTCCCTGGCTGGGTTCGAACCCACAATCTGTAGTATCATCCAGATCTTGAGTCAAAGCGCTAGACCACTATACCACAGCACTCCAGGTATAAAGTCATCTTTGTGTTTTTTATGCCATCGAATTTTGCAATCTTCTGCCTATTTTTAGACCCAGTTCTACGAAATGCAAAACAAACACAAAAGACAAAAATTTCCTATCCACCATTTTTTTTGCATTATGAACAACCAGGGCACAACTGATAGACGCACAAAGGAAAGAGTGCTATATACCCTTCCCCTTTCAAACATGCTGAATTTAACCACAATTTAGATCTGCACTGATAGAAGGAAAGCAGGACATCGCTTTTAAGACATTCATACAAACTACATCATCTGCTCCAGAGACAAATGAAATGAGACAGGCATGAATGTGCAAGCTGACTCCTCCTATCTGCTGCCAGAGCCCGCATCATCGTTTCCAGGCTGTGTTTATTGATACAGACTGAGCGCCTTAGTTCGTCCGCCGTGATTCAACATTTCTGCTCCCTGTCCCGGTCTATTTATGCAAACCAATACACTCGCGTGTTTACATATTTATGTTATTTTACACTATTCGGATTATTTATTACAAGAGGAAGACGCACTTTATATATTTCTGGGATGATTTATCAGCTGACCCGTACATACGTGCACTCCGAGTCGTTTTTATGGTGAAAAGTTGAGGTCTAGTTGCCATGGTTACAAAATGCCATACAGACACGTTTTGTTAAAAATTTATCACCTACAGCTTTTTTTACATTCATTTGCACTGTAATGAAATATTTGAAATCTTGCTTAAATTTGAATTTTAGTCTGTTTTAAAGAAATATCTTGGGAAAAATATTAACGTTGGAGATAATGTGGCTGAGATACAACAAGCTATATGTAAATTTAATTCCAAATTGGAATTCCATTGTGAGTCACACATGCTGTTGCCATAGATATCCATTGTGAATATCAGCCATTCAAAAAGAAATGCATTTACAACACTTTGCGGTTAACTGAATGCTAGCCTCATCCATCTCTTTAAAGCAGAAAAAAATTCAACTACATCTATTAGGGAATTCTGTACACAAAATTCTTTAAAAAGAATAAAAAACACAACTCCCGGCTACAAATCTCCACTATTCACATCAGCAACGTTAAATCAAATTACTGAAATCTCCACAAGCGAAATTCATGGGTTCTGAAAGAGAGGGGAAAAATCTACACATCACAAGACAGGGAAGGTCCAAACGCATGCCCCGGGGGAAGGATTGAACAGGAGGGCAGTTGTGCCAGGAGAGGTATCATTCGGGAAAGAAGGTATTCCGGAGAGAGAAAGGAGGAGACGGGAGTTTGAAATCCTAGATAATTTGACGTGGTCACGACCGCTGAGCCTGCACCGCGCCAGCGAAGACAACTGGGTCCTAACGAGATGGAAATCTAGGGCGACATGACAGTGGAACTTAGCCTTGTCAAAAGCACTCAGGAGCCGGGCTGACATCAGAAGTAATCTTACTATCCTTGATTTGTTAGAGGTTAGAGAGGAACTGGTGGTGGAAAACATCCTTAACCTACAAGAAGTGATGTCATGGTTGATGGAGGACTTTGATGCTGTAGATGTCATCATGGTGACTTTGACTGTTGCTCTACATAATGCCCATTTACGGTATACAGCAAAGCCATTCTCAAGGTTTTTTTTTAGATTTTAAGGCAAAAGAACTAAGAGAGAAAAAAATATTACCAACAATTAAAAGCCCAAATTTACAGTGTTTTATTCACAAATTAATGATGCCTTCAGTACCTCTCTTTCACTTCACAGTTGATCATGGTGAAACTTCCTCTGAAATAAAATCCGGGGTAATATCAAGTGATACTGCAATTCGACGAAGCATGACTCATGTCGAAGAAAATATCACCAAGATATTAAAGAGGCTGTCTCATGTGTTTTAAGTTTACTCTGACAGTGACATGTTCTACTATACTGCATACAGCTCACAAGGATGTTTTGCCATATTTACATAGCCATGCGATAACAAAGAAAATCTGGGTTCAGTTCTGCAGGATGGGTCGGAGACCAGTTCCATAAACATGGCTAATGATTGCCTCTTTAATTCTAATGTTATTAACACTATATCCAAAAGTGGGTATTTCTGTTGGATTTTACTAATGTGGGCCATTAAATCAATCTTTTATTTTAGATGTTTGATTCTGTCTGATTCAACAGGGTTCACATACACTTTTCTGTTGTTGGATTCTGTTGGATTCTGTTGGATTCTGTTGGATTCTGTTGGATTCTGTTGGATTCTGTTGGATTCTGTTGGATTCTGTTGGATTCTGTTGGATTCAGCAGGTTGCCTTGAGAAAACCTGAAGGGCCCAAGGAAATGAATATCATATTTAAACATATTGTTTAGACATCCATGCAACATGACATCCCCTTTTTGTCCAATGAGTCTTGAGTTTTTATCTAGAAATCTTTAAATTTCCATACTAGACACACTATACCGTGGAAGTTATAGGCACCCACTGCATAAAGAGAATTCAACATTTGACCAATTTTTAGCAATCTGCATATTCAGCCGCTTACTGAGCAGCAGAAGAAAAAAATGGAATTGACAAGAAAACAATGACAATTCAGAGAACATGGCCTCAGGAAAACCCCAAAAATCTAGCAACCTTCATGCACCAAGCAATAACACTGAAGTTAAAGTTTCTCCCAACAACATTGCAATTTGCAATGGCAATTTAAGAAATTGCTTTGAAGGGCTATGAAACATCAGCAGAATAGCCCCCCCAAAAAATGATAACTTATATAGGGCCTACCATGAAGGAATAATGGGCCTACACAGGTAAATGTTACAGACCTGAGAAAGGAAAATTCTCTCAGAAGCCCTTTAAAAGAATTTACGGCAAGTTGCTGTCGATTGCAAAAACAAGATTTCCTCACATAACTCACAACCAGCAACAAATATAACAGCGAGACAAACGACATAGACACACAATCCACAGCGGTCACATAACCGCCGTCGTCGTCATCATCATCATCATCACCACAGCACAATTTGGTCCTAATTGCCAATAATCACGCACAGCGACGACGGTGCTAAGATTCCAAGTGAGTGATTCCAGCATTGGGTTTCCCCGGCTCCCCGTCTTGGGAACTGGGAGCAAGAAATCTGGCATTGTATTTTACACCGAGTTGTTGGCTAGCAACGTGGGACATTCATATACACTTTTCTTTTCTTCTCTTTCCTTCTTTCTTAGATGAGGATGACTCATCCTAGCCGGGAGCAGGCAAGGGATGTATAATTCAAGGAAGACAGATGTATTAATGATGGGCTGAAGTGGGGGGGGGGGAGAGAAAAGCAGAGATAGAGAGGTGACGACGGAAAAGTAACAAGTTTTCTATTTTCGCGCGAGAATGGTGCACTGCAGGGTGATATTTGCATTGGACTATTATATTACAAAAGCCAAAGATCAGAGGGAATTTTCCACGGTGATTGGAGGGTAAATTTTGTATGTCAGTTTCCATCTATGGGTTACCAGTTGAACTGTCTACATAGTAATCAGATTAAATTGTAATGATAAACTTGTTTTGATTGAAGACAAGATCAGTCGGCTGAGCAACAACAAAGGAAATGTTGAGAGTTTGTAGTTGTTTGGTTATATTAATTTTTAGAGGAGAAAGAAGTGAATCTCTGTGGTCAGTTTAATGGATTAATTAGTTTGCTTCATGTAGTTATCTGATAAGTTATTTAAAACTGCTGTGTCAGTCCTCTGACTGAAAATTTCAATATAATAGATTTCCCCTACTTACAAATTATGGGAGAAAACTATTTTTGAATTAAAAAAAAAAACACTTACTACACTTTACTACACTTTTATTATGTGCTTTGGGCCAAAGATTGACAAACATAAATTTATCCCATAGAAATTAGGAGTGTCCAGCCACTGGTTGAGGAACCTGATGATGTACCCATCTGTCAAGGAGAGGGATTCTTTATAGAGGGACAGAGTAACTTCATATTTTTAAGGGTGAAGGTATAGTTAGCAAGTGCAACCAGATAATAATTGACAGAGAGATAGAAAACAACACACTTTGAACAACTGACAGTCATAACTGACTAATCGATTACTAAGCCCATCAAAGAGACTGACCAACATGCCAACCAAGGGTGTGTCTTGGTAGTACGGTGAAGATCAGAAACATAATTCTTTAGTCAGACGTTTTTGCAACCTTAACTGTAATGGATGGAATAATGTCCTTGCCATAATACATATATGGATGAATTTCTGCTCCCCAAACTTAGCTACTAATAAGCTTGTCCACAGCATCAGAAAATTTCAATTACATTTTGTACAACACTTTATTGGTAGAAAAGCTACAGGTTGCAGAAACTTCTGACCAATCAAATATGTATAGTCATGGTTATCAATAAATACCCCCACTTGGCCGGTTGATCTACTTGTTGATAGAAAGCCAGTTTGACTTTCCACAAGTATATCAGTTGGTCTTCCGGTCATTTTATTGATCGGTTTATTGGTCAGTTTTTTGGCTGGCTTTAAAAGAAAAGGGCCGGGCAAGTATTGGCAATAACGTGGTCAAAATTATATAACCAAAACCCAGTCCTGAAACTTTCTGCATCTGGTATACACATCAAATCATGACACTGAATATTTGTTTGATTGACAGTCCAACAGGAAATTTGTCGTTTTTTAATCCCAGCGAATTCACCTGATGGTTCAGTAAACGATAACAGCACTGTCAAGCCCAGTCAGGGTGGCTCCAGTGTGTGACTCAGCACACTGTGTATCTTTGTCGGCATTTTCCATTCCTCACGCCGATTTGCACTAAAATAACTTGTTCGCTTCCGAAAGAGTACAGCCCCCACTACCGGCCAAAAACTAATAAGCTTGTCCACGGACAATGTCTGAATGACTTTGTACAGTAATTAATTCCGAAGCCGGCACTGCGAGGGAGGGGATTTAAAGCGTGTTGTAATTTGCCGATGTCAGCTAAAAGTACGTTGCTGCCAGCGTTGCTCGGAAGGGCCTTCAACTTATTAGCCTTCGACAGTGGTTACGGTGAATTCTGGAGGAGTCTAAAGCCCTTTTGACATGACGCAAAAAAACTCGCAATGATTGAGAGATTCTTGCAATGATTGAGAAATGTTACAAAATGGCCATCATGTTGAAAGGAAACCAATCCTTGAGAGTGGCTAACATTCCTTGCGAGTTTCTCTCAAACATTGAGAGATTTTGGAGGAGGTCAAGACCTACGACAAAATCTTTCACGAGCGGAAGATTTCACAAGGAATGCATGCCAAACCGTGTGTGAAACGATTCCTTGTCAAATGAACGACGTCCCATGCGAAGGCGTCCCCTTTGCCCATGCACGAACGTCAGTGTGAGCCTACCTATGTTGCTGTTCTTGATGTTATGATGTTGGGTGGTTGTTGTGTTACGTTGTTGTGATGTTGTGTGTTGGGATATTAAGAATGATGGTGTCATCCCAATAGGTGACGCTTCATATCCGTTGACTTGCGTTATTCAAAACTTGTACAATGGTTGAAATTTCTGGATGTGTCCGTTTCCTCTTAAAGTGGGTATTGGTGTGAATATTAGTGTACACCCAAAAGACCCATTTGATCATTTGATTGGAAAAATTTAGTTGGAGGGTGGTGAGACAGGGGATATTGTTTCAAATCGTCTTGAGCTGGATGTTTCGCGCGCTGCCATACATGCTGGAATTATGTCCTTTCGCACGCTGCATTACTGATACTAGTATCATGTTCCATTTCACATGTCCGGTAGTGTAGTGGGAACCAGCCAAATGCCTGTAGTCGTCTCGAGGAAGGTCACTCAGCTTTTTATTTCATGTCGTGTGAATGTTGCTGACGTGAAGTCTCAAACATTGCGAGTTTGTTTTTCATGAAAAGGGCTTTAGTATTGTGATTGTGTGCTCATTTAGTAGCACCCTATTTATCACAATACACCCAGACATGGTTTTCCCTCTTTATATATCAAGTCAGTAAAGAATTTTCAAAGAGAACGTAAAATTGGGCATGATCCCTGGCAATACAGGTATTGTTTTTCCTGTGATCCAATATTTTCTAAACTAATATTTTTTTTTCTATATATGTGTCACACAAACTTGGATCCTCATAATGAGAGTGGAAAAAGAAATTGTGCCAGTCAGTCACAATGCTTAACTATAATATTTGGGTGCAGCTTCTGACAAGTTGTCAGAGCAGCAACTTAAGTAGAGTAGCATACCCAGGTTGATGCTGGGTTTGTTTTGGCATTCAATAGAAGACAATAGGACACCAGAGGACACCAGAGGACACCAGAGGACACCAGAGGACACCTGAGGACACCTGAGGACACCAGAGGACACCAGAGGACACCAGAGGACACCAGAGGACACCAGAGGACACAAGAGGACACCAGAGGACACCAGAGGACACCAGAGGACACCAGAGGACACCTGAGGACACCTGAGGACACCAGAGGACACCAGAGGACACCAGAGGACACCAGAGGACACCAGAGGACACCAGAGGACACCAGAGGACACCAGAGGACACCAGAGGACACCAGAGGACACCAGAGGACACCAGAGGACACCAGAGGACACCAGAGGACACCAGAGGACACCAGAGGACACCAGAGGACACCAGAGGACACCAGAGGACAATAGAGGACAATAGTGTGCAATAGAGGACAATAGGGTCCCAGGGTGAGACAGGTCTCCAGTTGAAAATCGTGTACAAAACCAATGAGGGTCCTTGCCAGAAAGTTAAAATATGAACAACCTGGAGGACAATAGGGAGGTCCCCGATTGAAGGTGTTTACAAACTTAGGCGAGTTAACATTTCAAAATATATAAAAGAAAGATCTTTTAGCTTCGATAGGTATGCAAACCCAAGTTCTTAGGAAAAAGATTTGAACATAACTTATTCTCTCAAACCCTTGAGCTCCGAGTGAACACATACTCATCAAACTCTGAAGAATTTTCAAGGCCTTTTGACACTATCCAAAATCTCTGACGACCATTCTTGTGTGAAAAGGGCCTTACTTTGACTCAGGTGTTTAGACTATAAAGGACAAAATTTGTTTGAGAGCTTCAGGTGATGGCCAAGGCTATTTAATAATAGCAATACCCATGGTAATACTCTGGGATAAGGGTGCGCCTGGGGAAAATTATCAACCTGTCCGCACCCCACTGTGAAATAACAATGGCTGAGTGAACAAACACAGGGCTGGGGAGGCTGTACCGCTAAAAATGACTGATGTGACTCACGCCTCTCCCTCTTCCCAAAAGTGCCTTTATGGTCTGCAAATTACCACCAAAGATCATTATTTCGGACCAAAACTATTGATTTTTGTCACTCTCTCGAATAGCTCCGAAAAGTAGCGCTGGCATAAGTGGTAGTGATGTGGAGGGAGGGGGTGATTCATCTGTTGTCATTAGGCCTACATCGAAATTGAATTTGAAGATCTTGATTTGATGGGGGAGTGGATTGCTGAGGGGAAGGGGTAAGCCAGCAAACAGTGGTCCGCAGGATTAAAAGAAGAGAATTGACTTCCATGATTGCAAGGAAGAGTACTTTTTCCGATTGGCTGATCATCAGGAGAGACACTGACTGGTTGGTGGAGTCTGCAAGGAAAACAATGAAATGTGGCAGACTCTGACGCCTTTTAGATCCCAACAAGGGGATGAGTCAGTCATACAGATGTATGGGTTTTGTTGAGAATTGACAGCTGAGGTATGGACAATGGAGAAATTGTCTGAGGCTTTGTCATCAAAAGTGAGAGAGAGCTTTGTACCACAGTCTAAACCGAATCCAAAAATGCATACCTTGATGGGAGATTGAATCCATCAAATTAAGTTAAAACTTATGTCAGTTTATTTATTTATTTATTTTCCTGGGTAGTCTGATCAGTGCATTAAAAGAATTTGAATTGAAAGAAGACAACGATGCAAATTTTTAGTTTTAACCCTAACCCTCCAGGGTATTTTGGCTAGAAACGCTGCAAGACGCATCAGATTGCATACTTTGTCACATTTGACTTGTGTGCAGAGTGCAGCAAAGTGGAGCTGTCAGCACAGATGCACTGTGCTGCGTCTGGCAGGGTTTAGGGTTAATAGTGGGAGGAAGACCACAAAACAATTATTTTCCGGGGAACCCACACGATCAGGTATAGGGACTGAAAACCCAGGAATCGAACCAGGGTCACCAGAGATGGAAGGCAAGGAAAGAAGCACTACGCCAACCTGACTGCCCAAAGAGTTCTCCGTAGATTAATACAGACTAATTACAGATGATATCAAGTTGTGGGGAAAATGTTTCATGTCCATTTGATCATGATGGGACAGTTCATTCCCTTTGGAGCCAGTTCCTCGTGTACACAGTGACAACAAAATAAATACTACTCATTATACAGCACACTGCAGGAAGACAGTTGTGATTTCTTTAGCTATTAATTCTTCCACAAGGTGCAGGGCAGGGGTACAGGTAGATTGGCTTAAAAGTGGGAGGATGCTGAGGATGCCAGCAAACTGAGATTAGAAGCTAAACTGAGTATCTGAGAACACTTAAAGAATTTAAGTCTGAGAAACGGCAATTAACTGCTGGGGGAAAACCCAAGAAGCCAAAGTGAGTGTTGAAAGCGGTTCACCCATATTTTGTCACCCATGTGCAGACAAGACATAGCTTTCTCCTTTGTTCCTGTACTTTAAAGCATTCCCCCACAGACTAATTCTTCTCACAATTTTTTCTCAAGAATGAACATGGGAATTTTTGGGGGGGCATTTGAAGCATATTAGGCACTATACTATCAGCTAGGTATATTTGCATGATGTACTTTTCCATTACTGGCTTCTCAGGAAAGGACTGCCATTTAAATGTACAGTGCCATTGTTCTAAATGCAACAGAGAGTGTATGTCAGGATCCATCAATGCAGATGATCCATTCATGAGCTGTAATTCTTCCTGTCACATTAAGTTATGCAGTTTTCATTGTTTAAGTCTGAATCTAATGATAGCTAACAATTCTAAAACATCGGAAAAACTTGCAAGGACGACGACTGCATGCAGTACTCCTTGGACTAAAGGTAATTTACAGTTTGGGGCACTTATAAATTAGGACAATTCACAATACAGCGCGCAACCAGAGTTGAGAGTTTGTCTAATATATGTCTCTCTCAAATGATGTCACTTCCTACAGATTGCCACGTGCATTGGCATTTTGGGCATCAAATTTTCGTGACGCGCATCGGCTGCGCCGCATTTCCAAGAAATTTCGAGCAACATGCATGCACGCATGTTTAGAATATTTTGCACACTGCGCGCACACGCACCTGATGGCATTGAAAACGCAGTTGTAATTTTTCTACAAAGATGGCATCCTATGAGAGAGATCTATAAGGTTTTTTTCTATCTTTTGTTTTATTATGGTACACAACTATCTGCAATCAACACGTGGTGTCTGGTGTCTCATATTTTATGTACAAAAGTAATGCCAGGCAAGGTAACTTAATGTTGGACTATTTTTGACAGACTTTTAGTATGTCCTCTACTCTTTTTTCTTGTTAATTTCTAGATCAGATTTATACTTCAAGGATTATAAACTAAGCTTAGTAACATCAATTTTTTCGGACTCAGAACCATCAAATTAAACATAGATATGTTACTCGCTTCTGCTCAAAAATACCTCTTTCTCAAAATCCTGCCAAGACTAATCTCATATGTAGACAACCTTCGCTTTTCAAGAAATTGTACGCATTTTTATCTCAAAAGACAAAGCCTTACAAAGCCTCACACCACGGTGGGGACAAAAAATTGCCCACACTTCCAATTCTTGGAATCCAAAGGAACACACTTCAGATCTGTACCCAACACAAGTAAACAAAACATGTTGACAATACCGATTAGCAGTGCATGAGCAAAATCCACCTGCTGGCAGTTTTGTGGCGAAGTTCCTCCATCTTCACATTCGATTCAACCCCCGCAGGTGCATTCATTCTATCTAGGGATATACGGGGATAAGATGTCCGTGTTGGACACCTTCACAAAGCCACCTCAGTGTGTGCTCTGGGGCTGAGAGGGATTATTGTTTCAACACAGCTCCCTTAATGAGTGCCCTGACACCTTTTAGAAGACAAGTTGTGTATGGTGAGTCATCCGAAAAAAAGAAGGAACAAAGACCCAGAATAACCCCGGGTGGTATAGAGATTTTTCGGTTTGGGGGTTTAAGCGGCCAGAATTCATAGAATTAAGCTGGTACAAATTTGCACATGAGATATTCGGATATCATGTGTTAATTAGGTGCCTGATGAGACAGCCACTGAGAGTGTCTGTGGTAATTTGAACCATATATAGCTCAAAGTAATCATTGTGCAAAGGTAATGACAATAATAGGGATTTGTTGTATAATTGAGCCACATAAGCATACATATCCTGTCAGCATGCACAAGATACACACAAAGACTGCTATGTAAAAATCTGAGCTGAAAAGGTTCTGGGAAAATGACATGTAGAGACATGCTATTAACTGATAGTGAGATTTAACTGATAGTGTCATTTGTTAGTATCACAAAAATCACCCCTTACAGGTCATTTACTTCACAAATATTTTCTTTCTAGTTACATTAAGGCATTTTTTAAACAGATTCTTGCTGGAATCTAAAATAATCAACGAAAATATTGATTGAACACATGGCTATTGTTTTCTTAAAATGACAGGCAGAATGACGGGCAAAATTACTTGCCATGATATTTGACACCATTACTATCTTGACACCATTACTATCTTGACACCAAAGCTTTTACTGATTTCATCTTTATGCCGTTGAACCCCCATTAAGAACTGCAGAGTTTCTTTTGGCCCTGCATAATCAATCTCTCTTACAATTTTCAGCTCCGCAATGAATAAAGAGCACATTAACCCTCCTACTATTTCACCATACAAAACCTTACAAAATTTGTATATCCAAATTTTACCATAGCATTAACACACACACACATGGCAAAACCATACAATGTAATGCTATAGCAAGCTTATTGACATGGAAAAACCATACGCATGGTTTTGTATGGTAAACATGCTTCACTGTGGTACACAGTGTATGCCAAATGGTTTTGTATGGTAAACATGCTTCACTGTAGTGTACAATGTATGCCAAATGGTTCTGTGTGGTGAATATACTTCATTGTGGCTTATCAACAGACTACTTGGGGCTATGGTGAGTTATATATAATGTATAAAGAGAAACCACCCTAATTCTAAAATGGTATAGGCCTATTCATCAATGTTTCCCAATACACAATGGAGTTGGTTCACCATACAAAACCTTGCACCTGCCAGCAGACACAGCCTGTACAACCATACAAAACCTTACAGTGCCATACAGAGGTCAAGTTGATTTACCATTCATCACCTTACATAGTTCAGTACAGGCAAGTCTTTTGACCATACAAAACCAGACAGCTTACAGGTTTTGTATGGTATACCTGCTGTACACTCAGTGACTCACTGTATGGTTTTGTATGGTGAATAAACTTTCTTATAAATTGCCTCAAGAGTAGGAATTAATTGATCATGTATGTATGTCAAACTCAAAGTTGAATGCAATAATTCACAGAAGCAGAACAATTTGATTTGATTTGATTTTCCATTCCAAACTAATCTAATCCGAGTTTCCCTTTCCACGTCTGCACAAGATAATTAAAGCTACCAAAAAATCTTGTTTTCTGTAGGACAAAAATCTAAACAAATATTTTGGCAAAGAATGTTGCGAATTTTGTCCAAGTATTCGATATCATAAATATCTCTGTCGGGGCATATCAAATGTTAAATCTTCAACAGTAAAAGGTAAACAGAATACGAGGACAGTATTTTTCTCGCCTACATAAAGAAGAATACACGTATAAGATGATCTGCCTAGCAAAGCCAATGCCGCTGTAGTGAACCACTACCAATCAGACAAATATTCAAATTTATACCCCAAAGAAGCCATGGCAAAGTGCTTTTATTGTTGGAACTCGCCCCCCCCCCCACCCCCCCCACCCCCCCCCCCCCCCACCCCCCCCCCCCCCCCCCCCACCCCCCCCCCCCCCCACCCCCCCCCCCCACCCCCCCCCCCCCCGGCAGTTCTTCGTCTTTTCTCGTGTCATCCGATCCTCCACAGGTGTGGGAAGAGTGGGCCCGTAACACAATGTACGCACTTTTACCGTGAATAATTATTGACTTACAACTCATGCTGTGTATGTATGTGTGCGAGCGAGCGAGCGAGAGTGTCCACGACTAGAGCGGGAGAATTGTAAATTCAGGGCAAACACGTATACCTCATGCACGGGCTGGGCTCGGGCAGGCCGGGCACAATGATTCAGACCATGTTTAGGCAACAAGCATGAACGAGGAGTGTAAGGCTACAACAAACAGGATGTGTTTGTGGCAAATTGTGAATATTGGATTTTTTATATTTTTGGGGGGCTGACATGTAGTTGGAACATGAGCGGTTTGTAAGGACAGATATGTTCTACTATGGGAATTTGCAGACCGTGCACTAATATTGATTAGTGGACTGTGTTTGTTTTACACACTATGAACTAAGCAAATTCTAATATTGCTGCTCAATCAATACAACATTAATTTTTAATCACTGAACTTCGGCAGGCTTTTCGTTTCAATTCTTGACTGATTCATGCACTGTAAATTTGTATGTAGTACAAGAAATTTGCATGTTTATGTACGGTATGTACCACATAGCATTTTCAAAAATGTATTCTCATTCGACCAAAATATTTTGCAAAACATTTTGGGTGTTTAGTAAAATAATTGTTTCTCAAACATATTTGAGTTCTGGTTAAAATCCATGAAAGCTTACCAAATCTTTAAACAAACACAAAATATCACAGGAAATTATCAATTAACCCGAATAAGATACCACAAACACAACAGGGGTGCTATACTAACCAACATAACTCTTCAAACATTTTGTTTTTTGCATTTCACTTTTTATAACAATTATCATCAGTTATACAATTCTGAGCAATGTACTTAAAATGTTCAGTTATTTTTATTCATTTGTCAGGCTCAAAAACCTAATTACATATTGTTGACACACTGTGATTTTTATGTTATTTTTTAACCCGAACTACGTAGAGTGTGTGGAAAATCATATTAAAATTGGAGGATTCAGGACTGTTAGGGTTAATGTAATTCTAATCAAAAATTACAATGATATTTTTTGTTACAAATTTTATGTGTATTTCCACTGTATTTGTATCTGCTTTTTTTTGTATTCTGTTTATTGTTTATTTTTTATTTAACACTTTCTCTTTGTTTGGAGGAGTATAATCAGAGGCAGGCTAACAAGGTCGTTCATCTGCTCCCACTGACCTATTTTAATGCCTAATTGCAAATTATTATTGACTCTGAAAATGAATGTCCACCGCCCCCTCGACCGACAATCAGAGCAACCACATTTGCTCAAGCTTCCCACTGTTTGTTCAGCATTTTCACATTTCACCGTTTCCTCAGTTACCCCTAGTATCAGTACACGAAGTACGTCAACCTTCCCAAACACAAGGGAGCTAAAAGGTCCGAGCTATAATTACCCCGACCCAGAGGTCACTATTAACATTCAATTTCAACCCAAATAGCCCCGGGCGGTGTGCCTTCCTGTTGTGTCCCTCCATAATTAAGCCAAGGTAAATAGAGCCCGCCTCCTTTCGGCCTCTTTCAGGATTTTTTTATAATTGCCGGTTTGTCTCGGCAGGGAGGCATAGCTTGCCGGTCTGTCATCCACATGTTGGCTAAGTTGATATCATTGGGGCGGAGGTTGTAAGTGATATACCTGGCTCACTTTTAATTAGGATGGGCTTTGTTTGTGGCAATCATGTCCAGGACTTGGAGTTCTGCTTCTCCAAGAACCCTTTGCGCAAACATCAGCAAGTGCACAAAGAGGGACAGTTTCTTACAGGATTTTGCAGATCATACCCAAACATCATTACATCACACATCAAAATAAAATGAAAAAAAAGTTTCAACTTCTAATCAAGGAGAGAAGAAAGAAATTTAGCAAGAGCAGGGTTTGAACCTGCAACCTTCAGATTACCGAACCAGTGCACTACCAACTGCTCTATCATTCTGCCCTATGTTGGCAGTCTCCAAACTCATTATCTTCTCTCAGGGGGCAATAATTAAAAAAAAGCCATTTGCGAGTTAAATTTGAATAACATCTGGTACACTGACTTGCTCCAAATGCTTGGCACATTTTAACTTTGAATTCTCCAGACCAAAGACACTGTTGCTATATCACATGATTCGGGCTAGCTCTTGCATAGTTATGTAAGAGACGCTTAGCACCAATACATTGTTTACAATGGGTGAGAATGGCACAAAGACACCAGACCATTCTAGAGCTAGGGGTTGCTAGCATAAGGCTTGCCCCGAATCACGTGATATAGTAACAGTCTCTTTGGTCTGGAGAATTCAAAGTTAAAAAGTGCAAGGCATTTTGAGCACGTCAGTGTACCAGATGTTATTCAAATTTAACTCGCAAATGGCTTATTGTTAGGAGTTATAATGATAACCCCATTATAACGTATAGCCAGGGATCATCAGCAATGTTGGCATCAATCTATGCGGATACAACTTTTTAGTCTTACCTAAAAATATCATCAAACAGACCAAAATTCAACTATGTAAGGTGTCCCAATATTACTCCAAGACAGCATCTTGTAAAGAAACATTTTATCAGTCTCCACTCTGAGCCAAAAACTGTAAACTTTTCACCCCGAAACCTCAAACATGCCCCAGACACCTGCCTCAAGACAACAAGAGAAACCACATCCATGGAAACATTTGACCAACAAACACTTCCCCGCTTCAGGAATGCTACCTGTCAGGACAAATAAACAGGGCGGAGATTGCTGGAGTCAACCGAGAGCCCGGGTGGGAGGATTCCTGCAAAGGTTCAGGAAATGTGATATAAATATTTGGCCGTCAATAACTGTCAAAGAATGCAGAGTCCCATTTGTCATAGCCATGGACTAGGTTCAAGCGGGGTATAGGTAAAACATGTCTAGCAGGGAGTAATTTCTGACAAAACCAACAAAGTCTGAGAAAGTTTTCAAATTGGGTGCTGAAACTGAATGCATGTTTGCTCCATTTATTATGAACTTCATGTTGCTAAGGATACTGAAATCGTTGTTCTATAAAAGTTTAGTCACTCTGAAACAGGTGGCGAGCCAAAATACCACAGTGCCTGCAGGCTCAGCTAGCCCAATTTTACAGCTCCCCTCCCCAACTACGGAATTCTGGCTTTATCTAGGTGGACCATTCTGGGCTTGCAGTGCTGGCAAAGAAATTCTGCACTAGCCCGGCCTGTAATAACAAAATCCTTACTTACAGAATCACCCCCAAGCAAGGCTATAAAAGCGACTCTAGGCAACTAAGGGCTAGAAGAAGAAAAAATAGAGGTAGGAGGGGGGAATCAGGAAAGCTGGAAATAATTAGATATTCCTCTTAAAACAGACTAGATCATAGGACAGAGGAAAACACGCACATGGATGCATGCCCACAAGCCAAAATTCCTTAATACTGACCAGTGACATACAGTAATGGTCAGTGTATTAAAAAAGTTTCACACTGGTTACCAAGGTGACCTTAATAAATTTGGGGCAAATATTTTCTGTTTGGCAACAGTTAAAATTGTACCTGCTGGGCTATTGAACAGCTGGGGCCAATTTCACGGAGCAGCTAAATAAGCATGAAAATTTGGTTAGCATGAAAAGTTTTCCTCTGTAAAAACAAGATTACCAACCAAATTTCCATGTGATGCATATTATTTGTGACTGGTATTCAGCTGTTGTTTGCTTAGCATGAAAATCACATGGAGTTTTGGCTGGTAACCTGTTTTTATTAAGCAAGAAATTTTGATGATAAGCAAATTTTTGTGCTGAGCAGCTCCGTGAAATTGGGGCCTGTTCTTTTGTACAAGTATTTGTTTGCACTCCATTTCTTACTTCCGCTTTCTACATCAACTTAAAATTCAAAATCTGTACAAAGAGCTCCTATATATACATAAAAAGGGTTAAAGGTAGTGTACCTGATTGGTAATCCTCCAACCCCCTAGGCCCTTATTGCTAGGAACCATCCTCAATCCTCCTCAATCCTCCTCAATCCTCCAAAATCCTCCTGTGCTTCAATCACCATTCATCCTCAATCCTCCAAAATCCTTTGCTTCAATCACCATTCAATCACCATTCAATCACCATTCCTCCTCAATCCTCCTCAATCCTCCAAAATCCTCCTGTGCTTCCGGATCAATCACCATTCCTCCTCAATCCTCCAAAATCTTCCAGTGCTTCAATCACCATTCCTCCTTAATCCTCCAAAATCCTCCAAAACCACCATGAGGATTTTGGAGGATTGAGGAGGGTTAGGGTTGGTAGTCTCAATCATCCTGTGAAATGATGGCACCAGGTGTGCTGTCATTGTCAACTCAAGAAAAGTGGAAATATATAATTTTATATCGTAGCCTTTAGTCAAGGCGTGGCTACCCGGACGAGAGGCGCGCCCATAGACATGCTGGCATTCGGGGCATGTCACACGTCCAGGTAGCCACACACGGCTTGACTAAAGGCTATCATCCGCCCGACGGTTGAAAACGAGCACCATTTTTCTCTCGTTTTTTTTCGCCATCCAACAACGCAAAACTGGTCAGTGAAGTGGAACGATATTTCCTATAAAATACTAACCGCCAAATCCGCCCATTTCTGAAAATTGCAACAATAACCAATCATGTACACTACCTTTAAACGTAGTATACACCATTTGCTTTTGCTGTAATTTTCAGAAATAAATGGATTTGGGGGTTGGTTTTTTTATAGCGTGCTAGCAAATCCCCCAACACTGACCTGTTTAATTAAAGTGTGCATAGATGCTGGAAAAGAGAGAGAAAAAAGACTTATGTTTTAGTAGTCTGGTTCCCTGACCATCCGTTAGACAAAACAGAGTAATTTATAGATGTCAGGGAATTATCAGGTAGGGGTATAAATTTCCACTTTTCTTGAAAACAACAGCACAGCAGTTGCCATTATTTCACAGGGTGCTTGAGACTGCGCTTTTAAACTTACAGTCTAGTACATGTTTTTTGGTATAAATTCAGTAGTTTTATTTTTATATTTGTGCAAATGTTGTATACTACCTTTAAAGCAAAGCCTAGCTGGGCATTAATCGGGGGAGGGGGGTGTATATACCCCCCCCCCCCACTATTTGACTGGAGGGGATAGTTCATAGGATTATATCCCCTCCAAAATTTCACATAGTGTATGAATATGAAGTATACCTGGGGCCATAGAGCTGCCGCTTTTGCTTCGGTTTAAGCACAAAAAAACTTGCTTAGTAAAATCAGGTTACCAGCCAAAACTCTATGTGATGTATATGCTTATAGCTTATGACTGGTATTTAGCTGTTGTTTTTGTGCTTAAGCAGCTCTATGCAACTGGCCTACTTATCCTAACCATATTTTTTTGTTTAGTTTGTTTTTGCTTTTTTGGGTGGTGTCACTTTTTGGGGTGATTTCCAAAAAAACACATCACCTCCCCCACTTTTTGGTGTGGATTTATGCCACTAAAAGTCTCCTTCCTTCCTCCCCCCCCCCCCCCCCCAAAAGAATCCTTATACTCACTTCATTTCACTGACTCGATTTCCCTACCCAACCCCTTTTTCCATCCATGTGCACATATGATACATCATAGAGCAGGTACCAATAGATACACTATGTTGGATCGCTCTGACATTTATGCAATATCCCACACTGACAGGGAGCAGGTGGAGATGCTCGCACCATGCAGCCAGTCCGGGCAATTTTATATAGTTATCCCTGATTGATCAAATCCATCTAAATGAATCTGTTGACGCCGAGAAAAGGATCACCGATATTTTCAAGACGCAAGATGATCGACTTCCTGCACCATGGGGCAGTGATTTGTCTTCACCTCATTAAGAGCAATAAATTTGGGGGGGGGGGCACATTATCACCCCTCATATCTCCTCATCAGTGGGATAATAAAACCTGACAGAATGCTCTACCGACTCTGGCGGTAAGCTTTGTGCTATTTGCTTTAATAATTTTCCCATTTTTATAAAAAAACACTACACGCAATTGCCATTCTCACTGATGTTGACAATCGTTAGCACTGACGTTTTATCTCAATGCAAGACTCACATTGTGCCTTGGTATAGGTATCAACAATTTTGACGTGATTATTTTTGGCAGGGTATTTTCATATCGTCATTCAACAGGCTTTCTTTATTACAAATACTAAAATAACATGCAGACTTGATATGATTAACGGCACATTTTATTTTTAAGTTCACATGTGGTGATATTATTAAAATTATATTCTTTCCTGAATATAATTGTAACTGCAGTGGCCCAATACTACTTTTACTATTTTTCTAATAGTTCGATATAATATAAATGACCGCTAAATTTTATTTTTTAACGTTGTCCAACCAGTAACAGTTGGGTAAAACGAGAAATAATTTCAAAATAATATTTTTAAGCCTTCGAGAAAGATTCTGCTAGGATTGCAATGTCAGGTCCTTTTAAATTGACCAAGAGTTAATTAGAATGAGAAGGAAACTGCACACGGTGGCTCTGAAATGGCAATTTGTTCAAAATTCATCCTAAATCAAACCTATTACAAATGGTAAAATCGGTTGTTACCAGAATTCAGCCTTCCAAATATTAATAAATAAGTCACTAAATTAACATGAGGAAATGCCAGTTCCACAGGTGTTAACACTACAGTTGATTTGATTTTGTTTAATGTGCACAGCCACAATCATGGGTAAATAAACCACATTTGGAAAACAATGATGTAGAAGTATCTTAAAATTATACATGATTCAATTTTCCTGGCTCTCTGTCAACTACATATACAAAATACACAAGAATTATTCAACATTGTTCTGTTGTTCACAATCAGGGTTCCCACAGAAATCTTCAAATGAAATTTCAAGATTTTCCATGACCATTGTGTCTTTGTAACAAATACAACATTTACAGAAATAATCAAGAATAATTTTTGGTTGTTTTTACATTGGGTTAATAAGCTCTATCAACATCTTGGGCCTCCTTACAAAATAAAAAAAGCGGGATGATTAAAAACAATATAAGAAATACTGCCCCTTTATTCAGATACAGCCTCTGAAATTCATTAGCGAACTAATGTATGGACACAACAGCATGTGCATTGGTGAAATTGTTGCCGGTTTGACACAGATACAAAAAGGCAGAGAGTTTCATTATTGCCCAAGTCAAGTATTTTAGTAGCTGCAAATTTAATCAAATTTCCGGGCAGATGTTGCCAAAAACCGGGTAATTTATGACTGATAACGGCGATGTTACCGCTAGATAAAATAACTCCGGTTCGGCGACAGCGGAAGCCTATTTTTTTCCCTGCCACATTTCACGACAGCTACGGCTAAACAGAAGACCACAAAAAAGTAAAGGGGGGGGGGTGGGGAGCGGATTGGAAATACCGCAGGGGTATACCAGGACATGTCTCGTAGTCAAATCTCAGAGAAACAAATTTGCATGCATGTAATTAAATTCCAGTTGAACCGGGTGCAGTGGCGGCACATCAAAGCGGGGAGAACCGGCGATGCGCCTGGGAAAAAAACTGTTCTGGGTTATACTGAACTGCAGGGCATTGGGTTTGAATTGAATCCCGTCGCAAATTGCTGGATGCTGGGGCAATGATTGGAAATGAGCTCAAGATGAAAAGAAAACGGGTGGATGGAGAGGAGAGGAATTGGGGGGGGGGGATTTTTGTGCAAATGCGTTTTGAGGAATTCTCTTCATGACGAGCTGGAATTCAATTATTACCATTATTTGTTTTTGGGGGGGGGTGTTGTTTTATTATCTGTTTCCGAGATAGAAATGGTTTTATGTGACCAATTTAGCATATCTGGCTTGCAATTTGTTTTCAAAATGTGTTTGGGCCCTTTGATTGTGATCATTCATTCATGATAGTTGAAACTGCATTAGAGTAATGTTATTTCCATTTATGCCCAATGCTTTGCAAACAAAATGTTTATAAACGCCATAAAATTCGTATCAGAACCACCTTGACGGGTCTGTGTGTGGCAAATCTATCTACATGTAATTACTCTTCAAACTCAGCATACACCAGTGACATTTCATAAATAAAAGTGATGATCATTATAGGACTGGGTAATTGGAATCCCTCCTTGTTCAGAGCTCGAGACGTAAAAAGATCTGCAAAAGTTTGACAAATTTTGAAGGTATCTGACTAATTAAATTGTTTTTAATTCGTCAAACAATGTCGCTTCCCAGGTTGTATCGTTATTGGGTGTGATCCCTGGCTATACGGCATTCTGGGTTTATGACTTCTGACTAGTGCCCACCCGAACAAAAATACTGACAATTTGGGAGACCGACAACATAGGGCAAGATAGCTCAGTTGGTAGAGTACCGGTACGGTAACCCGGAGGTCGCAGGTTTGAATCCCGCTCCTGCCAGTTTCTTTGTTCACTTTGAAAAGATAAATTGTTTTTAAATAAAGCACAGCATGTTTTTAACAGGATAAAGACTGTCCAGAAACCATCTGTATTTGTATCTCATCATGCATTTCCTATAGAAGCACCGCTCCTCTCTTCGCGACATGTTCTCAGCTATGTTTGGCTGCCAATTTTGAGGAAAAATCTAATAAAAAATATTACTTAATATTACAAAAGGTAGTATACAACATTTGCTTTTGCTGTAATTTTCAGAAATGAATTGGGTGCAAGTATTTTATAGCAAATACTGTAACAATGACCTGTATAAAAAATGATGTTCTTGTATGATGGTTCCCTGATCCTACTACAGACAAAACGTAGCAATTTATAGACGTCAAGGAATTATCACTCAGGTCAGGATCCAGACTAGCTGAATTGCACCCGTTCACAGATGTGTAACCAATTACCAAACAAAATGTGGACTAATTCAAGTTGGTACATTGCGGGCAGTATTTGAAAAAAAATCTGTTTTTTTCCCCAACAATGGTTAGCTGACCCAGCTGGAAATCGATACAAAACTCCCACTTTCCTTGAAAATGACAGCACATCAGGTGCCATGATTTAACAGGATGCTTGAAACTATTATTTACTTACAATCAAGTAATTGTACCGGTATCTCATAATAGTTCAAAGGTTTCGTTTTTTGTTTGCAAATGTTGTAAATTACCTTTGACAGCCAGGTTTTTTAAGGTCAGTGAAAGAATAAGTAAAAGAATTCTGTTACTTGGTCAATATAGGCAATGTGACTTGCAGCACTGAAGCCACATCACTCAAACATTATAAAATCTGATTCTTTTCAGCAGATTGCACGTGTATTTGGCCCCACTCACTCCTTAAAAACACCAAGTATGCTGTGTACATGTACTATTATTAAGAGACAACTGTCACAATGGTTGAGCACAATGCAGTTACACATTGGCCTCTATTGCTTGAATACAAATGCAATCCCTGTCATCCACTGGCATGCCTGGCCATCAAGCTATCACCAATACCTTCCAATAAGTTCATAATTCAGAGAAGGACGGAACAGCCCAGCCTGCTATTCTTGTTTGTATCACAGCTGCAAATAGACATCCATCCCTTCAGAATGGTCCTCAATAAATCTGTAACCTCTCCTGACCCCTCCGCCACAAAGCCAATGATTGAGAGAGCTTTGGGGGATAGGACCACATTGGCAGGAGGCTGTGCAGTCTTTCACCACAGGGTCAAGTTGAGTTACAGCTTTCCCAGCTGCCCAGAGATCCAAAATATTTCCCAGACTCTCTCACCAAAGCCATTATTGCTAGACCAGGTAATGGCTGGATTGCAGCGGGGCCACTCCTCCTGCTAAATGTAGCAACAAAAAAAAGAGTTGTTTATGCTATCACCCAAGAGGGTGATATGCCAGAGAAAATCAGAGGACCTCAAGAAAAAGAGTTCTGAAGAATTTTGGGGATGAAGAGTGAAGAGTTGATTGACCCCTTGAGGTCAGGATCTGACCTGAGAGGTCACAGCTGATGTAATTCATCTCCCTGGATCTGTATCCAACAGCCCATGAAATACCGGATAATTCCCAGAATGGGATTTGGATAGGCGCTTATAATGGATTGACCACCAGCTGGTCTCGTTATACTAATAGGGGTTTCACACAACTCTGAACTTACCGGGGTAATTAATCACCCGGGTAGTTGTCCATTACCAGGGTAGAAATTAACCCAGAGAATCGGTTTCACACTACAAAATTTACCCCACAATTCAGCTTACCTGCTTCAGTGCGCACATGGGTAACTCATAACCGCACTCACACTATGCGAATGGTAACCTGGACAATGTGCATTGCTTGACCTCTGCCCTCCAAAAACCCTGAACCATAATGTAATTTTCACGTCGAGACTTCCAAGTAATAATAAATAGTAATTAATAATTAAGTAAGATTAATTATACTAGAAAAATACATCTTAATTATTTTTCTTCCCATGATGTCAGCATTGAATAGTGCCATAAATCATGTCCAAAAGTTGGGGAGATGGGAATCCAAAATTTCCATAAGAAGTGACACCACCCCCCCCCCCCCCCCCCAAAAAAATGATATCCTCCTGAAAAGTTTCCTCCTGTAGACATATAAGAGTATCATGAAAGTTGGGCTGGGCGGGGATGGATGTTTTCAAATCTATTTGAAAGGGGATATGCTTTGACAAAAATTAATTACATGCAGCTGGCCGATAAAACAAGACTAATTGCACCCACCCACCTGGGTTGAAGAAATCCCAGCGAGCATTCACACTACTGATGATGTCCCAGAGAATAGTCTCAAGGTCGTCGTTAACCCCGAGATTGGTAGGTTAACCCACCTCACAAGTGGGGTTAGAAATTACCCAGGGTTAAGTGGGGTTTTGAGGTAGTTAACCCGGACAATTTCTAACCCCGAGAAGTGTAGTGTGAACACTCCACATTACCCGGGTAATCTCGGGGTGAAATTTTTCGTTAACCCCGCGATTACCCGGGTAAGAGTATAGTGTGAAATGGCTAATAGAAAGTTGGACAGGGAGAAAGTGCCACTGCTAATCAAATCGCTGGTATCTTGTATCTGCCTGACTGAAAAATACTGATCCAACACCGAAACGTCAAAAACAAAATATCAAAGATTGAAGAATTTGGGTTGGATTTTGCTGCTCGAAAATAACCAAATGCCTGGATGATTTGTAACAACAATGAGTTGTTTCAAACACAGCATCCTAACATCAGTAATGACTACCCATACAACAGTTAAAAATGGTTATTAACATTATTAACAATGTGACATTCTATGATGCACTTGTGCAGAAAGTGTAAACCAACACTCTGACTGTACTCCGAAAGCTTGACAGCTTTAGCCATGTCCGCATTGGACTTTTTTTGGTTAAAAGTACGGAGCTGGCTGTCAACTTTACCAAATTAAGTCCAGTGCGGACAGCCGTTAACTTTCCAAATTGTCAAGTGTCGATCGTCGGTTGTCCATTTATCCCTCCGCAGTGGGAACTTTTACAGTTTTACGTCGCTGAAAGTCCAGTGTAAATGTAAGTCGTGCATTTTTACCACTGCAAAGTTTACGTGGCCAAGGACTTTCCGCGAGCAGTGTAATCCAAGTGCGTACGCACGTTAGAATAACCACAGTGGAATGTTAACAATCACGCAAGGTAACTTTTGACAATAGTTAGTCCAATGCGAATGCGGCTTATGACAGCTTTTCTCCTGGCACTTTGCTGAATCCAACAGAATCCAAAAACAGAAAAAGGCAAAGCCTTCTGAATCCAACAGAATCCAACAGAAAAAGGCAAAGCCTTGTAAATCCAACAGAATCCAACAACAGATAAAGGCAAAGCCTTGTAAATCCAACAGAATCCAACAACAGATAAAGGCAAAGCCTTGTGAATCCAACAGAATCCAACAAGAGATCCAACAGAATCTAACAACAAATAAAGGCAAAGCCTTGTAAAACCAACAGAATCCAACAACAGATAAAGGCAAAGCCTTCTGAAGCCAACAGAATCCAACAAGAGATCCAACAGAATCCAACAACAAATAAAGGCAAAGCCTTGTAAATCCAACAGAATCCAACAAAAGATAAAGACAAAGCCTTCTGAATCCAACAGAATCCAACAACAGAAAAAGGCAAAGCCTTCTGAATCCAACAGATAAAGGCAAAGCCTTCTGAATCCAACAGAATCCAACAACAGATAAAGGCAAAGCCTTCAGAATCCTACAGAATCCAACAACAGATAAAGGCAAAGCCTTCTGAATCCAACAACAGATAAAAGCAAAGCCTTCTGATGAATCCAACAGAATCCAACAACAGATAAAGGCAAAGCCTTCAGAATCTTACAGAATCCAACAGAACACAACAGAACCCAACAGCTAAGACAAAGGTCTTTTGCTCCTGCTCCCCAGATCAACTTGCAAAACCATGGAGAATAACATGTGTGTGTTCAGCAGGGTTAAGGTTTTCACTGCATTAATACCCACAAGAAACAAAAAGGTACAACATTTGAACGTCTTGTTTTACCTGGGACATCACAACCATCCTGAAGTGTAAATCTATAATAGTGCTATTTCTAAAATATCTCCTTACGGCCGTTTGAAAGGGATTGGGTGACCTGAATCTTTTCCATCCGAAAACCAAACCTACAAATTTGAAGACCAATAATTTCCTGTAACCAGCATTCATAAATACCCAAGACAGTTTACCCATTACTGCTGCGTTCTGCACCACCTGGCGCACGTGATGCGTGCGTCAATTTCCATATAAGGAAATGTTTAGCACTACTCGCGCATGGTACAAACCAATAAATAGCTAAAGGGGTGTTTTACAAAACAAGGTAAAAAACATTGACAAAAATCATTGGAGATTTATAATTTTCAGAGGTTTTTGCTGAATTATACAAATAAGGTAATTTTATGAACCGGCCCAGCACATATTTATTACCTTATTAAAATCATATTCCATCCATCTGACCCCCTCCTCCCCCCTCCCCCATGCTAGTCAACGATCAGTTTTTGTGACATCGTGGCAAAAAGCTATTCCAATAGCTTCTTTTTCCCTTGTTCTTTATCTCTATGGAATTCTTTGCCTGGTGCATGTTTCCCTCCATATAATCTAGTCTGCGTAACTTGGACCCTACTTTATCGCTTTTTTAACATTCGGCCAGATCGTGTCCAAATGTTAAAAAGTGATAAGCAGGGTCCAACTCCTAGTTAATACTCTGACCTTACGATCTTTCCTGCTTCAAGAGGAATATTAATTCCTACCTCTTGTATCTTTGATTCCTTTTTCCTTTTGTATCTCCGTAACTCGAGTGATTTTTAGACTTGAACATGAGTAGAAAGGAACAAGCAGAAGGGGTAGTTCAGATGCATCCTGAAGAGAAGAGAAGAGAAGAGAAACTATCTGGACAGACGAGGGCGCTACATACACTCAGCAACAAACAACATGCAGACACCATACTGTGCAAACACCATATTTTCTATTAAAAAATGGACAGGTGGATGCAATTTCAACAATGAGGCTCCAAAATCACATCCAGAGCCCAGAATCACAATGAGGTTATAAGTGGTCAAACCCAGAAGTCAATGTGGGACAATAGTTCACCAGCTTAAGATGTGAGTTTGGACACCATTGTTAGAATCACATTGTCCTAATCTCCCTGTACATTTTGAATAGACATTCCCATCCTGGGTGTTGTTCACAGTGGCATTTTCCCAACTACCGGTAGCACTCACCATTGTGTGAATAATTTACATTCAAGAATTAATGGCTACCAGAAGGAAACACTGAAACACACTGTAGCACTAGAGGGTGATGATTGCACTGGGCAAATAGCCAGGGGTGAAGTTGAACATTTAACCATAAACAGATTTATTTGTGTAAATATTCTTGTATTTGCTTCAGTGTTGTAGTCAAGACCATCACAAGACCACACAATACCCTCCAATACCCTCCAAGACCAGCACAAGACCAGCACAAGACCAGCAGTCTTAATCCAAGTCTCAAGCTATTCAAATGAACTGCAACAAAAGCATTCCTTTGTCATGGTTTGTGTCTGTTACTTGTGCCTGTTACAAGCTGGTCTTGTGGCTGGTCTTGTGCCTGGTCTTGAAATGGTCTCGACTACAACACTGATTTGCTTAAATATTTTGAGTAAACATTCATTTTTAATAAAAAAATTATGCACGGCTCCAATGGAAACCAGTTTTAAACTGTTTGGGCACACCCTGGGTAAAGAAACTGAATAAATAGAATACATCAGTTTGGAACACTTTTTGAAAGAATTAATCACTCCAAATGTCTTGACAGAGTGAGGGAGTATGATGGGAAGAACCCCAAATGACAGCTGCACCTCTTCAATCAAAACCTTCCCCTATTTTGATTTTCCAACAAGAACTTTCCTCTTCCCATTTCAGACTGAAAATATTCCCGCCTTTTATTCCAGTTCAGAAACATCTTGATTCCCAACAAGTATGGTCGTATGAGTGATAAACATTAATTAGGTCCTCCCAAGTTGAAGGTATATGATATAGCTTTGGTCATGCCAAAATTATTGTTCAAAGAACAAAATGATCAGTTTCCTCCTGAGAAATATATCCATCTGAAATACCGTCATCTTCAAGAAAATTGTATCTGAAGACCTCCTGAAATGCTCTGGCTTATTTCAACTTTAACATTCGTAACAAGCACTTTTATGAACATGCACTATTTTCTCATGACGTGGATGATGGATTGAGCTCAAACTTTCACAGGTTTGTTATTTCTTGTGTAAGTTGAATCACAAAAAGTATGAACACTGTCTGCAACTATGGGAAAGAGTTCAAAATCCGGCCATCACTTATTTTCCCTTAATATGACTTAAAAACTACCAAAAAGTGTAAATCTGATGAAGAAGCACGAATTTAGGTAGAATTCTTTGAAAATACTTTGACTTTTTCTGTCATGGCCCATAGACTTTGTGCACGAGGTCTAAGTGATGGCCAGATATGGAACTCTTTCCCAACTATGTTGTCAACTCTTCTTATGCTAATAGCCTTTTTGAGATGTGGTGAAGACAATAGGAGGGCGCTATTATATTTGGGTAAACCTTTTATGGGTGCACCACACTAAATAAACTCCCACTGACCTTAGTGTAAAATCCACTAACTTCACAGTGAAAAAATCCTTATCCAGGAGTCTCTCAGTTTTTGTGACACAACTGAAAATTATAGTTTGAATCTTAATCTGTCAAATTCTTTTCAATTTGTTGGCAGGTCATCCGTTGAGAATTTTTGCTAATTATCACCAGAGAGTACCACCCCTGAAAATGTAGTTTTTCCCCCAAAACCGGCTAGCTGCCATTTTTCATGAAGCACCCCTCCACTTGCCAAGCCAAATAGAACCAATTCTAAAGCCAAAATTGATAAAGTCTTCACAAAAGTTGAAGCACAGAACCCCAAGGTTAGGATAGCTGATCATAATTACACAGTCTATCAATTGCATGACCCCCCCAAAAATGTATTATTTAAAAAAGTTGTGGGTTTACAATTTATGGCTATCAGTTTGGTGCACCCTATGGCACAAAAGGTTTTACCCAAATCAAATAGCGCCCTCCTATTGTGTCTGCCATATCTCAAAAAGGCCCATATCAAGCTGTTCTGTGAAATTTTACACATTAGCTGGTACACACATTCATGTTCTGCAGTTGTGGTGACAACACCCAACTCCAACAAGACATGGGGGGGGGACGGATGGGAGAATCTGCCCAACAATAAACAAAACAAAAAAATTCCCAACAACTCTTGTCACTGCAATCCATCAGTAGTTTATCCAGTCCTTCAAGACTGTGTCCATCAAAACCAAAATTCATAAGCTGTCCAGCGTTTTGATGAATGCTAAAAGGGATTTACATTGTGGATGATGAATCATTCAGAAACCAACAATGCCAGTTCACATGAGTGGAATTTATTATTTCATTCACGTTAAATATATATATATAATAAAAAAAAGAAAAAGTCACTTAAGTTTGTACTGTTGATTAATTTTTTAAATAAACACTGTGAAATAAACTGGCCTGGATATATACAGAACTTCTATATGCAAAATAAAAATTAGAACGAGGAACATTAAAATCGGTGCTGTAGGAACTTAAAGCCATTTTTTTCCATTGCACTAATTATCAGAGCCTCTAATACTGTCACAGCAAATGTTTGGATAATATTTGGTGAAAAAGCTTATCCTGGATTATTGAAATCTCCATGCACACACAGGAATGCACAACTTGGCTGTGAAATGATGCTAAAAAGCCCTGTCCGTACTGGACTTTTTTTGGGTAAAACTTACCGAGACGATGGGTACTTTTCCCATTTTAAGTCCAGTGCGGACAGCCTAGGACGTTTTCCTCTCAGTTACTTTTCCTGAGTCCAGGGGTTACTTCTACCGGGCAACTGCTGCCCAGGAAAACTGACCAGGTAACTTTTCCCGAGACGATAAGTCCAGTGTGGACAGTGCGAGTCGGTAAAAGCGGCTCAGGAAAGCGTACATCCTTCCCGAGCATGAGGTCATGCTACACTGGGAAACCACGCATGCGCTTTGCATTGTTTCACCGCGGTGCGGTGCACGGGGCAAGTTTCAAAATTCCAGTGCGTTGTTCCTCTTTTTGTCACAATCATGGCATATTATATTATTGATACAGTCAAAAGTTTGATTGGTGCTAAAGATGTACACATCAGCCCGAAAAATGAAAAGGCACGCGTAATTTGGGTCAATTGCATCAATGTAGAAAGGTCACGCAAAGCGCCCTCATGAGTCCTTATATTGACAGCTCGGTTACTTCTACCACGGTCTCGGTAAAATGTTCCCGTGTCGAAAGTCCAAGTGCGGACAGTGGTCGCATTTGACAATTTTTCATTTTACCATCGTCTCGGTAAAATCTTCCAAAAAAAAAGTCCAGTGCGGACACGGCTTAAGGCTAGCAAAAGTTGTAAACTCTGTGGATACACGGGGAAGCTACTCAAACGCACCTTATACTAATGAGGTAAAATTGACATTGTTTTATTTACATTTAGGTGAAGGGGGCCCTTCAATGACAGAAACCTGTCTCTCTACCAGTAAATACAAGCATCTGATGAAGATGACTAAGTGCTGTGATGTTTAAAATCAACTGATATCGGAAAGGAAGTTGTACTTTTGTACTATACTTAAATGGATAATACTGTGCAGTTTAAAACCAATAGAATTGAGCAAAACTACTCAGTGTGGCAGCTTTTTCACATTTCTGTACAATTTTATACATTTGTTTTCCCCGAGGAGGAAAAAAGTTTTATTTACATTAAATTTAGAAAGTTATCTCTTCATTACATTCTCAAAATTGCTTTCCATTATAAAAGCTAATTTTGCCTTCCAAATGTGATTAAGAGGAAAAAATACCATCATCATTTCAAATTGACAAAATTTAATTCGATGTGGGATAGTCCCAGTGTATGGTTATGAATTTTTCTAGCACTGATCTGGCCAAGATTTGATTAATCATCCACTCGATTAAATTAAACAAATGCCAAATCAATAACTAGACCTTAAAGTGCTAACATATTTCGTATTTCATTGTGACAATAAAAGGTCGATAAACATAATACATATTGCCAGTGGTGTGAATCCGTGTCAGTGAGTGGTAAAAAAGTGGGGGGATATATACCCCCTATCCTCCCCCCCCCCTCCCCAACCGGGATTTACGCCCATGCATATTGCAGAAGCAAGACATTGTTGAACAAACCTTACAATCCAAGGAATTACCATAGCTGAGTTAAATATTACCAAGAAAGGGCGCTTTCACAAGTTGACAGCCAACTCGGCCATATGTATACTCCAGAATGACAACTATTATAGCAAACTTAACCTCAAAATCAAAATGTATTCAAATGAAGAAGCTTAAACGGTAATATACAACATTTGCAAACATAAAAAAAAAAAACTACTGAATTATTATGAAATACCTTACTTGACTAAGTAAATATGTCTCAATCATCCTGTGAAATCATGGCACCTGGTGTGCTGTCATTTTTAAGAAAAATATAATTCCTGTATTAATTTCCAACCATTGTTGGAAATAATCTAGTTCCCCGACCTGATAATTCCCCGACATCTACATGTATAAATTGCTCCGTTTTGTCTGATGTAGGGTCAGCGAACCAGACTAAAAGAACATTTTTTTCTCTCTTTCCCCCCCCCCCCCCCCCCCGGCATCTATGCACGCAAAACTTTAAACAGGTCATCCATTTCTGAAAATAACAGTGAAAGCAAATGATGTATACTACCTTTAACTCCCCCGATGTACAAATAATGAGAATTGCGTAGATATATTCACACATTTCCGTACAAGATTGTCTGTTTACAGACAGAATCTTCAGCAGGTTCAAAGTCTGTGCATATTGATGCTCAGAGATACACATGCAATCCCAATGGCTTTGATAAATCTGGCTCGTAGGAACTTTTATAACTACCAATCGAGGCCTAGTATAAGAGCTTATGTCACCAACAATATTTGTAGCTTAACTTGTTTGCAGGAAAAAATATACTGCATTTCCTGAAATGAGTTGTGGTACCTGAAGTACTTTGTCCTTTTTTTCACAGCATATGTCAGCACAAAGTCTCACTTTGATGCAAAATGTCGTACAGCAGTATCCAAAACCTTACCCTCTGGCATTAGCTTACAACATCAAGGTACTGAGAGAATTACAACTGAGATTGTAGCCTAGAAAGGAGGAGGTTCATTCAATGGAAATGGTGTTGGGCACCGCTTTTAGTTTACTCATCTGCGATAGCTTTAGAACATACGTACTGGAGGAATTTCCTTCTTTAACCAAGACGACCTTTGATAATTTGTTGTTATATCCTGTTGTATAATTTTTCAGTAGTCGAGTCCATCACAAGTCCCTGCAAAGTCCCTGCAAGTCCCTGCAAGTCCATCAAAATCCCCCCAGTCCTAATTCCAATCACAAGCTATTCAAATGAGCTTTGACAAAGGCATTCCTTTGTCATTGTTCATCCAGTTACTTGTGACCAGCTTTATGTAAGGACTTGTGAAAGGACTTGCAGGGACTCGACTACAACTGTGATTTTTTCTTGGCCTCTCACCCAGTACCCTAATTGATGTGCAGCCCAGAAGAACATTACACATTCATGTTCCCTGTCTGGAGATTTCCAAACCAAGATCAAAGTGGTTCGGTCTGATGTGGTTCCCTTATTATATACTATATTATATTTGTAAGTAAATTAGAACAGAGATGTTTTCTCTTTTGCCCTGTCCCGACGTAATATATGAAGCACTGTATACTCAGTGCTTTCCGAGAACCTGTGTGAAAACATTCACAGGCTTACTCGGGCGGGATTCGAACCCACGACTTCCTTGTAAGGTTAAGTTACAATAAAGGTCATATACAACATTTGCAAACATCAAAACACAAAAGTACTGAATTATTATGAAATACCTCCCAAGCATCCTGTGAAATCATGTCACCTGGTGTGCTGTCATTTTCAAGAAAATTTGAATTTCTGTATCAATTTCAAGCAATGGTCGGCCCACCATTGTTGGAAAGTCTAGTTCCCCGACCTGATAATTCCCTGACGTCTAAAAAATTCATCCATTTTGTCTGAAGTAGGGCCAGGGGACCAGACTACTAGAACATAATGTTTTTTCTCTTTGTTTTCCCAGCATCTATGCGCACAAAACTTTAAACAGGTCATTGTTACAGTATTTGCTAGCACGCTATAAAATACTAACCCCAAATCCATTTATTTTTGGAAAATTACAGCAAAAGCAAATGTTGTATACTACCTTTAAAGCAACACTGTGATACTGGTTAGTCCAACACAAATTAACTTGGCAGGCAAAATCCACAGTTTAGAAGGCCAGAAATCATATTTTGAACGAGTCCTGAAATCTTTTTTCCATTGCTTAGGGTTGTGGCAAGCATTGCCAGTGTATTCCATGGTATTGTTATCTTGCTAATTCCACATAAATTATTTGAAGCAGATGTGAACATTTGAAAAGCAATTAGCAACATGTTTTTTTTTCGTCTGACGAACAAAGTCTAAAAGGCCAAACAGTTATTTTTGTATCACATTCCTTCTGCCTGCTGTGGATTTATGCTGAATTGAACACTTGAACTTTTCAACAGATGACGAACGGTTGTCATGGATTAGTAAGTGGTTGTTAAGCATCATGCTCATTGAAATCTGTCCCTTTTTTTCCAATCCGGCCTGTTGGTTAAATTCACCCATTCGAGCGTTCTCATCACCCAAAGGATAGTGTGCTGCGATTGGATGATCCTCGGAGGCAATGACCAATCCGGTGCGCTGTTAGCCAAGACTTCAGCAACACTGCATGAGATGAGTGGGGTGAATGCACTTCTAACACTGTGCAGAACTGGATGATTCAACCACCAATCAGAGAAGGACTTACATAAAGCCATCGCCATGGTAGCAGTCCTCTCATTTTGAAGATTTCTCAGGTTCCAACTTGATGCCGGGGACATTGAAAATTGACGCAACTGCAACAAAAAGTAATAAAAATGTTAGTTCAATTTAAAAAAAATTGGCCTATTCTGTGGATAAAGCTTATAATCAAATGCGGAATCGCATTACCCAGCATACAAATCTAACATGGTTCGAGGGTGACCAGTATGTATTACCCCCAAGTTATTAGAGAGAACCAGTTTGTGCCTGGTGGCACTGGGTTTTTTTGCACCATTTGGCGTCATCCGACACAAGGGGTTAATGATTGAAAGTATTTTCGTTGCAACAGTCAGAAAAACTGCACATTTTAAAGGGCTGGTCAGGTGTATTATCATTTTTCCGAAGATCTTTCCAGCCATAAAAATTTGACGGCAAATGCTTTTTGTAGCTGCATCAAAGTCTTTCTATCTGTTTAAGAATGCAGCAAATATGTATTCCAAACAAGTTTTCTATTCCAATTTTTTTTGGGGGAAAAACAATTGTCATCTCGTAAGGAGTAATATTATTCTTTTCACGAAAAAAATAATGGAAAAGTGTTCCGTCTCTTACTGTCGGGGAGGTCATGTATTTTCGCTGGCAGGTTACTGAAGTAGTGATGTCTCATTGCATCCGTCGTCGAGATTCTCTTCTTGGGGTCTAGCTGGAGCAGATTTTTGGCAAGATCGTCCCCGCCGTGACTGACACACAAACTGGAAGGGAAAAAAGAACAAAATTGAACAAAATTGCCTCACCATATGATACATACAGGCTTTCAAGTAGACCCAGGTGAAAAAGTAGAATAGTAGGATCTAAATTGTCAACAACAACAAAACAGGACAAAAGTAGGACTTTGGAGGACAAAATAGGACAAAAGTAAGACTTTTGCAGACTTTCAGGAGTACTTTTTGTTGACATCCACCCATATCGACAGCCTCACAAGCCTCAATTGGCATGTTCTGTACTCACACCACTTGTGCTCCATCCTCAACTAAGCTCTTGGAAGTAAAGTAGCAGTACTCTTGCACCCAAGCCCTCTATTGTCCGATTTTCATATAACAGTGTGTAACACTGATATGAAAAATATGCAATGTGATTTCATTTTACGGAGTTGTGGGACAAAAAAGAAGGAGAAGGTCGGAAAAAGCAGGAATTTCAAGAAAAAAGTAGGAAAGGTAGAAGCAGGGTAAAAAAAGAAAGTAGGAAAAAGTAGGAATAGTTAAAAGCTTGTATGATATGATCTGTACTCAACTCTATTGAAACTGACATTTTGATATTTGCTATCTTTAAACATTCCATAACTTGAGAAATATGTCACCTATAGACCCCGGTGAGGGCTCAATTTATAGCTCTTGAACTCCTTTAAATGATGGGCCAAAAAAACTCTTTGATTTTTGGCAGGAAGTGCCTGGTTTTAGCATGGGGTGTCAAAAATCATCTCGGCAAATACGATCAAAAATCAAAGAAGAAAACGTGCATTCGCTGTGGGTGATTTCCTTTGCCTGTTCACGGTTGGTGCGTTTCCTGTACGTATTTGCGCGCATTGCACCGGCAGTGGTGAGCGACCCACAAGCAAAACATTTTCATTTCAAGGACGACAACATTCTTGAGCTCACCTGGCCCCAAGACAGCTACACTTCCAGTTTTGAAAACAATATGAAAAACAGCTTTTGTTGCCAAGGTATATTTTTTGTATAAGCTGAGTACCTGCTGGAATGCAGTCCTGAACATGGAAGTTCAGAACCGAGTCATCATCACAGGGATCCAGTGAAGCGGGAGGGAAGGGGGGAGGGGGGGAAGGGAGAGAGAGGAACTACGAGGATATATTACAGTAATACCAGCATGCCAGCGACAAAGAACAACACACTAGCATAGTTCTGTCTGGGGTGTGGTTTCAAGGTTCGGTCTGTGGCCTGCTGGGTAGTTTATTTTTTAAGTATAGAAGGTTTGTGGTATCCCCGTGTGAAATTGACCTCTTTTGAGTTGTGTGGTTCTTTTGAGTTGTTTTCGTGGAATGTTGACTGCAGATATTTGTACTTGGGGGTCATTCACTCCCCAACAGACCGATATGTAAACATTAGAATGTTCTGGACATGAAATGGAACGTGTGAATACAGATAGCTGGCACCACTGATGTGTGCGTACATGTATATGGTGTAAACCAAGGAAGAATAGAATCAACTATGAAAACAATTAGTAGTGTTCTCAGTTCGCATCTTGTCCTTGCATGGAATGTGTGTACAAAACCCATGACTGGTGTCCAAAAAAAGTTCAAACAAAAGAAGGACAATAGGACACATTGTGTATGTGGGGGATGGAGTTCATTGACTGCTTGATGTTGAACATGTGCAAGCAGGAAAGACGACAGTGTTTAAATTCACTTTTTAATCTTCTCCTAGGCAGCCCTTCACTGTCATTTGCTTGTTGTTGATGTCCTTTCTCTTTTCTTTTTATGTAATTTTTGTAGCAGTCCTTTTTAATATATCTTCTCTGAATGTTTTGTATGTGTACGTTGGCTTTTTATGTGTTTATCTTGTATTTTAAAATGACTGCCTGAATAAACTATTATTATTATTATTATTATAGGATTTGGGATGTTAGATACAGTTGGACCAAAATGGCAGCCTCTTTGACATGTACATGGTTTTTGTACGCTCACTCAACTGACAAGTCCATTTCCTGCGGTTAGATCCCCATAATTTCCTGCGCAATGCCACATGTCAATATCAAGTAATACCATATACCAAACTAACTCGCACTCTGAAGGAGTACACTCATTTTTATCTGTCAGTCAAACTAAATTTTTCCCTTGACGATAGTCCAAAATAAATTCTAGGAAAGTGTTTTATTTGCAATGATTACATCCTGTTCACTTAGAACCCATGATTTTTATTTTTTATTATTATTTTTTTTATTATTATTATTATTATTATTATTTTTTTTTTTTTTTTTTTTTTTTTTTTTGGGGGGGGGAGAGTTCTTCTCTCACTTGGAAGCACACTGGAACTGCAGTCCAGAAGTCTCCAGTTCAAGTCCTGGTGGACTCGGCAATGTCTTAGTTCATCCTAATTTTGTTTTTCTTCTAATTTTAGAAGCACTGTGTGTATCTTACCTTGGTATCACCTCGCATAGCGTCCTTGGTGGGTGCATTTTTGTAACAACTGTGCGGAAAGACCAAGAACAAAAACAACTTATTTTTGACTATCACAAAAGCTGAACAGTTTTGCTCGTTTCAAAAAAACATTAGAGCCACTGCTTCTTCCTGCATAGAGTACCGAAGTCTGACGTCAGTTGGCACGACAACTGGCTCCAAACAAATGGAGATTTCGACTGTTCCTTTGTTAACAGCCAGTCATGCAAACACATTGACACAGAATAACAAAAGTATTCTGGCTCCAAACATTGCACTGACGTCATCACTTCGGTACTCTATAATGCCAGGAAGCAGATGGCTGAATATATCTGCATGAGGCTCACATGACAGAATGTTCACAACTCCTGCAGCTTTTAGCATTACCATGAAATTAACAATATTTTTTTCCTCATTGAATCCCCTAAGACGGAGAAAATGACAGCAACTGACTTCTCAAAATCATATTTCACACTCATATTCCAGCAAACAATGTAAACTTAAAAAGCCACTTACACTAAAGATAATTCATAATTTTGTTTAATGATCTACAAAGTTAATGGACTCCAGCGGATGACATTTGTTTGCCAAATCAAAGCAACATTTGATGTGACTGTACAAAATGTCAGAGTTGTAATCTAGCCATCGCATGTCATCACAAGTTAATCACGACTCAATCTCAAGTCACATTGCAAGTCTGGTCTCAAGCAACGTCACACCTTATTCAAATAGAATATGACAAAAGCATTCCTTTGCGATTTGATGGGAAACTGTTCATTTCTGAATACGTACCCATGAAAAGAACATATGGTAACGTAACCGTAAATAGATTTATTTTGTGCAAATATTCTTGTATGATTGTAAACATTCATTTTCAATTCAAAATGTATGCAGGGCCCAGATGGAAACCAGTTTTAAACTGTTTGGGCACACCCTGGGTGAAGAAATGTAATCAATAAATACACAAACCATTTTGATGCAATGCAAACCCAGTGCCAACTTTGTATTTTTTTTAAAGACCAAGGTGCTATCATCATAAAATCCTGCATTTCACTTTCATTATTTTCCGGAAAAGCCCTTAAAAACATGGCCTGTTAATTTAAAGTGAAAGTAAAAGGTGTTGCAACACTCAACAAAACATCACATATATCCACGATGTGAATCATTTTGTTAGAATATGGCCGAGTGATTAAAGTTTTGATTTCGGTGGTTATTTTTAGGACAAAAAAGTTTATTTCATTTACACTCTGAGGAAAACGCAATGAACTCTGTCACGCAAAGTGTAACTTAACATTTTCTGGGACTGTCGGGTCTGCTGAAGCGCAAGTAGTAGGCTATGAATCAATACCAATTATACAGCAAAATAGCTCAAATGGTAGAACGCTGACACAGCTGTCTAACTTGGTCATGAAATACTGGTCTAAATCACACACACTAACCTGTCTTGTAGTTTGGTAATCTTGACACACCAGGCCAGGTCTCTTCTGTCGGAGTTCCTAGAACCTAAATTAAAAAAATAAAATAAAAAATTACGCTTTTGTCATCCAAATATATGTGAATGGATCCTACAAATTGAGTCCTTAGGAGAATTTTTGACCCGTTGGTTTTTCTTGTATGAGAGAGCACACTTTGCTCCTCATTTTGATATACATGTAGGCCCTATCCCTCAGTTTCAAATCCTGATGAGTATGTAATGACATCAAGTGGATGGAAATCTTGACAATTCCAATTGCTTTCCATTGTACAAGTCATGTTTAAGCTCTTGCATATGGATGACAGCCATAGCTGTGGTTGTCGTCCATGGGAAAAATGGGAAATAGAGCTTTTTTTTTCATATTCCACCATTGAGATAATCTTAATTTTTAATAAATATTATATATAATTATATTTTTTATAATGTCATTGTGAAATGTAAAATGTCATGTAATTCAGCCTTTGGCTGCAACATGATTTTTAATCAATAAACCAATTTTTAAAAAATATGCACATTCCTGTGCACACTCAGTCCATTCATGTTTCAAGTCTTTCAACTATTGTTCTTGAATGGGAGTGTAATGAATAGATGGAACTTTTTCAAACAAAGCTTTCGTTTACAAGTGTAGTGTCTATTGCATGCATTTACGTTTGGCTGCATAGCCCCGATCAATAATAGCTGGACACAAGTTAAGAGCTTCCAACTGAAAAGTAACTCTGATGACTTGTGAATCAATATGTTGGGTTGGGTTACAAATATTATCTATCGGCATTATACAGATGGTAGGAGAGTTTTTGTTTCAAACACAATCAGGTTGAAAATTCAATGTCTGTGCTTGTATTTAATCATACCTGAACAGTCAAGTGAGGATATAGCATGGGTATATACAGTACTTTTTCTTTTAAAGAGCAAGAGTGAAACATGACTTGAAGGAAAAAGCCTGCCAAACCTACCTTGAATATTCTCTCCAACTGGTCTTTGTAATCTTTCATCCCCGGGAAGGCTGGATGGCCCCTCAACATCTCAACAAATATACAACCCACACCCCTGTGAGAAAATGGTCAACTCCATTACACTTCATTCTTTCTTCATTTGCGAAATGTGTATAATTTTTAACAGCAGTAAACTTGAACAGAGAGGAGTACATGACAAAAGATAATAAAATGGTTGATTACATTAAACTCCCAAATTATTGTTCAAATCATTAAAAAAAAGTTCCTGAACTATTTTATTAATTGCCAATATGTGGGTTGGCGTGTCCTTGTTTGTGAGACTGTTAGTTCTCCCAAAAAAAATAGGATTTAGACACCCATTAGGTACATGTTGAACCACCATGTTTTAGTTACCAAGTTTATTTTCAAAACAGGCTCATTAATCTACTGGAGAGTTGAAAAGTTAGCCGTAAATGGATTTATTTGTGTAAATATTTTGTATGTGTGTGTTAAATATTCAGTTTTATGGAGGGCCCCAATGGAACCCAGTTTAAACTGTTTGGGCACACCCTGGGTAAAGAAATGTAATACAGAAATAAATAAATCATTTAAGATGGGTGGATAAATTGCAGGGGTGTCAGTGGGCTACGGATAAAATTTGGATCAAGGTAAATTGACAAACATGGATTCAAACATACGTGTATACCATTTACCCCTACATATACCTACATGTACATGTACATGTGCACACAAGGTTTATCTATTGTGTACATATCAAGTTCTCCCATTTATCCTTTGATAGGCTCTTTTGTTTGCTACCTGAGAACCTACATGTATTGTCCTCTCATATAATTATTTTGTTCCTTGTCCGACATAATCATGACACAAACATTCCCCTGCACAAAAATGCAAACAAATCATACTTTTTCAATTTGTTAAAGTAGATGCAGGACTTAAACTAAGAAAAAAAGGAAAATATATGTTTGTGTTGGATGGTTTCTGCATAAGGCCGGAAAAGTTGTCGGAAATTTGATACAAGTAGGAAATCCTACAGATATCCCAATAGGAGGCACATCTGTAAAAACAAACTTGTATGAACAAACCGAAATTTGATCACTTCACTTTTTCTGAAAATAGATGACGTGTTGGTAAGTCCAAATAACTATTTAAGGGTAACCCGCCACTAATTCACCGAGTAAGCCTGTGAATTTTTCCCCACAGGCTACCGGAAAGCAATGGGCACTAGAGTGCTTAGTGCGATGCCAGGAAGGGTAAAATCTCCCTTCCATTAACTCACCAGATGTCAAGTTGTGTTGAATAGTCTGTGGAGCCCAGAAGCACGTCCGGCGGTCTGTACCATAACGTGACGACTTCATGGGAGTAGGTATGGCTTGGAATGGACTTTGCTCTGGCCAGACCTGCAAGGAATTCAACGTCACAAACACGATGAAGCGAAAAATGCTTTGCAACTCAGACAGCTGACGCAGCTGTAATTCCGTGGTCCAGCTGAAATATTACAGTAGATGGGCAGTTGCCTAGCAGCTGACAATCTTGTAGCTTACAAACAGTCCAAAAGAAAATTTTCTACTGCTAAGCTTCTTCAAAGCATTGGAACCAGAAACTGATTAAAGCGGCTCATGGAAAATGTTACACTTAAGGAAACAATCAATAGACAGCCGAACAACTCAAAAATCTCCTCAAAAGTTACAAAGCCCAAAACTTTATATTTGAAAGCGAGGTTACTCCCGCATATATGCGACCTGACACCACAATATGGGGGGGGGGGGGAATAGCACAGGTTGAAAACTGAGATGGTGCTATTTCCCAAACACACAATCAATAGGCTTTAATTGGATGTATAGTGTGTTGCTGTAGCTCATTCCTGGGCCCCGCTATAACCTTCTAATAAGTTGTTGACCCCTTGTTTTGCAAAGTTTGTCATCTGTGCACACTATAACGACCCAAGTTCAAAAAAAGAAATCAACCCCCAATAAAATAGTGCTTTTTTAAATGTAAATATGTTAGAATCCCAAAATCGACTTTTTACTGAAAAATTGTTTTGGCTTGTCACTCAGAAAGCCACAATGCGAGTTTCTGCTGATTTCATACTGCCAGGTCACTTGTAAGTGACAAGATAAAGTAGATACCATAGCATTGATGTACACACTGGTTCGTACATCCGTGTTTGAAATGTGCCTATACACACACTACATGCCGAACTAACTGGCTGTTATTGATGGAATGCCGGGGTGCCAGGCTCTCACTCAAAGGGCTGTGCAGCCGAGCGCAAATTGCGAACAATATGCACCACACTGAATACAGTGGTCCTATTCGTTGCACTCGGAGCCCCCCTTTCATGTGAATGAAAGCTTTGTTTGAAAAAGCTCCATCTATTCATTACACTCCCATTCAAGAACAAATATAGTTGATCGAGTATGAGCAAGAATGTGGCTATTTCAGTCAACCAGCGCAGGTGCCTTGCCTCACACTGCAGCTATGGCCATTGCCCAGCTATAAGGGTTTAAATGCAAGTGTGTGGACATGATGTTTGATTGCATGGATTCAAGGAACGCGACACAGCTAATTGCCAATTAAGGCCAAGAACTCACCAAAGTCGGCCAGTTTGAGGTCTCCGATCTCACTAATGAGGATGTTCTGGGGCTTCATGTCTCGATGGAGTATCTGCCTCTGGTGGCAGAAAGACAAGCCCCTTAGGAGCTGGAAGAGAAACAGCTGGGCGTTGTGTGGGTTCAGGCCACCTGGATGCTTCTCAAGATAGGCACTGAGATCGGTGTGCTGTAGGGGTAGACAGACAAAGGAAGTTTGTGAACAGACAGCCAGACAGATACAGACTGACAAACAAGATACTGAAGAGCCGGGAGAAATTTCAATCCACATTCCTTTCCCCAGAAGTTAGAATGCTGCATGAGACCAAATTCCAAATACCTACATGTACCCACACCAAATTATTCTCAAACGAAAAAAAAAAAAAATTTATAATAATAATAATAAAATAAAATAAAATGAAATAAAAATATAGGTTTCAAAGGAACAGCTGAAATTTGGGCCAGGCAAAAATTTTTCTAAAATAGATTCCTGCCACCAAACTTTTGACTACAAAATGCCATGCCCGTGATCTATTTTCACCACAGATCACCACAGATCTACTTGTAAAAGTGCAAAATTCACGACACTCCTTTGCAAAGAGCACATGACACAAAAACACTTCAGTACCGGTCTCAGCAGCATCTGCAATGGGAAAAATGGCTGGCATATAAGAAACGACACGTAATTGTCTACTCGACCGTTAAGTAGTCCACACCATTTGTCTGAGCCAAGAAAGAGACCTCACTGAAAACATAATCTCCTTGCACTCATGAATAGACAGTACTAAAGTTATTACTATGCACTCTAAAACTGCTTATAACAAAATTGAGAACTACTTTATTTTTCTTCTTTTTTTGGGGGGGGAAGGGGGGTTGTTTGATCATCGTATGACCTTTAAATCCGCCACAGTGGGCACCCAGATAAATATCTTCAAATACTAAATAACTGGGCCGGAAGCAAAACAAAGTCCTTCAATGCAAAAATCTGATTACCAAATATCGTGTGCGTCTAGTCTCGGACCATGCAGAGAAAATGGGCAAGGTACAACTGGAGCCATTGTAGCAAATGATACGCCTCTGATGGATCTCCCCGGGGAAGGACATCTTGTTTTCCCCAATGATGTGAACTTTGGCATTTTCACAAATAGCCTTGCAAATATGGCAGTGAACAACCAAGTTAACCACGATCATGCCCATGTTTCACAAACTGCAAGGGGGGATGGATTCTGTTTTCATCAAATTTTGTCTTACAGCTTGCAGAGTATCTGTTACAAGACTGTAACATGGAGCTTCTTGGATAATTTACACATTTTCCAGCGGGGAATTAATGCTGACGTAATTTCTTATCCTGCTATTACTAGGCAAGGTTCCCATCTTTCTCACAAAAAATCAAAAATATCAACAAAATCGCCACCGATGCTCAACTTGTTTGAGTTTCATGCAAAATTGAGACAACCATTGTGACTGAACTGAAATTCATCTGAAATTGATTTGCAGATGTCCCTTTTTAAATGGAATATAAAAGCACTAGTATTTCCCTCGTCGCCTTGGGTTTGTGCAAACTTGAGAACCCGATTGTGGTTGAATTGACTTTTCTTTAAAAGAACCGACCCCAGTCTCTCTTTCATTTATTCTTTTCTTTTTTTCTGACGGCATGGTATTCTAAAGGCAAAATACCGGTAATAAAAAACAATTTAGTGTTATGCCTCCCTCCCAAAAAAGAAAAGAAAAGTGGAGGGTCTTTTTTCTTGTTTGTTTTTACAATACTTCCCAAGAGACACGTTACTTTTCAATATGCCTTCTGCAACAAGGGAGTCATCAGTCCACCCAATTGATTCAAAACATGTTGTAGATCAACTGAAAGAAATGTCCTCTGTATTTCTGAGTTTGTTTTTTTATAGACACACAAAAAACATACTGCCTCCAAGAAGGAAACGGGCAAAGACGCCAAACACATTGGGTAGCAGTTTACGACCATTAATGTGGTGTGGTACACATGCATTCCCTCATTATTAACTCGCCCGCAAGCATAGAGCCATGCCGGACAGGCAGGGGGTGTGATAATGACCGAGGCTACTCACCACATACTCAATGACGAACGTGAGCGTCGTCTTGGTGTGGATGATGTCGTGCAGACAGACAATGTTTGCGTGTTTCAAACCCTTCAGCAGGGACGCCTCCCGTATCGCCGTGAAGGGAGCACCCTCGTCCTGTTGCAGGCGGATTTCTTTGAGGGCCACCACTTGCTGATTGACGCTGGGCAAAAAAAACGAATTTAAATAAAGTCTCTTATTCAGTTTTTTTCTTTAGAAATTGTATATTTTTAAAAGGGATTGTTTTACTACTTAATTTCAAAACTGCTGATGCTTACAGACATACTGCAATGCTTGTTAAGTAGTGGTCACAATACAGACACTGCAATGCTCATAAAGCAGTACTCATACCACAAATAATAATTACCAGGAGTGGGTCACTTGGGAGACACGTGCACACAATTTGTTCAACTTCCATGAAGCCTAAGCCCACTTTGGCATATTTATCTTTTGGACCAATATCTACTAATATACATGTAACCTATTTGTGACAGTACAAATTTTGCCTCTAAATAGGAACTGCGGAATTAGACACTGAAATGTCTCCCTAATTCCACTTGTCTCCCTAAGGCATACAAAATGATGACAAAGTGTCTCCTTAAGGGTACTTTTTTAATCATTATGAATGAAGTAATGTTTGGATATTATCTACGCTGTCCGTGGATGGCCAGTCATTCTTCAATAGCACTGTGAAATCATTGTCATTTACTTCATGCTCAACCACTGTGGCATATTTCATACTCTCAGCAGCAGACATTTCCTTGTCAAGGCGCCATTCATGACAGGCAGCACGGCAGCTTCAGTAACAGTTTATTTATGAGACCACACCCGTGAGGTGATTAGTCAGTCTCGATTCATGACCGTCTTTAATATCCCCCAGGATGTTAACTAATGAAGAATTCTCCACAAGGGATATGCGCGGGGCAGCCCGTCTCACATTATCTTCTAACCCCGCTCATTCATGTTGTCCTACAATGTACTTTATCTTTAATCAACCAACCAAATTTTTTTTTACGGACACCTTTTTGAACATGTTCAGTATTCACTGATTTACTTGAATGTGAGGTTTTAATTTTTTAACAAAAAGGATATTAAAGTCAGGCACTGCCAATGTTGCAGTTTTCATGCTTCACGGATTAATACGCAATGCTAGCGTGTGGTTGCTCCAAGCAAGGAAAGCTATGGGCCTGTTTGTTTCGCACGAATCCGGATTGCGATCAATGATCTGCGCATTGGTTCACTTACCAGATTGCGCCTAGTGGATGAAGCGAACCAGCGGCTGGATCGCTGATCGCGATCCGGATTCATGTGAAACAAACAGCCCCTTTGTTTTCAATGCAAGAGTGAAGAAATAAAGAGCATTTTCGGCAAACAAATCTGCGTCATTTGGCTTTGGATCCGTGTCTGCCGGCCTCTCGCCATTTGTGAGTTCTTGGACAACTTGCCCATGTGGGGAGTGTGCAATATAGCATACATGTATAATGGCGTGATGTATACACATGCACTCCTATAAGCGTTTTCTGCACATACATGTATCACTAACCGGAGTTGTCTAGGACTGGTCTGAGACATCTTTTCGCATAGTGCGTAGGCCTAGGCGCATGAACATATGGACCACATTATGCCTGTAGCTGAATCACATTTGCATTTGACATGCATTCGCATATTGCGTTTCAAGGAACAAGATGCACATGCGAGCACTTGCACGTGTTTGGAAGTTTTTGCTTGTCCGAGAATTAGAACGCCACGCGATATTCAACAGACGCTATGATTGGTTAATGCTTGTCAATGACAATAGGTCAATTATGCCTAATGGTGGTCACTTCATAGCAATAGACAATTTTCCTATTGGCTGAGCGATACATGTATGTCAATGCCAGAAATGTAGCTTCAACACATCATGTGGCAGACTGGATTGTCACCCTGCATTATTTTCATCAACTGTCATTTATTTCGAGAACATCACCCATCGCGTAACAAAACGGAAACACAATGTACTGCCCACATAACAGAGAACAAGTCAAGTTCACTCTAGCACAGCACATGAACATTTTTCGTTGTAACTTTTACTTGTTTTTCATTAAGTGAATACAACTATGCAAAAATTACAGGTTAAATAATTGGAATGCAACGTAGACTTACCTGCTTATTGCCTTGTATACTTTGGCATACGATCCTTCTCCAAGTGGGCAGATCTTCTTGTATGTTTCCATCTTGCCAAACGGTGAGCATGACTGCAAAGGTAACAAAAAAAGGACATAATGTCGTTAACATCAGCCAATTCTCATTCTATTGGACTGATACTTTGAGTGGCAGAATTGTGAAGAAAATTAAGGATATTCTCAAAATATTTGAGTGGTTGCAGAAGTCAGGTGTTGACCTCTTGAATACGGACGACAGCCAAGGCCGCAGTTTGAAGAAAAAAAGCCCACCTGGCCGGTTGTCGTGTATATATGCGCATTCTTGTGCATACTCAATCCATTGTTTGCCTATTATTTGTGTTATTGGCATTCCAGCACCCCTTTAATAACAGCCAGCCAGAATGGGTTAATCTAACAAGTGACGGAGAAAATCCCAAATTATCTGCCATGGCTTTGTTTCAAGATCCTTGTGGTCCCCTCAAATGGACATGCACAAGTATTCCACACTAAACGGCAACGACACTATGGCCTTCTGAATTACGAGCAGAGGTTACTAACTTTGGGCTTCATTTTCTCAAGACAAGGGGGTCAAGATTCTAACAATTTTAAAAGGGTCCAGGAATGAGCTATGACAATACACAATACATGTACATCAAATTAAAGCTTATTTATTGCATTGTACTTTCAAGGAACTACCATCATCTCAATTTTCCCTACTTTCCACCTGTTACATGGGGGGGGGGGGGGGGGGGGGGGGTCAGGTCAGGTCACAATTGTAAATGAACCAAGAGCCTTCCTGATTATTAGTGCAGAGATAGATAGATCAATAGATAGATAGATAGATACATGTAGATAGATAGACATATAGATAGATATATAGCTTATTCTTTTTACATTCGTGGCCAATGGCCAAATTACAGTAAAAATTACAATTGTTAAAAACATTAGAATTACAAATTGTAAATTGATTTACATCAATATTACTCATCAAAAAACAACTTTTCAAAATTAAGAAAACTGCAATAAAAGATTATGGATGCCAGTGTTCTCCACGGCCTTAAATTTTAGCAGGGCGGCAGACACAATGCGGAGCGCAAAGCCCTTACGGCGTGGCGTCCGGGGCCCGCTTAAGGGCCACGGGAAATTTTGGATTCTAGATGCTCTGTGGTGCAATCTGATGCATTTTCTGGCCACTTTCTTCCGACTCTTTGAATCAAATTTGCTCGTGTTTACAACTTGAAATGAAGGCAAGATTTTTAGGGGGAGGGGGTTTGGTCATCAAAAGTTGATTTTTTTCGGGGGAAATTCTTTTTTACTGAGTGGAACTCGTCACCGAGCGGGGGGTTCAGTAGTCTTGGTTCCAAGATGTCCTTAGCGGTGCAACGTAAAGCGCACGGCCGGCCGACAGCGCCCTCTCGCTACACACACACACCACCGCCAAATTGCTAAGACCGATTTGGCCTTGGCGTGTGTGTGTGTGTGTGCGTGTAGCTAGAGGGCGCTGCCGTGCACGCGGAACCAAGACTAGGGGTTCAGAGTTAAGCCGGCTGGTGAGCTAAACATGCACGTGGGCACAGCGCGCGTGGATAAGGTATTTTCCGAGAGAAAAAGACGCCCTCAAGTGTTACGGAACGTTGTAATTTAGGTAAACTGGTTCTCGACGCGACAAAGTGAAAATTATATTACCAGGGGAGATTGCAACCAGTCCAGAATAATATTACGTGTATAGTTTTATGATGTTAATGCATAATATGTTGCGTACAATGTACGTTGCGTCCAGATCTGTTCGATTACGATAAACGCTACTGCAATACTGCTGAATGTTAATGCTGGCAAACACTTCATGTTCGTTCCACCATAGAGGTAGTAAATCCATGGTTCCACAGAGTGCGGTAAACTTCTTCGTACTTAGATAAACTGTGAAGACGGTGGAGAATAGGGGAAAATCCAATGGAAAATAAATAGCAGTAAGCCTGTTCGATATGACGATATTTCCCGATATTTCGATATTTTTTTCATATCGAAAATCGTATCGGCCCCTTTAAAAAAAAACGGAATATCGGGGACTTCGATATACCGAAGAATATCGCAATATATGTTCCTTTTGGCCGCATTACGTGTGGATTTGTCCAGTTTACTTTGCTCGAAATTCCAGTTATTTCCAATTATTGGACGGTAGGAATAGTATATATTGTATCATGATGTACCATGGAGGAATAAAAAAATACATACATGCACTAAATGTGTCTTTCTTTGACCGTTTTCTAAACCCCGACATGACATCTCCGCTCCACGCGATTTACCTTCCGCGCGATTTACCCTCCGCGCCGTACGTTGTCAAGTGCAAACAACGTCTTATTCCCAGTGTACAATATACGTACCTACATGATTGCGAACTCATCTTGAGATCGAGGGGTATGGCAATTGTTTGCAATAAGGTCAACCCCTGTAGCGCATCTGCGCGTGCGCGTTGCTTTGTTGCTAGCCTTGGTCAAGTGCAAGCAACCGCACTGAATGCCACCATCTTTCCCCAGTGTACAAGGCACACGTAGTTAGGTGTAGTTACGTGTAGCGAACTGCGTCGCGTCTTGAGAAAAGATTAAAACACGTGCCGCGCATCCATTGTACATTGTGCAATGTACGTCATGTCGTCTTCACAAAATATACGACACGATCGTTTGACAGCTCGCATGTGATCGTCCATGGTATTATCATGGTATTATCATCTGTGTTACTAATCAACAATGCTGAAATAGAAACAAACGCTAGTCTTTCTGGAGTGCCATAAAGTAGCCAACTGAAGGTAAATGTCGTAAAACTCCAAATACTCAACGAGCGAAGGGAAGCTTTGTCAAACCATGGTCAAACCGGCCCCCCGTTCCGATCCTGCCGCTCAATCCCGGCGGGTCCGATCCCGGTGGCCCCGATCTCATGATGCCGTGGTGACTTCCGTCATGTATTTTTTTTATTCCTCCGTTCTTCCGGTAATGAAAAAAGTGACGTCATCACGATAATATCGAATATCGCGATATTTTTCTGCCGATATTTCGGTATCAAAATAAATGGATATCGAACAGCCTTAAATAGCAGGGCGGTGAAAATTTTAGCGAGGCGGTAAAACTTTAGCGGGGCGGCATACAATTTTGGCAGGGCGGCCCGCCCTGCTAAAACCCCTCGTGGAGAACACTGGGATGCACATAAAAAATTACCCTATTTCCATTAAACAATTCTTACAGACAATGCAAAAGATAGCAAAAAACAAAAATACATTCAAATGTTGCTTTTAAGACATAAACAAATTAACCACGAATGAATTACACACAAACATACTGCAACTACCTATTTAAAAAATTAATAAAATAAGGAGATAAGAGATCACAATGCTCTGGCAGTGAAGCACTGCAAGCTGGAAGTGATGGATACTGTAGAGCTGTTACTTGCTGAACTACATGAGACATACAAGTAGGCAACTACGATATGCAAGGAGGACAAATAGTGTGAAGACCCTCCCCCCCCCCCCCCAAAAAAAAAAGAAAAAAAAAAAAAAAAAAAAAAGACAAGATACAGCAACAAACCTTGCAACGGGGATAGGTAACCCTCCTGACGATCTCCTGACGTTTTTCACACGTTGGCAAATGGACACTATCCTGCACGTACTTATTATTATTATTACTAGCATGGCAAGCCACGCATACAGCTACATTAGGCATCTTGGTGAATACTCAGTGTTTCTGTCAACTCCGCTGATAAGCCAAATAGATCCTTCCTTTGCAAATCACGGTTAACAACTGATTTCCACTTTGTGATGCCGAGGTTTTTTATAGCCAGGTTGTGCTCAAACAGGAAGCTGGCCCAGATAGTTTGAAGCCCCGTTACAGGACGTACTTCATAAAGTTGGTGGTTGTAATGCCACGGCCTTTGTCTCTTTGGTCGGTTGAATAATTTTGTCGGTGAGGTAACTGTCAGCCAATGGGGTTTCACGTCTCATGAATTATGCAGCAGTTGTTGACAGGTACGTAGGATTGATTTTCTGTACACGTTGGAACTGACCAACGTGTTGTTTTTTTGGTAGGCAGGATTCTGGAACAATCTTGAACAGATTTGTCAAAAGTTTGGTCTATGTGGAGTCAGATCTATTATTAAAGTCCTGGCATATCACTATGAACATATAACAAAAGAAAAATGGTGCACTAACAATGGAAATCCATTGTTACTTGTTCACAGTGTATGAACCTTCTTGTGACATGCTGAAAATGTTTGCCGACCTCGAAAACAAACATTTCCTTGATTGTGCAATAACCTTAGAACTTAAGACCAACTGTCATTTATAATTCGTCAAACAATCCACAAGGGAAACTGACTAGGTAAATTTGATACATTTTCAAAGTGAACAAAGAAACTGGCAGAAGCGGGATTCGAACCTGCGACCTCCGGGTTACCGTACCGGCACTCTACCAACTGAGCTATCTTGCCCTATGTTGGCGGTCTCCCAAATTGTCAGTATCTTTGTTCGGGTGGGCGCTAGTCAGAAGTCATAAACCCAGAATGCCGTATAGCCAGGGATCACACCCAATTTTTACGATACAACCTGGGAAGCAACATTGTGGGGATCACTTAATGAGGATATGACTTTTTAACTTATAATTCGTCAAACAATCCACAAGGGAAACTGACTAGGTAAATTTGAATACATTTTCAAAGTGAACAAAGTTTCTTTGTTCACTTTGAAAAAGTCATTTATTATTGTTAGATGGTGTGTAAGATAAACAACACTCAATTCTGTCAGAGCAGTCATTTTATGTTGAAATAACCAGAAACATGTACCTGTGCAATTTGTATACATGAAATGGATTGTAAGGATGTAGCACATCTGCACATCATTTATATGGCGTATGTTAGGCTGTTGTGTTGCCCCCGGACCGACCGACCGTAAAAATCAACAGATTTTTTTTTTTTTTTTAAACAAAAAAAATCAATAAAAATATAACTTGGCCTCTCTGTCTCAAAAAGTGTTTGTATTTGATGTACTGTCTTTACATTATGCATATTTTCATGAAAAAATTGAAACCGGGGGTTCGTCCAACGTTTAGGCTTAAACACGCCTGGGTGAGCATGAAGACAACTTTGATCCGTCGCGCTCGTCAAAGCTCCATTCAGGCTGAAGAGTAGCCTAGCTAAAAACCCTAAACTTTGGGTTTGGGGAGGTCTAACTAGCAAGAAAAAAAAAACAAGGACAGTGCATGTGAAAATGCTACACATACAACCAATTCAATCTCTTTTTGACAAATCAAATCGGCAAAAACTTTGTCGTATCTCTCGATGTTTACAACAACTGAGAGAGAAAAGCAACCAACTTGCTTCTTCTTCTTCAAATCGGTCACATAACGGCATTACTTAACCTCATCTACAGGGCTTACTTTATTTTCAACCTCGTTTCTAATAGTCTTAGATGAGGGAAGAAAACAAATTTCAACCAACCGACCCTCTTTTTCTAATTTTACCTGTCCGAGGGAAACACAACAATTTGTTTTTGTTTGCCTTATGCACTGTTTCATGAAATCAGATGCAGGGCGTCTGTGTGTTTTTGAAGAAAATAGGCATCATGTTACTTCAATTTAATTTCAAATTCATTCCTATCTGCACATCAAATCGAGAAAACTGAAGGACAGGAGGGCTGATTTAGAAAGCTAAGCTTTAATACCGATTGTCTTGAACCATTCAACTTTGGCAGACATATTCCAATGTCGTATCAGACTTCCAGGCTCCTGGCATCCATTATGTCTGTTGCACATTGCAGACAATGGAAATGCCCAATTTAATTGGGTCACTGCACATCAAACATCTAATTTGGCGAGGGCTGTGCATCCCAACTGGGTTCCAGGTTATGGAGTCGAGTACCAATAACCGAATTAACATATTACTTATTAATTTCTCAGACAATGAAAAAAAATGGAAGCTTTTGAATGTCACTTGTGGGGAGTTTCCAAAATGAAAACCATCTTGCTGCATTGATGCACCGGTGTGGTTGTATTAACATGCGGACCGTTAGAAACAATATGAACAGCAGTTTCCAAGATTTCATTTTTGGGACTGGCTTTCTATAACCCTTTCGCCACCAGGAGAAATAACGCACTCAGTACTTCATTAACCTTTGGAAAAATTTCCTTGTGTAGGGCCTTCGTATACTTCAGGGAGGAGAAAGGAAAATTTGCTTGCCCATGAAATATGGACCCGCCAATCTGTGGGGTTTTCGTAATAATTCAGTAGTTTTGTTTTTTTATGTTTGCAAATGGTGTATACTACCCTCGAGGCAAAAATGCACAACTTTGGAGGAATGATGGGTGGGGGCTTCATTAGCAATCAACCGCAGCTATTCAATTTTTTTTAACCACAAGGAGACCCCACCTCTTCATGGTCATCCATATTCACTTCCTTTAGTTCAGGTACTGACCGCTGGTCAGGCAAATCGTCATGACCGTTTGACCATTGAGAAAGACACCGGTAGTTTGTTACTTCCTCCACTTTGTTCTGACTAACCAATCCAATATGATGCTCTTTTCCACCCCCCCCCCCCCCCCCATGCCATACCATCTGCATACAAAAACTTCCCATGGATTGACAATCATTGAGAGTGACCAATCCTTCAGGTCCTCTGTATACATGTAACGGGACAAATAAAAGACAAGCCCACAACAAATAGAGTAGATGATGGGTCATCAACTCCTACACACTTCCTGCCTGGTCAGCCACATTTCCCCAATTCTCCAAAAAATGACACTGTGCGCGACTGAAACAAAATCCATGGGACTTTCCACTGTTTCACAATAGCACTAACACAGCTGTACGGCTCGTGACTTAGACTCGGACAAGTCCAACTCAAACTTCTTTTTTTTATGATTCCAAACTGAGGTTCGAGTCCAGATGAACAGTGACTTGAACTCCAACCCAAACTCAATCCATCAAACTCAGGCTTGTTTGTAACTCAACAGCAAAAACAGACCGAGCAGTCAATATTTTAAAAACAGAAAATACATAATTCTTTTACACATTACTATTGTACATGTAAGTCTTGTTACTTTATAACGCAAATAAAAAATGAAAAAACGATTTCTGGGGAGATGTAAATTGGTCCACCTTGGTCTATAGGTCTGAAAATTGGGATAATTTCTAAACTTCTGATCCAAAAAAGGCTAAAGAAAGAAAGTAATATGAGTTTTTTCCAAGTGAAGCCGGTTTTGAGCAATTAACTCAGACTCAAACGAGGGCTTGACCAACATCATTCTTGACACAGAGGTAAGATTGTTCAAAGGACTGGAGTAAAAGACAGAGCTTCAAGGCCTTTGTGATTTCCAAAATAAGGCCAGTTATTACTTTCCAACTTGCTTTAGAGATGGACAGATTCCAAAAAGGTTGTTTCTGAAACCTAACACTAACAGCAAGTTGTACGTCGCCACCATTCCAAACAAAATGTGTTATAAAATGCTTACAGCCATTTGAAAATTCCAGGAACAAGAGAAAAGGGACGGGCGATATTACTGAAACTGCACCTCCAAACTCTTCCACTGCTAGTGAGCTGTACGTAAATGTGCCTTTTTTTCCAATGACCCAGCCTCTTCTCAGCTCTCGTCATAGACGGTCAGAGCATACTGACCGGAACGTCGAGTTTCTGGTTCTTTTCAGAACCATTCTCTTAATTGAGAAATATTTCCACATGGTGTTTCCGCAAACCTTTCATTTATTAGTATCTCCGCCATGCAAAGCCTCAAATTGTACTTACTGAATTATTATGAAATACTGTATTAGACTGTAAGTAAATAGCAGTCTCAAGCATCCTGTGAAATCATGGTGTGCTATCGTTTTCAAGAATAGTGGAAGTTTATATCATTTTCCACGGTCAGCCGACAATCATTGGAAATAGTCTTGTTCCCCAATCTGATAATTCCCTGACGTCTACAAATTGCTCTGTTTTGTCTAAGGTGTGGTCAGGGAACCAGACTATTAGAACAGAATTTTTTTCTCTCCAGTTTCCCAGCATCGACAAGTCAGTGTTAACGTATAATTTGCTAGCACACCATAAAATACTAACCCCCAAATCCATTTATTTTTACAAATTACAGCAAAAGCAAATGACCATGAGTAACCATGACCTTAATTGTGACCTGTTCCAATGAAATGGATAGAAACTAGAAAGTTTCAAAATTGCTTGTAACTCATAGTGCCACACTACCCTCATTTTGTGCTGCCAGGTCACATTTTTTTTAACTACATGCACAGTCACTTTGCGACCAAGGATCACTGACCTACATGTACATACATGTTGTAAATAATATGCTGTATTAGGTTACATGGTTTACAATGTTTCCCATCTCAATGATGACATAGGCCTACATGTCTAAAGGCCAGTTCTGACATGTTGTAACTTGTTACAAATTTACAATTGGTCATTATGCCTTAAATAGATGCAGTTTCTTATATCCCTATTGTTTATGGAAATAATGGAGGAACAATGTTTCTACAACAAGTTCTGAGGATTAATATCAGATAAAGTGCCAACAAACCAAGTATCCAGGATTGAGGCTGCATTGGCATTTGCTGCTAACAATCTTATCAAGTCCTTATCGGTCTAGTTGGTACATGGGACAGGGTAACTTTGGTTAAAGGTACATGTAGTGTAGTTGATTGGTCATTGTTGCAATTTTCAGAAATGGGCGGATTTGGGGGTTAGTATTTTATAGGAAATATCGTTTCACAGACCTGTTCAAAGCTTGCGTTCTTGGATAGTGAAAAAACGAGAGAAAGACGGCGTTCGTTTTCAACCATCGGGTGGCATTTGATATAGCGCCCTCTTGTAATATAAGCCCAATTTTTGTAAATGGGATCATTTTCAATTGGTCACATAACATGTACAGAGGCCGCGGGCCGAGCGGAACGTCCAAGATCCACTGCATGCACTGGTTACACCGCGTCACTTCGGTACACTACATGTGCATCCGTTTTCGGATTGTTAACCCAGTTTTAGACACAACACGGATTAACTACATTCGGTCAATAGAGGGCAGTTTTCCAACCATTGTTCGGCTGAACAATCGTTGGAAAACGATATAAATTTTCCCCTTTTTTTTAACGACAGCACACCTGGTGCCATCATTTCACAGAATAATTGAGAATACTATTAAAGGTACATGTAGTGTACATGATTGGTCATTGTTGCAATTTTCAGAAATAGGCAGATTTGGGGGTTAGTATTTTATAGGAAATATCTTTCCACTGACCTGTTCAGTTTTGCGTTGTTGAATGGCGAAAAAACGAGAAAAACGGCACTCGGGCGGATGATAGCCTTTAGTCAAGGCGCGCTCGGCTACCTAGACGTGTGACGCGCCCCGAATGCCAGCATGTCCGGGGTGCGCCACTCGTCCGGGTAGCCACGCGCGCTTTGACGAAAGGCTACAGGGCAGTTTTCCAAGGATTTCCAGCTGGAAATCGTTGGAAAACGATATAAATTTCCACTTTTCTTGACAACGACAGCAAACCTGGTACCATAATTTCATAGGATGATTGAGACTACTATTAACTTACAGTCTAGTAAGGTATTTCAAAATAATTCAGTAAAAAAAATGGAGGCTTACCAATCGTGTACGCTACCTTTAACTTACAGTCTAGTAAGGTATTCAATAAACAAAAATTGGTGGATTAAAAGCTATGTCCTGCAGAGATAAAGCAGCATACATGTACATGTAGTGGTCAGATCTGTTAAGTTCACACAGAATTCAAGCATCTTATCAATGAAGGGTAGTGCATACATGTATATGTAGATCTGCAGACTTGATGATAGCGTGGTTCGGACTTTAGACACATTACCCATTGGTATTTCAAATGCAGCCAGTTTAATATTCATTGTAATATTGTCCATGCTTTTCAAAAAAAAATTCTTTTAAACAAAATTTTTTCAAATTGTATGTTTTCTTTTAACCCTCCCACTATTATAACTATCACAACCTATAAAAAAAAAAAAAAAAACCCTTCCTCTCCCATAGCTTGTGTGTTACAACCTATCACTTGATAGGTTTTGATAGATATTATTTGGCTCCATTTTGGCAAGGAGAGATGTAGGGTTAATGAAAAACACCCTACTTTTCCAAGTTCTGGCACCTGCAACTCAAACAAAATTTTTTAATAATTTGGGAGGCTAATCATCCTTACTCACAGCTGGGATGCTGAATTGCGAAGGACGCGGCTACAACGTGGTCAAGTCGCTGGCACGTAAAGGCGCCTCTGGCAGCCGGCCTACATCGACCCACATATGACCACGGAACACAGCCAGAGATCGAAAGTGTTTTATTTTTCCGGAGGGAGGAAAGCCGGAGGACCCGGAAAAAAAACCCTCGTGGCACAGGAGAGAACCAACGCACAACTCTACTCACATATGGTCCGAGCCGGGAATCGAACCCGGGCCACATTGGTGAGAGGCGAGCGCTTTACGCACAAGCCACCCATGCCACCATGCATTTATTCTGGGCTGCCTCTGTCCCCCTAATGCACAAAACATATGACCTAGCGGATACAGAATAACTGTCGCGCCACAAACTCAACATTTGTAAAGTACTTATTCGGTAACAAATGTTTTGTTTGATGTCTTATTCATAAACTTCTGTATTGTTAGTAAAATAGCAAAAAAAAACTAAATATTTTTGGGGTGAGCAACGAAAAGAGAATTCAATCCACACTGAACAGAGATACGGTGTACTCGTACCAGATATCCTGCAACCTTCACATTGCACTTCATGCCAATCTACTTTTTATTTTAGCAAACAAGTAAAGGCCAACTCGTGCAGTACCTGAGTACACAGCTTTCATTCCATGGTCACTAAGATTACTTGATCTCCTGTTTTTGAACGCGACCGCTTAGTCAGTACCACTGCCAAGGCCATGAACAACAGACAAAGCCGGTAATCCGATATGATTGTAATTCAATGGGGAAGTGACTGAATTTAATAAAGGAACGCACGTATAGCCCAAGCTCGCGCACAAACGTCTTCACCGCATTAGAAGAAAGTGTTCAAAGGGATGTACATGTAGTCTGTCTGCTTGGTATTTATAATGTAGTATTCAGAATGGCTTTGAGCAAACGAAACCAGGGGTGAGATTTGAGAAAAACAAAATCCACGAAAGATTCAGAGGCATTTAATTTGTATGGCGTTGCTGAAAATAGCACAAGAAAACTGCTTTTTTTTTCTTCTACCAAAAGATACGGTTCAAAAATTACTAGAAATAGGGTCATTCGAATGAAAAGAAGGCTGTTTCAGGTTGCAGAGGTCATATTGGAATGGTAAAAAACAATTTTAATAAATGACCCCAAAAAAATCTTCTGGAAATCTGGACGACGTCTCACCCAAAGATCCTGAGATCAGGAAAAATCCAGAGAAATATCACCCCTAACAAAAGTAGTACTAATACTGTACAGGAATCGCAAATACCTTTCAGACATTTTTCAAAGTACAACAAACACAATGGAATCCACTACTGATGTTTAGTTTAGTGGTCATTTGGTATGGTTGAATGATGAAATTTATTAATTTAAAAAGGATACGGATTACAATTATTTCTGCAAATGAAAAGTTATATTTGAGAGCTGTTTATATCAAGTCACATGTTGCCTGCTGAGGGCAGTAAACAAATCGTTAAAATATGATGTCATAACACACTGATTTGCCAGACTTGCTGGACCTACGCAGCACTAGACAAAAAGGGGATCCTGTTTTAGAGAATTATTAAGACTTCAGATAGAAGAACTCAGGGGGTGTGCCCCGCTCACAAAGAAATACCCCTTTCTGGTTGCGCCGTCATTGGCAGTAACCTCTCCCCCCCCCCACCCCCCAACAAAAAAAGTTGCTTGCCCCACCCCCATGTCCAGAGCCATGTACAAAACTATCTGTGTATATTTTATCAGAAAACTACAATGTACAACGATTTGCAGGTTTTTATCATCATTTTCAAAACCTTTCATAGCATTTTCCTACATTGTATTTTGATTTCCTTGAACTTAGTAGAAACTTTAAAAATGGAAACCACACAGGTGTCTACATAGGACTGACTCACTGAGACCCGATGAATGTTCTCCTGGGCACCTACGATGTAAAAGCATACGGATGTGGGCTGGTACTGGTGCGCACTTCCTAACAAACACACGGACCACACGATAATTCAGAATGGCAAATCAATTACTGGTATTGGTATCAGATTCACTTTCCACAACGTAATGGTGCATACATGTACATGTACATTGTACATGTGCGTCTTGTTTTGAACGCACGAGCGGTAAGCATATAGGGTAACTATCTCAACATATCAATGTCGCGTGGAACGTCATGGTAATTTATTATCGATTTGTACGAACCGAACTACATTAGACAATTACGCTGTCCTTACAAGTTTCCCTTCAAAAGTCATTTACCGTCAAATGACACTGTGTTGCATGGCAACGATGACGCGCGTGGCTCATATGGCTTTTGTGTCCGAATCAACTTTGCATCAAATGATGATGAATGCAAAACAGATTTTATAAACTTGTGGGGGGAAAAGAGGCTCAACATGGTCCAGTGATTAAGGAAATAGATTCAAATTAACGCAGGCTTCAGAATACAATTGGATTGTGTCCTTGAGCAAGATGTGTAGCCACAATTGGGCAATTCACAATACACGACACCGAGTGATTTTGACAGAGGCCATTTTAAAACTTTGCAGTCAACAAATCACCCATATTTTGTCATGAAGGACATAATACCCCGAGAGAAGCTCAAGGTATTTATTTGTACATATATTTTAATTTTGCAGTATTTGAAAAAAAAAATTCAGAAGACTAGCAAATACCTGTATTTTATGCAATCATTAACCATCCAGAAACATACAACTGCCAAGTTTGTCTTCTAGTGCACAATGTCACTTAACCTTTTCCCATAATGCACTGTGAAAAATGGACTATCCGGACTAAACTACTGCTGGCGCACTTGCCAGTCACCCAAAGTGCTTCGCTAATGCAGGAGAAATGAGGCAATTGCCTCTGCTGTAAGTCTATACCCAGCACGATATGGGGCAGAGGGGTACCCCCCTTTTTGTCCCTATACCCTATACACTCTTCAGACTATTGTTATCTAACACATCCCCCCTAGACTTCTGAAAAGAATTCCTGAGATTCCGGGAACACAATGACCAACACAAAAGAGGGGGGGGGGGTTCGCTCTGCCCCATATCGTGCATCATATATGTAAGTCTGCCTTGGCACCAGTTGAAATAGTCCCACAGACAACATTCATTTTCTTTTTAAATTTGGCTTTGAGAAAGGCAGAAATTCCCTTGCCTTTCCAAGAGAAACGTTCCATGCCTGTGTGCAACAACTACAAACTGATGAAAACACAAAGGTCAAATTCGTTTTTCCACATACATCTAAGCCCACCTTCTTCCTTGAATTAACCCTGAAGCTACTCGCCAACTTTCGCGATGATGACGGCGATATATCACGATGTTGACATCGTGTGGAAGTTCAAGTTAAACTTCGTGATCAGCTCGTGATGAGCTCGTGATACTTAGTGAGAGATCATGGTTGGTTGCGGATAGCGGAGAACTAGGAATGTCAAAAATTTGGGGGAAATTTCTTGTGACATCTTGTTGTGCTCATGCTGTACTCGTGTCGTGCTCGGGATAGTTCGTGGTGAGCTCGTGTACTTTGAGCTACACTCGTAATAACATTGTGTAGTATTTTTTACACGACGTACACATGATTTTATCACGATGGACACGAGTTTTGTGTGATTGATACAAGATCAGTACGAGGGTGTTGGGGTATTCAAACCGTGGACGAAAAATGTTGGAGAACAAAAGAGAACAATATCTTCCGCGATTCCCAGCATACGTCCACGATTGGGATTGTGTACAAAACATATGGAGGTCTTCCAAAAAAAGTTAAAATACAAACAAAAGAGGGACAATAGGACGTCCACGTTTGGAGGTCGATACACGTTTGTATGTGCTTGAAAATGGTAATTTTCAAGGGAAGGAGCGGAATACGGCCTTGTAACGAGTTAGACACGATGTTGACTCGAGTACGAAGTGACGCGAGCTTACCACAATCATCACGTGATGAACACGAGCTTATCACAAGTGTACTGCGATGATACAGGTATTGGTCACGTGGGGACGCGTCGATGACAAAGTCGTAGAGATCGTGCTAAGGACGTAGTAAACTCGTAACAACCTCGTACGAAACTCGTACATAACTAGTCCTTATCGTGGCCACTTCGTAATAAATTTGTAGTAAGTTCGTACTAACTTCGTAACGAGTTCATGTTATATTTGTAGTAAGCTCATGATGTGATCGTAGGACATCATGCCAATGTCGTGTATCCTTCTGCGACATACAAGATGTTCTACTCAAAACGATGTGTCACAGCTCGTGATATATCGCCATTAACATTGTGAAAGTGGGCGAGTAGCATCCCTTCAGGGCATTTTGGCTGAAACCCTGCCAGATGCATCAGATTGCATACTTTGTCCTATTGACTTGTATGCAGAGTGCAGCAAAGTGGAGCTGTTAGCACATATGCACTGTGGTGCTGCGTCTGGCAGGGTTAAGCCCGGTTCATACTTCATGCGAATGCGAATGCGAAGCGAATTTCATGACGTCAACAATTGAAGTTTCATTGTGACGTTCTCAGTTACCTTGACGAATTCACATACGCATTCGCATGAAGTATGAACCGGGCTTAAGGGTGAATTATTAAACCTTAATGCAAATTGATGCAAAGGTAAATTCATGCATGTTGCCTGAAAAGGTTAATGAGGAATTTAATACTTATTGCTAACATGATAAAGATCGGTTGGTAATGATTATTTTCAAGTGGTGTTGTCACGGTGATGATTAGTCTAGTCGGATTGACGAAGGTTACTCTGACAAGAGAGGCTATGATGAAGATCGGTTGGTAATGATTTTTTTTCATGTGGTGTTGTCACGGTGATGACGGAGGTTACTCTGACAAGAGAGGCTGTAGTCAGCCAATAACCAATACCATCAATTTCAATCAAATTGCCCAAGTATGTACATTGTAAATACCGGCAATCGTGGACTAGAGGCAAAAGAGTTAGGGCATAGACAAAGGGTCCACCAGATCGAACGTCCACGATTAAAATTTGTGTACAAAACATATGGGAGGCCTTCCGAAAAAGTTAAAGTACAAACAAAAGAGGGACAATAGGAGGTCCGCGATTGCCGGTATTTACACACTTGTGTGAACATGTGTACGCATTCAAATTGGGGACAGGGAACAAATGAATGATGTAAGAGATCAATAGGGTGTTCAAATCCAGGACGGTCCTCGATTAGAAAACGTGTACAAAACCAATGGAAGCTGTTGCAAAACAGTTAGAGTATAAACAAAAGAGGAACCATGGGAAGTCCTCGATTTACACCATACATGTATACACACAATCGTGGACTAGGGACAAAAGGGTTAGGGCATAGACAAAGGGTCCACGATTGACCAAATGTCCATGATTAAAATTCGTGCACAAAACATATGGGAGGCCTTCTGAAAAAGTTGAAGTACAAACAAAAGAGGGACAATAGGGAGTCCACAATTGCCGGTATTTACACCCACACTTGACACGCCATTCACTCTGGGGTACATGATTGTTCGACTTTACTTTCCTTCTTTTATTCTCCTTTGTCCCCATTGAAATCTCAAAACTCATAGCGTAAACCTTGTGGGGTAGGTCAAAAAAAAATTTAAGACGAGCTTGTGGGGTAGTATTGTCCCCAATGTTCCCCTTTCACAAATGTACCCCACAAGTAGACTAATATAAACGCACACTTGTGTGTGAGTTTGTATATGCCGGCAATCGTGGACCTAGGACAAAAGAATTCGGGCGTAGACAAAGGGGTCCACGTTTGACCTAACGTCCACAATTGAAAATCGTGTACAAAACCAATGGGAGGCCTTCCGAAAAAGTTAAGAGTATAAACAAAAGAGGAACAATGGGAGGTCCACGATTGCACCCGTTTACATGACTGGGTGTGTGTGTGTGTGTACGTGCACTGTATATATCTCCGAGGACAAGAGAAGAAAGGAAACACAAAGAAACCTTTCAGTCCTCGAACGTAGAGTCTTTTGTTGAAATCGGTCCTCGAACGTAAGGATACGTGCTTAGTCTATGGGGATTGGTTATATTAAAGGAACAATAGGAAACACAAAGCATTGTCCTCGGACGTATTGGGGAAGTACGACTGTGTGTGTGGGCGCGTTGGTGTATTCAAACCGTGGACGAAAAATGCCAGAGAACAAAAGAGAACAATATCGTCCGCGATTCCCAGCATACGTCCGCGATTGGAAGTGTGTACAAAACCTATGGAGGCCTTCCGAAAAAGTTAGAGTATAAACAAAAGAGGAACAATGGGACGTCCGCGTTTGGAGGTCGATACACGACTGTGTGTGTGTGGAGGTGGGTAGGCATTGGCCACGTACATGTAGTGGGAGCATTTTATTTGTTAGGCAAATTAGGGCCAAGTTAACATTTTGTGGCCCCCACAACGTCTATCACACGACTAGTGGACACACATTGTATGTCCCCACCATTATGGTGCACAGCTGTGTACAAGCACACTTTGCAAATGCAGTCCTAAACTGACTGATAGTGTAGTTTGATTATCTTCTTGGTGGAATGGAGATCTTAATTAAACGCAATTTATTTTTAATTTAACAATTTCTGGTAATAAAAACCAAGAATTCCTGAAAATACAATTACATACAGCACTGTATATACATAGCTTGAAAGACTGAAGAAACTAGTGGGAAGAGGATGATGATGAAATGTTCACTTTTAGAGGTGGGAGGAAAACCCTGAAAACCCAATCCGAGTGTCAGCCCAAGCTGGATTCGAACCCGAGTCGAAGAGGTGAGAGCAAGGAAATTAGTGCTGCACCAACCCAACGCACTTGATTGTCTTCTGGACTTTTTTTTAGAAGAGGGGAGGTTGAATTAACTTGAATGTATGAAATGTATTGAAACCAGGCTGATTGTAAATACGTAATAACAGAAATTGATGCATTTTGTATTCCAACTATCTGCAGAATACATGAAAAAAATACTGACCGTGTAGTTCATGCTGACCGGTCTCCGCCGGACATAGTCATCTTTGCTGCGCGTCCTCTCCAACTCCACCAGCAGGTCATCGTTGGGCACCAACATGCCCTCGTTGGCCGAGCAGAACCGGCGGATGGTCGGGTGCACGTCTAGCCTGTTCTTGGGCTCCGAGTCGGCACAGCCTTGGACTAGGATTGCAATGGAGTCGGGAGATAGTGGGAGTCGGGAGTCTTCACCAGGGGAAAGGGCACCATTCTGGGGAGGTGGTTATATCAAGGAAAGTATGAGAGTGGGGTTAAAACAAACAGAACTGAAGTGTTAAAAAGGGACTTACAAGTACGACTTAGGAACATGGAGAGTTTTTCCCAGACATAGGCCAATTTCATGGAACCCGCAATGGATTATTTGCTTACAACCTGCAATTCTGTGCTAACAAAGCTAACAAGGAAATTCTGCACTAACAGTGTAAGCATGGGGATGTCGCATTGCCAGAGTTGTAATCACAAGTCATCACTAGTCATCACAAGTCACTTCACAATTCTTGTCTCAAGCAATGTAACAAGCTATTCAAACAGATTATATAAGAAAAAAACATTTCTTTTGTCATTGTTCAGTGTTCACCACATGTAGCTTGTGAGCTGACTTGTGATTGACTTGTGATCTGCCTTTTGATTTGACTTGTGATTGACTTGATTACAACTCTGCGCATTGCTTACCCATGGCATATGTTTACCGTTAAAGTGGTGATTCCTTACTTTAAAAACCAGGAAATTTGGCCCAGGTTAGCAGGAAAGAATTGCTTCGCAAACCATTTACTTACAAAAACAAATGCCAACACAAACCTATCAAGTGGGAATACTCTCTAGTCTAACTGTGGTCAAATGTCACCACGAAACCAGAGGGGCTTGGGCTCCCTAATGTACATGTATACTGTGAATGTGACTATTGATGCAACCATGCATTTCAGGCTGGTTCCAAATAGTCAACTAGACTGGTCTAACTAGTATCAACTAGACCGGTCTAACTAGCATCAACTAGACTAGTCTATTAACTAGCATCAACTAGACCGGTCTAACTAGCATCAACTAGACCGGTCTAACTAGCATCAACTAGACCGGTCTAACTAGCATCAACTAGACCGGTCTAACTAGCATCAACTAGACCGGTCTAACTAGCATCAACTAGACCAGTCTAACTAGCATCAACTAGACTGGTACCTAGCATCAACTAGACTTGTCTAACTAGCATCAACTAGACTGGTACCTAGCATAAACTAGACTAGTCTAACTACCATCAACTAGACTGGTACCTAGCATCAACTAGACTAGTCTAACTAGCATCAACTAGCCATTAGTTCTGAATAAGTTAGTCCAACCATCATTAAAGATGCTCCTTTTGGGCATGGCACCCCAAAAAACAAATGTTCAAATTGAATTGCTAATTTCTGAGCTAATAAGTTATGAGATTGCCAATGAGATATTCCACACAAAAAACCCAATGATAAGTACATATGTACAAATACAATGTAGCACAAGTTTCAATTTTTGAATTCTGAGCGGGATGGTCCTATTCATACTGTGTTAATAAAAGGGCAATCATCAGGTGTAGCAAGTAAAGGCAGACAACATACATGTAGAGTGTCTTCAGTGTTTTTTGCATTCAAAAATAGTTTTCTTCCATAGTCCGTAGGTAGGGTGAAATCCATTGAATTGAAAGTTTCACACTACAGACATACACTTGTAGCAACTTTAACTCCATTCTATGATCTAGCTGGTTTTAAGAGGAATATCAATTCCTACTTCCTACACACTTCCTACTTCCAGCTTTGCTGATTTCTAACCCCCACCCCCACCCCAACCCCCTTATTTTTTCTTCTTCTAGTAGCCCTTTGCCTAGACTGGCTTTTATAGCCTTGCTTGGGGTGATTATTAAAAAAATATATATATATATAATGCCTATAATTATCGTTTTTAAACCTAAATGAACTAAATATTTTTGACAGAAATCAAGTAAATACATAAAATAATTACTTTAAACAGCTAAAGTTTCACACCAAACATACTCTTCAAACATCCTTAATTAATAAATTAACCATGTTCAGTCACAGCAGTTTCCAAGATTCGGTCATTTTTTTCCCCAGCAATGGACTTTACCTGTGACATTTAATTCACGCAAAACAAACAAAGAGCTGATATTGTAATTAAAATTTGCTCGGTGCCAGCTTGCTCCTCCAAATGATCAACAGCCATGACTGGTAATGCACGTGTACAAAAAAAAAAGGAAAAATATTAAAACTTGGGAGCTTGGTTAGCAAACAAATCTTTTTATTTTATGGCAGTCCTTTGTTTGTAACAAAGGACTGCGTGGGTTTTCTTTTGTTAGATGTTCATAGTGACAGTGTAATGATTACTTTACCATTTAGCATCAGGTTAGTCAAGCATCGTTATCGTCCTGACAACACATACATGTAATGGTGACTATGCCTGACCATACGATCCATTTTGATTACAATTATAATTCTGGTGGCAACAGAGAATGCAAGTTGACCTTACAATCTAATTTTTTTTTTTCTGACTGGGCTGGGAAAATAATGTGATTTTTTTTTATAACCAAAATAATGACGACAAATTTCAGCCCAACATCCAATAAAGTATCGTTCACATTGCTGCAGGGTAAAGACAAAGTTAAATAGTCTGTTGCTAGATGACAATCCCGGCCAAAATGCTTGGGCCACGTGACAATAAACATACATGTGTACCCTCCCCCGCGCCCCCATTCCCCTACTCAATGTTGTAATCTCAAGCTGGAACTCATACGTGCAATGATGAGAGCCAACATTGACCGGTGGAAGTGGGGCAGGGACCCAATGAGATTTTACCGGGATTGTAGTAAATGTTTTAGGGGTTCACATAAAAAAAAATGTTCAAAGTGAACAAAGAAAACTGGCAGGAGCAGGATTCGAACCTGCAACCTCCGGAATACTGTACCGGCTACGTAGGCTATCTTGCCCAATGTTGGCGGTCAGCAATTGTTTTCCCGAATAACCTTTGACCTTTAAGATACTGAACTGGCTTATTAATGCCTCACCCTTCCTGAACTGCAGCACACACAAATTAGACTTTAAAATGTAAAAATCTATCATCTAGTAAAATGCTTCCATATAATGTACATGCATCAATGATCACCTAATGACATTAATCAATGTAATGAACACTTCTGTAGCACACCAGACAAATTGGGACAGACCTTTCCCTCAGTCTCACCATACATTGCAGCTTATAAACAGGGGTGAAAGTTTATTGAAATTTGCAGACGGAAAATGCAACCTGTATGACGTACATTGTACCATAGAGCAAGGATGTTCCTTGCTCTATGATTGTACCTACAAGCTTTTGAACTTGGATAAAATCCATCGTCTCAGGATAAAACTTAGGGATTGAGTATCAGTCCAATCTCTTCGCAGATTAACCAGTCACCACCACCCTCTTTGCTGTATATACAATGTATTATGCTCCATATATCTTTAGTGAGATTACTGTGAAATGATGAAGTTTACAATACATGTACCTGCACCTGCACCTTCTGAGTGTAGACACCGGCATAGCACGACCCCATCTTTGATGTCCCGTATTTTCCAGCCAACAAAAAAACACCAGATCAATTCAGACTCAAACTGTCTACCCAGTTATCAAATATCATCAAGCAAGAATACAGTGAATTTAAATGACTGCGTGATACAGACTGGCTAACTGGTGATGCGGTTCCCGCAGGTTCAATCATCAACTAAATTTGAAGATGGTAAATCCATGGAGGAATTTTCAGTCTGTGAAGTCATCATGACCATGCAAATACAGCCGCGAGTGTAAGCTTTCACTATACAGATGGCAACTGTGGACCACACGTTTATCCGACTCGGTCGAAACATCAGTTGATCAGTCATTTTGCTTCTGAATGGTTGTTCACGTTAATGGCTAATGAACTCATCAGCTGTGACAATGCAAGCCTGTCTAAAGTAGGTGTTCAGTGTTCAGCAGAATGTAATACCACTCAGGCAGATATCCATCAAATCACATTAAGCCACAGTAATTTGGCCAGTCCATTCCACACATTATGCCATGTAATTTATTGAAGAAGTAGGTGGACTAATCTTTGAGTACATGCAATAGGTCCAAGCCACAACCTACATGTACACCTCAGATCACTTCTCATCCAAAGGTCACTTCATCCCTTTATATCCTTTCGGTTCTGAAGACACTTAAACCATATGTACAGGGAACCAGTTAAAAATCCATTCTGCTGATTCGTGAGGCTTTAATAAAGGCCGGCTTTGAAATTCTACTGTAAAATGCAATCAAAGCCCATGAGTTGGGACCGGTGATGGACATACCGGTTTCACCGTCCTTTCATCATGGTCACGGTTATTGTAATTAGATCCCCCGACAGTGAAAGGGTCCATTGGTGAACGGTCCATGGTTAGGGATACTACGCAAGTAATTCTTACCCCCAGCAGGAAGTCAGGCCGAAACAGAAGCGCAAACTCGTCAAGTGACACGTTTGTATACGTAACATATGAAGGATGAAAACTCAAGATGCATAACTGCAATTCGCTATTCCATACACATTGGGCATTAATCTAGGGATCTTGATATTTTTGTTCCTAATTTATAATATGAGCATTATTCTCCGACAGCATGACTATCAAAACTAGAGATCATCAAACACCATAGAAAGTGGTTTTCAATTTAGTGGACTTTAACATATTGATGAAAATTTCATAGACATTTACCCCAAATCTGCATTTGTGTCTGCTAATGACGTCGGAAACAAACTTTTAATGCCGAAGACAGTAAAACAAAGCCTCAGTTGTGTTTCATCCGATATTTCACGACCTTTCATGGCCTTTCATATCCAATGATTGACTTTCTTAACCCCTTGCGTACGGATGACGGAATTTGGCGCAAAAAAAACAGTGCCACCAGGCTGGATGATGCAATTGGCCGCTGTTTGTGCAGTTTCAATCCATTGTTGGATTAAACAGTGCCACCAGGCCGGATGACGCCATTGGCCGCTGTTTGTGCAGTTTCAATCTATTGTTGGATTATTGTGTATAGGTTACGCTTGACTGCACAAACACATTGTAGTGGTTCGCTTGGCTGCCAGAGCCGCGGCGGCACCCCGACGTCTCCCGTTAAATACCGTACTCAAGTTACCGTAGCCAAGTTGCACACCTCTCAGTTTTTTACATCAGTGGAAATTTTGAAAGGTTGATTTAGTAATTAAGGACAGTGATGGTATAAAGAATTCATTCTGTCAAGCATACTGTCACATTGAAGAAACGGCAGTGATATGTTCAGTGATCTTTATCTTCTTCGTAAGTGTGACATCATTTAGACCCGGAATTGCAATGCAAACGAATGGGGTACGCACGCGTGTCTTTTTCTGCACTTTTCATACAGCCCCACGTATTTAGAAACTGTTAGTTTGAAGGCATGTTCCAACCCAACAACTGATTTTAAATCAGAATTCACTCACACACATATTTTTCACGCATTTTGATAAATGTTGCATAATTAAATCCTTGGAGAATGTTTCCAAGCAACGGTCCATCCTCAAAAAAAAGCAGTTGCCATGGCAACTGTTGGTTTTCATTAAGTCTCATTCCTGTGATTAAGCAAGCGGTCTGTCCTGCTATTCCCTGATATTGAGGCACATATGCAGGGTGTCGCGTTACGTAGAGTGGCGGTAATGCTCCGACACCAACAATCAGCGTTTCCACCGAAACCTATTCAAATGCAAATTTGGGAAATCTCTTAGTGTTTACAGTATATATTTGCAGGTTTCAAGGTGTTTCCGGATTGATTCTCAAGAATCGATTAAAGACAGCACTGGCAGTTTTATGGAAAATGATCCGAGAGTTTTTATATGAAGCTTTTTGTTTCAAATTATGTATTTGTTTTTTAGTAGGCAATATCGTACAGTTGTAATAAGCCAGTTCGGTACTTCAACTGCGCATATGCACAACGGCATTTTATCCCGAATGACCCGCGTGACCTAACGTGCGCGTGTGAACACGAAAGGTGGTTGCACAACGCGCACGTGTTAAATTCAATCAGAATGGGTGTTCGTGTAACATGGCGTGACATTACGTCAGCAATTTTATCCCGAATAACCTTTGACCTTTGAGATACCGAACTGGCTTATTTGTTCCCCTTTTTTTTATCATTTTAGTATGTTCAGACATACTTTCAACAGAAAAAGGTTCAACATGTAAAATTCGTAAAATGTAAAAAAAATGAGGATGTCATTTCACTGACTTTAACCAATACACACACACAGTCCAAAGTCCTATTTATGGGCATTTTCCTGACTTCTGAAGATATAATGGACTGGTGGGAGTTGAGCCTCGGTGCAAATTACTTCTGGATGTAAATATGTGTAGCTTTACTGGTCCACATTTTCATAATTACCTACAACAGAACCATGTCGTAAAATGTATTTTGGTTTTATCTAACATTATAAATAATGCGTGTAGCTTGAGGCACATCATTAAATGTGTACATTATGTACACATGTACTTGACTAATGGGGAAAGTTTATGTGAAAGCACTCATGAACCCCTTAACATTTCTGAAAGTTTATGTAGAAAATGGCCCTTGAATTAAAATACCCTTTATTAATTTCTTTCATCTGCATCTTCTGCACACACACCCCATTTCTAAATCCAGGCATTGCCCATGTTTAATGAATCATTCAACAAATTAACATTACTGGAAGGATACCTCTGGTCCGTTAATATGAGAAGCTGCTTCCAAACCCTGACATTTACAGATATTGCCCAGTCGGCAGGGCTCTCGATTTTTCTGAAGATAAACAGCTAGTGCTGCACTGACGGTGAGTGACAGACTGTCCGTAAAAACCAATGCATGAGCACATGAGAAACACATCCATGCGGAAAGATGCGAGGAAAGATGTGACGCACAAAGAAACAGCACAGCCTGCACGTAGGCATGGGTGGTTCCATGATTCTGGATAGGGCATGGGAAGGAAGTTATGATAAACGGGACACATTGCAGTCATTTGTCCCCAAATTGCTGTGGGGCAGTTCCACCGTCACTAACGTTACATTTTTAGACTGTCATGTCACTTTCATCCCTCACAGCTTCAAAGTCTATTGACCAATCTAAGGCAAAACTGCCACGAAACAAAATGGTGGGTGAGGCCTACCGAGAGACACAAAGAACAACTGTTTTCTGAACATTCAGTTTAGGCGAAATAAAAAAAAATATGTTTAGCATCCCCACCCGCTTTCTTTTTGGGAACCGCCTGGATTTTTAAAAATAATTTTACCAGTGGAAAATGAGGTGATAAAAAAAAAACCTAAAATGTCAACCGATCCATCGGAAAATAAAATACTAGCCGACTAAAACTATTAAAACCACTGTAAACATGATAAATTCTGTTGTCCAACATGTGTCTCATTTTTGTGTCTTTGAACAGTTGAAAAACCTACGGTTGTCGGAAATTTATTAAAGAATGGCGGCCATCTTGAAAATAAAAAATAAAAAGCCCCTCATCCTTCCTTTAAAAAAAAACGGACGCTAAATGTTTTTTTGTTTTACTTGGCCTTATTGGTCGTCACTAATGTTACCAAAAACGGACATGTTCTTCGACATGAAGCATGCCCCCTCCCCTCATTTTCTAAGGGCAGATTGATGCCTATGAACCCAGGCACTGGCCATGTTGAATTCATCAACATGCACAGAGGGTCAGCTTCCCCTCACCAATGGCTCACAGTGCCGTGCCCCCCCCCCCCCCCCCCCCCAACCACGTTGCTTTTATCCACTTCCTGTAACCGTATCAGTCTGGAATTTGCACACATGCGCTCTTCCAAGGAACGGAAGATGCATGCACACATGGGGTATGGATCGTTTAGATTAGGTTCCATCACTGATGCCACAGAGCATAAAATACCACAGTGACTGGGGCATTTCAATGGTCACCCAAAAATTGAATAGAGAAGGGATTTGTCGTTTATGCGTGGTCAGGGTGGTGCAGTGATGCAGTGAAGTCCTTTGCTTTTACCTCGAGAGGCCGTGCTTCAATTCTCGCCAGAGACACCGTGAACTGCATCTACAGTCCCAACCTCACTGAAATGGTTTGCACCATAATCGACCCATCACAGCAGAATCGTGAGCACGCATCTAGTGAAATACTGCCCAATCACTCGGTTATAATTCAACATGGAACGCGCAAAATCCGAGACATGCCAACATTTTCGCACAAATTTCCATAGGGTTGTCTAAGGGGCAATACTTGTAGGTTAATTGTTCTCACTTTCACACACACACAAAAATGTTCAGACTTTTTTTAGTGTATAGTATACCATGTTTATATGGGTCTTGTTACTCAGTGAAGAGAGCCCTCATCAGGCTACCACGGATAATCTAGAAATACGATTTTAGGATAAAACAGGATAAAATAAATCATCAAAAATTTAGTAAAAATTGTCTTCTCGTGTAGTATCACTAAGTTAGAAATTTAAATACCGATATATCAATTCTTGTACATATTGTGTCCCTCAGGAACAGAATATTGGATGTTGTGAGTAATAACAACACCTGTCATAATCAAATTTCTTGTGTTGGCAACAGAGTTGTAGTCCAGTCCCTGCCAGTCCTTTCACAAATCCTTTCGCAGGTTTAGTGAGAAGTCCTTTCATAAAGCCCGTCACAAGTAACTGGATGAACAATGACAAAGGAATGCCTTTGTCAAAGCTCATTTGAAAGTTGTGATTGGGATTAGGACTGGAGGGTTTGTAATGGACTTGCAGGGACTCGACTATATATAGTCCTGGGCCGATATGCATAAAACCTTGCTAGGCCTAGTTGGCTACTAAAATGGTCCTTTGTTGCCTGCTAAGCGTAGTTGATTACTAAATGTTATTCATAAAACCTCGCTTAGCTTAGTTATATTCTAATTTGCTTGCTAAAGTTAGAGTTGATCTTGGGTAACTCTAAATGACTAGTAAGCAACTATAGCATTTCGCCAGTAGACACTATTTCAATGTCAACAAGTTTCTCAAAAGATTTCTGCTGCAGCTTTAACGTCTTTGATGCTGGACTACAAAGCTCTTGAGATTTGGATGTTGACGGAGTTGCTTCATCTACATTCATCCACTTCTGACAGCTCTTTGACATCATGGCCTGTAAAAATATTAAATGTAAATTAAAATAAGAGTCTGATTAAAAAGAGGTAATTCATCTTTTTGTTAAAAGGAATGTGAAACCATAAACAAAAAATTTATATGACAAATAAAGAATAAACTCACCCATATTATCACAAGACAATTAATTTTTTCACTCCAGCGGACTCGACTTCTATCAACCCTTGAAAACCGGGCGTGTCCTCACAGGAATCAAGAATTTGTTGTTGGGCAACAGTGGGTTCCTTGGGTGGCTTTCCTGCCCCTGTCGTCTTCCTTGATTTGTTCATGCTTTGGAGACACTCCTGCGACTCAGATTTTAGCATTGACAATCTTGATTTTAGATCGTTTTACGATCGCTCAACTTGTGGGAGAATCTCAGTAGTGCGATGCTGGTTAAGAATGTTCTCCCATACCTCCTTTTTCTGATTTGTTCCTGAATCCTTATGTTTGACATCAATAGTGGCTTGGTGTTCAGCCAACAAGTTTCCATCAGGCGAGTAATTAGCTTTCCTTTGACTTTTAGAAGCCATTCCAAATTTACTAAAATCAGGTTTAATCTATATAGGTAAGTCTATACTGTCATGTTTTGTATGAAAAAGTAGTTATATAGTATAGCCAGTCACCATATTGTATTTTACATCTGAACCATTCCCAGTCATCCTATTGTATTTGACATCTCAACCATTCCCAGTGACTCTAGCATGCAACTAGCATTTTATAGTATGCAACTAGCTAGCAATATTCCTAGAAAGGTTTTATGAATAAGAATTTAGTAATCAACTCCAGAGAAGGTAACTAGCGATTTAGCAGCTAACTACACCCTAGTTGGCTGCTAAGTTAGTAAGGTTTTATGCATATCGGCCCCGGTAGGCAAGATCTTTTACAGCTGTGCTAATTGCCCAAATGTGTGTGTGTGTGGTACTTGACAGACTTAAGACTCATTTGAAACAATTAATCTATTTTATTCTAAACTGCATGTCCATACATGTTTGTCCAACCCACAAAAATATACAAATATATTCAGTCCACTCCCTATGGATGTCAGCCGAGTCAACTATTTCCATAATCTTCCTGTTATTGTTTTAAAAAAATTATCAGCTCACTTTTCATTTCCTGGGGCCACAGAACTATTTGCGTAATGAAAAAATAAAGCTTTTCTGGTGTATGGCCAAAAAAACCCAACATCAATCCATTTTTCTTTGACCCACGACCAGCATGCATTTGATGGGCACAGTCAAGAATATACTGATTTTGAGAAGTGTCATGGCCGCCCCCGATATCCAATGGAACAAAATATCAGCTTCTGATCCATGTGGGAAGTATTAAAGAGATGGGTGTCCGCAATAGAATTTCAAACTTCCTTTACATCAAAGGGTAATGTCTTCCTATCCCTGTAACTTTAGCATTTTCATAATAATAATAATAATAATAACAACAATAATTTTTTTATTTATTAAGCACAAGTTTTACATACAAATATTCAAATGTGCTGTGCAATGATAAAAACCGGATGCATTAAAATACATCAGAAAAAAATACTTAAACCAACACAAGACTAAACCAATATGTTACAATCACAAAGAAATACTAAATAGATTATTTGCCATGCCAAGGGCCAATTTTCTGCCCAAAACTGGATTTTCATCAATGCACTGATCTGTACATCAGACGATTTTAAAAAAAAGATCTTTTACTGACGAGTATTTGGCTAGGCCTGCTCGTCCAGTAACATCGAAGAGCTACTAAAGGAATGTAGAAATGTTAAAATATGAAAGAGCGGCTACACTGGCAGTTACTTTTCAGCGAAAATGTTTTGTTTCTGCTTGTAACTCGGAATGCCATAATGCGACTTTATGCTCATTTTGTGCTGCCTACCCCATTGTACCCACTCAAATGCATTGTGTCCCTTGAAGCTACAATGCTACATATATGTTGATTCATACAGGTGAAACTGTTCTATTCCCGAATGATTCGCCCCTTTGTGGTTTGAGCAAAATGTGCAGGCTTTCTAAATATTTGCGCAATGCAACTGCGGTGACAAGGAGAGTGTTGGCTGAAAAAGCAAGCTGGGGTAGACTTATTAAATGCCATGATGCTATTTTCCCCCAATTGCTATTCCACCGCAGTCCAGGGGAAAAAGCTCACCCGTTTCTTTGGCGATAAGATCATGTTTTTCATGCTAATGTCAACTAGCTTTAATTAGCTGAGACTGTCAATGGTTCGCCAACAAATTTGACACAAAAACAGAAATTCTCCATGAAATGTAACTGAGCAGCTTATTCATGGGAAAGGTGGTTAGAACTAAAAGTAGGGCTGTTCATTTTCGAATAATTTAGTATTTGAATAATTTAGTATTCAAATATTCGAAACTGGGTTTGACCGAATATTCGAATATTCGATACTCGCCGATCAAGTTTTTCACTGCATGCCGCACCGGTAAACAAAAATTGCACATTAAAGCATGCCGGTGTTTTACGTGTGGCGATTGATATTATGGACCGTTCGATAGGCATTTCTTTTGCATGCTCCTGTTGTATCAAGGGTTTTACGGATGGGAACAATAAACCTCCGTCCACAAAAAGTTACGATTGACAAAAATGCGGCATTTGAGACTGCTAAGCGCAGTAACTTTTCTATTAAAATAGTATCAGAGTCGCATCTGTACGTGCATATATATCCTTTCAAATATTCGAACCGGCAAAATGGTATTCGAATATTCGGTTGACGTTCGAATATTCGGTATATTCAAATATTCGGTATATTCGGGACAGCCCTAACTAAAAGTCACATTTTGGCAGATGGGCAGACATTTCAATTTCATAATCACACGCTTAAATTGTTTAATAAAGCTGCAACAGGAGAAGAAGAAAAAAATCTTAAAGAGTAATCTTTTTTTCAGTTTTTCTTTCTGTTCAATTAAATTGTTTTTATTGATATGTAACATTTTGTCCTTCATGTTCTATTTTACACCCCATCCCCTTCCTACAATCTGTTTTGCTTACAGAGGAGTCACTTTTTTTAAATGCAAGTTCACCCGAACAAGGCTAAAAGCCACTCACGGTACAGAACTACAAAAAGAAAAAAGAATTCAAGATACAAGAGGAAGGAATTGATTTACTTCTTGTTTAAGTCTTCTTGTTTGTTTGTTTTTTCCAGCACCGTACCTCAAATGACTCTCGCCCTGTTTGGGGTGAATATGCATAAAAAAAACAATGCTTTCATTTTCTTCCACAGGGTTACAACTTGGGAGGGGCTCCCACAATCTGTCTTGAAGAAAAGCATAAAAAGAGACATTTAAAATATAAAAAAAATAAAAAATATATATACATTGTACATGTATTAGAAGGCAAAGAAGCGGAGTAACTAGTGATGAACTAAAGGAAGGAATTGATAAAATACACAGCATCCTAGTGCAGAAACAAAAAATATTAACACAGTCTGATCGAGGTGCGTACATGATGTATACATGTATATTTGTGAATAATTATTGTACACACAGATTTTGCAAAGTTCGAGGTCTATGGATTCATGAGGAATTTTGTGGATTGCACAAGGTTTGTCACCAATCTCATTCCACACCTTGGCACAGCCAATGTGTAAAAATACAGCCAACAGAACAAGGTCACCCTGCCATATCCTGTTTTTGTTTGTCAATTTTCACTTTGATCTTCTCTGCTTTCATTTGCCAGTCCTGGAGCGAAGTGACCCCTCCTTCCTCTGCATCATGTGACTTAAAGGGACTGGCACAATCACAACCCAATCAAACAAGGTTTAGTGACAACCAACCTGTTGGTACATCAACAGCCACGCTCACACTGGGTTAAAACAATTGTGTGCATGTACATCTGCCCCATTTTGAGCAATGGTATCTAAAAATGTTTTGGTCACAAGACAAGACAGTGGCAAGTTAAATGCCATGGCAGACAACCACTGATTCTTTTTTTTACGTGATCTCGGTAGTTCTCGATCGCACAAGACGGAGAATTGGGACAAAGATCACTATACACAATGTACAGTGTACTGTAGCAACATGACTTCCGGGGACTCGCTCTTCGTGAACTCTAACGTATGACGTATTCGGGGTCATCGCATGCATTATGCAGGCTATTCAAGCAGATCCAAAAGAATAGTAAGAGAATAGCAGGATCAAAATTTGTCCAAAAAAAACAGGACAAAAGTAGGACTTTGGAGGACAAAATCAGGAAAAAATTAGGAATTTTGCGAGCTTTTGGGAGTAGTTTTCAGCCAAGTCCACAGCATCACAAGCCTCATTTTACATTACAATACTTGTGTTTCAACCTTAACTAAGCTCTTGGAAGTAAAGTTGCAGTACTCCTGCACCCAAACCCTTCATTGTGTGATTTTTATATGACAGTGTGAAACACTGTTATAAAAAGCACTCAATGAGAATTCATTTTTTGAAATTGTTGTGGAAGGAAAAAGTAGGAATTTCAAGAAAAAAGTAGGAAAAGTAGGAGCAAGGTGAAAACAATCAGGAAAAAGTAGGAAAATTAGCCTTGGAATACTTGAAAGCCTGACATTATGACGTCACAAACATCTTTTGTTCGAGTGCTTCTCTGCACGTACAAAACAACCAGATTTCATCGGCTTTTTCTCAGTTTTAGAAATATGATATTAAGTTTAATAGAGTAGTATTATTGGAATCACTACATGTAACTATTTTTCCTTCTAAAACTTAATTTATCTGGCCAAAAAAAGAGGCTAGCTTTAAGCAACATGTGCTGCCTATGTAGACTGCCATCGTCTTAAAATGCTGAAAGGCATCTGCCGCCGGAAAAGGTGGAGACATTGTCCGATGTCAGCAGGGGTAGGCTTAAGTAATCAACCTTGTCTCTTCTTGTATCCTTTTCTTACCAATGACTACTCGACTAGCCACAGCGTCCCTGTTGCTTGCCAGTGTTGAGTTTACTTCACAAGGAAACCACACACCAATAGAGTATCCAAACAACAAATATAAGGCATTTTCACACTATGTATGCTCGACCCGTGTCAAAATCTACACGGGTCCAACCCGTGTAGACTTCTTAAAATTTCAACACAAGTCAATTACGCTGCCTTTTCACACTATTTAACGTAACATCAGCATTTGCGTTACACGTGTAATATTTCGACCCGTGTAATTTCGATCGTTTCACACTACACACACACGGCCGGCCGTTCTACACGGATCGAATCAGAAAATCCCCAATACACTGCAGTGTGTGTATTTCCTTTCTCCTCTTGTCCTCGGAGATATATACAGAACCTGTATGTGTGTACACGTGGTTACACGGGTCGAACTCAACCCAGAGGTGTTCAAACTACGACTTTAAACACGGGTCGAACTTCTCAACACGGGTCGAACTTCTCAACACGGGTCGAACTTCTCAACACGGGTCGAACTTCTCAACACGGGTCGAGAGCTCTCAACCCACCTCCCGAGCAGGGTTAGTTTCGACACAGGTTGAGCGATCTACACGGGTCAGTGCCATGTTGAAATGTTGTAGTCTGAAAAGGTCAGTCTAGTTAACACGTGTCAGACCCGTGTACAACACCGACATTTTTCGTAGTGTGAAAAGGCCTATATTCACCATGTTTAAATTTCAACAAACTGTAGCGCTTGTGTTTTTTGCTGTCCATATATGATCTTTATACTAAACAGAAAGAGCTTGTTCAGATATTTCTAATGGTACTATCAAATTCATGTGTCACCATTACAATATTTTGAGAAAACTGTATCCGAAGTTTCCTTGTACAGTTATGTGTATGGAGTGCCATTTGTTCATGTGACAAACAGCTTTCCTGTTTGATAAAGTGGGCCAGAAGAGAAAAATGCCGTAACTTTGCTATTTTAGCAGTTACGACTAATTTTTAAACCAAATGAAAGAAATTTTCATGGAACAAACTTTACACACATTTTCCTTTTCAATCAATTTTCGAGTGTGAAACCTTTGGTTGAAAATGCAACCATTCAACAAGCAGTCAGCTGCTTTTTCTGCATAAGTGGTTTTATGCTTGACTGAACTAAGACTGTGGTACTGGGGGAAGATAAGCCAATGTGGTAAGGAAAGGGTTAAAGTCACTGTAATACACTGTTAATCAATTTTTTATGTAAAAACAAAATTGAACCATTATTATTATGCAGGACTCATCTGAATATCTGAAATCGTTGGGTTGAGAAATCACCTCAGCCTCATGAATCTGTCCAATTAGACCTTTTTTTCAAAAAAACAGACCTAGACAAAGATCTACAGTAAAAGGCATTTGCAGTGCACGCACACACCCCTTCAACCGAAAATTTGATCACAGAGCAAGTGATTAATAGCAAAAGGCAACACACTCCATGAATTAAATACTACCAAATTTCTTTGGCGGAAATGAATTTCCGGCAGTCTCATCCCTGGAGAACTTCAACTATTTCAAACTCGGTCACACGATGGCTCCTTGCTGCGATCTTCGAATAGTGCCGCATTGTACTGACGAGACTCTGGGGACAGTGGAGTGCTGGGGAGCCGAGTGAATGCCATCTCCACTTGCCTCCATCTACTGCAGAAACATGTGCCCGTACACGGCAGCGACATACTGGCGAATCATCGGAGGCCTGTGTGAGGTTCCAGGTTGTGTTATATGAGGCAGCCCAGAGGTTAATGGCAGATCATTCCATCCATATTTCTGGTGGTGAGGGGTCTCAGGAGGGTGCTCGGGGCTCTGGCAACCAAGATACTGCACTCCATCAACCGCATGATACCACTGCATGATACTACACACAGCCACTGTCCTGCCTTTGTGAAATTGTGCTAAAAGTAAATCTACATGTACAATGAATACAGGCCACTGTTTAAAAACAGTCTTAAATGTACAGTGAAATCTCGATAACTCAAAAGCCCGGTTAACTCGAAGTAAGAATTTATTCCCGTGAAAAGAATAGAAAATCATGTATAAACATGCCCACACTAACTCGAAATTTTGGACCGGTAACTCCGGATAAGTTGAACTCAAAATGGCCAGGTGCAGAAATAGACTTGCATAATTCGGCCACAGAAGAAACTGGAATCCTTTTGTTAGGTTAAGGAATCTCCCAGGACCGCAATCAATAAACCTACACTCGGGTATAGATAAGCAACAAAGAGGCTATTAGCGTCCATAGTATCATTGGAGCAGCTGCCTATTCGTTCCGGTGCAACTTACAACGATCAAAGCGAACTGCTGGTGACCCGCCCAGGAAGGCCGAAGACGCAAAGCGGCCTTAATTGTCACTGCAATCCTTTAAAGAAGCGCCCACGCAACCACGATGCAGTTGGCAATGATTCAAGTGAACTGCTGACCAATCGCACAGTTGCACGTGCTTGCTGCAGTGAAGTATGACGGGTGACTGGATCAAGGCACGCCGCAACGTGCCACACGGGATCGTTTTCTTGAGAGAGGGGCGCATGCCATCTCGAGAGAGGGCCATGATTTCGTGCTCTATTTCACGGCCGTTACATTGGATATTCGCTTGGTATTCACGTACGTAATCTTTGGGGAAAAAAGAAAAATGGTGCACCAACAATGAACATGCATTGTTACTTGGCACTAAATCCATTGTTACTTGTTCACAGTGCTGGTATGGTATTTTGTAATAATTCAGTAGTTTTGTTTTTTGATGTTTGAAAATTAAACTGTCTAATAGCATTATTAGGTGCCACACAAATCAGTTGAAGAGCTTTGGTACCAAAACCCCTAAAACGTAGATAAAGAAAAACTAATGATTGATACCTGAGATCACAAATAAGGATTTAACCAGGAGAAAATTACCGGGATTCAATTAAATTCAGGGGTCAAAAATGAAAAATTCACAAAATCCAAGCGGATTTCAAACGATCCACTTTTTTTTTTCATCAACAAAGCAAATGTTTAGATGTATCAGTGTAAAGGATAAACAAAACCATATCAAAACTGGGACAGATGCATCAATCTACCGCCTCCCCACTTTTCAAATTATTTCATCAATAAATTATTCTGCAATTCATTCCGTGTGACATCTACAGATACACCAAGCATAGTCGATGTTGATCAAGCATGACAATCACAGGCGGATGGCAGTGCTGCAGACTAGCTGTTTGTTTTGTTCAATTCTTGCACAACATCCTCTCTTTTTTTAATTCAGGACCTAAAAATAGGTGAGCGTCTTAATTTGTTTTGTGGCCGCACCAGTAATGTCCAATAATTCAGCTAATAAACTGCTAATGGATCTGCAGCCGATTTCATGAAACCTTGCGCAAATGCATAACTCTACTAATGCCACAATTTATTGCTTAAAAGTTGCGCAACATCTGGGAAATGTTTTAAATCGATTTCACGAAAGGTAAACAGTGTGTATGTCGCTGACTTGCGGCACAAATTATGGCGTAACTTACGCACTCGTTTTAGGTGGCTTAAGTTGTCCGCACAAACACTGAATTGATGACTTAGCTAGCTTAGTAGAGTCGTTAGTTGCTCAAATCATTTATTAAATTCACTAGATTATTTCACAGAGTAATGAAATGATCATCCCGCTCTCGGTTTACCTGTGAATTATTTCCAAAAGTTGCCATCCCTTTTTTTTTTTCGGAGCGAAGTTTCAAAAGTGAACAGTTTCAAAATGGCGCCCCACAGTTCAATTTGACGACTGTTCCATGTATTTTTATGTTTGTACTCAAACAGTCGTCACAAAAAGCGGCATTCAGCCTCGTCCGCGATGTATAAAACAAATAAAACATTGCGCAGCTACGCACTGTTTCGTGAAATGGATCGCAAGGATGTAGCGCAGCTGCGCAACATTTTTATAGCGCAAGTCCTTCGCCATGGCTTAAGTTTTGCAGTTTTGTGATATCGGCTGCAGGATATAGCCAGTTTTATTACCAACTGTAAAGCCTTAATTATAAGGTCATCGTTGACTGGTAAAGACAATGTTGATTTCCTTTAATTTCTTTTAAAAGCTGCTGTGTCTGTATGGGGTGAATCACCCTGAAAAATATATTCTCAAATTAAATTGCAAATTGTTTACATTAGTTATGAGATTTCCAATGAGAGATTCCACATAAAAATCCACCGATGATAAGTAACAGATTTAATAAGTTTCTAATTTTAAATTAGGAGTGGTATGCTCCTTGTTCCTACAGTATTAATAAAATCTTCAGGAATAGCACATCATAAAAAAATTATTGTAAGAAAACCAAATAAAGTCCAGTGTAGTAAGCTTTTTTTGGGGGGGGGGGGGGGTTCAAAGATACATTGTACAGGTAGTTTTCTCAAAAACTTCTTCCATAATTCATTAGCAGGGAAAATCCAATAAATTGTTATTTTCAGTCAGAGGATGCACACAGTAGCTTTAAACCTTTATGTAAAAAAAAAGGTTTAAAAATGCACAGACTGAGTTTTACAACCAGCATTATATTTGTGAAACATGTTTCTTTTGCATAATTAAGTACACTTGGGCGTGTTGGGATATTCCAACCCTGGACGAAAAATGACGGAGAACAAAAGAGAACAATATCGTCCACGATTCCCAGCATACATGTACGTCCGCAATTGGGATTGTGTACAAAACATATGGAGGTCTTCCGAAAAAGTACAAACAAAAGAGAGACAATAGGACGTCCACGGTGGGAGGTCGATACACGTTTAACTGAGCATGCTTGTGTTTACACACCTTAACCCCTTGTTTCCGGCTGTTATTGATGGGGGGGGGGGGGGGGGGGGCTGGTATGAAAAGAATAAACTGTGCAGCAAGCGTAAATGCAAACAATAGGCACCACACTGAACAGAGCGGTCCTATTCATCGGACTTGGAGCCCCCCTTTCGTGTGAATAAAAAACTTTGTTTGAAAAAGCTGTTTATTACACTCCCATTCAAGAATGATATAACTGAAACATGAATGGATTGAGTACACACAGGAACGCGCGCATAGATGACAACCAGCCAGGTAGTCTCTTTCAAACCGCAGCTATGGCCGTCGTCTGTATTCAAGAGGTTAACCACAATGCCCTGCAGTATATCCCCATGTGGATGACTCCATTAATTTGAAACAATTGGCCTATCCCCGTTTGTGTGAAGCATGCGCAATATAGCACATAATGGCGTGATGCATACGGGTGATTCCATAAATGTGGGGGCCGGTGTCCCTCTTTACATTGTGATATTTGTTTCCCTTGTATTACCAACAGTGAAATATATATACAAATGATTTTAGTTGCTCAAATTATAGTACTATCTGAGCAAAGGATGAAACATCCGACTAATTTCCTGACAGTATGGTGTCCTAAATAGTTCACGGTTTCACGTGTAAAAGGGACACCAAAGCTGCGACATTTTAAAAACTGCTGTTGAAATGCATTGTTTGGTTCTCAAATACTACCATGTGCACATATGCAGGGTTTCCCCTTAACTTTTTTTTTCACTAGCCGGCCGGACCAGTAATGTTGACTTTTTACTAGCCCGCCAGCATTTTCACTGGTCCGCATGTTTTTTTCACCTTTTAGGCTACTTTTTTTGTAAGTAACCTGACCAAGTACACTGTATTTACAAACATTTATTACAAGCTGAGAGTAAGCCTGTTCGATATTTTTTTCATATCGAAAATCGTATCGGCCCCTTAAAAAAAAACCCGGAATATCGGGGAATTCGATATACCGAAGAATATCGCGATATATGTTACTTTTGGCCGCATTACGTGTGGATTTGTCCCGTTTACTTTGCTCGAAATTCCAGTAACTCCACGGCCTGAAATTTTAGCAGGGCGGCAGACACAATGCGAGCGCGTACGCGACGCCCTTACGGCGACGGCGTGGAGTCTGGGGCCCGCTTAAGGTCCCCGGGAAATTTTGGATTCTAGATGCTCTATGGTGCAATCTGAGGCATTTCCTGGCCACTTTCTTATGAGTCTGAAATTCTAGCGTACGGCAAATACTTCTACAAATCATAGAACGTCACACAACTTTGCACCCGACAATAACATTAAGATCACTTATTTTAATTTTTCACGAACGTCGTATATATACCACATTGAAATCACTTGCTTACAAATCACGGTGTCGCCCACTAACCCGGCTTTGAAACTATAACTACGCATGCGCGTCTTTTTGACTAGCCTTTTCTCAAGACGCAGGTTTGCACAGTGATCGTTATACACGTGCGCTTATTGCTGCAATACATCCTTTCAGGCTTTAACAGAGGCTACTTACATTGTTTGCAATAAGGTCAACCCCTGTAGCGCATCTGCGCGTGCGCGTTGCTTTGTTGCTAGCCTTGGTCAAGTGCAAGCAACCGCACTGAATGCCACCGTCCTTCCCCAGTGTACAAGGCACACGCATTTTAGGTGTAGTTACGTGTAGCGAACTGCGTCGCGTCTTGAGAAAAGATTAAAACACGTGGCGCGCATCCATTGTACATTGTGCAATGTCATGTCGTCTTCACAAAATATACGACACGATCGTTTGTTGACAGCTCTCGCCCATGGTATTATCATCTGTGTTACTAATCAATAATGCTGAAATAGAAACAAACGCTAGTCTTTCTGGAGTGCCATAAAGTAGCCAACTGAAGGTAAATGTCGTAAAACTCCAAATACTCAACGAGCGAAGGGAAGCCTTGTCAACATGGAGGAAGAATTCTTCCTCCATGGTCAAACCGGCCCCCCCCCCCGTTCATGCCGCTCAATCCCGGCGGGCCCGATCCCGGTGGCCCCGATCTCATGCCGTGGTGACTTCCGTCATGTATTTTTGTATTCCTCCGTTCTTCCCGTAATGAAAAAGTGACGTCATCACGATAATATAGAATATCGCGATATTTTTCTGCCGATATTTCGGTATCAAAATAAATGGATATCGAACAGCCTTAGCTGAAGTGAGAGTAAACTCCACGCAATCGGGGACCGCTGTTGACAATCTGGCTCTGAAGACGCGCGCGCTTAGCTTATCTTGGCATTTTTTTTCACTAGACCGCCGGACTACTTAGAAAAGGGTTTTGACTAGACCGCCGCTGTTTTGACTAGAATTTGTCTAGCGGACCAGCGTTAAGGTCGAACCCTGATAATATGTGTATGAAAAATTGCCCTTCATTATGTTAAAGCATGTTAATACTGCTTAAGAATGGCACCATATTTAAATGATTTAATAACTAGTTGACCGAGACTGACAGTGTGTTAGCCCAAATGTTTCACGTGTAAGACCCACTTTTTTGGTGTCCTTTTACACGTGAAATTTGTGTAATGTTTCTAAGAAATACAAAGATAATTGGGTTCACTGGCAAATCCAAATCTATCATCATTAATTACATGTCCCACTTGATAAGTGTGAAATCATAACAAAGATTGCATGCTTGGAAATGTTTAATTTTGGGCCATTTACTAGGTTTCATGTGTAAATGGGGACACTAAATGGTGTCCCCATACGCAATCATGCACCAAATTGTTATTTTTAGTCTAATCAAGATATTTTCACAATAAACCTTGATGTTTTATCCTGGGTAATACATTTTAAAATAAACACACCACATTGAGCATGAATTATCACAAAAATAGCAGAAAACTAATTTGTTGTCCCCTTTACACGTGAAACCGTGAATGGGTTTTGACATGATATTTTGGCATTTCTGGAGTAAATAATGTCTGATTTTGGCTACAATTAATCAGGAATGTCAATATCTTTAAGTTATAGTGAAAATTATTAATAAATCCCCTGTCAATCAATTTTTCCATTTTGGGTCAAAATGTCACAAGTTGGTACCCTAATTTATGGAATAACCCATACACAAGCACTTGTAAAGAGTTTCAAATTTGTCTCGAATTTGTCTGAGGCAACTTTCCTCAGTGTTTATGTGCATGAACATACAGATCACATCATGCCTGCGGTTGGCTCACATTTGCATTCGACGTGCATTCGTATTTTGCGTTTCTACAAACAAAATGCGCAGCGGGTTCTTGCACGTGTTTGGAAGTTTTCTGTTTGTCTAAGATTTAGAATGCCATGTGACCTTCGCAACACATGCTATGACTGGCTAATGCTTATGAACAGAGTTGTAATCGAGTCAGTCACGAGTCAATCACGTCAGATCAAAAGGCAGATCACAAGTCAGCTCGCAAGCTACATGGGATGAACAATGACAAAGGAATGCTTTTGTTATATTGTGTTTGAATAACTTGTTACATGGTCTCAGACCAGAATTGTGAAGTGACTTGTGAAGTGACTTGTGAAGTGACTTGTGAAGTGACTTGTGAAGTGACTTGTGAAGTGACTTGTGAAGTGACTTGTGAAGTGACTTGTGAAGTGACTTGTGAAGTGACTTGTGAAGTGACTTGTGAAGTGACTTGTGAAGTGACTTGTGAAGTGACTTTGGATGTGACTTTGGATGTGGCTTTGGATGTGACTTTGGATGTGACTTTGGATGTGACTTGTGATGACTCAAAACAACTCTGCTTATGAACGACGATAGGTCAATTAACCTATTGAATATGGATGACGGCTATAGCCACTGTTTAAAAGAGACCTGCATACTTCCACGTATTCAATCCATTGTTTGCCTATTGTGTGTGTTACAATGTACGCTTGGCTCCACAAGCCTGTATTGGCATACCGGCACCACATCAATAAACAGCTGGACAGAAGGGGTTAATGTAAATGTTAATATTCACTGAATCAAACAACCCAAAGGAGTTCCGATTGTTCAATTACACTGCGAATAAATGTTCAATGCAACGGTATCCTTCCTAAAATCCGGTTTCAAGAATAGGTTACAAGCAACTTCCCTTCATCAGATTGAAACTAATAAGCCACTAATGTATGCCTCGTATCAAAAATGAGATTCTCAAATATTATTAACCCCTTGCGTACGGATGACGGAATATGGCGCAAAAAAAACAGTGCCACCAGGCCGGAAGACGCAATTGGCCGATGTTTGTGCAGTTTTAATCCATTGTTGGATTAAACAGTGCCACCAGGCCGGATGACGCCATTGGCCGCTGTTTGTGCAGTTTCAATCCATTGTTGGATTATTGTGTATAGGTTACGCTTGTCTGCACAAACACATTGTAGCGGTTCGCTTGGCTGCCAGAGCCGCCGTGGCACCCCGACGTCTCCCGTAAAATACCGTACTCAAGGGGTTAATGACAGAAAATACTAATAACTCATTTATTTCAATTTAGTTGGACCCATAATTATGTACATGTAGCCTAAAAGTACAGCGTACTCTGCACAGAAATAAATTAGGGCTGTTTTTGAATCAAAAGTCTACAGACAGAGTACTTATATACAAGAACCTATATGTACATTAACATTGTTTGCTATCGATTAACACTGAAACATCCAATCATCCTGTCATTAAAAGTAATGGCATCACTCTCTGCACTGTCATCATCACTTCAAAATTAATTCCTATTTTTTCGCCTGCAGACATTTTAAGTAAAATGTCACCTACCTCAAGTCGACATTCTTCCTCCGTTATCTTACTGTCTTTGCTGAATGCTGTAAAAATGAGAGACAGGACCGGGAGACAAAATATATTTTATTCTGCATTCAAGTTTTCAACTGCCTCTGCTGAGCCAAGGATGGGGACTACATTGCCGTTACGTCCCTTACAGACTGGATCAGTCCGATAAAATTTATGCCGGGAATGACGCGGACGTCATGGACCGTTGCCGCTCCCCGTTAAGCTACAAAGCTACGTGTAGGTGGTGGTGGGAACGGATGACAGCTTCCCTTCAGAGGGCCCCCCCCCCCCCAACTCAAAGCGGATGGTGAATCACTTAACAACCCTGGCATTTGGGGCACAGGATTTTCAAGGTGGAGGCTATTTGGTTATTAAACTGCTGTCAACTGTGTCTTTAAATTATCCCAGGGAAACGCTTCCCCAGGGAACTTGATCCAGGGTGACAAAAGGGAGGGGGAATACCCGGGGTGGGATTGGCCAAAAATGAAAAATCCACAAAATCTGCAGTGTTTGGCGGTCGCCAAGGACCCCAGAGCAACATAAAGGCACCCCTTACAATACCCATTTCTACAACATCCACTTTTACAGGTAAAAACACCTTTAGGATAACATCTCAGGAATTTCAGATTTCAAAAGAGATTTATTTTTTAATTATGCAATCAGTAAAAATCATGAAAAAATGTCCTGACAAAAATATCTTGCAATCAGGAAAAATCCTGACAAATACATTCCCCCCCACCCCCCCCCCCCCACCCTCCGATACAAACGGAAAAGAAAATGGTCTTAGCATTTGAAATTGTATAATATTGTTATCTAAATCACAAGAGAAACTGACTAGGTAATATAATCACTTTGACAATAAGGGGGCTTGGACCTGCGACTTCCAAAACGGCACCCAACCATTGTAACCTACATATTACATGCACATTGTACCTTGCCCTACATGTATGTTGGCAGTCTCCCAACGAGTTTTTGTTGGGGATGGTAATACCTTATTATGGATTTAGAACTTTTGACTAGTGTAAAGTGTCGGGGTTCAGGCTCTGAGCCTAGGAGTATTTTGTGAGACGTAAATAGGGCGCGGGGGGGGGGGGGGGGGGGGGGGGGGGGGGGGGGGGGGGGGAGATTTCTAGAAATTTGAACTCCGATCACAGTCCTATGCTGACAAAATGTTGGGAAAAAGTCCAGTATTTTTATCATGAAAATAGGTTATTCCATCAAGGTACATGTAATAGCTTCTTTTTCTCCATGGAAAAGTGGACTACGTGTTTCTCCTTGATCAACCAAACAGCCTATACCCTTAATTCTTTTTTGAAACAAATGGCTAACCTAGAATTATTATCATTTGATTTTTTTTGCAAAATTACAATTTTGAAATTTTATCTTACGTATGCAAGCATGATTGCAGCTGCTCACACAGTGCACAAATCTTTCATATCATAACACTTTGTGGAAAGCCACCAACACAAGGCAAGGTGTCTCAGTTGGTCAAGAGCCAGTACAATGTTCCAGAGGTCATAGGTTCAAGTCCCACTCTTGTCAATTTTCTTTAGGTGCATCCTTACAATCAATCTCTCACCAGAGATCTGTTGCTACTCTTAGTCTGTTCTACAGGAATGTTCATGGTAAATGTTCCACCGGCTTGTCCAGCTTGGTTCCTCCATCAGTTAGGGTGTTTGAGCGTGAAACTCAGCTTTCCACCTGTTCCCACCAATATATACATGTACTCTCGCTTAAGGATGGGAATTTGATAAACGTTTAGCAAAACTTTCCCGTTGCATTTAAACGTTTAGTCAACAATTGCAAAAAGGCTGCCGCCAGTCCCGGTATTTGTGTAGGACGTAGGAGAGGTACCGTCCGCGTCGAGCATTTATCTTGTCCCAGCGGCGTATTGAAAACATCAAACAAGTGTATACACGAGTACTAAAGGCGTTTGTATTTCTTTGTAAATTAAATATATTTACAAAGATCCTGGATTCTTTGTAAATAAAACCGGAATGTAGATTGCGTAAATACAAGGTCCCATTTCTAAAATTTGAGTTCCGTTTAAACGTTGGGGATAACTTCTAAGCGGATTTGCATTTTGTTTTCGTTTAAATGTTTAAACGTGTAAACGTCCCATCCTTACTCTCGCTGTACCTAGATGTAGAACGAAAAGCTGCAAAACAACATATGCCAACAGCTTTCTCCCTCGTTCTGTGTCTCTATGGAATTCTTTGCCTGGTGCATGTTTCCCTTCATCTTACAATCTTTCCTGCTTCAAGAGGAATATTAATTCCTACCTCTTGCATCTTTTAATCTTTTTCCTTTTGTAGCTCAATACTTTGAGTTGCTTTTAAGTCTTGTTCAGGGTGAACTTTTAGCACTGCCAAAACCTTCCATTTCACATGTTACCAGTAGCTGGTACACTGTCCCCCACCCCACCCCCCCCCCCCCCCCCCCCCCCCAAATAAATAAATAAATAATAATAATACAATAATAATCAATTAAAATACATGTATGTTTAATACCCTGCATTTTCAAAAAGTGGGCCTTTTTCAGTTTTAATGCCTGTATTTTCCAGCAAGGCCAGAGAGACCACCTTTTTATCAAGATGGCCTCTACTGACATGAAAGTGGACCAAATCAATGCAAAACACACAGTAAATCAAATGGAAAGAATTTCTTTTCTTCCGTTTGCATTGATGAAAAGATGAAAAGTCAACCTACATGTATGGCATTGAACGTCTTTGCAGGAAAAATAACACTGAAAAACCCTGCTTAGTTACAGACAGCCTGTGCAAAGGGAGAAAGGTGTTAAGATGTGGCAGATGTGAAGATCTAAACATTTCAATAAAGTGTTGCCAGCCGTTTATAATATAAAATAGAGGTGAAATGCGATGCCGCGACAGCTGACTTAATCCCATTTGATCATGCGAAGTGGAAGAGTTCTCCCATCTCTAACAATTCCGCCCGGGGCAAGGAAATCAGACTGGGTGTTTTTTATTGGCGCGCCCGTGAGTGGGCAAGTCACGGCACTTATTTTGTAAGACTTGGGGGCTTTGCAGGCCGACACGCTTGTACACGTCTGTCATTTTTAGCAATTTATATGGATCGACTTAAAATATGTGGGCATGCATCCAGGCTTGTTGCTTGCATGCTTGGATGTAATCACGATAATTATGTATGCTGTACACATGCATGCCTTGAGCAAGGTTTTCACGGCAATGTTATATTTGATATCTGTCAAACTTAAATTACATGTATTATGCAGCATTTATATGTACAAAAAACCCAACCACATGTAGAAACCTGTACGTGTGCATGTACTTGAGGAACAGTACTACATAGTGACTGAAAGTGAAAATTTGTTTAGGCCTACAAGAAAACAGCCGATTAGAGGCTTTATACTGAAAAAGCAAAAATGTATTTTGTTTTTTAATTTTCAGGAAATACATACATGTTTAACAAAACAAAAATTTAAAATATTTACTTTGATATCAACATTGATGATCAATAGATCAGCATATAATTCTATCTAAGTCAAAAAAGTGCCATAAAACATTTACAATATGAACGTGCATGAGTCAAGGAAAATTTTACTAAAAACATAGTTAATCACAAGAGGGCGCTCTTTCATTTTGGGGAAACAGAGAGATATCATCCTTGAGTTGAGTTAAATGTACAACGTAAATGTACTGTCAATACAACCTTGCTGGTATTAGGCAAGGACATCTAAAACAAATGAACATCCAAATAGAATTGTCAAAAAAAGACAATTCTGGTTAATCTGGAAGTTTTTGATGCATAAAAACGATAAGCATGACAAAATTCATATGCATATGTGTACTTTTAAAACATAAAATCAAGATTAATTTCAAATGAGAGTTGTTCTAAAATGTAAAAAGAGGGCGCTATTTATGCAACGTAGACAAGATTCATTGAGACAGAATTAATGTGTGAAAACAGCATGTAAAACTTCATTCTAAAGTGGCCCGGTATGATAGACAAAAATCTAGCAACTTGCTTGCGAAATGTAAAGTAAACTACATGTAACTGAAGAGGTTAGTATTTTTAAGGAATTGTTTTACAAGGCTAAAAACTCCATACTGACTTTTGTAAATTCCATATGTATAGTCAATCGTATACAGGTACATGTCATTCATAAACCCAAGGGGAGGATGGGGGGGCTGTTTTCAGCCCAGAGTTGTAATGACACGACCTGGGTCCGACCCGAGTCACAATTTTTGGCGACCCGACTCGATTCCTAAAGGGTAAATAACTTGTCAAACAATCCACAAGGGAAGCTGACTAGGTAAATTTGAATACATTTTCAAAGTGAACAAAGAAACTGGCAGGAGCAGGATTCGAACCTGCGACCTCCAGGTTACCGTATGCTTGCCCTATGTTGGCGGTCTCCCAAATTGTCAGTATCTTTGTTCGGGTGGGCACTAATCAGAAGTCATAAACCCAGAATGCCGTATAGCCAGGGATCACACCAAATTTTACGATACAACCTGGGTAGCGACATTGTGGGGATCACTTAATGAGAGATACGACTTTTTAACTTATAATTCGTCAAACAATCCACAAGTGAAACTGACTAGGTAAATTTGAATACATTTTCAAAGTGAACAAAGAAACTGGCAGGAGCGGGATTCGAACCTGCGAACGTACGGCATTCTGGGTTTATCACTTCTGACTAGCGCCCACCCGAACAAAGATACTGACAATTTGGGAGACTGCCAACATGGGGCAAGATAGCTCAGTTGGTAGAGCGCCGGTACAGTAACCCGGAGGTCGCAGGTTCGAATCCCGCTTCTGCCAGTTTCTTTGTTCACTTTGAAAATGGGTAAATAACTCAACGACTCGAGTCACTGCGAGCAAATGACTCGACTTGAGTCTCTCACCAGGAGACTCAACTCGACTGAAGGCTAATAAAACTCGAGTCTCAATAATAAATTGAAAACTTTGCAAAAAATATGACACAGACCCTACGGTGCAAAGTTTATGTTAAACGTTACTTCGTGTACACATGTAGTAGGCCTACATGTATGTACAGTACAAAAATGTACGTGTATATCGGCCACATATTGTGCACAAACGTGTATGTCACATCACGGACTCCCACCTTGTGGCTTTGTAGCACACAAAATAATATCCTGGAATCCGACTTTAAATGCATTTTCCAATTCCTGGGGTGCGTTCCACTCACGCGAACAACGCAAACGTTCAGGAAATTTTTTGTGCACATCTAATGGGAAAATTGTTCGCATAGTTGGCCATCATTGGCAACGTTTGGCTTCAAGCGATTTCTTATTTAGCTCTTGGTGGAAGGCCGGCTAAATTTATGCCCCGATTTAGAAAAGCAGATGGATACAGACTCACTTTTAAATAATAAGAAAAGGTTTTGCATAATGCAATTTTGGTCACTAAGAGTGAATTGTTGTCTTTCATGTACTAACCAGGATATACATTTTTAAAATTGCTTACAAATGACTTTCTCTCCTGTGTTTATTTTGACTCAATTAAGTTTAACTCAGGCTACAAATTTGACTCGACTCAACATTCTTGACCTAATGACTCGACTCGACATTTTTGACTTAATGACTCGACTCAAGTCACTTCTTTAAAATGACTCGACTCGACTCACAAAATTCTGTGACTTATTACAACTCTGCTTCAGCCCTTCCTAAGAGGTTGTAATTTTAAGAACTGACTCAATCTGCCTGCCACACAGCAAAATAGACATTTGACATTTTGTACCTCCCTGCAGACACCTGTATGCGTGCACCCATGCAGTCCCCCAAGGTAGTATTGATTTCTCTGGGGTCGTTACTATTATAATGAATAACCAAGAGGTCCCAGTCATTGTTTGCTATTGTGCACAGACTCCTGGGAACATGAATATAGCTCGTATTGCCAAGAAATTTTCAGAGACAAATAGAGGCATGTTCATGCAGTAATCATCATGAATATGTCTATGTCCCTGCTGGCAAAACACTGTAAATGTCAAATAGTTGGAATTTTTTTTTTTAGAGTTCATGCATACAAAATCCTCTGTGGATAAGTGCAATAAGTTAAAGAGGAAAAGAAAACCAATTTGCATTTTTCTACTTTAGTGGCTTTTCTGAGAGCTTATGCCTACCCAAACCTAACAAAGTAGGTTTGAAGAGTTTATGCATGGATTTGGCAATTTTAGAGAAGTTTTACTTTGGAGTCGCTTTCGCTCAGAATCAGAAAAGCTCGGCGTCAACCGCGTGTTTACAATCCAATCGTGTGACGTAGCTGCGTGGAGATAGATGACGTCACTATGCGAGTGCCCATTGTGTTTGCGTGCGTGCATGTTTACTATGTGTTGGTTTTGTCCTATTTTTATTGTTCCTGGTGGTGCATTTTTGCATGAACGTTGCACTGATGAGTTTTACATAATTTTGTTAATGAGGTCTTTGTGGAGCAGGAAGCTTACTTGTGTCTTATTCATCCATATTTTGGCACTGAAATTTGGGTTTGGAATTTGTGTGGATGTGTGGATTAGTGTGTGCGCGTCGCGAACATAGTCTGGTAACTGCATTGTATCTATCTCAATTTTATCGGGTCGCCGTGGACACAATTTTCGCTCTGGAATAATGGCAGAATCTGATGGCTCGTGGGAAGAGTATAGCGTAGATTCTGAAGATTTTCAGCTCCCCCGAAGACCGTTCGCTGCCCGCGCCCATGGCGCCCCGACACAAGTATTTTTTTTATCACAAATTGGTTGCAATGCCCACTAATGAAAATTTTGCTGTTTAGACGCTGCCGGACACCCCAACAATCGGTAGCAATCTGTACTCTTTTCTGAAAATCTTCTCTTTTTCATCCAGTCAGGCTGATCAGTGCATTCAAACTTGATCGCGATTCAAACTGCACCCCACCCCCTTTATTTTATTTAAAAGTGAAAGATGAAACCCAGAGGACCGCACAGTCAGGGGAAAGGTAGGAGATGCGTCTACACCCTCCCCCTCCCCCTCCCCTGAAAAAAAAAGGATTTTTTTTTTTAAGTCGACAAAACTTTAGAGTACAGTGTATGTAGGGAAATGTATTTTTTAAAATTAAAAGATTTCTCAATTTTAACAAAATGTTTAGAAAGTGATGTTCTGTAAAGTGGTTTCTGCCAAAAAATATACAACCTCAATTTCCTCAATTACAGTACAAAACCTTTAGCAAAGTTTTACTGTCTGGTATTTTTGGTCAAACAAAGACAGGTTTTCCTTTTTCACACTTTTTAAATTTTTTTTTATATTAACCATTAATTGACTTTGAAGGACATGTATGTTAAACAATGCACATGTATGTTCACAATGAACATGGCAAAAGGATGCAAATGAATTCTAAGTAACTGTAGTGGTCACAGATGGTTACAGGACCCTGGAAATGCACAGAAACCAACAGTGAATCTCTTGCGGTCATACTTACACCATCTGAAGCTTTTGAGAGCGATTCTCTTCTTAAGTTGCCTCATCCTGCTCACCGGGCCATTCTTTTTTTCGTTCATCTCTACATGTACGTCATCTGGAAATATCAAATGGATATATGAAGATATTTAAAGGGGGAATTCGGTGAACTGGTCTCACCGACGGTGGATGTTACCCCGCCTGGGTCTATAGGTCTGAAAATTGGGATGTCTCTGGAATCTGTTGAAGAATTATCCTCTATTTAGATCTGGGCCCAGGAAAACCATAAGGGTGGTGGGGTTGGCACTTCACAATGTCGCCAACCCTACTATTTGCACAGAGTGGCTTTTAGCCTTGTATTGGTTGATTTCAATATAAAACAAATCCTAGCCTTAATTACATGTAAGTGTCCGCTAATTCGATGATCTAATAGTGTGTATACTCAGTTCATTGTGTCCTGAAAATACAAGTCTATCTGCAATGTCCATGCCCAAAATGTTGCCAATAATACCCTCACAGATATATGCGTATGATAGCACGGAGCTAAAAGTTCTGTAATGCAAGTCCTCTCCCAAATAAGAACCGGACAAAAACCGACAACCCCAAGTAATTCTTGTATTTCTTTTTGCTTTGTTCATAAGCACTCTTCAAGATGTACAACTCGGACAAGTCTGTAGAAAATAGAAAATGTGAAACTGAAGCTTGGCTGATGCATGTAAAGCATCTGTTGCATTAAAAGGAAATAAAATGTTGGCAAATGACATCAGAATGTCGGTACATTTTTTCTGGAGCATCAGAACCGCAATTTGTGCACCCTCCTCCCCTCCCATAGTCTGTGTAATACATGTAGGTGTTCGCGCAGTGAATGTCCATGCTGATTCCGCGATTAATTATATACAAGACAACCGCATCTTGACCTTCAGATTTTAACCAATCAGTGGGCATCAACCATTGATCTGTTGTATGTACAGGTTCTGTGTATGTCCGAGGACAAGAGGAGAAAGAAAATACAAAGGAAGCTTTTTAAATTGTTTGTCCTCGCAAGTCGGTCTTTTGTTGAAATTGGTCCTCGGACATAAAAATACGTGCTTAGTGTATGGGGTTGGGTTCTCTTAAAGGAACAATAGGAAACACAAAGCATTGTCCTCGGAAGTATTGGGAAAGTACGACTAACTGTGAAGGAACGTGCACAGGCATGTCAATTGCATGTACAACCCAATAATTTTTCAAAAGTTTGGTATAGTCTTTTTTTCTGAATGGAACGCAGTAGGATCAGCTGGCAGTTATCGACCAATCAATGGCTTTCATCAAACTCCCCTTGAAAAATGACTTTCAATGGCTTTGATTGGCTGGTTAAAATTTGGCTGCATAAAATTTGCATGCATGCATCATGATGCATGCATATATCAGACGTTCGTATCACAGCATGGCCGGCTCCATCAAACGGATGCTTAGTCGACTAACCCTCCCCATCCCCACCCAGAATCACACCAGAAATACACACTGTAGGGAAGTCATGTCTGCATCCCAATTACATGTACATGTATACGTACAAATGTAGGTACATGTACCATGTGTAATAAATTACTCAGCTATAGAAATAATGCTTTTTTTGCACTTTTTGTGAAAGCTAATATGAGATTCAATCCGGAAAAGCTGTAACATGAACAGACATGTTTCCCTCTCGTGTCTTCTCTATTATTCTTCCATTTCCTTCCTTCAATAAAGCTTGTTTGATGTGTACATGTGTTTCCTGTCTTTCTGATCAGTAACAAGAACTGGAATATCTCTGATCAAATGAAACATGGGGACAATTTTTGATATGGGCAACAGTACTTTCTTTTCTGCGTGTGGCTTTGCACAGCAGAGAGTACACGTACATCATCCATTCGACAGAGCTGGCTCTGCTACAATACGAATGTCTGATGTACATGTACATCTATGCGTGCATGCAAATTTTATGCAACGCAGCACACCAGCCAATCACAGCCATTGTAAAGTCATTTTTCAGCAGGACTGAAACGAAAGCTGTTGATTGGTCTATAGCTGTCAGCTGATCCTACAATGTACTGAGTTTCATTTAAGAAAAGCACAGGCTAAAAAAAAAACATGTGCTGAACTTTCAAACTGTGTGTGTGAGTTTGCTTTGCATTCAATAGGGGACCTTTAACAATAGAGGACAATATATAAAGGGAACCTCTAACAATAGAGCACAATACGGTCCCCGATTGAGAAAGGTCCCCGTTTGAAAATAGTGTACAAAACCAATGAGGGTCCTTGCCAAAAAGTTAAAGTATGAACAATAGGAGGACAATAGGAGGTCCCCGATTGCAGGCGTTTACACACTTGTGTGTGCGTGTTACAATTACTGCATTGGCAAATCAGCATTGTTTTTGAAAGTCACCTATACTGTGAAAGATTCTGACCATGTCCACGTCTGTTTCATGTACACAAAGTGTCGAGTACGTTGTAGAAGAAATTTTGTGGATACACCATGTTAAAGTAACCAATTCAAACAAAATTCAGAAGTGCGGTTTTTACAAGAACCAGTGGAATAAACTTGACGTTTCAGTCAGCATGCTTTGGAGAATGCCTAGACTCTAAAGAGGAGAATCCTTAGATAGATGAGAAAGGGACCAGACCAGACTAGAGGGATGTTTAATCCTACATGTAAGTATGGCAGTATTGGAAAAACTAACAGACTGATCCAAAACAAGAGAAGACCCAGAGACTTTAAGGAAAGCAATGCTCAGAATACCCAAATGAAACACTTGACTGAGTCCAGAAATTGAGAGGTCAGTCTTACTGATGCCTCTATGACCTACATTGTACCTAGTCTGGTGGTTCAGTGATTTTTCTTTTCAATAAGGCAAAACAAAATAGTTGTGTTGCCCTCCGCGACTGACCCTAAATGTTTTTTTTTTCTTCAAAATCTCACCTTTTCCTGCACAAAATGAATAAGTTTTATAAAAGTCATCGTCTTTAAATACAGCCACGACGGCACAATCGTTCATTTCACCATCTCACTTTTAAATAAGCTTACTTTTTGCCTCCCGACTTCCAAATGACACTACATGTAGTATTGTTTTGATGTTTTCATTGATGGTAAAAAGAAACCGACCAACCCTCCCTCCCGATTTTTCCCATTTAAGGGCAACACAAGTTTTTTGGGGGTATTTTGGCCTAATATTATAACTACATGTGAACATGTACATGTTGTACTTTACACTTTGCTTACGTGTTTACAAACAGCTGCATACATTGAGCAAGGGCAAGTTCAGTCAAGGATTACAGTCACTGTCTAACCACACAAACTGACTTTTAAGCCCAAAGGGTTATTGAGCTTGTGCAAATGATATCACTGCCTACAGATTGGCACGTGTATCGCCATTTTGCAAATCAAATTTTCGTGACGTGCATCTCGACCACCACCCACGAACTTGACACTCAACCATGTTGAAAAAGTGGCAATATTCTGTGACCCCTCCCCACTCCTCTGCTGTCAATCTGGGTGTATGCAATCTAAATAGACAAAGCATGTACCAGTAGATGCCCTGTGCGCCAGTGGTTGGGTGCCCAGCAACAACACTTGGGCACTTTGCATTTCAAGTGCATGCGGACCAAGTCTAGCAAAACAGTTCAATAAAAACAAGCAATTCGGTGAACGGGTCATGTACATTGTACATCTCCAACTGCACATGCATGCATGTATACATCGTGTACCACTTGGAAGAACAGGACCACACCTAAGAGAAAACGTGGCACCGGATACCGGAACTGTAATTTTCCCATTTTCACCACTGGAGGGCCACATTGCACTCAAGTAGATAAGTGTAGTAGAAACGAAATTACATGTTGGCATACACTGTTACATGAAGTTTTATGTCTTTGAATCTGTCATTATATAATAAGTACATTTTTAGGGCTAAATTTTAATCTTTTTTTTTTATGCAGACAATTACCATATTGTTGGGCAGATAGGAAATATCGTTTCACTGACCTGTTCATAGTTTTGCGTGCTTGAATGGCGAAAAAAACAAGAGAAAAACAGCGTTCATTTTCAACCGCTCACTGGATTTGTTATAGCACCCTCTTGTAAAATAAGCCCAATTTTTGTAAATGGGATCGTTTTCAATTGGTCACATAACATTTACACTGTACAGAGGCCGAGCGGTCCTTATGTTGGGCGGCAAATGGCCAACAACTCATCACTACAGTACACTATGCGTACGCCCATTTTCGGATTGTTAACCCATTTTAGACACAATGCGGACTAACTAGATTCGATAAATAGAGGGCAGTATTTAAACAAATCCATTGTTTTTTCCAACGATTGTTCGGCAGAACAATCATTGGAAAATGATATAAATTTCCACTTTTCTTGAAAATGACAGCTCACCTGGTGCCGTCATTTCACAGGATGACTGAGACTACTATTAACTTACAGTCTAATAACGTATTTCGTAATAATTCAGTAAAAACAAATTGGAGGATTACCAATCGTGTGCACTACATGTACTATGTACCTTTAACCCCTTGAGTACGGTATTTTACGGGAGACGTCGGGGTGCCGCGGCGGCTCTGGCAGCCAAGCTAACCGCTACAATGTGTTTGTGCAGTCAAGCGTAACCTATACACAACAATTCATTGAAACTGCACAAACAGCGGCCAATGCCGTCATCCGGCCTGGTGGCACTGTTTAATCCAACAATGGATTGAAACTGCACAAACAGCGGCCAATTGTTTTACCACAATGTTTTACAATTCAGCACTTTCTGCAAATAGACCTTTGAAGAGAATGGCACACATTAGTCATTTGGGAAGCAAGATAGACAAGTTTCAAGACATTAGACACATACACGTACAATGTACTTTCCCAATACTTCCGAGGACAATGCTTTGTGTTTCCTATTGTTCCTTTAATATAACCCAACCCCATAGACTAAGCACGTATTTTTACTTCCGAGGACCGATTTCAACAAAAGACCGACTTGCGAGGACAAGAAAGGTTCCTTTGTATTTTCTTTCTCCTCTTGTCCTCGAACATACATACAGAACCTGTACACCTTTCCTTTATTGCCTGAGCAAAAACTCTAGCCAAAGTACACCGGCATCATAATAATCAATGATTCCCAACCAATAAATTCATAACCCAGTGAACCTTTCTATTACGGAAGTTTGATGTATCTTAGAAAGGAAATGAATTTCTTTCCTTGTTTCCTTTCAAGCTTCCTTCAAACATGTCTTTGTTTTTGTCTGTGGTTAATTCATCTGAAAATACCCGCTGACTTCCACAGAGAATGCTCCTTCCTGTGTGAAATTCCCGTTGTGCTGCGACGGCGAACAAAAAGCTAATAATTTGTTCTTGACACTGACTGGGACCAGATTGGTCGATCCATGGCAACTGACAGTGTGATATTATCCCATATCCCACTCGGCCTTCGGCCTCGTGGCATATGGGACACGGAGGCACTACATTAACCTATTCCGTGTTCCACTTACGCTCATGAGATAACTAATAATATCCAATTATCAGCATATACATATGTACACGTGGATCCAAGGGAGAGACGGAGCCACGGTAGGGGGTCTTTGGGGTCAAAGCATCCCCACTCCTCTGCTGTACTGTTAATTTGTTGTTTTTTCTTCCATTATGGGTAAACGATTTTTAAAAACTACTGGGCCTTTCCCCTGCATCCTCCCTCCCCAAATCTCCACCCCCCTTCTCAACTCTATTTCCATCCCTCCGGGGCAAAACATTTGGATCCACCCCGGATGCCCAAAATATAAAAACCAATCAGTTTGTACTTCACAACATATCTTGTAAAAGACTTGTATACAAAACTTGAATTTCTTTTTCGGGGGGGGGGGGGGGTGGGAGAGAGGGAGAAGTAGCAAATGTGCTCTACACTTAACAGTTTCTCGAAAGTGAGCCCCTACATCTATCGTATGGAATATATATTGCAACATATACTGTAACAGCGGGAACAGAAAATAAAATGCAATGAAGCCTCGGCAGATATGAAATTAAACATTTAGGGTGAAGTAGAGGGGCACAACCAACCCTAACCTTCCCAAATCCTCCAAAATCAGGGTCTTTGGAAGTTGAAGCATCGGAGGAATTTGCAGGATTGAGGGCGTTAGAGAATTTCTGCCTCTGGAGGTAAATGGAGGATCCAGGTCATGAGGCCCAATCTGGTGCTGGATGATTTCGGAGGATACTGAGGTTACTGGGGTGTTTATCCAAAACCCACTGGAGGATTTTGCAGGACTCAGGCAGTGTGTCCCTAGTCACAAACATTGGAGGGTTTTGGAATCGGAGGATATTGGAGGATTCAGGTTACATGTAGGAAAAACTATGCACGGAGTAAGAGTTAATAAAGACTTGTTTGGGGACTTTTCACCCGACCATGAGAAAAAAAAACTGGTAAATACCCTGTTAATGCCATTTCAAACAAAGGCATTGCCTAATGGATGTCCATTTCCTGCCATAAAGTGTCATACTTTTTGTTTTAGTTAAGAGATCAGGTCACATTTCACTGACTGCACCTTCCTGAAAGTAAAAGTTGAGTTAGTTATCTAACAAAGCACAAGATCAGAACTTTGAGGAAGGAACTGTATTGCCGGCACAATATTTACATCAATTCTGGGATTTTAGCATATTTACATTTGGAAAGCCCTATTCTACACGTATCACTGAATTCTATCATTTTCAAACTGAATTCAATCTCTAAATATTTTTGGGGTGATTTCTATTTAACTCGGGTTAAAGTGTGCAGAGTTCACTAATTTTGAGCTTTATTTTCTCAAAACAAGGGGTCCTGACTCCTGAGAGCTTCAAAAGGTTATACATGTAGCAAGGCATTAGGTATGAGCTACTAAAACACACAATAAATCAAATGAAAGCTTATTACATGTACAGTACTTTCAGGGAATTTTAATGTTGCCACATTCCACCTGTTATATGTGGGAATCAGGTCACACACACCCACACATATTTTTTAACCACCTCTTTTATTCGAACAGGCAATGTTCTTACCCCAACAATGACAGTTTAGCAAGTTGATCATTATGACAAAAACATGAATTAATCAAAAAGGCATTATACACGCACTTCCTATGCTTAAGTTATAAACCAAGGTTGACTACCTCCCCAATGAGTAACATGTATTCTCTTGAAAGTCTTGAAATCAGGGTTGATAAAAATCATGATTTTTTTTTTTTAAATAAAAAAAATCAGATTTTTAAAAATTTAAATCGATTTTTTTTTTTGGGGGGGGGGGAGTGGGGGGAGGAGGGAGGGGGATAGTCGGGGGAGGGGGAAGGGGGGAGGGGGAACGGGGGAGGGAGAAGGGGGTTAGTCGGGGCGGGGGGGGTCAGGTCAGGTCGGGGGGTATCAATTGATAGGCGCATTACACTTCAGAATCATTTATATGCATTGTACACAAGATAAATGTAGTACACTGTTTCAGGAAACTGGCCTTATAGTACATCCCTTTAGAGTGAGTATAAGCGATTTAAAGTTAATGACAGTCAGGTTTGAATAACAGAAATTGTTTTTACATTAAACAAATAAAAGAAATTTACAAAAAATCAAAAGGTGATTTTTATTAGTGATTTTTTTTCTTCTTTTTTTCTAGTGATTTAAATCATGATTTAAACAACCCTGCTTGAAATTTGAGCATTATTATTTGTATAATGCCCATTCTTTTTCGCTTTCTTTTGCAGCCCCTTCTCTTAACTGACTTTTTGCATTGCAACAGAAAGGGGAGGAGAATATCACAAGCAGATCACACTTTTTTTAATACATGTATCTGTACTGTGCCAGTACAAGAGTAGTGAGGCTTCTATACATTTATTGACTTCTGCAAAATGCTTCCGGGATACAAGCACTTTGCCTCTTTTTCCTATAAAAAAAAAAAATGCCTCAAACCCACAAGAGAGACAAAAGCCGTGTCCGCACTGGAAATTTTTTTGGGGAAGGTTTTACCAAGACGATGGTAAAATGAAAAATGGTCAAATGTGACCACTGTCCGCACTTGGACTTTCGACACGGGAAAATTTTACCGAGACCGTGGTAGAAGTAACCGAGCTGTCAATATAACGACTCACGAGGGCGCTTTGCGTGACCTTTCTACATTAACGTGATTGACCCCAATCACGCGTGCCTTTTCATTTTTTCGGCCGATGTGTACACGCAGGCTTACGTCTTTAGCACCAATCACACTTCCGACTTTATCAATAATAATATCTGCCATGATTGCGACCAAAAGAGGAACAACGCACTGGAATTTGGAATTTTGCCACATATGCACCGCACCGCGGTGAAACAATGCAAAGCGCATGCTTTGTTAACAGGGATCTCTCTATTTTTCACGCAAAATTTAAGACTAGTAAATTGTTAAGTGTGATTGCACTTCCCTTTAGAAGAATGTAGCCCTCTACCCACCCACACCCCCTCATTTCTCTTCCTAAACTTTTAAATAATCTGTAAATGTTTTAAAACATTTTTACAATCAAAAAAGAAAAAATCTATTTTCACCCCTACCCAATACATGTACATGTACCTTAAAGCTGCTTCCCTGGCCCCTGGCCCCTGTCCTACCCCAATGGAATTCTTGAAAATCCTGATATTAAAAAAAAAAATCTGGCAGTCACCACATGTGGAAAACAGGGATGTACATGTAGTTGAGTCGATCACAAGTCCCTGCAAGTCCCTACAAGTCCCTACAAGTCCATCACAAACCCTCCAGTCCTAATTCCAATCACAAGCTATTCAAATGAGCTTTGACAAAGGCATTCCTTTGTCATCTACACATTTTAATACCACCTCTCCAAATTGTTCCCCACTACAGATTCAACGTGCAGAATATGTGGAAATATATATGCTTTTTCAAAGTGAACAAAGAAACTGGCAGAAGCGGGATTCGAACCTGCGACCTCCGGGTTACCGTACCGGCGCTCTACCAACTGAGCTATCTTGCCCTATGTTGGCGGTCTCCCGAATTGTCAGTATCTTTGTTTGGGTGGGCGCTAGTCAGAAGTCATAAACCCAGAATGCTGTATAGCCAGGGATCACACCCAATTTTACGATACAACCTGGGAAGCGACATTGTGGGGATCACTCAATGAGGATACGACTTTTTAACTTATAATTCGTCAAACAATCCACAAGGTAAACTGACTAGGTAAATTTGAATACATTTTCAAAGTGAACAAAGAAACTGGCAGGAGCGGGATTCGAACCTGCGACCTCCTTCGGTAGAGCGCCGGTACGGTAACCCGGAGGTCGCAGGTTTGAATCACGCTCCTGCCAGTTTATTTGTTCACTTTGAAAATGTATTCAAATTTACCTAGTCAGTTTCCCTTGTGGATTATTTGACGAAATATATATGCAATATCGACCACATTGCTTGGTGGTTAAAAAAATCCCACCTGGCAAAAAGAAAAAAATTTACACAAATAAAACCAACCAGCATTGGCTAAATATTTGCCCTTGAGCCAGACAACACAGACCAATGTATTGATTGGATGAAGTTGAATAAATAACACACAGGATATAGTGGACACTGGCGAACGGAAATCAGAATACATGGTAGTATTGTGCACCTTGGAATTCAACCCTAATGCAGTTATATATCCAGAGGAAAAAACTGAGTGGGGGAGCTAAAATTGAAATTTGTGTGCACGATCGCCAGAAAATCAACCCAGATGCATTTCTAGACAGAAAAATGGTGAGGGGAGCTGAAAATAAGATGTACGTGTAAGCCTGTTCGATATGACGATATTTCCCGATATTTCGATAATTTTTTCATATCGAAAATCGTATCGGCCCCTTTAAAAAAAACGGAATATCGGGGAATTCGATATACCGAAGAATATCGCGATATATGTTCCTTTTGGCCGCAGTTTACTTTGCTCGAAATTCCAGTTATTTCCAATTATTGTACGGTAGGAATAGTATATAATGTATCATGATGTACCATGGAGGAATAAAAAAATACATACATGCACTAAATGTGTCTTTCTTTGACCGTTTTCTAAACCCCGACATGACATCTCCGCTCAGCGCGATTTACCTTCCGCGCGATTTACCCTCCGCGCCGTACGTTGTCAAGTGCAAACAACGTCTTATTCCCAGTGTACAATGTACGTACGTACCTACACGCTTGCGAACTCATCTTGAGATCGAGGGGTATGGCAATTGTTTGCAATAAGGTCAACCCCTGTAGCGCATCTGCGCGTGCGCGTTGCTTTGTTGCTAGCCTTGGTCAAGTGCAAGCAACCGCACTGAATGCCACCGTCTTTCCCCAGTGTACAAGGCACATGTAGTTACGTGTAGCGAACTGCGTCGCGTCTTGAGAAAAGATTAAAACACGTGGCGCGCATCCATTGTACATTGTGCAATGTCATGTCGTCTTCACAAAATATACGACACGATCGTTTGTTGACAGCTCGCATGTGATCGTCCATGGTATTATCATCTGTGTTACTAATCAAAAATGCTGAAATAGAAACAAACGCTAGTCTTTCTGGAGTGCCATAAAGTAGCCAACTGAAGGTAAATGTCGTAAAACTCCAAATACTCAACGAGCGAAGGGAGGCTTTGTCAAACCGGCCCCCCGTTCCTGCCGCTCAATCCCGGCGGGCCCGATCCCGGCGGGCCCGATCTCTCATGATGCCGTGGTGACTTCCGTCATGTATTTTTTTTATTCCTCCGTTCTTCCGGTAATGAAAAAGTGACGTCATCGCGATAATATCGAATATCACGATATCTTTCTGCCGATATTTCGGTATCAAAATAAATGGATATCGAACAGCCTTATGTACGTGATGATCTGAAGGACTCATAATTCATACTGTACATGTATAATACATGTACGTACAATTTCTGGGGGATAGACAGACTTTGTTTGGGTGGGGGTGAGAGGAGGGGGAGAGATAGTCCTTCAGACCCCCAAAGAACCATGGTGGATGAACTACTACATTATGCACTGTGCACATACACGTATACATGCGTTTGCTCTCCCAAACAAACGTGGACGTATAACAAAGGGAACAATCGTCCGCGATTCCCAGCATACGTCCGCGATTGGGATTGTGTACAAAACATATGGAGGTCTTCCGAAAAAGTTAAAAGTACAAACAAAAGAGGTACAATAGGATGTCCACGTTTGGAGGTCGGTACACTTTAACCGTATGCACATGTAAGTTGAAAAAAAACTAGTACATGTACTTGGTCCACCATACACGTGAGGACCGGGCTTTGTGTTCTCCATTGTTCCTACATGTATACTTTAACACATCCTCCATAGACTACATGTAACCACACATTTTTTTTCCGTTTTTACGTGCGAGGACAGCTTCTAGGAAGTAAACGTGAGGACGTCATTGTTCCCTTTCTTATATATCTTTTTTTTTCCTCGATCACCCGAGTGTTACGTTGAGAAATGTATTACTTTACACCTACATTGTATACCTTGCATACTTCATGTGGAAATAATTTTATTGGATTAGTGCCTTTGATAAAAACTGTAAACCAGTGTGTAGATTGTGTATTAACCATGCATGTACATGTAGTAGCTCGACTCGATTTATATACACTAGCAGGATGCCGCGCTTTGAGCGGCACCCGCTAGATGGGTGGAGGCGTATAATACTATTGTACCGTATATCATGTCAAAAAGGGGGATTTAAAATGGTACAAAATTCTAGGAAAATTTTCCTCTTTAAGACTGATTTTACCCAAAAATCCATCTTAAAAAATTAGTTTCTGCACTGTTTCCGCACCGTTTCATTCAAGGCGCCTTTAGGTTGGAGGTCAGGGCCGTGGGTTGGTCTTAAGTTTTGATTTCATTAATAAAATAGAATTTTCTAGCATTTAGCTAGAATGGTACAAAATTGTTGCGAAGTGGCATTCTGCTGAATTGTTTGACCGATGTTGACTTTTCAGACTAATAATCTGTCTTTAATTTGAATTAATTAGGCTGACACTGTTTCTGCACCATTTCATTCAGGGTACCTTTATGTTGGAGGTCAGAGATTGGTCTTTCAATGCCACTAATAAAAATGAGAATTTTTGGGCATTTAGTATATTATAGTACAAAATTGTAGGGAATGGCATTCTGCCTCTTTTTGACTGATTTTCAACTTTTCTAACCGAAAATTAGTCTTTAATTTAATTTGATTGAGTTATACTGACACTGTTTCTGCACTGTTTCATTCGGGTCGCCTTTATGTTGGAGATCAGGTGTTGATCTTTAAATTTGTTTAATAAATACAAATTTTGGACATTTAGAATGGTACAAAACCATTGGGAAACGGCATTCCGTTACTTCAAGACTGATTTTCAGCTTTTGTTTTTTTAATTACCGTAATTTTCGGAATATAGGCCGCGGCTTATACGTTGATTCTCATGCTGAAAAATTTCCCTGCGGCTTAAGTTATACTCCGGGTGGCTTATACGACAACATTTAAAGAATAAAATCAGTCACAGAAGCCGCGCCTCAGCCCGGGCCACGCGTGCAGGCGCTCCGGTGCAGACGGCGCTCCGGTGCAGGCGGCACTCCGGGCCAGGCAGTCATGTTTTCGTTGGTTGGCAATTTCAGTTCGCTCTATTCACGTGTTGGAAATAGAGGAAACCAGTCCAGAGGGACCGAATAGATTTGCAAATGTACCGTCAGTACCGTTCACACGTCACAAATCGTGTGGTGCGTCCGTTTGTTTTTGTCTGTTTTATCGTTATGTAATCCATGTTGTTTATTATTTCACTGATCAATTGGTGACTGTTGAACTCAGATTAGTGGTTAGGGTTGTCATTTTCTTTTTTATTCCCCACCCCGTCAAAAAAAACAAGAAGAACAAGAACTGCCGCGCGGCCCACCCAGCCAGGACACTCATCCAGCCCGCCAAAATTGGTAATTTCGAGGACTTATGAAAGTTTATTTGTAATGGGCTCCGTGCGCGTCGAATGAGGCCGCTGTCCACAGCAGGCCACATAGCAACCGCACTTCCATGGGCAGTACGTCGCTGGTATTACGCACCGCGCTCCTCGTTCATTTGATACTCGTATACCAGTGGGATTGCTTTGTCTCTTTGCCGACTCTCGATAATTGCGTTTTCAATAAGAATATTATAGCTTTAGGATTGCCTGTGTAGTGGAACCATTTACATACTAGCGCTTCAGCATGCAGCACGATGACTTTTGTGGTTGGACGTCGTCAGCACCGCGGTGCGGCTAATACACCAACTTTAAATCTTAATTTGCAGATTTTTGTGTGCTGCGGCTTATACTTCGCGCGGCCTACATGTATATTCCGAAAATTACGGTAGGTTGGCTGTGTTTTTGTACCGATTCGGTAAAGGCGCGTTTAGGTTTGGGGTTAAGATGTATTTTCATAATGTAGGGCAGCGGCGTAGCCAGGGTTGTCTCCATTGGGGGGCAAGTGGGGGGGGGGGGGGGGGGGGGCTGGATGTTACAGTGTAGGGTGTTAAGTGTTTTTTCTTAATTTTCTACGTAAAATTCTCAGTGGGGTAGACTGGGGGGAGACAAGGCTAAAAGGCTTTTTGTTTTACCAAAAGGTTTTTTTTATGAACGTGTCTTGTAGGTGGCTGCACATGAAATATGGATTTCCAAAACGAGATGGAAAACGATGGCAGTGGGTACGGTTTGTGAATACAACACCATCTGACTTCAGGCTGGCAAAATGGTCTTTACATACATGTACATATATAAGATTAGGAACTTTTCACGAAAGACTGTGAAGATGAAGCTGTAGCACTGAAGGCCAGATTCCGATAAAGGCACCATTCCAGCTGAAACCTGGGAAAATTATTGTGATTGGTCAATCAAATATCAAACCTATATATCTTGTATTATTTTAATCAGTAAAATTCATCAATAATGGCAAAAATTACTCGCTTTGCGGGACCACTCTGAGACAACAGTAAATCGCCATCTTGAATTGTCATTACATCTTGAATATGTCAGTCAGAAGATGGGATGTTTGCGTCAGGGGATGATGTAAATTAGAACAGAGATGTTCTTCTCTTTTGCCCTGTCCCGACATAATTACGTCGGGACAGGGCAAAAGAGAAAAACATCTCTGTTCCAATTTATATTACATGGATGTATTCATGAGGCTGATGATTTCATTATCTGTGCATTTAAACCAATAGCACCAAAATGTGTGGCAGGCAAAAGGCTCAAAAATTAATATTCATAAGGCAAATTTGATCCCCGCTCGTGGTTATGGGAATAGACGCTTCAGCCCTTATGAAGGAAGGACTGATTTAGCACCCGGTTGACCCGGTAATATTTATTATAAGACCTCACCCATAGATTCTGTGTCTTGATTGGCCGAGAGCGAGTCACATGACATTCACTATTTTTGTTATCTTCCTGTGCATGGCTAAAGGTACTATACCCATAGCAACCAAAGTACTACATGTATACGCATAGCACCAGTATTGAGTGCAAAATTAATAAAGATACATGTACGGTACGGTGTGCGCGTTGTGCGTTGCGTGTATTGTTCCCAAGCGCTAGCGCTACAGAACTGGGTTCAAACATTTCGTGAAGGGGTAGTTTGGAAAACGGCAAACAATTTTCAACTAATTTCAAATTCAAATAGATGAACTGTATTTAAATGATATTAATCAGTTAGCGCTTAAATCAAGCAGAATCTGTGGGTGAGGTGTTATAAAACAAATATTGACTGCTGTATCTCGTGGTGTCGTAAAACTAGCCTCCCTTGGTGATCCATGCAGCATTCTATGCTGCATGGATCACTTTGGGAGGCTAGTTTTACTACACCACTCGAAGCAGTCAATATTTGTATACTATGCACTTAATTAATCTAGGGGATTCAAGCAATCACTGCATATTAAAGTGTACTCTATTTGCATGCTTTAATTTTCAGAAATCCATAGAAACATTAGACAGGGTACAATCACAATAAATCTATTCTCCTCTAAGACTTATTTTGAGGTTACAATGTCATGAAAAATCACTAACTTTCAATACTATAAATTTGTGTTCTAAGACAGCTGTTTATTATCTTTGAAAGAGTCCACAGGGATGTTATGGCCCAAGCCTGTGAATTTCATGAAACACAAAATCAAGACACGTGCAAAATGTACATCAAATGCAGCAGTAGGTTCAAGAGACTTTTCTTTCACAGGGTATATAGTGGGTTGAACTGCTCAGCAGGGAATGCCAGTTCTAGATGCAAGTCCAGCTGTTTTGAGGGGGCGGCTATTCACGTGCATTAGTTTAAAAACAGGTATGCTATACGTACATGTACTTACAACTACAGCGCATACACTGAAGTACGAAATGCCGGGATGGGAGATGGGACATGTATACATGTACACAACATGTAGTTCTCAAGTTTAAGTTTAGGAGTCCTGATCTGTACAGGTTTTACATTGTAGCTCATGTAGTCGGTGTGAGTCACGTCACAGGAAATTTCTTGGGGGGGGGGGTTAAATCAAGAAAAAAGGTCTTGAAATTTTTCCATTTTTTACTGTAAGAAATACATAAGAAATAGGGGTTGTTTCCTCATCTTAGTTGGATATTTCACTATTTGTTCTTCATTCGCACTCCCTCCATCCCCACCCCCTAAAAGACACACCAAGTGATAAACTGCAGCCTGTCACAAACTTGTCCCCTCCCCCCCCCCCCTCTGCCCATTGCAAGGCAGAGAAAAATGGAAAACTGAACTGTTTGAAGTTAGTTTTACTTGTGAATATACTGTGCAACTGGCAAGCACCACGTACTGAAACACAAGTTCAATAATGACAGGCTTTCAAGCAGACCCGGGTGAAAATGTAGGAGAATAGTATGATCAAAATTTTCACAAATTTAGAGGACAAAATCAGGATAAGAGTAAGACTTTTGCAGGCTTTTAGGAGTAGTTTTCTTTGATACTCACCCATGTCCACAGCATTACAAGCCTCATTGGCATGTTTTGTACTCTCAACACTTGTGGTCAATCCTCAACTAACATGTACATGTAAGCTCTTGCAAGTAAAGTTGCAGTACTCCTGCACCCAAGCCCTTCATTGAGTGATTTTTATGACAGTGTGTACTAGTATGCAAATATTTACTGCTTCAAGTGGTGTAGTAAAACTAGCCTCCCGAGGTGATCCATGGAGCATTCTATTTTCCCTCGGCTTCGCCTCGGGAAAATAGAATGCTCCATGGATCACTGAGGGAAGCTAGTTTTACCACACCACGAGATAAAAGCAGTAAATATTTGTTTTATAACACCTCACCCACAGATTCTGCTTGATTTTAAAATTTTAACACTATTTAAATCTAAATACAGTTAAAATGGAAATTTCTATTTCAATACAAAATTAGTGGAAAATATATTTGCTCTTTTCAAAACCACACCTTCACGAAATGTTCGAACCCAGCTCTGTAGCGCTGGCACTTCGGAACAATACGCGTTACGCTCAACGCGCACACCCGCATGCATCTGCACACAAATACCACGCCATGGGTATAGTACTTTGGTTGCTAAATAATGGTATAGTACTTTGGTTGTTACGTGTATAGTACTTTTGGCCCTGCACAGGAAGATAGCAAAAATAGAAAATGCCATGTGACTCGCTCTCGGCCAATCAAGACACAGAATCTGTGGATGAGGTGTTATAATGCAAAATATTCAATGAGATTTCGCAGTTGTGGGACAAAAAGTAGGCAAAAATAGGAATTTCAAACCCCATAGACTAAGCACGTATTTTTACATCCAAGGATCGATTTAAACAAAAGACCGACTTGCAAGGACAAAGGTTTCTTTGTATATTCTTTCTCTTGTCCTCGAACGTATACATGTACAGAACCTGTACACAGATTTACAAACACATATACATGTACCAGTACACACACTGCAACCATTAGCTCAGATCAGCATTCCATTCCTGCACTGCACTGCACTGACATGCCACCATACATGTATGTCACCATATTTGCCAGATTTAGATAATGGCCAAAGCTTTCTGCACCATACAATTGAAGCATTATGTACAATTTCGATATACGATAACATCACTGACCCCTTCATAATCAAGTACTGCAACAAATCGGTGTACGCTGCAGGTCAGTGACATCAGTGTCTGGCAAAAAAATATTGGAGCCATGGTAAAACTGATTGACAAGGTGCCAAAATAGGATTAGAAATGACTGTGCTACTCAAGTGGAGAAAGCTAATCGTTGGCCTCTCGTTAAGGAACCCCATGGATTTAACATGGCTCAATTTCTGTGCACAGGTCAATGGGCATACTGGTAATCAAATCCCTGCCATCCACCTTTCTTCACATTCCACTTCAACGCTGGTTTGAATCCTGCTTGGGCCAACGTGTTCAGTTCCTGCCCGATTCCGTGGGTTTTCCCGTAGAATATTCTTTTGATTTAAATCAGCCAACCCAGATGTTTGGCTTCATGATCACTGCATATTAAACAGGTCATCAGGCCCAATCTGGTTGCTGGAAGATTTCAGAGGATTGGGGTTACTGGGGTGTTTATCCAAAACCCACTGGAGGATTTTGCAGCATTTAGGCAATGGTTCCCAGTGACAAACATTGGAGGATTTTGGAACTGAAGAACATTGGAGGATTCAGGTTTGTACATATGTAGGAAAAATGAAGTAAGGAGTTAGGGGGTTAATACCAGTTTTATGACAGTTTTGACATTCTACAACAACAAAATACAGCCAACCAAGTTTTTCCATTATAATTATTCACATTGGGAGTTTCCTATCCTTTCATGAGAAGCAAGTAAAACAAATACCAGTTGATTGCCATTATTTTTCAAAAAGAGGAGGATGCGGGCCTTTTTATTTGTTTGGTATTTTTTTCCAAAATGGCTGCCAAGCATTTAAATTCAAAATGGTCGCCAAATTTTCAGTTCAAAATGACCGCCAGTTTTTTTTATTGGCTACACTGTATTCTACTAGTAAGTTGAGTCAAAATATTATCCATGTTAAACAGTGTTCTATGTGATCGATTAAAGTACCCAATTGTTTAAATGCATGTTCTTTTCAAGCGAAATACATGAACAATCTAGCTTTTTTGGAGAAAACAAAAAAAATAACAAATAACAAAAAAAGGATGCCTCTTCAAAAAAGGATGCGGGCGGGGACGATCAACTGGTGGTTTTTAACACATCACTGTCACACCAGCTTGCGCATTGCGTGGATTATCCAGACATGTTACTCTGGAAAATACATTGTACTTGAGACCTTTGGCTAGAGAGGATAATAGACGAGTTCGATAATGCTCAGGTCAAAGGTCAGCTGTACCAAATTCCGCCTCGTCGTATCGGCCTTTTACGCTTTTTTGGTACAGCTGACCTGTGACCTTTTACCCACATTGCATTGCAAAAGTCAATTATCGAACTCGCTTATTATTTGTAAGCATAAACAATAACATACATGTATAGAACACATGAAAAACAGCAACTGCCATGCTCCATAGTACTCTATTACAAAAACATGTGTGATCTACATGTACATACATAGCTGGGATCAGGAGCAATTAATACCAAATCAACACAAATGCCTTTTAGCTTAGACTTCATCAAGTTAAAGACTGCACAAAACAGCATCCAAGTGCTGTTTACCGGCGATTGTGTAGTGTAGGGCCCTGTTCCCTATAAGGGAACAAAAATCCACTTTTAGGTTATTGGAATTGCCAAACTAGTTAGCGACATTACAAACCAACAGGTATGCTGTTGATAAAGAGCAGGGTTTTTAGTTTTTGAGGGAAATTTTGGGGTAAAGCGGCGATAAAGACGACAAAATGAAACTCGAAAATAAAAGATGGCGGTCACCGCGACGCACAGTAAACACACAAAACCGCGTTGATTCGCATGGCAACTGCCTTAAAGCGCGTAAGAAAATTGCATTTTCTATCGCAATAAACTGTTCAAAATATTAAAAAAACGATGTCAATAGAATTAAGAGAAGTCTGCTTTAGGTTGAAAAAGTCATTTTGGAATGAGAAAAAATACCCTTGACTCTAATTTGATCAAAACTAAAGAGGGGCCCTACACTACAAAATCGCCTGTTTACCATCAGCAGAACCGCTACCCAGTTCACCAAAACATTTTCTGCGCTGACACATTGTGATGACCAGCAGTGACAGGCCTGAAAGTGACACCGCACTGTCGGCCGGGACAGAAATGTCTACTAACTTAGCTTACCCTCCAGCGGACTGCTGGCATCTTCCGTCTTGTCATCTTCAGCCTCCATCGTAGACCTCATCCTCTCTCCACACACAATAGAAGGAAGACAGTCAACTGCGGCGATCAACACTGATCACAGGCCAAATGATGATGGTGCTCCGACAGTGCACTTTTAGCAGAAAAATATAGCGACAACACACCCGATCGGTTCGTCTTTTTTTTTAAAGTATAATACATACACGCATGTCTTGCATGCACGCACACGCGAGCGAAAATTTTAACAGGTGTTTGAAATAGCGCCCTCAATTGTTGATTTGATGGACGACTGAAGTTTTTACTTGCGACTAGACTGCACACGAACGTCCACAGGCTAGTTCCCGCGAGGAGTCGTTATCACTCCCCCCCCCCCCCCCCCCCAGCAGCGTAGCCATGCAGGGTTGTCTCCATAGGGGGACGAGTGGGGAAGGGGAGGGAGGGGGGGGGGGGCGCTCACAGTGTTTTTCTTCATAATACTATTATTTTCTTCGTTTGCGAAATTTTCAGTGGGGGGGGGGGGGGGGCGACTGGGGGGGGGGGGGACTGGGGGGGGGGGGGGCGACTGGGGGAGCGACAATTTTTTAGGGCGGATTGCGCCCCCCTCCCCTTCCCCCCCCCCCTCCTCCCCCCCCCCCCCCCCCCCCCCCCCCCCCCCCCCACACACACACCCACACACAAGTGTGTAAATACCGGCAATCGCGGACCTCCTATTGTTCCTCCCATATGTTTTGTACACGATTTTCAATCGTGGACGTACGTTCGGTCAATTAAACGTTGACCCTTTTATCCCTATATATTCCAAGATTGCCGGTACATTGTATTTACAAACGCACATCCACATACATGTGTAAACACCTTCAATCGGGGACCTCCTATTATCCTCCTATTGTTCATACTTTTTGGCAAGGACCCTCATTGGTTTTGTCCACGATTTTCAAATGGGGACCTTTCTCAACCGGGGACCCTATAGCTATTGTCCTCTATTAAATGCAAAAACAAACTCATGCACATTTTGACATATGCACCCTTATAATGTACCAATATTGTCCACCTTTACTTCCCTACTATTATTCTCCTTTGTTGCTATTGAAATATCACACTCTATATCGTTTTGCCTGTGGGGTCCCAAGATTTCTAAAGAGGAAGAAGACATGAAACAATTGTCCCTTCAAAAGGAACAAGTTTCAAGTATTCTTCCTCAACGTTATGTATTTACAAATTTATTTACATCATGCAGGCATATAAACGAAATAAAAGTAAATATTAGAACTGAATTCAAAGTTATGTGAATTATGCCAAGTATAAGTATTAGGCCATGTTTAGTGTCCCGTTTCCTTTTTAAGAAAGGATCGAGGAGGAGCTTTATATTTTTTATTTTCAAGATGGCCGCCATTCTTTTTAAAATATCCTACAACCGTAGTTCTTTAAACTGTTAGAAGACCCAAACATGAAAGAGACATGCTGAACAAGAGAATTGAACATGTTTACAGTGGTTTAAATAGTTTTAGTAAGCTTGTATTGTACTTTCCGGCGGATCGGTTGAAATTTCTCGGGAATTTTGTCACTTCATTTTCCACCTGAAAATCAAGACGGCCCCCGAAAAGGAAGCGGACGAGGATGCTAAACATGTTGGGTTTTTTTTACTTTGCCTTAATTGTTTTGTTAGTGCTGTGTCGTGGGTTTGGATTGGGCGCTTGAAGCTGTTGTATCAGGGGTTTGGGGCACGGTTGGGAAAGGCCAAGTACCAATTTCTGTCAGTCTGTGTCCGCTATTAAAACCCCATGAGCACGGTATTTTACGGGAGACGTCGGGGGTGTTGCGGCGGCTCTGGCATCCAAGCAAACGGCCACAATGTGTTTGTGCAGTCAAGCATGACATACACAATAATCCAACAATGGATTGAAACTGCGCAAACAGCGGCCAATGGCGTCATCCGGCGCCATATGGCGTCATCCGTACGCATGGGGTTAAATGTGAAGAAAAGTGGGGACATTCTTGGTGACCCTGGTTCGATTCCCCTCCGGTACCCGGTAGGCCTACATGATGTATAAAGGGTTTTCGTAGTTCTAGATCCCATTGATTTATCAAATTTTTCGGGGATGACGTTATGCGAATCGAAACACAAATCTTCTGCGTATCGTGGCAACATGCTGACCGCAAGCCCCAGTCCTTCATCTATATGAATGTGACTTCCAAAATCAATCAAAAGGGACTTTCTCAACGTTTTGTATAGGCCTGAGAGAGACTTATCTTTTTGGGCCTATTTACATCATCAGGCATAAAAACGAAATACACGTAAATGTAAATATTAGAACTGAATTCAAAGTTATGTGAATTATATGTGGCTTTAAATTGAGAATCTTCTCGAGGATTGCTGTCACTTCAATGTTCAGAAACAGAATCAACATTTTGCAACGATACAAATCGCTAAAGCAAAATTCTTTACAATAAGTTCCTGTGGAATCGAACCGCGGATGTGTTATAGCGCCCTCAATAATATTGGTCACGTGATTACTATGACAACACATTACGCCGAACAAGATGGCGAACCTGTCTTACGCCGAACAAGATGGCGAACCTGTCAGGTTCCGACCGATTGAAGTTTCGATCCAGTTACTACTCATTAGGCCTTAAAATTGCTCTGAAGTGCATGCAAACAAAGTAAAACAGCAATGGAAGTATCATCGGATGGCAGACGTCCGTAAAGATTCAAGCTTGCAAAAATTTGGACAAAGAAATGAGGTAAGAAAGCCAGCCCAGTTGACACATTATGAGTGTATTAAAATAGAACGTGAAAAATCTGTAACGTTAGACTTAGAGTGTAGCTGTAGGGCTTTACAGTCACTTCGCCCTCAACCACTTCGCCCTCAACCACTTCGTCCTCAACCACTTCGTCCTCAACCACTTCGCCCAAACGCCACTTCGCCCAAACGCCACTTCGCCCAAACGCCACTTCGCCCAAACGCCACTTCGCCCAAACGCCACTTCGCCCAAACGCCACTTCGCCCAAACGCCACTTCGCCCAAACGCCACTTCGCCCAAACGCCACTTCGCCCAAACGCCACTTCGCCCAAACGCCACTTCGCCCAAACGCCACTTCGCCCAAACGCCACTTCGCCCAATTTTTATTTCATTACTAGTTTGTTACATACATCATCCCTCATATCAGTTAATTAAGATGTTACATTATAAATGTTTGTAAAAAATTACATTATAAATTTTACGAAGTTTATAGGACATCAGAAAACAGCCATATATCAAACCCCAAGGCACGCGCAGTGCCGCTGGCCGATAATCGATCGGAAAACATCATTCATGTTCAAAAATCTACTCCATTATACTTTGTACACAGCTGGTTTGTGCATGCACCGAAGTTGCACGAAAAATTTACTTTTTTTTGGGTTTAACTTCACCATATTCTCATTTTGCGGGGATCACAAGCTGCATGAATTACTACTCTGCCGGTAAGGTGAGTGTTTGGTTGATATATTCAGGGAAACGAAAGATATCGGATCATATCGGCAAAAAAAAACACCGCTGAAAACCCAATACAAGTGTTTCCAGCTCTAAATGGCGAATCTCCCATGTCATGAGCCTAGAGCTGGAATTTTCAAGCTACGGCCAAACAGTGAAAAAGAAACCTTAACTTAAGGCCGGGAATCCATGTGTCCGTATTGCGATCATATCCGCAATGCGTATTACGTTATCCGTTTCGCTTGATCCATTGCTTTCCGTGTAATTTCATTTTCACGCATAACGCAATACGGACACATGGATTCCCGGCCTAATTTGATCAGTCACGGTTGTGTAAAATCCATGCGAATTTGAATGACCAAATAACGAATACTACGGCAAATTGGCCGCCAGGAAAACCTATATTACAAACACGACTACATGGCATTAATATTTACAGCACGCATACAAGTACATTACCCACACAAATAAATTAAATCTGCATATATACACAATAAGGTTTTAACTTATTCCAGTATTGTTGTGATTCCTGCTTTACCGTACGGGAAGGGCAAAAAGACGCGAAAAAGAACTAGTAAGTTGGGCAAAACACAAATTAATTTTTTCTTTCGAAAAACACGGATAGGCCCTATCCTTTTTGGGCTTAAAACTCTTCCAGGGCAGTGGCGGTGTCATTTTTCTCAAAAAGTCTGACTGAGTAATTCAGTTAGAACTAAAATACACTGGTAAGTGGTTTTTGGGCGAAGTGGTTTTTGGGCGAAGTAGTAATTGGGCGAAGTGGTTTTTGGGCGAAGTAGTAATTGGGCGAAGTGGTTTTTGGGTGAAGTGGCGTTTGGGCGAAGGGGTAATTGGGCGAAGTGGGATTTGGGCGAAGTGGCATTTGGGCGAAGTGGTTGAGGGCGAAGTGGTTGAGGGCGAAGTGACCGGATCAGAACTATAGGGCCATGGCACCATTACTTTACATGGAGCTATGACGCCCCAGTTTGTCTAAGTCCAGAGAATGTGCCAAAGGTATACGTGTACTGCATAGTGTTGGATTTTGACAGCTTGAGGACACTTCCTAGTAAAAAAAATGATTAGGGGGGTTAGGGTTAATACCCTCACCAAAATCCTCCAGGAACACTAAAGTCTTAGAAAATAACCAAAACCAAAAATTGTTGATAACAACTGTCTAAACGTGTGGCACAACCTGTTATTTCAAAATTTATGTCGGCAAAATCCAGGAAGAAATGAGGCCGCAATGATTATGTTTGTGAGCACTGTGAGTGCCAAGAAAACACAAACTTTCTATACTGCACGGACATTTCCTGATAAAAGTATCAAAATTAAACCTTGTGCCATGTGTTTATACAATTCACTTCCAAAATGACAATGCTCACATTGTGGGTGGGGCAGCAATGGGGGGGGGGGGGGGGGGGGGGGTGGGGAGAGGGAACAATTGATAGGTGCATAATTTCACAGCAGTTTAACTGTCGTTCACAGACCAGCCGTCTCAAGTAGGAGTCTGCCTGCTGTCCAGACAACAAAGCAGCCTCATCCACTGTCTCATTCCAACGAGGGAAGCACTGCTGACTCCATACCCTATCGCTTGCCCAAAATACCCCAACGTCCGCAGTTTCCCCACAGCGCACCAAGTAGAGAGAGCAGTCGAGAGCCAACAAGCCAAGAAAAACTCTATAAGATTGATTATATCGGGTAAGAAATAATTGTCTCATATTCTCAAGTTACCTGTTCAAACCAATAAGTAGCATTGGATGGGATTGCTTGTAGAAAAAGTACAAGCCCTTTCTTTGTGTTAATTTTCAGGAATAAAAAAAAAAAATCTAAATTGTTCTCTTTTATTTTTCAATGGAGGTCGGAGAGGATAGAGAATTATCTTCGTAAAAGAAAGAAACTGCCAGGTCCTCCGCACACAATAGCACAACTACAACGACAAGAGGCCATCCACATGCCGACCTTTCAGAAAGTGCACATCGAACCTGCCCTCCCCCATAACAAAGTGGATGAGTACACGGGGGCTGTGGAACTGGGACAGACCATTGGGAGATCCAGGTGAGTCTCAGAATTGTAGAGGGTGGGACTTGCATGCTTTAGTCATATTTAGCTTGTTTTCTCGTAAATGCAGAAATTGGGAAATATAAGGCTACATTTTCGTTTTATGGTTTGCTGAAATACCACAGTAAACGTACCATCATCTAGGAGCAAAGTGCCGGCCTGAAGAAATATTAATTATTTTCTTCTGCAACTGTGATTCTGTTTGTCTTTTTTTTGTACCCCTTCACTTTTTTTATAGCCTTTACACTTTTTTATTTTTTTGCTTGTGATGTGGAATTTTACACAAATACAAAAAACTAGAGTTAACTGTGTTGGATGAACTTCCAGTCAACCATACCTAATCAGCCATCCGGAACCAGCCTGCAGGGTGTGGTCAGTGTGTGTGAACATACATTGGGGTGGTTGTGGGGTAGGCATAAGAAAAGGCAACAATGGGGAAAATGGTACCCCACAAGGGTGTCTTCAGAAATCGAGCTACCCCACACAGTTCACGCTATGGCTTTTGCGATTTCAATGTGGACAAAGGCAGAAGAAAAGAATGGAAGTGAAGTCCACAATAGAAGTACCCCATATCTACCCATGTGTGAGGATGTGTGTGCTAAACTGTGTCAGGTAAAGAGTGGATCACCAGTGAATCAATAGTTTGACGAGAGTTGCTGACGCTAAATGTTACTGTCCGTGCGCATGGCGAGACAACAACCAAACTTTAGCCAACCAAAGGTCTTTGCACAAACCTGTTCTATTTGGCCGTATTAACGAAGGTCCAATATCTCTATACATGAATGCATTTTGAGGCGTTTTCTTTGGTTCAGATTTTATTGTGAAAAATTTTTTGATATGTTTTCCAAAATTATAGTATCTTAAAACAATGGCAACTTATGAAGTAACTTTCTCACCTCCAAGTTTGTGAATTAAGTAGATGAATAATAAGATAAACCTTTTGTCCATATAATACTTCACTTTCTTTTGTGTTTTGGACCGCTCAAAATACTTATTATCATTGTTTGATAGAAGACCCCTAATTTTGCATAGGTTCAGATATACGGTCCAAGTTGAGACATGTCCAAGTATTTTTTTTCTTGTCTTTTCAGTCTGTCCACCGAGGAAACCCTCGAACTGTCTGGTCTCAGTACACAAGCAGCTGATAGACTGCAGGAGGGTACGCCCATTGCAGACAAGCAGGCTGCTTGGAGACTGTCCCCGCATCAGCACAAGAATTATGATGCTCAAGTGAGTACTGACAAATAGCCTACATGTATGTATCAATGATGATATGATGTGAAAATTGTGAACGTTGCACTTCATGACAAAATGTACGTGACTGTATGTCATTTCAAACTCAGTTCATTCATAAAAACTCGAAATTCGCACTGTACCAGTACACAGAGTCCAGTAATAAGCCAGTTCGGTATCTCGATAAGTAGTCCAGGTCAAAGGTTATTCGGGATAAAATTGCTGACGTAATGTCACGCGATGTATGTGAATGCCCATTCTGATTGAATTTAACACGTGCGTGTTGTGCGACCACCTTGCACGTTCATACGCGCGCGTTAGTCATCCCAAATGACCCGTGACCCATGTCATTGTGCACGTATGCACAGTTGAAAAATCGAGCTGGCTTATTTAGGCAACAAAAAAATAGTTCTACCTATCCTATTTTAACGGCCCCACTCTAATTTTTTTTCAGGAAAAAGTAAACAAAAACCACCAAAAAACCATAAATGCTGTAAATACTTCTTTAAACCTTGACTACACTAGACACCTAAATATGATCAGCACAAAAAAGTGCCAAACAAAATTCCCCTTTGTACCTACCCTATTTTCAAATGCCAGAACTATTTTTCTTTTTGGCCTTAGGCATTGGTTTACCTTTTGCAAACTCCAAGTCCAAACTAGATGCAATGGAGATTTTTCTTTTAAATAAATTTACAAACTTATACTTTTTAAAATGAGTCTCAAACGAGTGAAGTTTGCCTTGTTTTTATTTTTTTATTTTTATTTTTTTTTATTTTTTTTATTTTTATATAATGACTTTTCAGTTATTATCCGATTCTGTCCGGCTGTTATTAATGGATTGCCAGATGGTATTTTTCAAACCGCTGCTGTGGCCGTCATCTGTATTCATCAGTGGGTTAACAAGTTGGGACTTGAATTGTGAAAGTCATTAACCCCTTGAGCACGGTATTTTACGGGAGACGTCGGGGTGTTGCAGCGGTTCTGGCAGCCAAATCGAACCGCTACAATGTGTTTGTGCAGTCAAGCATGACATACACAATAGTCCAACAATGGATTGAAACTGCACAAACAGCGGCCAGTGGCGTCATCCGGCCTGGTGGCACTGTTTTTGTTTGCGCCCTATGGCGTCATCCGTACACGAGGGGGTTAACAGCATACCCACACAGATTGTCCTTAGTCAATTTTCTATAGACGCAGGTACTACTAGTATTGGTCCAATGGATGTTCGTGTGAAATTTAAGCCCTGACAGTATTTGCTGGGCACAGCGCTTGCCTGCACATGCACACCACACACTACACATGCCACATACGCGCTGCATGCATAGCGGGCTGGCCGGCCGGCGGAAACGAACACCACTGGATTTACTATACTATACTCACGAGCTTGTGCGCGTCTACGGTCAACGTCACAAATCTCATTAGACTTCGACCTAGTACTCTATTAGAAACACTCATATCGCTCACGTATTAAGCGCATTACGAAAATTGACAAACAGCCAATTGAACCAAATAAGCTGCTTTGACTTGGCGAGTCTGATTCTCGCATTGCACATGCAGGGGAATTCCCTCACATGTGTAATACGTTCAATTTTGCACGTGTTCGCTGGTCGCAGGGATCGTCAGCTTTGTTGGTTCCGCCCGCATGTACCACTATTAGCGTGACAAAAGCTTGTGATTACAGAAGCCAGCGCTCATGAGTTCCTAGTCATGCGAACGATGGCTAGCTTCGCGAAGAAATAATTTTTAGGATCGACAAGAGAGTGGTGGGCGTTCGCGGGAGGGGAACGCATCCGGTGTTTCTGCACGCTCGACGTGAGCTCGAAGCCAGCGGCGACAAGATGGCGGCGCCCTTTGTTTTCTAGGTCGGTAAACCGGTTAAACCGAGTCAAACTTGGGCGTTTTGGGGGTTTTGGTTTAATCTAAAACCGCACAAGCCTAATCGTGAAGAGCATTGTTGCTTACAGATAGCTGTTGCCTGACTGTTCCAACATCTTGACCGTTGTGCATCAATTTCTGTACTTTCAGCAGCAGCATAGCCAGGGCTGTCTTCATCATAGGGGGGGGGGGGGGCGAGTGGGGGGGCTGGTTGTTACAGTGGGGGGGGGGTCCCACATTTTTTTTCTTCTTTATAATACTTTTATTTTCTGCGTTTACGAAAATATCAGTGGGGGGTGATTTTTTATGGGGGGGGGGGGCGTGCACCCCCCCCCCCCCCCAAGCCCCCCTTAGCTATGCCACTGACTTTCAGTCTTCAACAGACCTTTTGGGAAATTTTGTGTTTGGTTCCTTGAGTGCAAGATGAAGTGACATAATTATTTACAAATCAAGATGATACTTTCTAAGGTGCTGCCTTTTCCTTCTGCTTCCAGCCCTGTTGTGGCCTCGTAAACTAATATATTGACAGAAGCGTAATTAAAACTGAGCAGGTCATTTATTACATGTCTATTTGACCGAATGTTGCTTTTTAACCCTTTGTGGCAGGCTGTTATTAATGCGGAGCTGGTATGCCAATATGGGCTTGTGCAGCCAAGTGTAATGTAAACAATAGCCAAACAATGGATTGAGTACACGCAGGAATGTGCGTAGAGACGACAACTGGCCATGGCCACCATCCGTATTCAAGAGGTTAAATGAATACAGTTCGAGAAAAAAAAACATTTATTCGCTCGAACTTCGCTCGGATTTCTTTTCGCTGTCATCTCCTATTGCTGACATTTTTCTATCATCTGTTTTCTGCGACACATGTTGTGTACAAAATTATCATTCCAGACTCCAGAGTAGCATTAGAGGAAGGAACGTAGCAGGTGAGGTTAGCTCTGGGAGTAATATGCATGTCTATATTGGCTATCAATGTTCAATTTGCAGCTTGTTAATTTATAACTCAAAGTCTCTTCCATCATCTTTGTTGCAAAAATATTATCATTTGTTGATACATTTTAATAAATTGTAAGCAAAAGTTATGAGTTTTGACAGTACAGAGTTTATGTTTATGAAGATAAAATAATTTATTTCAATGTGATAGATGTGTTTGCTTCTTGTGATGGAACAAGAAGTTTAACACCGCCCTCACCTGACCATGATTTTCCAGCTAATGGATGGTTGTTGGTGTTAATTGTTAATAGCCCCCTCTGTTGACATGTTCTTTCGAAGTATGTAGTCAGACGTGTTATTTCTCAACACTAAAAACCTATTTATATATTTGTTAATCAGAGTTTTAAAAAAATGCATTGTTGTGTTGAAATGTAACTTAATAAATTGCAGCCTCTCACATAAAAAAAGGAAGAAAAAGTCTGGTTGATTTTCCTCGGTGTTAATGAGTGAAATGCTAGGCTGACATTTTAACCCTCATGTCATCATACCACAGGCCATCCGGGGCCAGACAGGACCATTCTCCAGAGACTTCATTATACACTGCAACACCCCCAACAGCTGGCTGCAAATGAAACTGAAGAACCAGAAGACAAGTCCCAGATGACAAGACGCCCTGGTACCAATTTGCCTCCGATTGAAATAATAAACTCTAAACTCGGGAAGGCTTTCAAGTAGTCATACTTTTCCTACTTTTTCCTAATTTGTTCACATTGCTCCTACTTTTCCTACTTTTTTCTTGAAATTCCTATTTTGTTCCTACTTCTTCCTACTTTTTTGCCCCACAAATCTCATGGAATATTTTTCACAACAGTGTCACACACTGTCATATGAAAATCACACATTAAAGGGCTTGGGTGCAGGAGTACTGCAACTTTACTTCCAAGAGCTTAGTTGAGGATGGAGCACAAGTGTTGTGAGTACAGTAAGTCGTGGGTTCGGATCCTGCCCGAGTAAGCCTGTGAATTTTTTCACACAGGCTCTCGGAAAGCACTGAGTATACAGTGCTTCATATATTACGTCGGGACAGGGCAAAAGAGAAAAAACATCTCTGTTCTAATTTACATCATCCCCCCGACACAAAATATTCCATCTTCTGACTGTGGACATGGGTTAGTATGCAATAATCAGTTGAGAACTGTGAAATGTTGCACTAAGACAATCTTGTTGTGGCATTGACATAATTAATTGGGTAATGATAACGCAGTCTGTTAGCTAACAAAAGTTTTCAAATTTTATGAAGTTTCTTAGACACAGAAACAGCACACATGCAGACAATCCGTATATACATGTAGTAGCTATATGCTACTAACTTAAAAAATACTTCAAGTATTGATAGAGAATCATGATATGAAATCCAGCAGTTTTAAATTACCCTTAATTTTATGCTCTTCCTTGGCCAAAAATAGTAGTGCACTGCACACGCAGATGCAGTTTTCATCACTGCAATCCATGTGTACCTGAGTGCAGCGTGTTGAGATCGTTTTTTTTTTTCTAGTCAGGTTTTAAAGATTCTAATAAGGGCTTATTATTCGAATCATGCTTTACTTAAATTCATTTTTGTATTAGATCCTATTCCAAATCTTATTCTTATCCTTGCAGATTTCTGTTCAGGGGTGAGATTTGTCAGGATTTTTCCTGATTTCAGGATTTTTTGTCGGGATTTCAGAATATTTAAAGAATCTCTTTTGCCATCTCGAATTCCTGCGGTGTTGTGCTAAAGGTGTTTTTACCTGTAAAAATGGATACAGACCAATAAAAATGGATATTTTAAGGGGGTGCCTTTAGGCAAATACAAACCATATGTTGATCTGGGGTCCTCGTGGATTTTTCGTGGATTTTTCGTGGATTTTACGTGGATTTCGTGGATTTTTCATTTTTTCGTCAATCTCACCCCTGTCTATAAGAGCCTTTTAAAATCCCAAATGTTAATCTGATTGATGATTGCACAGTGATTGTGTAATTGTGTAATTGTCCTGTTAAAGTGGATGTTGATTGCTGAGAGAAGTCTGCCTCATTTTGTAGTTTTATGTAGATTGCATATTGTAAAATAAAACAGCCAATTACTTCTCAAAAGTCCCTTTTTTGTTATTTCATGACAGAAATAATTGGCTTTAATTTTACAATACGCAATCTACATAAAACTACAAAATAACGCAGACAAATTTGTACAAATGTGTACAAATAGTCCACTGGACCAGAGTCATTTTTATCAAGACCATTGTCTATAAAAGTACACTGACATTATGCATTAACTGTATTTTGCAGTTGGACGCCAAATTTGTTCATTGAAAATTTGGTCGGTGAATGAAAATGTACAAGGCAGACTTAATTCAAAACGTTAAATCTGAAAATCGTTCTTAAAATGTAAGATCAGGCCTATTTCAAAGCAACATTCGCCAGTCTACTTAGGACGTCCAGTTTGGCCTTGGGGTCCGGTGTGAATTTCAAGCACAAAAAAATATATATTTGTTTAGCATGAAATTATTAACTGCATTATTTTAGCATGGGGGATATTTTGTATTGGTTACACATCAAGGGATCATCTTAAATGGGTTTCTTGATTGCGTGCACTTTCCATCACCCTCTCATGAAATTGCAACAACAAACAGCGTCAGTGGCAGGATTCAACCTGCAGTGTGTAAATCAAAATGCTGAAAGTGAAATGCATCAGATTTATTGTCCGGTGAAAATGAGCTATTTAGGAAAATAAATTCTGGGGAGGCCACGAAGGAAATACAGTCTGTTCAGGGGGCATGGGGACTGTGGGATGGGATGTGGTTGGCTTGTTGGCTCTGACGAAAAAACAAGTTTCTGAACCGAGAATCATTTCTAAAGAAATTACTAATTAGACACTAATAGTAATAGAAAATCTGAATGATTTAAAACAAAATTGATTCATTGTTTCTTAATTTCTGCATACCCACCCCTTTGTTGTATAGAAATGATATTAAAAACAAACCAAAAACGGTGATCATCTTTTTTCCACTTTGGCACTCTTTCAGTGCCACATTAATACAAAAAAATTGTTTCCTTTTTTGGGTAGGTTTTCAAATCTCCAGAAACGTTTTTTTATTTATGATTATTATATTTTGAAAATTAAAGGTATGATATAGTATTGTTGCTGGCAATGTTCATAATTCGTGTGATTCAGCTTTACATGAAATAACAAACTCTTGTGTTGTAGTCAAGACCATGCACAAGACCAGCTTGTAACAGGCACAAGTAACAGGCATAAACCATGACAAAGGAATGCTTTTGTTACAGTTCATTTGAATAGCTTAAGACTTGAAGTAAGACTGTTGGTCTTGTGCTGGTCTTGCAGGCTCTTGTGTGGTCTTGACTACAACACTGCGAGAAAATAGTGACAAACTCTTCATTTTTAACAGTGATTTTGTGCACGTTTCTATGGGCGTATTTCGATTGTTGAAAACAAATAAGCCACAGTGTCTGTAAAGGTCTTCTCGAAGACGACAGCATGTCAGACGGAAATATTTCTGGGAAGAATTGGTACTGGTACTGGTTTTTTTTTATCATTGCCAAAGCTATATCATACCGGTACCTTTAATTAAATTTGATTTATTAAGTTATATTTTATTTTATGTTATTGTTTATTTTTTTATTTTTATTTATTTATTTTTTTTGAAACAGATTTGTTTAATCATTTAGTTACCTCATCACTGTTCACACTGTAGAATAAGTAAAGGTACTTGGCAGTTTCTAGAGCCGGAAGACGCCTGGATGACCCAACCCTAGCCCTAGCACCCATCCTCCCACTACAGTGCAGAACACACAGACTGCGCAGGCACATTCCTGTCTTTCAGTCTACGCCTGTGCCAAGTATGCGCCAATGATTTCACAGTGTTGAAATGAGCGCTGGTGTCATTGACCTCTGACCCTGACTTACCCAGCCTACTGAAACTTGACGAGAGTGGTGACGGACGGGTTTGCCAGCGCTACAGAGTCCCAGACATGCCAACCATAGATGAAAAATATTAGAAATCTTTGGCACGTTCAGTTGATGTCTGTTATGAATTCAGGTGATAGATTTGTTTCTTGCCATAAATTGACAATTCTGAAACAAAGTCCTAAGGATATGTTTGGTGTGTTTAGTGACACAAGCTTTCTTAAGTATAACATGGCATTTAAAAAAAATTCATGTCACTTAAAGAACTTCATACCCCAGTTGTGGATTGTCGTTTCTAGGCCTAGTAAATGACCAAATTTGCAATAAAAAACTGCTGTTGTGTTGTGAGTATGGGAAGCCTGTTGTGAGGTATGTGATGTGCTTCTAAACATTTCTTTGCAATTTCTGAGTGCCACTGGCTTTGGTTTTTTTTTGTTTTTTTTTTTGGGGGGGGGGGGAGTTTGAAGAGTAGATTTTTTTCTGCAGTGCAGTGTTTGTGTAATGAACCTTATTGAAGTTGTTTAACTGCAATCATCTACACGTAATAGTATACAGATAATGAATGTTTGTGAGTGCAATGGTAAGAATAATTTCATGAGGTGACATGCAATGACCCATTCCACGAGGCGAAGCCGAGTGGAATGGAAAATTCCATCTGTCACCGAATAAAATTATTATTGCCATTGCACGAACGTGAAACATTCATTATATGTTTTATACAGTTTCCTGAATAAATCTTCGTCATCTGATTGGTCAGAGGGCGACCGATGGTGTGACCGTGGAATGGAAGTTCTATTCGCCGTTGAATAGAACTTCTATTTTTGCGGTGCGGCCGCGCCGTCCGTTGGGACGAATAATTCAATGCACCTGACCAACGATCCACCAATCAGATGGCGTAGATTTACTCAGGTGTTGTATAAAAATTCTTATGACTTAACTTTCAAGTGATACTCTTTTATGTTGCATCACTTCTTAATGTTATTGATAGAACAATTGAAAATTGTTCTGCAAATGTTTCAGAATAATGTACCAATGATGTATAATTATAGTATTTTATAACTAAAAATTCTTTTAGGGATTACAGATGTAATTTTTATCATAAAATGTCAATAATTATTTGTATAGTTTGTATGAGTTTACAATGTAAATGATATTAAATTGTGCAGTTATGTAAAACATCCAGTAAATGCAAGCTTGGCTCATTTGCGTTTCATTCGAATAGTTTTCCAAGTATTGATGTACATTAGAAATGGCCATGGCTGTGGATGCATTTAAAGTGTACAAGAAAGTTTGGCAAATTACTTGCATCAAAGGCAAAGTCCTAGTGGCACTTTGAGGTATGATAATAGCATTGACAGAGTTGACAGCACGGTCCTTTTGGCCTGATTTGTAGCACAAATTAATGATATTAAAGGTATGATAAAGCACTGCTGGATGGAGCTGAAAATACAGTTACGGGCATTGCTCATACTTTGTGGGATTCAATACAAGAAATAAATCTGTGAAAGTTTGAGCTCAATCCGTCATCCGTGTCGCAGGCAAATGAAAACCTTTTTGTGTTAACTGATTTTCAGAATGTTTATTTGAAATCCAAATAAGCCACAGTGTTTTTGGCTGACTGTTTTGGGGGATATTAAGGCCAAGTAAAACAAAACAACAGTTGATCGTCCGGACTTTTCAAAAAAAGGATGAGGGAGGTGGCTTTTATTTAATATTTATTATTTTTTTTCCAAGATGGCCGCCGGCTTTTTGAAGTAAAAAGCCGGCGACCAATACGTCTAAATCGATTACGTTCGTTCACAGGGCTCATGGATCCGTAGACGCTTACAAATGCACCCGATTAAAGTTTAGTAGGTGCATACTGTGCATACCAGTGAAAGTAAATATGGGTAGAACTTAAGTCTAAAACAATCGAAATATCGACGACGATTTCAGATTTTATTTTATTTTACATGCAATTTTTCGAAAAGTTTGACTATAAAAATAGAAAATAAAAAAATAAAAAATAATAACAAAATCAATGCGGCACGAAAAAAGGAAGCGGGCGGGGACGATCAACTGTTGTTTTGTTTTACTTGGCCCAATGTCCTCGACGATAGCATTTCAGACATTTCTCGGGATGTGTTTTAGTTATAAGCAAAAAGCTTTCAGATTTTGTGTTTCCATTTTTGATCATTACCAGAGCTATATATCAGACCTTTAAGGCAATACAGGAGGAAGGGGCTGGTTTTAGGGATAGGGAGATTTTTTTTTCGACCATGCATGGCCATATCGTGCAACAAGGGCAGACTTATGCATCTTTTAATTCCATAGAATGTTTCAATTTGAGCACTTCATTTTCAATCCAAAGGCCGATTTGGAAACCCGTTGTCAAATCCTCTAAGTTGAAGCCCGCTTGTTGAAGGGCTGATTCGGTGTACTGCAAGAGGGGGTTGATGGGTTTGTGGATTGGCTTATGGAGAGGTTGGTTTATGGGGTTTATGGATTGTGTGGTTAATAACGGTGGTTTGTGAATTAGTGAACTTTTGGTTTAGTATGAGGAGTGATTTGTTAATTAATATTGTGTGCTGGACAGCTTCGTGAAATGCTTATATATACGCGGGTCGACTTTGCCGTGCGATATTGTCGCGCGTTTTTCTAACTACGCACAAATCAATGGGCGTCTCGTCGCACGACTCTGTCGCGTATAAATGAAAACGCATCAATTGATTTGCGTGAATTTAGAAAATTTTCGATTAAACTTTGGTCCTTCTGTGAATGGAAATATAAATCTGCCCCATACTCGACTCTTGCACAGGAGAATCGTGCCCCGGGGGGCCGGTGGGGGTGGTCACTTCCGAAATGACAATCCCCACATTGGGGGATGGGGCAGCGCGGGAAGGGATGGCGGAAATTGATGGACGTTTCTATTTTGAATGAAACAGAATCATTGGATGAGGTCACGGGAAGGTCACATTGGTCGTATAAAGGTCACAAGAGGTCATCACCCTCATTTTCCAATCAAGTTGTGATGTTTACACCTCAAAATGGGCTCCGCCTCGGGTAAAAAAAACGCTGTTCGATCCTTTTAAAATACTCGACCGATCAATTCAAAAGAAATCTCCTGTCGGTTGTGACAGCCACTAATATTATAAGTGGCTTGTCAGCAAAACGAAGACTAAGGTATCGCTCTCGCTAGACCAAACCCACAAGATTTGTACATCGTGTTTCGGACAATAATCCACAATAATTTACCGTGGCTTACTCGTAGTTCCACAAATTTGTGTTTGGAAATGGCAAGTTTTAAAGTCCCCAAACTCAAAGGGGTTTTTCTACAGAAACTTTGTTTTGTCTTTTGCGTTGGAGGTTCGGGCCCTAGTTTAATTCCATCTGTTGTAGGCCTACACCAAATGAAAAAAAATAATAATAAAACCACGAGTAGTTTGCTTTGCGTTTTTTGACGATAACTGGCAGGTGTTTGTAAGGAGGTCATGTTTGCTGAGCAGCAGTACGTGCTACTGTTTGTTTCCACTCAGCAAAATAGTTGTGAATAGGGTAACTTTACCCAGGAACTGTCCCGGGCCGTAACCCAAATCAAACGAAATACTTCCCCAATTCCCTCTGTATGCTTAATTCCCCCTTGTGGTCTGCGCAGCACTATTACACACAAAGTTCAAACATTGTGTACTCAGCTCCCAGTCTCGGCTTCTACAGTCAAATCAAATCAAATTATTGAGAGAAATCTTATGGGAGGGAGGTGTATAGTGTGTATGGGTGGGCCTGCTATAAAAATTGGGTTGTCCATTGTGGACCGCGCCGGTCGCCCCTCGAAACGGGGCGCAGGGGACACGGTGGGCCCATTGTTGGGGCTGACAATGACTGGGCCACGGTCGAACCACCGGTCTGTTTGCTTAGCCGAGTGGCACGGAGGAGAGACCAAACAGAGCCCGAATATGCTTCCCGTGTTTACCCAGGGAAACGGGTGGTGAATAGGGGGCCAGCATCGGCGGTAGCCCATGCTTGCACGCGGGCAAGGGCGACCGGGGGACCGCGTCTTGGGACTGGTGTTGCCTGGTCTCTCACGGTTTCCTGCACTTTTCCACTTTGTTAAAAAATAGAGAGAAAAACATCCAAATTACTTTGTTTACCCCTGATGTTTTTCGACTGTCTGAAAACCTCTTCGTTAGTGAAATGTCACTAGCTAATGGTTTTAATTTGGAAATGGTTGATAAGACCTACTGGTGAAAAAGCGTAATAATATTCATTTATTTATGGTATTCCTTTTTAAGGAGACAACTATAGAAGTAAACATATCTCCTTATTAGTGAATCATGAAATTGAGTGACAGCATAGAATATTCTTAAGGGACTAAAAAAAAGCCTTGCGTAATCTGCGTAGTCTTTGAGTAGGCCTATATGCGTGCTTTTTAGCCCATTTAACTTGAACATTTTAGCCCATTGAAAACGTTACTTCTGACTAGTCTATTTCACACACTTGCATTATGTTTCCCGTATTTCATATCTCTATCACAAAGTTTCTTTTTGTGAAAATGGCGGTGGCAGGATAACACATTCTATATACCTAAATTGTATAATTGGCATAGGCCTTATGCATGTGTAAGTCCTACATTCCTGGTGACTATTTCGATGATTCTAGTCAACTCAAAAATCTCCCCGCATCCATTCGATCAAGCTCTGCCATCCAAAACTGCGTGTATATTAACTTCGGTTGCCCACTGTGTTATTTATAACCGGGCATAATACACTTTGTATATTTTAGGCCATTAAATCATTTTAATTCATTTTGCCCTCCATGAGCGCGCCTGTAGTGGGACGAGATCGAGAGCTACCCCCACCCCTCATCATAACTATCGCTTACATCCATTCATGCGTCCTCCGGGCTCTATTCCACGCCGGGTGGGGGAGGAGTTCAGTGGGACCATTGGCTTCGCTCGCGAAGAATAGGTGGGGTTTTAAAAGATGGCCCCAGGCACAAGACCTGCTTGCTTCATAGAGCTGTATTTTTTGTATAGCTCTATGCGTGGTTGCAGTTTGGCATTGAAAAGGGCAAATCTGCGCATTTCCGCTTTTATTTCGTTGTTGTTTCTTGGAATTAGGCAAAGTTTACCTTTCAGCGTTCAGTGTGTCGCTGAGTTTATTATCGTTGAGTTTAAAGCTGGACATATTTGTGTAAGATTGTACTGCTAGCCTACTTTTTTGTTAGTTGCGTACTAATTTTGTTCAAAGATGTTCCTTACGAGTGTTGTCAAAGGAGATAGTTGACACATTGCCATAGGCCCAGTATATAATTATAATTGTCGTCATTGTATCAACATGCATCTCACTGACCCATGAGAAACATGCACTTTATCTTACCTGTACGATGTATGACGTCAAGACCGAAACATCACATTTAAAACGTACTTTGTGCAAAAAGGCTTATCCATGTCTTTAAACTGTGTAGGCCTACAAATTTATGTCAACAATCAGAATTTATATTTTAGGGGCCCAAAATAAAAATTAGGTGTTTTTTAAAACAAAATTACCAATTAAAATGCCATTTCTGATGTACGAGGGCGCTGTGGGGATGTCAATTTGTGTACGGTACCGGTACTCAATGCACATTTTACAGGCGTTCACTGTGCAAAAAGGAAACCCGAAAACCGTTTATTCAGGCCCATAGGCCTACTCTTCAGGTTTTTCTACCCCCGTAGAAATTTGGGGTACCACAGGGGGCTAGGCTAATGTAAATTACAGGAAATAAATATCTCAGTCTAAAGTCAAATGTTATGGAATAGGAAATTCGAAATTTCGATTTAATATCGATTCTTCATGTTTAGACAGCTTTTATTGCTCAAGGTTGCATAACAGTTGAGTCCGTAAAATTTAATATCTTCGGTCCCTTCGGTCCTCATCTGACAATGAAGATCCAGAGAAGATCTCCGGAGTACACTGAGAAAGGTCATTTGACTGATTGTTGTCAAGAGTGGAATGCCCGGTGATGAAAGGAAAGGCCTGAACCCCCAGTGATGTAGCCGAGGGATTGACGGACGGAAACAGCAGGAAGTACCGGAATAGCACGCCGCTCCGTTTGTGTCCACTTCAATGACATTTAATTGGAGGATTTTCAATAATGATATTTAAGTGGAGGATCTCCAGCTCCCATTAGAGGTGAGAAACTGAGGCAGGATCTCTCTTCAAAAACTGAAATGAATAGTTGGATTTGTTCCCCCTGCCCTTCGCTTGGTGGTGCCGTTATGAAGCATTTGTCGATTGGGAGTTTAATGCGAAATTAACGTTGAAGGTTTGAAATCACCTTTAGTTTTCCAGAAAGGCCTCATCCACGCACTCCCTACGGTACAACTGGCGGCCACTGCTTGTTTCCATGACATCCTATCTGCTGCCAGTTTTGGAATTTGCTCTGACGTCATCAGCCCTTCCGTGTCTTCATGGAGATAGTTCATCAGATAGACCTACATCTTCACTAGCTTGGTTCAGTGGCAAACAAGTATATGACTGAGAATAATTTGCTCTTCAACTTTGTTGTATGGGATCCTTATTAATTATTTAATGAAGCCTCGCATCCTTACTGGAGAAGTAGGGGCCATGTAGGAGGAAAAGGGCACAGGTTGAAAACTTGAAAACGATGACGTTTTCAATCTGTGTATAATGGAGTGGTTCTTTTCATGTATTAAATCTCTCATGTTTGCGTGGATCCACCCATAAAAGGGGAAGGGTTGAATAGACGTTATCTACTCAAATGGGTGGAAGGCACACATGAAAAGTTGAAAATGAATGCGTTAGTTTAATGTAGAATATTGTTCCTCAAAGAGGCGGGGTAAGGCCCAACCTCGTCTAGTATCCGCCCGTGGTTAAGAGCAATGTGTAAAAAAAACAAGAAACATCACGCCAAATCTGCAGACCGCATGCGTAATGCGGCCTTTCTATTAAAACCTTTTCTGTCCGGCTGTTATTGATGGGGTGCTGGTATGCTAAGACGGGTTCGTGCAGCCAAGCGTAACGCAAACAATGTGCAAATAATGGATTGAGTACGCGCAGGAATGCGTGTATAGACGACAACCGGCCATGGTGGTCTTTTTTTCAAACCTATATACGGCTGTCGTCCGTATAACGGTTACGCTATTCGAAGCACGTCCGTCGTCGAAAGGAGGAACCTCCCTCAATTAAAAAGGCAATAGCGGCCTACCCGGAATCGAATGTTGGTATCGACTACAGCAGCAATCTGATCCTCTCTGCCGAGAAGGTAATCGCTTTAAATTGTGTCTGTTAATGTTTGACGAAATGAGGTGAAAATGGGATCGAACGTGCAGGGATGCAAAACAAAATCATGATACGAATAACGCGGACACACCATCCCACGCATTGAGTATGGAGACCGTGTAACGAAATGGTAAAAATAGAACGATATCATGCGATGGTCCGCAGTCACGGATCGATATAGGCCTATTGATTCAGCTTTAGGGCATGTGGCAAAAAATTGACAATATTTTGATCGTTTGGGGCTTTATTGACCTGATATAGAAAAGCTTGGATAGGCTCACACCCGTATAGTGGCCAGCCATTGAAGGGGGTGTCGTAGGTTTATGTTCCATCAATGGTTTCTGCTGTCATTATGGACACCTAGTGACAAACAGATTTAGTTTGTAGTTTCCGCGGAGGGAGGGGGTAAAGTAGTGAATGGAAACTCATTTAATAGCCTTGTTGTTGCTTATTAATTTACGGTCGTTTGCCGCGCTTGTAGTGATTTTCGCTAATTGGTCCTTTCATGAAATAAAACGTAGATACGAAGTTAGTGTAAGTTAGCATCACACAATGGTCATTCACCTCGTTATTTAGTGTGGGAATCATGGGACGAACGAAACCAGGTGTGTCTGTTTGGGTTGATGTGTACGTCACCCGGATCTCTCGCATATGAAGTGTTATGTATATTGTTGCGAGGTGTATACGTAAAGTACGCGGTGGGATGAGATGGGTTTGTTTTTGCATTCAATTTGGGAACTTTAATAAAAGAGGACAATATGGTCCCTGGTTGAGAAAGGTCCCTTTTGAAAACCGTGTACAAAACCAATGGGGGTTCTTGCCAAAAAGTGAAAGTATATGAAAACTAGGAGGACAATAGGAGGTCCCTGATTGAAGATGTTTACACACTTCAATGAGGTGTATTATACAATGTATGTAATTGCCTTGCCTGCTTTAGAACAACAGAGGACGCTCTTTACAAAATCGATACAAAGCCATAATGAGGTTTATCAAAATCGGGCATTTTGTGGATACGGCTTTCCGTTTTGCCATTGACTCACTACGGTGAATATCCTAAGCCGTAGACAGCAAGAAAGACGTTTTAGATACGGCCCAATTAGGGGCCCGGCTCTTTCTCACTGATCCTATCAGGATCATGCAAGATCTAGTGCAATGCGTAACACTAGAAAGCAAAAGGTCGGATCTACCTCATGGAAACAATGTGAAACTTGGACTCAAAATGGCTGTGCACTGGCGCACCTCATAAAACAGGCCGTGCTATCACTGTACGCAGAAACCATTTTGTGTCCAGAATTCATATATAGGGACGTAACTGCACAGCTCTCCGTAATACACCCTTTACAGAGGATGGCGACCTTTGGGCCTCCCTTGTGCGACCATAAAACTGGCCAGGTCGCCGTTGGAGGCTCAAAGGAGGCCGAATGGTTGCCTAGGTCGTTCAAAGGTGGTACACAGGATGTTCAAATACACAGGATGTTCAGACATCGCCATGGACGCCATGGTCGCCGTAAATTTTTGAACATGTTCAAAACAGTCGCACAAAGGTCGCTGAGGAGGTTGGTTGCTCAAAGGTGGCTCAAATGAGGCAGAAGGGAGGCACAAGCATTGCCGTGGTTGCAGAATGGATGCACAATGGTCGGCCAATGGTCGCCACGTAATAGATGCGTTCTGTTGCAAATTTTACCGTCAATCTGGGCGATGCTTCTGCCTCCCTTGTGCCTCCCTTGTGCCTCCTTTGGCCGACCAATAGCGTGCATTGAACGATGACTGTGGCGACCGCTGTGCCTGCATTCGGCGACCACGGCAACCCTTGAGCCACCATGGCAATGCTTTTGCCTCCCTTCTGCCTCCTAGAATGAAACTGATGGAAAAGTGCCAGAATCAGGGCATATACCCAGGCACTCCAGGTTGCCCAGCAGTCGCCAGGGGTCGCCCAAACAATGCTCAAGGGTCGCCTAGGAGGCAGAAGCATGGCTGAATGGTCGACCAGTGATCGCCGTTAGTTGCCGTTGGTCGCCGATGATGGCACAGAGGAGGCACAGAGGAGGCTCAATGGTTGCCCAAACATTGCTTGGGGGTCGCCTATGTTGCCTATAATCGCGTTGGTTGCCGTAGGTTGCACAGGGGAAGTACAGGGGAGGCAGGCAAGTGGCTCAGTGGACGCACAGGTCGCTCGTAGCTCGACATGAAAATGCCCGAAAATTGCAGTTTTGGTGGTTCAAGGGAGGCACAAGGATCGCTGGAGCAGTTACATAGAAACAGGATTTTCTGGGTTTAGGCGACCATTGAGCGTCCTGGCCATTTTTTGGTCGCTCATAGGTGGTACAAAGGTCGCAGCCCTGTGTAAAGGGGGGCTTAACTAAACAACCAGTAATTATACAAAAGACCACAAACGTTACGTCTGTTTTATGCTATATACCGGTAGTTTATTGCTTCTGAAATCCGGGATTTCCCTGACAAATATAATACAAGGCATGCATGTTTGCTTCATACAGATCCGGATCCCGATCAGTGATCCGACCGTTGGTTCTATAGTTCTCACACTGACTCGCATGTTAAGAGATCCTATCCAGAGCAGCGAACCAACGTTGAATCACTGTGCCTGTTTGTTTCACACAGATCCGGATCGCGGTGAGTCCAGCCGCTGGTTCGCTCTATCCACTAGGCGGAATCTGGTGTATGGACCAACGCACGGATCACTGATCCCGATCCGGATTCGTGTGAAACAAACAGGCCCACTGATCGAGATCCGGATCTGTGTGAAACAGACAGGATCTTAAAGTAGCACTCTGCAGCTAGAGCACAACCTCGATTGCCTTGTACTGAACAAAACAATCGATTTTACGCGCAAACGGTTCTATTTTATTTTTTTCTAGGTATCGCCCAACTTAAGGCCAACAGGGCCACTCAAGGTGCGCGTTACAAAAGACAAGAAAAGAAAGAAATGGCAGTGATAAGATATCTGTTCGCATTTCGCTTGAATTGGAGTTCCAAATAGAGGCAGTACAGGGGGAAAACCAGGAGTATGTCGCACTACTAGCCTTTGGAACAATGAAAGGATGTGATGAGACAGCCAGGCAAGTAGAGTGCCTAAAAGTTTGGACGGGGAAGCTAATGGTGCATGGAATGCCACTGGAACACCTATACGGTATACAAGACAACCATACGTCATGTCATGGAATACTGCAGCCACATCTAGGCTGGTGCTCCGGCTTTGATAAGATTCAGCGGCGTGCTCCAAATCTGGTTGGTCAGGACCTAGCGTCTTCACTGGAAATCCTTCATGTCCTACGTTCTGTTGTTTCATTGAGCTCTTTTAAGACAACTGCAAATTAGTACTGGAGATAGTTGGGATCATTGAAAAGAACAAATTTCACCATTATGTCATCTGAAGTGCCTCATAATAGACTTTAGTCACCTCTATTTTTGTTATGCAAAATCACCCCAAGCAAGGCTATAAAAGCCAGTCTAAGGCAAAGGGCCAAGAAAAAATAAAGGGGGGAGGGAAATCAGGAAAGCTGGAAGTAGGAATTGATATTCCTCTTAAAACAGACTAGATCAGAGGATGGAGGAAAACGCGCACTAGGCAAGGAGCTCCAACAAGATACAAAAATCTGACCTTTTTTTAGTTGGCCGAGTACGAAAGACGTGCAGTTGCGGACTGATATTTATTGGTTAGACCTATTTCTTATTTGAAATAGCAAGTGGTCAAGATTATGGGGTACGCCATAAAATACACACAAAAACGTCGTTGCTTCTATAATACCGCTTCAAAGGCGAGCGGGCTTGCACCAAACGATTGGAAATCGAATTGCCGGGGAAAGCGAACACTACATCCCCGGGAAACGCCCTGTAAGCAGTTTGATTTCCCGGTCTTATTCTTGGAGAGAGGACATCCCGGGCGATATCTGCCGACTGTCTAGCATTACAGCCGGCTCCGGGCGCTCCCCGGCTAGCGTTTCTGATAGGGGGGTAATGTTACCAATTGATACAGTTAAACTTTTACGCGGACCCGTACAAAAAAACAACGAATTGGTGTAAAAGTGCGAGGGGTTCGCGTTCGTTGGGTTAGGATGCGTGGTTTTACTCGAGGGTGTAAAATGACAGCATTTGCATGTTAACCCGGTTTTTAATCTTAATTTCAAACTGTTGATTTCTGCAGACGCGTAATTGGGTTTCTGTCACGAGTGAGTGAAAGGTGGACGGTGAGAGAGGAGCAAAGTGTGATGGTTCTGCCCCTCGGAACCAGAAAAGTATCAAATAAAAGTGGTATAACACTTCATAATTTGTCAACATCGTACCGGTATCGTCATGATGAAATGATATGCTAGACGCCGGTGGCAGCAAACATACCGGTCATTTCCATTGTTCTCACCAGTCGTGCGCATGCTCAATACTGCGCGCGCATGCTGAATTGCTTTCTCAGTATTGCCTGTATTTATTATGGCTGTAGTTTCGCTTGCCTGCTCTTTGGTTTTCCCTGTCCATTTATTTGCTTCAGTGATTGCCGGAATGCACACTATTCGCGGTTTCTTGTGGCATTTTTTTAAATACTGTATTTGCCTGTGTGCTTCGACTAGTAGGCCTACTTGATTCAATTTGCCATGATTCAATTTGCCATGTATTTTGGGGGCAGGGTCCTGAGTATCAAAAAGGGAGATATAACTATTCAGCCATCGGGCGGGAGCACGCGACTTACCGGGTACAATGGAAGACATGGACATTATAGCGGAAGGGCCCGTGATTTGAAAGTTGAAAGTAGATCGATAATTTTTGAATTTTTGACAAGCAAACATGGTTGATTTTAAGGGACTGACTGTTCTTGAATCAATCAACTTGTATAGTCGAGCACTTTTGGTGAGTTTGAGTACGCATAGCTTCAACTACTTCGAGTGTAGTTTATCATCCGAGTCATTTTAACATGCCAATGCACTCCAGTTGCATTGCATAGACGAATTTCAAATTGACGAAAATAGCACCAATCTGCGCACTTTCGGGTTTGTAAAAGAGGCTCTCGGTGCTAAGTCAACAGCTGACTGCTAAACGCGCGCTGCGCTGAAATTTATGGCGCGATTCATTCATGCATGAATGAATTTGTTGAATAGCACTCTGTTTATTCAGCATTGACATCCTCACTTTCAACCCGAAAGTGCGCAGACAGGGCTAATGTGAAATTCCTCTATTGGAGGATACATTGGCTTTACCAGACAAGGTTCCAAAGGGAGTGAGTTGGAGCATGGAGGAAGGTATCCTTCCTCCATGGTTGGAGGGTGCATTCTGATCAGCAGCTGGATGCACTTACTTCTGTTATCAGAGCATTGCTATTGTTTTCTCTGGAGTTTATTGAAGTGCCTATTAGCTCATCCTTGTAATAGTGTGGCAGCTATTGGAGGACCATGCAATAAACACAGACCATTTTCTGTAGGCGAATATTACAGTGCCAATGGATGATACAGCAGGTGTTGAGTACATTGTGACGAGTGCAAGGAAATACAAGTACCGGTACTACAGCACTACTTTGAATTCTCTTATTGTTCGAGACCTCATTTCTAGTGCAGATGTGTTACTTTTACTGTAGTCTTATACAATCCTCCATCTTTCGAAAAGACATGTTTGCCAGACTAGTTCCGGCACCTTAGAAACATAAGAAGATGGTAGAGGGGCCGGGAACCAGTCCAGACTGTGTTCCCGGTCCAATCTCAGCTGCGATCTGTAACGGTCAGTCATTGAGGTGATGTGTTGATATGATGGTGCATGTTTAGCCCCGCCAGTTTATTAAACAACGTGACCTAAATCTTCCCCTGGCCCGAAGCCCGACCCGATGAAAACTTGACAAGTTCAGCCCGAATCTGATCTCTCTCGATGTGCGACGGAATGCTGTGGCGTGATCTAAGGATCCATCTTGACATCAGTTCTCATTTCCCACGCGAGGCAGTAGGCTAGGCCTATATTATATGCACGGCGTTTTATCACGCTGGTGTTTTAAAATTATTTTAGAGCTGTGCCCTAAATTGTGTGGACACTTTTACACTTTGAGTTGGATCTCAAAGTGTTAAAACAAAGTGAAGCTGTTCATGTGTCAGTGTGTCATATGAATTTGTAGACAGCCTAGATACTTCGGTTTAGGCCCTACAAAGAATTTTACGAATGAACAAAGAAAATCGACTATCTTGCCCCATGTCCGGTCTCCCGGTATTGTCAGGGGCGGTAGTCGGAAGTCTTAATCCTATAATGCCATATAATTATAGCAAGGGGTCACGCCCTATTTAAGTTGCATTAACTATGGAGATCACCTATAGAGGATAATGTTTGTATCATATAATATCATATAGTCACACAGGGCGAAACCTGAACAAGATATTGACAAAATTGGGAGTCAGACCGCCAACAAACAGGAATTTAAGATGGTTCAGGCGGCAGAGCGATGGTGCAGTCTTCAGGTGGTCTCAAGTTCAAATCCTACTCTTGTCCGTTTTATTTGTTCCTTCTTAGCGTTAATTAAACACGTATAGGCCTATATAGTCGGTCTATAAAGATTTGAAGACCACGGAAGACGTTCCTCGAGAAAATAATAGCAAACAGATTTTTCTCATTATTATCCGGCTACGTTAATGTTAAACTATTGATACTCCACAGTGAAGGAATGCTGTCCAGGCGCGGATCCAGGGGGAGGGGGGGGGGGGGGGGGGGGTCGAAACCCCCCTCCCCCCCCCCTGCTCGTTGCAAATTTATTTATTTATTATTTTTTTGCTTGTAGGGGCCTACGCCTTGCAAATACCGGTCTTATTTTGCCAATGGGTGAGAAAAAAACAAAGAGGTTAAATGGCGCCACCAACGGTGAGAAAGTGTATCAGCCCCCCCCCCCCCCCCCCCCTTTGGGAGTCACTTTTCTGGGCAAATTTCAGAACCCTCCCCCCCCCCCCCCCCCCCCCTGCTGTCCCCACTTTTCTTGCTACCCTTCTCTGAGTTCCCACATCAGTCCCCATAATAGGTTTGACAACTTGATTGTCGTGTCCGTAAGCCCGTCACGTAAACGTAGCGATGTGGGTCAATTACGTCTACACGCCTTGAACGCGGCAGGAAATAATAAGAATTGTGTGCTTATGCGGTATGTAGAGGATCAGTGCGTTGTTTAGATTGCCACGTCCCCCACAGCAAAAACTGATTTTAGCCGACCGTTGAAGTGTTGTCATTCCCCAAATATCCTCCATATGCTTCCCATCATCATAATGGCCCAGCAATAGCCGAATTATACCAGTTAATGCTGTGGGATTAAAACATGAAAACAAATAATCTAGCCCCGCCCACCCCAATTCCCTATCCCTTAAAAGGAGCTTTCTAACCCCCCCCCCCCCCCCCCCCTGCCCCATAAAAGGCCAAAACCTACAACATCGCGAGTTCTGGGTCCACATTTTTCCCACATTAGACAACTAAATCCTATTCGTTTCAGCTCTAAGCCCCCGTGTGTAAATTGATTATTTTTGCTGGGACATCACAGCAGATTTGGAATGCTTTTTGGGCAGATTTCCGGCCCAGGTCTAGCCTCCGTTTCGCGCGCTTTGATCAAAGCGCCGGCGAAAGTGCGATGGCTTGACTTGTTTGTTTGTTTGGGGATTCAATACTCATCACGCGAGACCAAACCATGTCGTGTGTGGTGGCGTCTATGCAGGGCCGGCCGCCCCTATTGCCGTGCGATTGGTGCAGAGGTGGTGACGGACAGATGCTTAAAGCTCGGTCGTTTATCTACTCTTTGCGCGGTGGATGGACTGGACGCTTCATAAATCCCAGTCCGGCTCATCTTGCTATCAAGCAGCACGCGACCCTTGACACTCTAGTCAAATCAAAACCAACTTGTTGAACGTGCCTCGTTTTTTTTTCTTCTAAGTTTTGTCTTATTTGTTCTGCGTCGCCAGGTCCTTTAAATGCGCCATGATAGGAATCTCTTGTTGAAATGAATTTTGTGCAGATGTCAATGCCTCAGAATAATATAGATTCAATAGGATTTAACAATTGTTGACTGCTGTGATGATGTGGGATATGACGTTTTTAACACCCGAGGGATGCATTCGCCTCGGGTGCTATGCGTCCCCGAGGGTGTTAAAAACGTCATATCCCACATCCATATCACATCACAGCAGTCAACAATTGTTTTGCAATATCACCAAACCCAGTTTTTCCAGCTCAACTTGCCTTGCTCGGTGGAAGTTAACTCAAACAAATCACTCGATCAAAACAGCTGATCGTCTGCTAGTTCGCTGCTCCCATTATAGTTTACTACCGTCAACAGTGTAGGTGAAAATTGCGTGGGTACCAATGATACAGCTGAATCCGCTGACTGGCTGGGCCGGTGTATATCAAGCTTGGAGGGTGACAGTCATTTTTATACACCGGACACGTGATAGTTCAAGGCCAATCAAAATACAGTATCCAAGACGGCGATATAACAAACCTTTTTTTGGACTTCGAGCAAAAATTGTGAGTTTTCCCCTACTCAAAATCTCAATGTTATTTTTCTGACATGAGGGCGTTGTTACGTGATGTCAATTTAGGCGCTCACTGTGCAGTTCATAGGCACTTAGGCCTAACATACAAAATTATGTCTACAATTCAATACAAAATCTGGCTCACTGTGCCAGTGTTTTTACATTATAAGCTGTTTACTTAGTGGCTATACCAACCACAAACCTAACGAAGCAAGACAACACTTTTCAACTCGTAATTCATTTTGAAAGCCCGTTAATTTTTGTGTGCCGGGCGCTTTTTATGGAACGCCCTCTTCAGTTTGTGTGTGAAAAGTGGCAGTCGAGTAGCTACACAAATTCGTGTAAATTTGCTAATTTGGCCCCTCGTCAATAAATGAGAAGATAATCCAACAGCGAAAGAACCGCCAGTTGCGGTTGAATTGCTACAGTTTAATTAGTAAAAGAAAATAGGCTATAACCCTGTGCGCAAGGCGCTGTGTCATTTATAAAGTAACGTAACGTTTCACTAAATAGTACTGTTGTACCGGTACATTATAAGGCCCATTGATAAGGTCAAGCTAAAACCTCTCCATGGTCATTAAATCTGCTCACCACAAAGTACTTGGAAATGAAACATTATTTTTATTGCATGGACTAGGCCTCTGCACTACGGATATGCAAGTGGTCATCGGGCGCCTGTATTCTCTGCCCCTTTAATAGGACCAAGGCCCGCTACACAATTCTTTGAGAACCCTTTCCATTTCTAGTTCATCCTTCTTCACACCACCAAACTGATTACGGTATCTCCTCACATCCCTTAATCTGTCCATCGTCTCCTTCATCAATAGAACCCCTCCCACCCTTACATGCTTCGCAAACCGCACAAAACCCACTGTTCCCGTGCGGTCACTGTTCATCGTGCGTATCTCTACAAGTTCACTCAATGGTTTGGTTCAATGGCCGGAAATCCCCTCTTGAGCCACCGGCGTGCCTTGGCTGGGTCTCCGTGGGGGTTTCGTACTTGAAGCCCCAATCAACGGGAATAGAAGGGGGGTGGGGTGCTCATGGGTTCTCACTGATCGGCTGTTTGATGATGAGACGCTGGTGGTAAAGGTATACAATTGCCCACGAATTTCCTCTGTGGCTCGGGAAATTTTTTTTTTATTGGGTTTTGTTTGAAAATAACCAATGCATTGGTAAAATTGTATATATTTATTGTTTGTTTGTCTAAAGAGAAATTGTGACCCTCTGTAGCATACTGAGGAATGTCTCCCAGATTTGACTTTTTGAGATTAACATGCAAGAAAAAAAGCGGAATTAATGGGCTTTCCTATGTTACCAAATTTGTCCCTTTTGACTTATTGCGATCCGAAAACATGACGTACTGGAGCTGCATGGGCAGAGATCATGTTTGGAGAAAACCGGCTTTGAAAGAAATCATCACGCAGTGCACGCATCGCCTACATCACCACCAACAAAAATTGGTCATTTGGAGATTTAATGAAAATACTCAAGCTTTCCAGAAATACAAAAATCTAAAAATTGCTTTCGGCATGATTTTTTTTACGTATGTCATAGGCGTAGCAAGGTCATTTTATTGGGGGGGGGGGGGGGGGGGGGGTAGACGTGAAAAGGGGCACTCGATATATCCATGCTGAGAGGTAGACATGATTTTTTACAGATCAAAAAGGGAGCGGGCTCAGCGGGGACATAATTTTCCTACTGTTTAAAAGGGAAGATAGTACAAATTAATATGCTTCACAATTATGTAAGAAAAGTAGAAATAACATTTCATTTTTTTCGAATTCTGCTACAGCCCTTAGACACCCTGTATAAGATCTGAATGGCGCATTGGCTGTGAGAAGTAAAAAGAAACACGCTATATAGGGCCTAACCACTTCTTGATCAATAGATTTGTTTTAAAAGATATGCAATTTTAATTTAAATGTACACACATTATACTTAAAACAGTTTTTGCTATCATTAACATTAAATTGCAAAAAATAAACTTAATGTAAAATTTATGTTACGAAACAATTCATTTACTTTTTAGCACTATTTAATTTATTTTATTTCATTCAACATCCAACAGCGCAAGCGCCAATTACAGGATGTGTGCTGAGGGTACCAAAAGCACCGGGGCAAAACCCTACTCTTTCACGACAGGTGCTCTGGATTATTTTACGTGCACTGATCCCATAGAGCACACGAGACCTCCGGCTTAACGTCCCATCCGAAGGACGTGGCCCTTTGAGACGAATAAGGGCCTGTCGTGCCCCAGAACAATAATGCACTCTTTCCCAGCCAGCAAGCCCAAGTGGGCGCTGTTGCGCCTTTGATGGGAAACTTGCCCATATGGGCCCCATACAGTTTTGGCCGATGGGGGCCCACTGGGTCCCAAATGGGCTAGGCCCAAACCTGCCCAATTGGGTCGTACAACCATGCACACTAATGCAAGCAATGTTATGGTGTGGTTTCCCCATCCAAGTACTGCCTACAATCAACGTTGCTTAACTTCAGTAATGTGCCACTTGCTCTTTCACTGAGCCAACAATTGTTGTTATTTTGAACAATGAGAGTGCTTGAATCCAGCTCCCTCCACACATTCGACCGAAGTGATTGGAAAGGGCAATAGATTCATATTGTTTGTACAGCTTAGAATGGCAGCTACGTACTCTTAACAATTTAGGGGAAAATTGTGCAGTGGTGTGTTGCTAGGATTTTCATTGGGGACACAATAATTATGAGTGGGGATCCATGCATGGCAACAGCGTTTTAAGTGAGGACCCGGGGCACCAGCATTCGCAACCAGTGGCGTAGCCAGGCTCTTCCTAGAGGGGGGGGGGGGGGGGCAAACGGGGGGCATGGCTTATTTTCAAGGGGGAAAATTCGCTATAGTAACGCATATAAGTAACGCATATCCAAATTTTCCAGAGGGGGGCAAGAGGGGGCAAGAGTTCCCACAGGGGGGAAGTTGCCCCCCCCCCCCCCCTGGATACGCCACTGTTCGCAACTGGCTGGGGCAAGGAGGGCACCAGCATTTTAGTGGGGACACAGGGGGCGCCAGAATGTTTAGTGAGAGCACAGGGGAACTAAAATGTTTCCGTGGGGTACAGGGGCACTATCAGCATGAAGGGAAATTATTTTAATGTTGCGGCGATTGTGTACTTATACGGGCCCCTTTCACAGGTATATAGCAAGGTCATTTTTATGGGGGGCGGTAGAGGTGAAAAAGGGCATTCGATATATCGGGGCACAGGGGGCACTAACATTTTTCAGTGTGGGCACTGGGGGAACCAACATTTCAGTCGGGGCACGGGTGCACTATAATTCTTAGTGGAGGACCCTATAGGGGCCAGCAGCATGAAGGAAATGATTTTAATGTTGCAGCGATTGTGTACCTATAGGCAGCATAGCAAGGTCATTTTTTAGGGGGGGGGGGGGTAGACGGTGAAAAAAGGGCACTCCATATATCGGGGGCACAGGGGGCACTAACATTTTTAGGGCACAGGGGGCACTAAAAAATGTCAGTGGGGGCACAGGCGGAACTAACATTTTCAGTGGGGGCACAGGGGGCACTAGCATTTTTCAGTGGGGGCACAGGGGACACTATAATTTCCAGTAAGGGCACACTAGGGCCAGCAGCATGAAGGAAATTATTTTAATGTTGCGTCGATTGTGTACTTACGGGCCCCGTTCCAAAAGAGAACAAAATCCCCTTTGAAGTTATTGGACTTACCAAACTAGCTTGCGACATAAACACCAACAGACAACATGTATGTCGTAGGGTTTCTATTTTTTGTAGGACGAATTTTGGGGTAAAAAAAAGAAACAAAAAAAGGGCACTCTGGAAATATGGGGTGGGGGGGGGTGGGGGGGGTTAAATACCCCCCCCCCCCCCCCACCCCCCCGCTGGCTACGCCTATGTATGACTTCACGCCATGATTACTCGAAAACTGGTCTTGGGGAACATTCCTCATTACGCTGCACAGAGTCTTAATTTTACGGATGTACCATGTGAACTCAAGCACAGACTCTCAAGAAAGTTTAGTTCTTGTAAGACACAGAGGTATAAACTCTTCAAAAAAGAGAGCCGCGGTTCTATACCTCCATCGTTGAAGTTCGAGCCGCATAAAGTTAGACTTTAAAGACAGCCAGATGGAGCCTAATGCACTGCAGCTGTAGTGCCTGGAACGCATCTGGAAATTCACAAAACATTTACAGTGCGTATACCTTCTAGAAACGGTCTTGGGAATGGAAGATTCAGGATGATTGAATCTCCGGATAAACCGTCGTCTGTGGACAGAGCTGAACGTGAGAGGCTTCATCCAGGATTTACTTCAGAATCACACTATGAATACTTGATTCGGCAGAGCTAATCACACCAACGGGCGATTCCAATCTGCAGGAAAAAACATTTTGAAGTTTAATACTTCACCAATCATTCGACAAAATCTTCTGTTACGAAGAGTAACCGCTGTCGGGGAGGTCACTTGGCAATCGGGAAGAGAAAGATTGTAAGCCTTTCCACGAGGGAGATGCGAGACGATGAGACTTCACCAAGAAAGCGACAGACAAAATAATTCCTCTTCTTGTGTCAATGTTTTCAAATGACTTTCTGAACTCTGTTGCTACTGTAGTTATAGCTCTCAAATACCACATGGGCTTCTTTAAAATAGTGGATATCGGCGCTGGTAGGGGGTGGGGGCTTCGACCCTACATCCCCCACGAAAAAAATACAATACGAGGAGGTCACCATACTTTATGGGGAAATTGATAAGTATAGGCCCCTAAATAACACAAAATTGTACAACTTTGTATATAAACTTCACTCCTTTGCTCCACAGTCATACCACAGTCATTGTGGATCTATACTATAGTATCTCTATACAGTATCTCTATACATAAAGACTATCCATCACATGTGTTTTTAGGAATTACACGTTACGTTTTGCTAAATACATTTGATGTTTTCATCAATGACACCTCTGACGTTTTCTGAGAATCGATCTTGACGTTTCTTTCTCAAACAGTCCAGCTGGTACATCCTGTTATATGGAACCGCACCCCTTGTCTGCTTGCAAATCCTCCTCGTGTGCGGTTCCCTATTGTGGGGATCTTCTCGAGTGGATCTCCAAGTTTGCCCAACAACGCAGGGGAAAGGCTCCTCTCACGTACCATGTATGTGCTGTTCTTTTTCCCAAAGTCGCAGATGTAGAGGCGCTTTCACATGAGCCAATCGAGCCACAAAGGGTCGACTGGAGAGAAAAGAACCGACATTCCACAATGGTTTGCTAAAGAACTATGTCAATTTTGCTAAGCATAATTCTTTAGCAGAATCAACGTTACCAGCAGCAAAGTACAAAATTTAACACATTGTGTTTCAACCTGTTGAATATTCTATTTATTGTAGGCTATTTTGGTCAGACGTGACATAAGAACCAAAGCTTACAAAATCATAGCAGTTGGTATGACCATGGAGGAAGGAACTCCTCCATGGTATGACTAGGGGGGCCTGCACCAGTTTTGTTAAAGAAAAAAAATTGCCCCGATGAACACAAATCGAAAGCGGGGGGGGGGGGGGGGGGGGGGGGGCGTGATAGGCCTCTTTTGACGTTGGTGACACCACGGAAACATGTAGGCCTATTATACTATACTCGGAATATGTTAACAGCCGCCGCAGCAGCAAAAATGTTCTGTTCGTAATTTTGACCGCCAACATTCGGACAAGAGAAATAGTCCTCACGCTATAGTTTGTGTAGGGAAAAACATCTCCCTCTCTCATACATACATACATACATACATACATACATACATACATACATACATACATACATACATACATACATACATACATAATGAAGCAGAACTGCGTAGCACTCATGAAAAGTGCAAAGTATGATAAAAGTTAAAGCAATACATACATACATACATGTAATTATATAGGTAATTTCCAATATAATTTTGTTCTTTTATGTAAAACTGAGAAATGAAGTGTTCTATTACATTATGTCCCATTTTTATTTAGACGTATGCAATCAAATATGCCAATTTTAACTAAATCATAACTAAACAAGCGAATTAACATTGTAATGTTTTGTTTGGTTGTTTGTATTTAAGAGGAACATCAATTTTCGATCTACGAAAATCATTTTTTGGCTTTTGTTCCTTTTTCAAATGCCCTGTAATCAATTATGCTAACAAAGAAATATAAATATCTAACTGACACATCACCCAGCTACCAACTGTGTCATTTCGTCGACTTCGTTAGCATATTAGCAATGGCGTGGGTGTCTCATTGTCCTGGTAGTACTCCAGGCTAGGGATACTTTCTGGGAAGATCAGAGCTTAATACGTCCCCCACGTACCCGTAGCCCCGTACTCCTTGTCACAGCACGGTAAACACTGCACCCTCCCCGGACCATCTCAAGGATTTAGCATGAGTGTATAATGGGGACATTAGGCAACACTCCCCCAACACGTTGCCGTAAACTCTGTTGACGTTACTTGACAAGAAGACATTTGCTCTCTGGAAACCAGTCGTCACCTTGTCACGTATTACATAATGACTTGAGCAGATATCGCCATGATTGGAATAGTGTTAATGATAGGTGTACAATGTATCGGCAATGTTTATCTAACGGGGAATGCGTTTAATAGTCGAGGAATCGAGGGCTTCCTGATGTGTTTTTTCTCTCATTGAAGGATTGTTGGCCACAATGTCAAGACCAAGTCTTCCTAAACTTTGATGTGTCTTTTTTTAACAATGTGGCTACATCTGTTCATTAATATGCTACACTCAAAGAAAACAATGACAATAGCAAATAGCAAATTTAGAAACCATCCGAAATATCACAGTACGTTGTCTTTTAAAGCCCCAAAGTGAATTTTTTTTATAACATAAATTCATGACATGTGTCTGTTTATCCAGCGTGTTTATCGCATCATGCTTTCACCATTAAGAGTCGTCAGCAATTTCTTGGATTTGATCATGTGAATTTCCATATTCAAGCACAACACTGATGCCACCTTTAGCAAAAGTTCTATTTTTGATTTTGTACACAAAAGATGCTATTTGTTTATCCTAAGATTAAATGTGTTTCCAGGATTTTTTTGGGTGTGTGTGTATAGTGAATGCTTAAATCGACATCACAGCAACAGCGCCCTCACGTGTCAGGAAAAGAATGAACATTTTTAAACACAAGTGAAAAAGAACACTTACCCGGTATAGCGGTACTTCTTTATCCAAAGCCCTTACAATGTTCCTTGTATTTACATAATGAAGAAGCATGGATATTTGTATACAACCTAGTTTGATATGATATTCTTTTCGGTGGCCCTTTAAAGGGAATTTTTGGACTTGCATATTGGTGACCGTGGCTAGAATTGTATGTCAAGTCCGTTGCGCACGCACAGTTAAATGTTGTTGAAGGTACCGTTGTCATATGAAAATCAGACTACAATGAAAATCGGACTCCTTTTCCCTATTATTGGTTAAATCCTCTCACGTGACCGACCAATACTACCGATGAGCCCGTATTTCACAGTTTGAAATTTACGCTATTCCGTATCAAATCTCCCCATGTTTAACAACATCCATCTTCGGATATCTCAAACAACGACTCCTTCAAAATTCCTCAGTCTCACTCGATATTTTTCGGTCAGTGCTGACTGCCCAATAGTCAGTAGCCTTGATGCCATCTTGGGATTAGTTAATACTCTCGAGCTTCTCGGGTTGCTTAGTGGCAGGCCTAAAGCGTCTGATATTGGATCACGTGAACTGAGTTCGATTCTTAAACTGATTATTAATTTTTCGTGATATATTTGTGACAAATTTTGTTTTTAAAACAGTTTGGAGTAAACTTGAAAAAGATTGCTCTTTTTCTAATTCATGTTCCTTTTTGGTTTTTTGTTTAAGGAAAGAAAGTCCGAAAACCAGTCTTGCAGCTCCCGTAGCAAATTACTCAGAACCTCCTAGCCATGATCAGAAGATGGCAACAAGGCTATGACGAGCTAAGACGAGCAGTCTGACATGGACATCGCCATTTTGCGGTAATGCCGACAGCGTGATTTGGCGTGATTTGGCGAGAAACTGATGTGTGATAATCATCATTCGATTCTGGCTTTCGAAGTTATTATTTTTTGAAATTTGAGCGCTCGTCACTGTTGTTTTTACATGGCTTCGGTCGGAAAAATGATCACTTGGGCACTCATACCAAGTCTAAAATTCATCGAAATTTGTAGGCTCATAAAACAATCAGTTTTCGGGTATCAAGGGGTTGAAGTCCGTGATTGCATATCTTTGGTCTGGTAAAATACCAAACCGAATAGGCCCTACGTCCATTTTCTTACAAATTCTTCCAAATTTGATTCCTTGTTATGAAAGATTACAGCATTTTGACAGCCATTAGGATCTATCAGAGAATCGTATGCTGGTAGAAGAATACTGTATTGTGACACCCCCATCCCTCCGTAATGTGATACCTCTCTTTGGTCTAAAAATCCTCTCTTCCATTGAACTGGCAGTGCGTCCCTGGTGCGCAACCACGTTCTGCATCATGGGCAAACAGGATAGGACGGAAGGCCTTTTCTGTCCCAAGCCTTTTAAGCCACGCTAAACCACGTGCTGCCGGACCAACCTTCCCCGTCCCAGGACAGGAAATTATCCCCGCTTTGGCCACAATAGAGCTCCCTCCTGTACTCTTAGATCTCAACCCTCAAAAGGGACCTCTAATGAAATATGCCATTGTTGTGTCTGCATAATCTGTAACGCGTAAGCGTCTTAAAGCCAGTCAAAGTAGGTCAGAAAATTAGATATGAAATTTCGGGGGAGAAAAGGAATCTGGTGCGAACGATGAGGGTCGTATGGTGGTACTGATTGCTGTGCTAGTGACAGATAGGCGCCAGTAATTAACAGACGTCTGGCGTGAATCATGCATGTCGTTACTACGCGGTTATGCTATTTACTGTTGCTTTCCAGTGTAGTTTGCGTGGTTGTTTAACAGAGAGTACCTATACCAGGCGCGGATCTGGGGGGGGGGGGGGGGGGGGGGGGGGTGGGAATCCCCCCCCGCTTGTTTTTTTGTTTGTTTTTGTTTTGTTTTTTGTTTTTTGTTTTGCTTGTAGGGGCCTACGCCTTGCAAATACAGGTCTTTATTTTGCCTATGGATGAGAACAAAACAAAGAGGTTAATAGGCGCCACCAACGGTGAGAAAGTGTGTCATCCCCCTCCCCCCCCCCCCCCCCCCATCCTCCCCCCCCCCCCCCGCTTGTAAATTTTTTTCGCAGACGACACATTTTGGGAGTCACCTTTCTGGGCAAATTTCAGAACCCCCCCCCCCCCCCCCCCTGCAAAAAATCCTGGATCTGCCCCTGTATACCATAGTTTTTGGGGTAACTTTATTCCAAAAATTTGGGGGAAAATATACATTTTTAAAAGGTTGAATCCTACTTTTGCGCCACTAATAATTAATACTGGGCAGTGGTAGGGAACACCGAGATGATCGAATTGCCCTTGATAATAATTATACTACATGCTCAATAAAAATAAAAATAAATCTATATATAGAAATGTAAAATTGCGGGCACAGACATGAGTGCATATTCTAAGAAGTCGAAGCTTGCATTAAAATGTCCTTAAACATAGGCCTAATAGGGCCTAATAATTAGAGAAAAACCCGAAGGACGAGACAGACAAAACATTCCTTGATTTTTCCCGTATACCTTTAGAGTTTATGAATCAAAAGGTAAGCATTTTGGTGTTATGCCTGTACGCAAAAAAAAAAAGTTACGTGAAGCTTTTACGTGCGCGATTCGCCGGAGCGCTGTATATACCCGGCTTACCGGCTCCCATGTAGGGCTTTTTTAGGGCTCGGATCCCGGTCCATCGCACCTCCTTCCCCATGGATGATATAACCCGAAGGTCTAGCACCATAAAAGGGAGAAACATGGCGGCACCCTAAGCCGTGATTCTCGAGTCAGCAGATGCTTACCTGGACTTCACTATAGGTCCCAGCTGAATTGTGCTTATTGACCAAGCCACTGTACAGTTGGTGTTTGGATACGGTAAATGAATGCTCTCCCCACCATCCTGGTCAGGACTTTCTATTGTTCCTACACACTAACCCATCCCTATAGACTGCTTACGTTTACGTGTGATGAGGACACCTTCCGGACAAAAGAAAATTCGTAAAGACAGTATTGTTCCCTTTGTTATACCATGGAGGAATATGTGTTTTATTCCTCCATTGGTTATACCCTGTTTTTGTCCTCACCATCAAAAATACACCCCGAGTGATTACATTGTCCGTGTAATACGAGCAACGGTACATTTTCACAAGCAAAAGTCGTTATTAGTTTTTTATCTAACACATTGTCGGCATTTAAATTACTTTGAAATCCGGCACCGTTAACCTCTTCAGCTTCTTCATGTGTCTATTAATAATTGATTGTACACAACATGCACCTGTTAATTCGCATGCACTTGTGAATTTGTATAAGCTAAAAGCCCAGCATCTGAAGAACAGCCACCACTCAATTGTATCCGGGGCCGGTTTATAAATCTAATTTTCTCCCGAACGGTGCCGAAATAATTTGATAAGTTCTAAGATAAGTTTTCAAAGTCATGATTGGTGCCGTTCAGGGAGGGATGTTATTACACATTTGCACCGGCAAAAGTAGGTTAAAAATTCCTTCTTTTTTGCGGTTTCACTTATTTAGAGTGGTGTATCAACCAGGAGGCGATGGTGTGACAGTGATTGTAGCCGGGACAACCTGCTTCCCTGCTTGGACGGATGGGGAGATGGGTTGACGGTAAGAAACCCTAGCTAGCCGTGATCTGTCAATTTGGTTTCCTAATGGTAGGCGTAGCCCAGGTGTGGATTTCAGAGTCGAGTACGCAGAGGAGCACATGAGATATGGGGGGGGGGGGGGGGGGGCTCGCATTAAAATGAATGCTTTCTTCATTAGGTCTATACATACGGCCTCAAAGTTTAACATGGATGCACATTTTCTTGCAAAAGCCTGGCTTTTTCATGTAAAATGTTGGGCTAATTTGAGGCTTCAGGGCTTTCAATGCCTTATTTTCAGGCTCTAAACAAGAACCTCACTGGTTGAAAAAAAAACACAAAAAAGAACACAGTCCTTTGAATGTGTATGTAAATTGGATTAATTTCAGTATATAGGGGCTTGTGCACCCCCCCCCCCCCCCTACCTTCAGGATCCGCCCACTGTGTCTTTCTGGGTGTGTGTGGGTTTGTTTTTGCATTCAATGAGGGACATTTAACAAGAGATGACAATATGGTCCCCGGTTGAGAAAGGTCCCCGTTTGAAAATCGTGTACAAAACCAATGAGGGACCTTTCCAAAACGTTAAAAATTCGACAGTTCTCGCGAGATTTGAGAACGCAAATGCTCCAAACATCGATACAAGATAAAGCCGTGTAAACCACACGGCCATAATACACTAATAACAGCAACCCCTCCCCACCCAAGAAAGCTCCTTCCTCTGGTGTCCCATTATTTAGGGGAATTTTACCCAAATCTCATTAGGAGATGTAGGACCGCGTCTCAGTTTTCGTGTTTTTGCCATAATCATTTTTTTTCTTTGAGGGTTTGGTTCAATTCAATCCGACCCGGTCATTAGTACGGAACCGCCCTGCTGATCCGTTGGCAGGGCATTCGTTGTTTCCATTAACGGGGGATTCGTGTTACACAGCGAATTAGACGATCTGTGCATTAAAATTGATTGGTTGTCCAAAAAGTGCTCAAAAGGAGGTCAAAAACTGTGACCCATCATATCGCGCCCTGGATGGCGTAACGATGCTGGTTGATCTTGCTCTTGACATGCCTCAAACTGTTATCTACATTAATGAGCAGTGTTCCCCTAACGCGGACTTCAAAAAGCTGACGGGCAAGTTCAAAACATTTGCCGTTTTGGTGAAGACTTGGTTAAAGGTATGATATAGCTTTGGTAATGATAAAAAGACAAAATTAGTTCCAACCTGAAGTTACTGTTTATAAAGATAATACCAGCACCCATCCTCCTGAGAAATATTTACGTCTGAAATGCTGTCATCTTTGAGACATTTTTTTCTGAAACCCCAACATACACGTGTACACTGTGGCTTAATTCGATTTCAACAATCAAAATAAGCACATTTTATGAACGTGCACAAAAACCAGGCCTGCAAAATCAAGTTAAAAACTTGATGTTTTTGTTTACTGTTTTCTCCGTCGTGACTTGGAGGACGGATTTAGTTCAAACTTTCACAAGTTTGTTATTTCATGTGTAGGGCCTATAAATCGTGACCCTGAAGGGACATCACACATCGCAAATTTCTGCTCAGATTTCTGCGATGTCGCACATTTTATCGCACATTTTATCGCAGATTTCTGCGCAGATATTTGCGATGTCGCACATTTTATCGCACATTTCTTTGCAGATTTGTACCGGGTAATTTTATGATTAAGCTACCGGGTCTCAGACATGTTGGAGTTCCAGCCTTCATCCCATACATGAGAATAGTCGGGTACGTTTGTAATTCTGTGCTATACGCTTCGTACCGTTTGTCTGTAAAAAAGGTTGCCCAAATTGTTTGGCGTGGCAAAATATTTTGTGGGGGAAGGGGTGTGGGCCTATTTGGTACATTCAGACTAAGCCATTACCATGGTTATCAGTGTACAGGCTTCTAATACGTTGGGGCTCTATGGAAAGCGCATGAAGCAACATGTGCGCTTACTCCATTCGTTTACACTGCATTTTCGGGTCCAAATGACGTCACACTTACAAAGAGGATATGAGAGACATTAAAGATAAAAATTGTTTCCGCTGCAGCAAACATCTTTAGTGAGGTGTCATCAAAGAGTTGCCAATATCGCAGTTCACCGTAATGCAAAATCAGTTGAGATATCGGTCACTTAACAGCAGTCACCGAAAACCTAACCCCCCTCCCCAGCCCCGCCCTGTAAAATGCTCTCATCGGACTACCGCCATTCTGGGAAAAAACCGAGGCCGAGTTGGGTGGTTTGGTTGGCTGGCCTGGCCTCTCGAGTTTCGCTGTCGGTAAACACGCTCTGGATGACATGTTTTCATTGAGCGATGGGTCTGTTGTTTAGAAGTGGTTGAGTGGGGCCGTTTTTTGTTGGCCAGCAGATTGTTGGTTTTTTTTTCGTTTTTTCCCGGGCCTCCAGAGTCATCTGCTCGTCATATGTCGGCCAGTCATTTTTTTAAACTCCTTACTTTAAAAGGGGGAGGGGAGGAAAAGTACTTTGCACGCACTATAGCTTCAATCGCGGAAGCATATTAGTCTTTCCCCGGGGAGTGATGGGGGCCAAATGAGAGTTGAACTCTGTCAGCGATGTATTTGGCCAGTTTGGCATAAAAGGGGAAAGGACGAATGAAATTCAGATGTAGTTCGCCATTAATCATTCTATGGACAACGCGCCGCACACCGGAGAAAATAAACACGGACACCGACAATCGAACAAAGGGCGGGAACCAATCTGACGATAAATTGTCTGTTGTGATTTCTGCTTGTTTTGCTGACGTGTAAGAGCGCTGAAAAGTTGGACTAAAGTTTCCTTCCCAAACCACAAGGAGGAAAAACTACCTTCAAATAATCAGGACCTCCAAATGGGTTCTTTTATTGTGGGGGCAGAAAAAGAGAAGGGGGAAATGGATTCGCGATTGGCAAGTCCTCTCTCATGAGACCCGTTGTGTGGACGCCCGGCATTTTGTTCGCTCTGCGTTTTTTTTTTTCCCTTCTACTTCTTCTTTACCCGAGCAGCTCCCACCGCTCAGGACTTTTTCCAGCAAGCGGCCCCGGCCCCGGCCGACCCGTGTGCCCCTGAGGTACGGCCCGTCTTGAGTTACACCGAGCTCCGCCGGGGGAATGCCTACCCCATTCTCCGCTCTTCTCTCTCCTTGAATGGGGGTGCCTGCGCCGGACAATGGAGTGCCCGCTATTATCCTGGAACAAGGGCTGCCATATTCCGTGTTTATTTTATTCTAAGTGAGTGTGCTTGGGCTTTTTTAGAAGGGGGTGTACTGTTGTTGTGGTTTCTCTCCATGGCGTTTGCTGTTCTGACAGAGTGACACTCCTGTAATTTTATTTCATACGGGTCCGCCAAATCTACATCAACAAAATTCACATCCTAAATTGGCAGTTACAGAAAAAAAATACAAGGGGATTTAATTCAGCCAATATTTTGTTTAATAATTAATAATCTAGAATGATGCTTTGATGTGTCAACTTCATATTTGCGGTAGGGCCTACATGTCATGCTTTGCGTCCATGCATGACTCATCTTACACCCCTCCAAAATGTTCGAGTTTCAGAATCTGAGGTTGATGACATACACGCTTCATTCGATACCAATAGAATAGTGGACTGTTTTGTTTTGATGAGTTTTCTATTTCATAATTCCGTCATCACCGATATGATCTAAATATCTAGTTATGTCTGTGTCTGGTCGCCGCCCCGTGCCACAAATCACTCCTTGCTTCACATTTGCTGGCATGTTTACGACATGAATGTTTACGACACTACAAACATAGATTGTTGATTTTCCTGAATGTGACGGGTCCATGGGCTTGCGTTGACAAGTTATTTGACTTATACAGGCGTATATAGGTTCGGTTAGAACACTTTTAAGACATGTCGTGTGTGCATGTACTTGATGATAACTAGTGCGAATAAGGACTTGAAACGTAGATGTGTACTGAAAGTCCTGCCAAATAAATGGGGAGCAAGTTTTTTTATTTTGTATTAACTGTCAATTGTAATTGAACCCTGAAGGAAAGAAAACACAAATAGCACATAATTTAGGATGCGGAATGATATTATGCCATTGCAGTCTCGTTGTAACAATGTCACCATTTTCAGCCAAATAAGCTTGAGGACAGAAAAAAACACAAATTCAAGAATTAAAGAGACTTGGCCCTTTCAGATTGGTTCGAACGACTGGTTGGTTAGAAGTGTGGAAACTGATGATTCCTTGTTCAAGAAATTTTATTTTCTATTTGTTATTTGTTTATTTTTATTAATATTTTTTTTGGGGGTGGGGGTGGGGGGGGGGCGGGGTGGTTAAGTGTTCCTCATCCGTCTCATTTGTTTGGTTCTTTTGTGAGATAATGCCGCGGTTAAACACCAGAGAATCACAGCAGGCATCAGCTTTAAACCTTTAAGTTCGAAATGTCTTCCCCGTTTCCTCCTTTGTTTCCAATCAAAATGTCTCCAATGAGGTCGAAAGAAGATCATGGAGAAAGAAAGAAAATCCGGAGAAGCCAACAAATTACTCTCCCATCAGTGCCCATGCCGATTGTCGATTTTCTTTTCGCACCCCCCCCCCCCCCTCCCCCCCCCCCCCCCCCTTCCAGCATCTCACAAACTCCCGGAGATAATGAGACGGGACATCTTCGACCGTCATCCCGCATGCCAGACATGTCAGCTTCTTCCTTAATAAGACTCCAAGGCTTATGTAACCAATTTGGTAACCCCGCTGGCTACCTTGACAAGCCCCGTCCCCCACTGGGCGCTTCCCGCGCGCCTATCCTCGTCCCACCATTGCACGATACTCACTCAACGCCTGGTCCCCACTACTAGTGGGCCGCCATTTTTGAACCTACCAGTACCCCTGTCAACTTGGCTGATTGTTAAGCGTGGTTCCATTAGTGACAGCCGTCATTACTCGCTGACAGCTAGGCCTGCCCGTTTGTTAGACACAGTCTGCATGGTTTATGACCCGTTCCACCTGCCTGTGACAATTTTATCGTGCAGTGAGTGGGTTTGTCGGTCATCAGACAACTAAACTTAATTTGAAGGGGATAAACATGTCTCGTAAAACATCGCTGATTTATGACAGCCACGAGAGTTTGGTTGTTAAAGTTTGTTAGTTTTGACGTGCTGATAATTGTGCTTTGTAGACATTGCAATTTCCAATGAGATGCTAACTAGTAATAATGATTCGTGTATTCTATAGACGATACGTTTGGTGCCTAATATAATTTATTTCTGAGTTTCGGTTTAGTGAAGTGGGATACAAAAATCACATGCCAGACAATTTTCAAAAGAATTGTATCAGTATTATACACAAAAGCGAAACTTGTCAAAAGTGTTGATGTGTCAAACAAGGACACAAAACTTGTATATTAGCCTATAGTGTCGATCCTCTGGGCCTTTCAAAATGTGTTGGCAGTGGCGGCGAACCCCGTGTAGGCCTACATGTACATTTCCGACTGCTGTTTACTTTCCTAAACAGCCGTCGCCTCCAGGCTTGTTTCAGTACTGCTATAGTCTCCTGGCTGGACTCCCAATCGCCATAATGCCAACAGCTCCGTACGCAGACGGGACTCATTAGCAAGAACCCCAGTCCCCGCCCACATAATTAGGACATTTCTTGACGGGGCGATAAGGGGGCGCTCAGCAGCATTTTGCAAGATAAACAATGTGTTAACGCGCCAGTGGGGAGTCGGTAGGGGGTTTCCTATGGAAGGGGGATGTTGTCAGGATGGTGTTAGGAGGTCCCGTATATAACTAGCCTCCAGAAAATAATCACCTTCACTGTCTAGATTTTTATTGTTACGCTTTCCCTTCTGCGGACGTCAAGAGAAAACTAAAGACTGTTACATATCACTCATATATGGCAAGCTCAGCTATGTCGTTAGGTGATCTGTTTGAATGTCGGACCGCATTTCCTAAGCCATTTATGGTTAGCAGTATTACTCTGCCAGACTTGAGAAGTGATTAAAGTTAGGAGTGCCCGATGTTTCGATCCTATCAGATTCTTTCAGGCTAAATGACACAAAAACAGAAACTTGACAAGGCTGGAAACACACAAGAAGTATGATTTTTGCTTTTCACGTCTTTCCCAACACCCACCCGTCAAACTAGAGTAACCTCGCTGTATATAAAGATCGCTTCATAATGGAGATAAGCCTTCGAATCTACCCGTCTCTCATCTTCTTTCCAAAAAAAGAATGCCCCCAAAAAACCCAGTGGGGAGGAGAAGAAGAAGAAGAGAAAAATGGGGCAAGACGAGAGATATAGACAGCCGTATAGATTAGTGATCCCTAACCAACAAACCCCATTGTGCCCGCTTTTGTAATATGGAGCCCACGTTTCTTCAAGAATGCCATCATGGGGCGAGAACGGCCATAATAAACTGCCCTAATTGCCCATTCAGTCTGCTCAAATACTCGGTAATGCCATTCTGCTTGAGTGGCTTATAGCACAAGGCTGGCAAATTAGGGGCTCTACGGGGTGTTGGAGATGCGCCAATGGACCCACAACAAGGTTACTCGAGTTTGACGGGTGGGTGTTGGGAAAGACGTGAAAAGCAAGTACAGGTACAATAATTATAACACCTCTTCCGGTCTTCAAAAAGCCAGGTGTGCTCAACGCATAACAAACTTAAGCACCACGTGCATTTCTGTATCATTTCACCTCTTTATAGCGTTTTTCACATCACTTAAAGTGGCAACTTTAAAATAACTTAATAAGTCTTTAACCATTTTTCAGCTTCATTACTACAACAGTCAGAATCACATTCATGAAAATGAACCAAGAGAGTGCGTTTTGATTTTCAATATTTATTGTTCCATGCCTCATTGGGGTATGTGTGTTACAGGCCCACTTTCACGCGAAACTGTATAGACGAAGCCTAATAAACAGTAACAGTATAATGCACTTGACTTTTGCAGGGGTATTTGTGCTGGTTATGCCGGTTATAATAATATTTAAAAAAAACAATTTCAAAAAGTAAAAGCAACATTATAACCCTTTTGCGTCCATAGTGTATTTAAACAATTGACCAGCTATACACTGCACTTTCGTGTATATACACCATTTTAAACATTGAAGCGTTGAGATGTGACAATATGTTTGTATTCGTCTTGAGTTCGTGGGATTAGATGTCAAAATAATGATATAATTAATTGAATTGAGGAAAATACATAGGCCTACATGCACTGAAGGCTAAATATGGATTTCCTTTAAAAAAACGAATGTGGATTATTTTTTTCCGGAAAAACTCATCACTGCCCAACAAGAAACTGTTAAAACCTGCTTCCAACATTCCCCACGAACTTCATGACCACTACAACACACAGTCGTACAGTAATATACCAGTATGTTCTTACCAAGTGAACATAAAACCATATTAGAAATTGTACAGGATAAATATAACTAGAATACAGCCTTCGATAATTGTTTATTTCATTTAGAATGAAAATTACATTCAAAAACACACTTTAAATTGAATTGAATTGAATTCTGATCACCCGCATAGTCTCCAGCTGTTGTTTGCTTGACTAAAGGCCTATAGGACTGCATGTACTAGCCGGCACAGAGAATATATTTATAACATCGGCCATATTGAATGGGTCAAAGTTCAATGTGTACTCTGTCAATATGCAATTTATCAATACTACAATGCCGCCGATATTCCTTTTCTCTTTTACCACCGACGTGACAGCGTGCCACCACGTGACGTCACAGCCTCATAATTCACGGGTAGCGAGAATGCTAAGTTTCCGGCGACGAATGATAAATTGCTTACATTAAGGGACGAGGTTGAAAATCCAAAAGTGGCTTCGCCACTGAATTTACACAAATTGTGGGGCTTTCTCAAAAATGAATTGAAGGGGATATTTTTTGTGAAAAAAAATACACGTGCCAGTTTTTGATAATTTGAGTTGGCTAATCAGAACAACCCAATTGCCAGATAGTTCAATGGGCAGACGAGATAGTCATTTATCTTAATGGCATAAAAACTGTCGCTTATCAGTCAAATATTTTGGCGCCCGAAGGCTCTGCCAACCCGGCCATGTCACGCTAGTGCTATATCACGAGCAAATGTCACCATAACAACACACTGCTACATTTCGCCCTGTGCAAATGGCCTAGAAATGTCCGTGTACACATGGTGATAATTTCAGACTGAGGAGGAAACTAGCATAATTTATTACGTAGCTACCACCTTTTGCTCTCGAAGTAAACCGTAAACCCAGTTTTCGAATCACTTCCACAACATAACTAAATCATTAATGTGTACCGATTACAGAAAGTGCGTTCCCTTGACGTTTCAAATGACTTTTTTGTCTGTCATTTGAATACAAACAATATACAACTTATGTTACAAAAATAAAGACGTAGATTTTGTTTTCAAAATTCAAGCAATATTCAGGCATGCACGCTTCTAAGTATGAAACTTAACTTAAGACATTCATAATCGAATCACAGACCCCTTTTACGCTTCCTGAATTCGAAAACATTCCGGATATTTTGTTTCCCTTGGTCGTGATCATTCCTGTACACGAAAATTGATGAGTGGGGTTATTGGGTCACGTTTATGAAAAAAAATCTGCAGCCTGCGTCTGAACAAAGCTTAAAATGGACTCAACTCACTGCATGCCCCATATGGTACCAGGCTATGGCACTGTTTACCCAGCGTTTGTTCCACTTACAACACGGTACACATTCGAACAAAAGGGGGAAAGTTTTTAAAAACCCGTATCTTTCATTAGCGTGAATTGAACACAAGCAATAGCAGTGAGAGTGTTGACACGACTGATGTAAACATGTATTTGCTCTGCTGCCTCCCGAGCGCTGAGTGGAGACAGCAAAAATCAAACACAGTTAAGATTAAACAATAAGACATAACAAACCTACATATCGGACTTCTTAAGGCATTGAAATATATCACATTACAAAAACAGCTGGCACACCATGCCATAATGAATGAGCTAGTATAAAAAAAATTCAAATAATTTCTGTACACATTTTATAATGTTTTTATCTCCACAAAATGTTGTTCAGTTGCCAGTACTTTGGGGCTATACAGCAGGCAATGCGTCGATAATGGCAGTGTTTATTTTGTTACACAGTGTTCTTGAAAGCACTCAAAATGGTTCCTCGCCTCTCGGCAATTTGATCAAACATGTGCTAATGGGGCGGCCTTTGGATTAGTTGGCTTACCGATTCTGTCCAGTTCCCTCTTGCCGAATAACCGATAGTAAAATCGCTTCCACGATTCCAGGGTCTTGCCCGACCAGATCCACACCCCCGACGTGATCCCCACGACAAGGCACATGAAGTACTTGAGCATGAAAACCGAGTAGTCCGGATAGGAATTCTCTCCCGAGTTGCTGCAGGAATTGCAGTTCTGAGTCCTCTCCCATTTGCCGCGGGCGTGTTGCTCGTAGAAATAACAGCCGATGACGATGGTGGCTGGCACGGTGTAGAGCACCGTGAAGACCCCTATTCTAATCATGAGTTTCTCCAGCTTGTCCGTCTTGCTTCCCCCTGCCTTGATGACATGTCTGATGCGGAACAGGGAGACGAACCCGGCCATCAGGAAAGTTGCCCCCAGGATCAGGTACACGAAGAGGGGGGCGAGGACGAATCCACGGAGTTTCTCCACGTTCTGGTTGCCGACGAAGCAGATTCCGGCCACCGAGTCACCGTCCACAGAGCTCAGGGCCAGCACTGCGATGGACTTGATACTGGGGACTAGCCATGCCGCTAGATGAAAGTACTGGGAGTAACTAGCGATGGCCTCGCTGCCCCACTTCATACCTGCTGCCAGGAACCATGTCAAGGAGAGGATGACCCACCAGATGGAGCTGGCCATCCCAAAGAAGTAGATGAGCAGGAAGACGATGGTACAGACGGCAGGACCAGTTGACTCGTACCTGATGTATTCCCCGTTACACGCTACTGCCTCGTGGCCTGCGATCAGTCGGATGATGTACCCTAAGGAGACGAACAGATAACATCCACTCAGGAAGATGATGGGCCTTTCAGGATACTTGAACCTCTCCATGTCGATTAGAAACGTCAGGGCGGTCGTCAGTGTCGACACGAAGCACAGGATCGACCATAATCCAATCCAGAAGGTGGCGAATGTTTTCTCGTCAGACGAGAAGAAGGCACCGTTACATGGGGTGGCGCAGCTCGGGACCTCGCCGGTCGTGACGCGGTTGTAGTACGGGTGCTGCGGCGGGACTGGTAGGAACGGCTTATTGCACGAGCAGGGGCACCCACGGTTGGTGGGCTTGTGCGGACGGAGCTTGGTGATGGTCGGCATGGTGGGTTTAGGCGTAGGCTTCTCGGTGGTGTTGAAGCCCATGCAGAGTTGGTCGGGGTTGCCGAACTCCGGCAGGTCCTCGCATCGCATCCTCTCCGGCCAGGCGAAGCCGTACTGCCGCATGAGCGGGGCGCAGCCGGACTTAGCCCGCTCGCACACCGACCGGCAGGCCGGTAGTGGCTTGTTGTAGTTGGTCACGCAGATCGGCGTGTACATGCTGCACAGGAAGAACTTCAAGTCCGCCGAGCACTGGATCTCCACCAGCGGCCAGAATTGATGCACTTCCAACCCGGCCTCGTCCTGCGTGTCGTGGTTGAACTGGTTGGGCATGTACGTCATGTTGTAGCCGATATCACGGCACATAGGGATGGTAATGGGTTCACACTTTACGTCTCTGGTGGCCGAACACTGATTCACAAACAGCAGACACAGGATGATGCTACGGAGGATGGAGGGAGCTGTGGAGAAAGCCATGTCTTCCCCCTACAGTCCAACCAGCGCGATATGAAATGCAGAACCCCGAGGTTTCTATTTTTACTGGTAAGTCCGCGTCTTTGTGTATGCACAGCGTTGATCGGTGTACAAACAGAGCCGTTGGTCAAATACAAGCCACCGTGCGAGAGCTACCACATGTACACGCTAGCACCTCCACTCCAGGCTGAGTTAGCTAGCGAGTCAGCCACACGGAGCAAAGACTAACAGTCACGTTGGAGTCCAAAGCTTGATCCCGGCAATATATCACACACTGCTGACAGCACTCAGTCAGTCGCCTCTGAAATACCACTCACATTTTATGCACGACTAACTTCTCTCCAAACTGCGTCCCATTATAGGTGTGATTCCTCCCTCAAAAAAGAAAGTCCAGTCGAGCGGCTGTAATGGACAGGGAGAGAGAGGGAAAAAATCCCCTCTAACAGTCAGCAATGAAAACTTTTACTTGCTATCCGTATAATTTTCCCGAGAACGTACATGTACGTCGTTAACTGCACTCCGTGTGTATTAGCAATACAAGCCTGTGGAGATGTGTACACACGGATGTCGATTTACTTAATGACTGAACGGTGTACATGCCGCAAGGTTTATGCTGAACCCCGGAGCATGCAGTAGAAGTAGTAGTCTAGTCTCAGCAGTCTGGACTCCGTTTATGTCCCAATGTGACGATTCTCACAGCCCATAGCCAGCAACCTGCCAGCGAGGTGTCAACGGCTCCGGCTGTCACTCTTCTGTCAGCTCATTATGCCCCCATTCAAACCTGACGTCAGACGTCAATCATGTAATCAATCCTCCAATTAGCGGCTATGGATGTGGGCGTGACGTCGTGGCCCCGCGCGCCAACTGGCCCCATTGTAAAAGAAGAGAGAGAGAGAAAATGTTGGGTCCTGTACACAAAAAGAAACTTGAAAAGAGTGCAGCCAGGCTGGCGTGGAGGGTGGATAGAGTAGCAGGAAGGACCCTGCAGGGCTTGTAAAAAGAGACCCAGTGCTCACTCTCCAAAAGGGACATTTGGGAGACGGATCCTATTGTCATTCACGCATTGTTCCCCATCTCTGTTTGCATAGGGGTAGTGTTTCTTTAACTTTATAATCAAGGCTATATTGTCCAAAGCAGAATTTGTTGATCGAAATGGAGTGGCGTATCCAAAAAATACGTTCACACGAGGGTTGAATTTAGTAAACTGGTCTGTCTTTGCCCCTGATTCTTTCTTCGCTTGAACATTCATGGTTTGCCTCATGAGATATACATCTACCATAAATCAACACGGAGCTCGTCATTTACTCATCAGTTCAGATACACAAACTCGTTAGCCATAACTGACACCGTGTACTCTCACACGTTGATAGCCTTGCTGGGAGAGAGACAAAATATGAGCCTTGTCCTTCTGATTGTATATGAGGCCTTTTTCAAATAAAATGGTCCATCTTGATGTCGCCCTCCAACCCAAAAAATTTAACTCTCCCCAACGTGCCCGACAATGCAACCAGAAATAACAACACCGAACAGACAACCAGCGCCACACAATGCCAAATGGAACACATTATCAGGGAAAGCATTTTGCTATGTTAACTAAACTGCCGCGCCGGCAAGCATGACCAAACTTCCCACCGGCCATGTGGGAACAATGACGGTTCACAGTTCAACCCCTTGTGCTGCGTGATTGACAGCTCCCGAGGGGGCATCAAAAAACAATTTTCATTTCTAAACTTTGGATTCTCCGGGCTACATCACGTGACCCTTGCTGGTTTTTTTTTTACCTCGGAGTCAGCCAAATATTGTCAGTGTTCAAGTGCGCAAGGAACACGTCTGATATCGCGGACTTTGTTGGTTTTAGGCATTGGTTGGGGGGCTTTTTTTGTGAGTGATATTTGGAGTCAAAATACAAACAGTCGACTAACGGCCTTCATTTCAACGTGAGCTTTGAGGTGTCGTTTTCGTGCGCCCGACACAAAGGTCAAAATATCACCACAATTCATTTCCTCAAAAGGCATTTTATGAGGACTGTTTTTTGAAACATACGTGATTAACTTGTTTTGGCAACACGCGATTTTCGCACCATTAATCTACAAATTTGAAATGCATAAGGATATAGGCCTATTTATCTATTCAGAATTGTCACTTGAAAACTTCTTTGTTTGTGGAAAAAAATTTACTTTATGCTAACAAATTTGTATTAGAGTTGCGGCGCAAAGTTTACTGCACCAAATCCAAATGATATGCACGAGAAAGGACTCGGAAGCCTTGCTTTTAATAATGCTGCTGAGAATTTAATATTTACCGTCACCTGAAGCAATTGAAGGAACAATTTATTGTTCTAAAATATTTTAACTTTTGACCGCAGCCGTAGATTACATGATTTAGTGAATTACTTCAATAGCATTAGCATTGAACTGTATAGGCCTGCACGGTATACGATGTCTAGGTCGTGCCAGATCAGAGTGGACTTGTCAGGCGAGTCTGGTAGACTGGTATTTTCAAAGAATTGCCCAGTACCGTCAGGCGATGACAGCCCGCCCGAGCCCGCTGGATTATCGCCAGCGTCAACTCTAATCCAGAATTTATTGTTGCTGCGACCAACCCGGAATAACCCCGCTGTGATCGGTGCTGATCCCTTGGATTTAAAGTCCCCCGTACAACTAAACATGATCCCCCTGCTTATTGATGTCTCCCATATCAATAGGGTGTTCCTCGTGAAAGGACCGGTGGAATGAGGTTTGGGGGATCGGGAGGAGCATGAAGGCATCATTAGGGAAGAGGAAGGTCGGGACTTCACTCCCCGTGGTGGCTGAACAAATTGGGAAGCCTCGTGGGGCTAATTAAGTTTTTTATTCTGTTCGAGAAGGGGGCTGGTGACAGGAAGTTATAATTGGCGTCGTAAGAAGGATGACACGGGGTGATTGGGGGGCCATGATGGCGGTGGGAGACACTGGAAGACAGGGGGTGGGACTGGTATTGATTGGTGAAGAAGATGGAATACGGGGTACATGTCTGTCGCTTGATGGTAACCCTCACAACCCAAGCATCCAGATGGGTTCAATTCAGGAAAGAGAAATGTGACTGTCCATGAGGTAGTATCATTATTATGATTATGATGACTCGGGGAGTCGGGTTGGCCTAGTGGTATACTTGCTTTGCCTTCCACCGCTGTGATCCACTATGGCCCACTAGCCGACATGTGGATTGGGTTTTCAGTTCCTGACCGATTCCGTGGGTTTTCCCCCAGAATGTAATTCTGAGTGTTTTCCTCCCACTTCTAAAACTGAACATTTCTTCGTCGTCTTCCTGCATGGTTCTTCAGGATTTCGAGCCACAGTGCGATATTCGCTTTGAGGAATCCTTGGTTTCATTACCAGAAAGAATTTAAATGAAAATATAATTATAACGAGGAGAGGAGGGTTAGAAAGGGGTGTAACGGAAAGGGGGCGGTTGTGATGTTACATGGCATACCAAAGTTGCTGTAATGATAGGATGTCTTCATCAAGTCGATGGAGGCTTTGCGTGGTTTATACAATTTTAGAGGTTTGTAAACTTCTTCAAAGTATAACCTTTTATCTTCAGCTCGTTTTCTGAAGTCTGTGTTAGCACATACGTGTATACGATGTACCGGTAGGCCCTATACTTATGAACGAAACACTAACATGATGATAGGCGTAATTGGAAATAATAGGCCTATGTCTGGGTTGTTCAGAGAAACATGTCATCATTACACGCCGGGATAGGAACAAGCTTAAAACTTAACTGATAAACACGTTAGATGGTTTGACTGAATTAGAAAAGTCAAAAGAAAGAACGATGAATTGATGAATTAATAGTATATTGATGCTTATGGTTTGAAGGCTAAAATGAGAGGTTCAGCTCTGTAGCTTCTCAGTTTGTGAAATATGAGTGCGTCTTGTGGGTGGGGAGTGTAGGACGGTTGCATGACCTCTGACACCGCAAGGTAACAAATGGAAGTTCAGCAGTACTAACCAAAGTAAGTCCCATGCGTGTCAAGCCCTTGACGGCGCAGCAGAGCGCTTGACACGTAGCAAATTCATTAATAAAGCGAGATGTCCACATTTTGTTCTTTCCACAGTTTAACCTTAGGACCCCGCGCTGGGAAATTTAAGATGCACACGGCGACAAAGAAAACACTTGAAATGTCGTTGGCACTTGAACTTCGACCCCTCCCACCTTCAAATATATGTGCCTTCCTCAGGCTTATGTTGATCCTGGTAGGAATGTTGTTAGCTTTCCCGGCTGAAATGATTGTCCGGGCTAAAATACTTCCCGTGAGGAAAACATTTGCTTTTTGGTCCGGGGAGTCTTTCTCTTTACTCGTAGCTCCAAATTTATAGAGATGACTCGCTGCATACCGGAAAAAATTCCCATTCTCTGGCCGAGGGAAGCACATTATACTTTTTAAAACTCAACTTGGCTACAGGCCTAATACCTCATGGCGGATCCAGAGGGGGGTTTGGGGGGTCGACTCCCCCCCCCCCCCCCCCCCGCTCGTTGCCATTTTATTTGCTTTTAAGGGCCTACGCCTAAAGTTGCAAACCAGAAAAGCAAAACCCTGTGAAGGTCTTATTTTGCATGTACGAGTAAGAACAAACCAAAGAGGTTAATCGGCGCCACCAACGTTGAGAAAGACTAGTGTGTCACCCCCACCCTCCCCCCCCCCCCCCCCCCCTCGCTTGTAAAACATTTTGTTCGAAGGAGAAACATTTTGGGAGTCAACTTTTCGGGCAAATGTACGAAAAAATGAATTAAGAAACCCCCTCCCCCACCGCAACAGGGGCGGATCCAGGATTGTTTGCAGGGGTTCTGAATTGTTTTTCGTACATTTTGTTATTTGCCCAAAAAGTTACTCCAGAAATGTTTTGCCTGCGAGCAAAATGTTACAAGCGGTGGGGGGGGGGGGGGGGGGGGCACACTTTCTCAACGTTGGTGACGCCATTTGGCCTCTTTGTTTTGTTCTTACTTGTATAGGCCTACACGCAAATAAGACCTTTACCAGGTTTTGCTTTTCTGGTTTGCAACTTTAGGCGTAGGCCTTTACAAGCAAAAAATTACAAATAAATAAATTGGCAACGAGCAGGGGAGGGGTTCGACCCCCCAAACCCCCTTCTGGATCCGCCCCTGCGCAAACAATCCTGGATCCGCCCCTGTACCTTCAGATATGCTATTCGAAGAGGTCCATTGGTTGATAGCTTTGTTGGTCTGATGATAAAATAATTGCATCCTTCAAAGTAGATTCAGTTTTGTTATGAAAAACCACCGGCGTAATGAGGGGTCTTGCTCAAACACACAATATTACACTGGCGGGGCTCGACCAAGGCCCACTGATCTCCGTGTACAGAAATCTAGATGGATTATTGGCTGTTCAAGTTGACGACACCGTCCGCCATTTTACCACTTCCAATCCGACTTTCAGTCTCGTTCTCCCTACATACAGTGGTAAAAATTGGAGTGGTAATATGGCTGCTGTTGGCTACATTTGTTCGTATAGCAGGCAATGGCCACTAAGTGAGCTAACCAAATGTTTATACATGAAATCAGTGGTTCGAACCAACATACCCGGCCACACATGAGTCAGACGCAGTAACCATTTGGTCACAGTAGCCTACTCTTCTTTAATACTCTTCTTATAAATTAGATTAGCGGAGATCTCCATCATTTCGAGATTAATGAAGTTTAAAACATTCATTTGACATTTTCCAAAAACATAACGGTCTTCCATTATTACATTGTTCAGGGAAGTACCGGTACGCTATGAACAATCCCGATTTCTAATGAACAAGTATCCCCCCCCCCCCCCGGCTCCTCCCCACTCCCCTCCCCACCAATATTGTATATACTTTTAATTCTCAACGCGCACCTACTTGCCTGTTTATCTACCCTTTGTGGTTCAAAGGGATGGAAATAAACGGTATTCATCCATTCGTTGAAACCCTCGTCACATAGGCCACCGGGCCGCGGGACGGAAGGTCCCCTGTACGGTACAAACCGCGGTTACAGACGGACAAAATGCTATCGAGGTCACCGCCAGTCAATCATTCGGATCGTCCGAAGTTGTTAGAGAATAATACCGCCGACCTTTTTCTTAAAAAAATAATGTAAAGCAAAGAGCACCAGAATGGGCTGTTCGTGTCTTTGTCATCTTGTTCGGTTCCTGCATGTAATCACAAAGTTGACATAGAATGATAATGGTTATGGGTGGGTTTTGGGGGAAATAGCGCTGGGACCGAATATGCTCTTCCAAATGGATTCACAGCCAAACCTGGATTTGATGTTTGCGCATGAGATGAATTTGTTGTTAAATTCTGTGTGTGCTTAAAAGTGAGGGACCACTTTCAGCTGGAGCTGCTAAGCACAGAAATTGGTATAGGCTAAAAAAGTCCTGCTTTGTAGAAAGAGGTTACCAGCCAAAACTCCGCGTGATTTCCAAGGCTGAATACCAGTCACACAATACATCAGATGAAAATTGGATTGGTAGGCTAATCCTGTTTTGACCAATTTAAAGTCGACTCTTAATGCCAAACAGTTTTTGTGCTTAGCAGCTCCCGAGATGAAATGATTAATTATTACGTGGCTGTTTCATGGTGGTTGTCATCTTCGTAAGAGTGACGTCATAGTGGATCCGGGAGTGCTACGCAAACGAGTGAAACATATTCGAACCCCAAAAGTTAACGCCACTTAAGACGGTAGTCAAGGTCAGGGTTTTTTGGTGTTTGCGTCTAACCCGGCCACCTTGTTCATTCTTTAGTAGTACGGGAATCCTTGAAAAATGTGTGCCCATACTTAAGCTTTCAAACCCTTCCGTTTTGACTAGATCTACCCCAGTGACCTTACAAAGTTTCATGTTTATATCGATCAGCTCTATCAACAATGTCTTACCCCTCCTTTAAATTGCATCTTTGTTTTTTTACAAACATGCAATGTTTTAGTTTGAAACGCATATTTCGTTTGAAATAAGTCTTTGGTACGACTCGCTAATGCAGTTGAACAGAACTAGTAAAACCATGGCACTCTTATTACTTAAATTAGCCTTGCCTATTTAAACTCTACCCTCCCCCCCCCCCCCCCCCCCCCTCTTCCCTCCACCCCCACCATCATCAGACCTGATTTTAGTTTGGCTGATCAAAATCGTATCCAACTGAGACGGTACGTAACTACTCGGAAACAAACCGACTTGGGACAAGTCTGGCCAGACCTGTCCATCACCGGAGTGTTTCCTGCCCTCCCGTGCGGCAACAATTTGTTTTTACAATAATCTCATAACCGTGTCCCGCGGAGTCATAACAAAATGTTGTAACAATTTCAGTGTTTTCTTTTTTCTTCTTCAAGGTCGCAGACTGCGCACTCACACCGGGCCATACGGAAACTTTTTGTGCAATGTACTTTTTTTGGAGTGTGGGTTTAATCTTAGAGCGGGGGATTAATCGGTGCCACCTGACGGAAACATGACTTGCTCCAATAACGAAGGTATCATACTGCACCGTGGAATCAAAAAGATTCGTGATGGAATCTGGCAGGCGGGAAGTCCGGTCACAGACATACTGTTGTTGAATTTAAAGGAAGCATGCAATAAATATCCGGTTCCGCTGGTGTTCTCGGGCTTCTTTTCATTTGAATAACGTGGTAATTGTTTATTCTTTTAAAAATATGTCCTATTTACTTTTCTTTTTTTATTGGTAATATAAGAAATCCCATGTCAAAGCGCATTATAATATTTTAAATATCAAAATAAACCACCAACAACGCTTTGAAGAAAATGTTGGTTTGAAATGGATTCCAAAACAGATATTTAATGTGGAAATCAACTAAACATGGAACTTTGTCTAAGAAAATATGAACAAATGTTTTTGTTTTTTGTGTACACAATGCTATGGAGACTGCGCTGTTCTGTCGCTGTTTTGGAAGGATGATTTGTGTACTGTTATCATGCTCTGTTGACCAGGAGTTCATTCAACTGCCTAACAAACTTAGCGCCTTCTTGCATAACTCTTGGAAAGATTTCCCCTTATAAGTCATATCAAACCAATCATTTAGATCGTGCTCATAATTATGTTGTTAGTCATGGTTACTTGGATGAAAACATGTTGAACTCGATATTTATTACATGGACCAGTAGCGTATCCAGCTTTTTGTGCCGGGGAGGGCAAACAACGTCTGAATCGTCTTAAAATCGTCTTAAAACGCGATTTTTTTTTTTTTTTTATGACGCCTCAAATGCCGCCAGGGGGAAAAGTTGCCCCCCTGCCCCCCGCTGGATACGCCACTGACATGGACCCTTTAAAACCACTGTGCCCGTTCTTTGTGGGTTGTATCACCCTGAGAAATAAATGTTTGAATTGAATTGCTAATTTGTTAGCCTACGTTATAAGCTTTCCAATGAGACATTGCACACAAAAATCAACCGACGATAAGAACCGTTAACAGATTTTGTAAGTTTCAAATTTTGAATTAGGAGCGGGACGCTCTTAATTAATAAGCCAGTTCGGTATCTCAAAGGTCCAATGTTATCAGGATAAAATTGCCGACGTAATGTCACGCCATGTTACGCGAACGCCCATTCTGATTGAATGAGCCAGTTCAGTATTTCAACTGCGCATGTGCACAATGACATTTTGTGCACAATGACATTTTATCCCAAATGACCCGCACATGTTAAATTCAATCAGAATGGGCGTCCGCGTAACATGGCGTGACATTACGTCAGCGATTTTATCCCGAATAAAATTTGACCTTTGAGATACCGAACTGGCTTATTTAAAGGGACACATTGCTTTGGATTTTGCGATTTAGGCTATAAAACTGAAATGGATATGGTTGGGAAGCTTTTTTAAAAGTAGAATATAAAGATTCACATAACTATCCCTTCAAATTGCGTGGTTTTTGTTTAATTTCGTGACAAATAACGGTCCGCCATTTTGTAGAACCAAATTTTTGACTCCACAAAATGGCGGACCGTGTTCACCAGTCGTATTTCCAGTCGCAGCTGGTTGAAGTACGTTCTGTTAATCCATTTTAATGTACTGTGGCACGGCGCGCAGCACTGGCGATATGTGTTGCGAGGTAGAGAATGGTACCTGGCGATCATTTTATAGGTTTACAAGGCCACTGGCTGCGGCGCTAGCCTAAAGACTCTTACAACGTATTTTGCGCATTATTTAGACGGTGGTATTTACTACTGGAAATAAGTCTATGTTTCGCGGGTCAGATGTCAGGGGTCAGAGGTCATTTTTTTTGTAATCACTACTCACTAATTACAACACATTATACGTGTTTTTTTGCATGAACAACTCTTATAAAAGATAAGGAACATTTCCAAACAGCAAAATGTCATGACATTTGAAGGCAATGTGTGTCCCTTTAACACTACCTTTTGCGTTCACACGCGCGCGTTAGGTCACGCGGGTCATTCGGAATAAAATGTCATTGTACATGCGCAGTTAACATACCGAACTGGCTTATTTACTACAAGTAATTGCTACAAGTACTAATGTATAGTATACCAGTCTCCCGTATACGGTAGCACATAATTAAACAATATACATATATTTAAGGAAGACCAGATAGAGTACACTTTTCGTTCCATAATTCGTTAGTGGGGGAATTGAAATTTACAGTCAGAGAGCGGGCGAAGCAGCATTTACATCACGGAGGATGCTGAGACCACATACCCTCTGGCAATGTTGGGATATACAATCAGTGAATTATCTTTATGTTCGCTTCGTCTGAGTTTGCGGTTGTATGTGCATGCATGTATAGAACAATTATCATTCTGTAGCACAACTGTGATTCTGGCAGTTAGAACCAGCTGGGTTTTAGTAACGTCCTGAAGGGGTCATAAAAGAGCTGTCACTTCCCGTATTCAACAGAGCAAGTTGATGACGCATTTACAAGGAAAGCAGACGCAACAAAGAATGTGCCACGTTGGTCTAATGGGCATTAATTGTGTCTCGACAACAATCGCGTATTAATCAGGCATAATTCACGAGGCGTGGTAGTGTAGCTGTCAATCACTCGATGGACTTTGATGGGCAGGCTTCGTGTTGTGCTCGATAATGGTCTTACACTGTTGCTATAGTTACTATGGTTTATAAAAGCCCTACACCCCCACAATGTTTGATAGACTATTTGAGAAAGTGTGAAAGTGTGAAATGAAAACGATGTTTTGGAGTGCCGGATACTGTCAAACATCATCTGCAATGCTTTGATCAAACACAGCCATGGCATTATGTTATTTTTTTTCCACGACTTGATAGGCCTAAGAAATGTTGAAAAATGCTACGATTTAATATTTACCATATTGGCAATGTTCAATCGTGGTCCGGTTGGGATGATTCTAACTGGGCCGGCATTTGCTTGGCTGAGGACGGAAGGACGGTGCTTGATAAGAAGCCACCACTCACCCGTGTATTAGGCATAATCATGTACCCCGCAAAACTGTGGATTTATACACTTGAAAGTTTGTGTGCCTCTTTTACTTACTCCTCTTCCATATTCCATGTATCCAACAACAAATTAATCTACTAAAAATCAAAATTAAAATAGTCCGAAGTCGACACATTAAGTCTTCGCCCCCCCCCCCCCCCCCCACCCCCACCACCACCACCAAAAACGTGTGCCTTGACAAGAATCAAAACACACAGCCCGAGAACGCCGAGGAGGCTAAAAGTCTCCGCCTTCACCTGTTTCCCTCGAAAGGAGCTCTCGATCTGTTTACCCCGCATTTCTGAAATCATGAACCCGAAAATGTCAGCACTTCAGACAGGAGCCACGAATCTTTTCTCAAAACACGGGCACGGGAATTCCGAGCTGCAGTACTTTATACATTCCTGGTTTGATTTTGACAACAAATTACACGTTTGTGACAACGCAGTTCCAAAGTTTATGTCACTTATTAAAGGCGACTTCGTTGTTTGAATTCATTTTTATATAAATGTTATCTCGATTGAAATTTTATTTTATTGTAATCTTAGCCGTAACCATTCAAATCAACCTTGCTCCATGCTTAAAATATAAAAGGTATGTTATAGTTTTGGTAATGATACAAAAATGATTAGTTTCAATCTGAAAGTTTATTGTTGTATCTGAAGACCTTCAGAACCGCATTAACTCATTTCGACTTCAACAATCGAAGTTATCCCATTATGAACATGCATGGCACTGCACAAAATCCCAAGTAAAACATAACGGGTTTGCATTATTTTCTCGTGACACGGAGGATGGATTGAGCTCAAACTTTCACACACATCCTCACATATCGGTAGATATGGGGTACCTCTACTGTGGACTTTACTTTCCTTCTTTTATTGTCCCTATTGAAATCTCAAAAGCCATAGCGTTAACTTTGTGGGGTACCTCGATTTCTAGAGACTCCCTCGTGGGGTATACCATTGTCCCCATTGTTACCCTTTCTTCCCGGTACCCCGTAAGGAGACTAATGTAAAAACACATTTGTTAATTCGTGTATATGTTGAATCACACAAAGTATGAACACTGACTGTGCTGTCAGCTCCCTTTAGGCCTATAAAAAAAGATGCCACACCTTAAAAAACCTGAATCATAAACCCTTCTTCTATTTTTTTCATTTTACCTCCATGTACCGGTATGTATTTCAGGGATATTGTATTATGTTGAGTATTTTCTTTTGTTACTTTGATTGCTTGAAGATTCTGCGCTTGGCGTATTATAAAATATAAAAAACCTTCAGCGTGTCTGGAATGTCGAGAGGTAACAGCTCAAGTCTTTATTAAATTCCTTGCACACCACGTGCTGGGATGTCTGCCAGTTAGCATTAGACCCATGCCGCGTCTCTCTTCATATATTGTCAGCTTATTGCATCCAGTTTCTTTTGAGAGATGTCGTAATTACGAGGGCAAATGAGACTGAGTATCGTGGACATCGGTAGCAATTTATGGTTATTTTGTACCGATATTTGGCTCCACGATTCTGGGCAAGGTATTTAGGTAAAGTACACAAGGTTGGAAGTGTAGGCTACACATAAACTGCCAAGTTTGTTTTGTCTTTTTGTTTTTATATCAAAGCACAATGTGGTGACTTTTAGTACAAAATTTGAAACTTTTGGCTGGAAATCGATTACCTGCAGGATATCCCCCCCCCCCAATTTGTCCCCAAATAAAGACAAAACTCAGAAAGTGATTGACAAAATCTGCTTAGGCATAATCACACCTGTCCAAACTTTTGTACAAAGTATTCCAAATAGCCTACTAAAATAAACTGCGAAATAAAAAACCTAAACAATTTTTTAATTAACATTTCTAATAAAAATTAAACTCGGTGCCATAATTTAATATTGGTGAAAAAAAGAGGTCAAGTCCCCCATAAACAAACACCGTAAAATATTTGCAAGGGTGTGCTGGCTTTTTCATGATAAATCTGCGCAGAATATAGCTACTGGGTCCTCATACATTTTTGATGAGGGCATTGGCAGTTTATCAGTCATTGACAAGTGATCGTAGAGTGATTGATCAGCAGTCACACGCCGTCTGTTTGGTGAGAATCAGAATCGCCCGTAATGATGAGAAGTTGAGAAAGGCAGGCTGTTTCGGGAAAAAAACAACCTAATTGCACCGAGAAAAAAATTCCCTCGCACGATTGATTCTGTGACGGTATTGCTACCTCGGTACGGTTTGGGGTCCGGTCCAGTCCAGTCCAGATGTCGAATCAGACTCCTATGGAAATTGGACTCCTTTTCCATAATGTTGGTTAAACCATGGAGGAAGTGTTTTCTTCCTCCATGGTTAAACCATCTTACGTGACTGGTCATTCTCCTAATTATCTTCACTTAATGCGCAGTATTACCAACGAGCCGGCATTTCATAGTGACTGAAAGCGCGACAGCAAAAAGGCGCCGTACAGTTCTTGGAGCACGGGAGGCAACACAATCAGTTTGGGCGTGGAGAGATTCAGGGAGTGTGTTTGGGTATACAGATTTTCTCTGGAGTGAGTACCGATAGGTACTATGTCTTTTTGGATGATGTCTATAGGGCCTCTGTCTTATTATCCTATAGTAGTTTGGCTTGGTTTAGAGTTTTGTTGTTGTTTGGGGCGGGCATATCTCGCCAGTGATTGTTCGCCAGATATTCATACAAATATAAATTGAGCTTTTGCTTTGTTTGGATTTTGTATATATATATATATATATATATTTTTTTTTTAATTCTTTCTAGTAGGCCTACTGAAACCAAGGATTCCCCAAAATCGCATATCGCACGGTACTAAAAGCCTGAATAAACCTGTAGGAAGACAACTTGAATTTGTGTATTTGCTGTTCTTATTCTTGTAGTGTAAATGTTGTGATGTTAATTTTAACCTCAATCCGGACTTCGCGGGCCGCGATGGTAGATTTTTTAAATAAACCCAAATGAATGAATGAAAAAGAAATGTTCAGTTTTAGAAGTGGGAGGAAAACCCCAGGGGAAACCTATACGGAATCAGGGAGGGACTAAAAAATCCAATCCACATGTCGGTCTTGGTGGGATTCGAACCCGGGTTATAGCTGTGGAGGATCGAGGAAAGTACCATAGGCCAACCTGACTTTAGGAAGTATTTTCCACATTTTGATTTTTCTGGCAAATTGAATGAAAATGTCCAAAGCGTGATGCCATTAAAGGCACAACAGCTGTACGTCCATAGCTTTGTGTAAATTATATCCATACATGTTCTTGGAGGAGTAGCTTCCATGTTTGACTTGATTGTCATATTTTTAATAAACAG